>CATQJA010002637.1:255000-855000 GCA_958295435.1 Mesorhabditis spiculigera
CTCCAAATTCCAGTGAACCCGCCGCCCGGCCGAAACGCCGTGAATCCATCAAGGTCCACCTCCAGCGCATCAAGCAAAAAGCTGAAAAGGTATCGAAATTTAATCTGTTTTGAGTAGGTAAATCCTGCCCCAAAATTAATTTCCCGGCTTTCCAGGTGCTTGAAGAAGTTCATGACCGTTTGGTGGATTCTGGAGACCATCCAAGTAGTGGACAAGTAGCACCGGCTGTGGAAGAGCCGATTACGTCACCAAAATCGGAAGAAGGAATTACGGTAGCTAGGATACGATTTGGGAAAAAACGGTGATTTTAGAGTCCGGTTTCCCCGCCGCCGGAGCTTGTAGCTGAACCGGCAATTCTAGAGAAGCCTGGGAGGTAAGAGGCAAGCTAGCACGAGCATTTGGGGAATGGAAAGATGGCAAGCTAGCAGAGATTATTAAGGAATCGAGGGCGGACTAGCAAAGGCAGCTTACCATTTCAGCCCAACCCCATCCCAGTCTTCACGAAGGACGATAAGCTCCGCCGAACTTAAAGACAAAATGCGCATGAAGATCCGAAAACAAGCTGAAAAGGTATGCATGACTACAAACCACACCAAAGTACACCCTCGTTTTTAGGTGGTGGAACGTACTCGCGACAGTATCCAGCTGACTCGAAGACTCCAAAGAAAACCGACTTTCCGGCAGAATAGTGAAGCGCTATCACCGGAACAGCTGAATACTGATGACGCACAGATCCAGAGGGCATTGCAGGTATGTCACTTTCCCGGGAAAACGTCGTCAAGAAGGGTGGCTCTCCAATGATCTCTGCTAGTTTTTCTGGATGTAGGAATGGCTCCTTTCCTCAATAATCTCTGCTAGACCGCGGCTAGTTCACCATTTTTTCGAAAAACCAGCTAGCAAGAGCCCCTAAATTCCTCAATAACCTCTGCTAGCCCTCCCATTTCCAGATCGGCTCCCGTTTCACGAAAAAAGAGGAAAGCCAACTTCACTCCGAAGAGAAGCAACTCCAATTTATCACCGGAAGAGATCCGAAGATCATCTATGCTTCCGCAAATCGAAAACATGCGGTAAGTGGTATCCACGCATTAATGACAAGTCCAGACATTTTTCGGTAAGAGTTTACTTTACCCCCCCACAGCCGAAGGGTCTCAAAGTTGTCGGTATTTTCGCTTATTTTGTCGGGATTTTCGCAACGCCATTCGATAGAGCGTCGAAAAATATACTAAGAGTTTTAATATGAGCCTACAATAATGTAAAATAAAAAAGTTATAGCCAAAACATTCCGGCTGGGGGGGGGGGGTAAAGTAAACCGTAGCCCATTTTTCAAAGCCAAGTTTTAGGCTGTGCAATTCGCTGGGGCGAGAGCTGCCAAAGAACTGCCAGAAGAATTGTTCAACTCCATTCCAATGGAGGAAAAGAGGGATCTGGAGGCTGGAAATGTTGAGGGGATTCGGTAGGTCGAGTCGAGACGGGGAGCTAGCAGAGATCAGTTGGGAACCAGATCACGCAGTACTGCGGAATGGATGTCCGTCTAGCAGAGACAATTGAGGACTCAGAGGGTCAGCTAGCAGAGGTTCTGGAAGAATTCTAGCGAGCAGCAGCCGAGCAAATATTCTTGAAGAATGGGATGGGGCAAACCTGCAGCAATCCTTTCGGAAAATCTCCCTCTTCCAGCCCGGAGCTTCGCGGAATCGGCATGAATTTATCGAAAATGAGCCGCCGAGTGAAATCACGAACCCTTCTCCAAGAGGGTCAACTCCGAAATGTCAAGGATTTGGTGGAAAATCAGCCGTTTACAGTAAGCCCTTTTACAGACTTCGCCTGAACAGAACATTTCAGTTTTCTACCGTAACCCCGGAATATCCACTCTACCAATATACGCCAGCCATTCAATGGACAGAGGCCACGAAAAGGTACGGTAAAAGGGATGTGTATTAGTGTGATTTAGGGTCAACCGGAAATTCGTGCAACTTGATGTAGCAATTGGGCAGCTTGTCTTCAATTATCATTGGCTGGCCACCGAGGAGGTCGGTTTTTTTCAAGGGATTTGAAAGGCATTCATGGAATCTACAGGGTGTCCCAAAAAAACGAACCATCCGGCATTTCGCCTTGTTACATTCGATCGGCCCCAAATTTGGAGCAGAGGTGTATCAGACCCTAAATAACAACAATCCTCACTTATAGCCCGCTAGCTACGGTAGTTTTCGAGAAATAACAAAAATAAACTTTATTTTCCATTGTTCATAGAGTTTCCGTGGAATTAGTTCCCTTAAACATTAAGTGATAATGATCCGGTAGGCCTTGTTTACCTTAAGAAATTTTTTCCGGGCTAAAATTAATCAAATAAGCGTCGATTTAAGCGATTTCCCACAACGAAAAATTACCCTAGATCTTAAGCTAAATTATGGATTCGCAGCCGGAAGTCAATGTAAATCGATGCAAAGTCCAAAAAGATAGCCGGAAAAACTGCTGAGAATATATGGGGAAACAGTATTTTCGTTATAACTTTAAAACGACTGTAGCTACGGGGCTATAACTTAGGATTGTGGTTTTTTATGGTCCTATACACCTCTGGTCCCAATTGGGACCGATTGGATGTAAATAACACGGCGAAATGCCAGATGGTTCGTTTTTTGGGACAACCTGTATATTGGGAGCTAGCAAAGACCTTTGAGAAAAAGTGAGAGAGAGAAAGCAAAGAACATCGCGGCAAAATAATGCCTATTTTGGAAGGAGGTAGGCTAGCAGAGATCATTTAAGCGACGTTGGAAAAGGGCAAAAGCTGATTAAGGAGGTGTGGTATGGTAGCACAATTTCTTGAGGGCGCCGGGCAGCTGGCAAAGATTATTGGGGAATAGAAGATGGTAGGGGGCCCTTGAAAATTCGATTTTTCAGGACGCGTTGGCGATGCGAATCCGAGAAGAAGCCGAAATTCACCTCGAAGCTGCCAGATCAGTTATCACCGCCATACAAGAGATAGGGGACGAGCATGAGAGAGCCGAGAAAACAGAGATCCCTGTTGATCCGTAAGGATTTTCTTACTGTCATCCCCCCTTTAAATACAATTCGGGTTGGCAGGCTAGCAGGGAGCATTTGGGAATCAGCTAGTTTCCAAAAATACAGAAATTTTTCAGAGACAAAGTTGCATCAGCTGCAAATCGTGCCGAGACCAGCCATCGTTTGTACCGAAAAGCGACCCGGGATATTGTTCGCTATTCAGCGCAACTTTCCGAGGTTACTGTGGTTTTTTAAACATACAAAATTATCGATTTTAGACTCGGAATCGGCAAAAATATTCAACAAATCCGCTCGATTGTCGGCATCTCAGGATCCCGGCCGGACCGGTACAAGAGTAGGTTCTTGCTCTAAAAGTCCTTCAAAATCGCAGCTGGCTTGCGTCTTGTCTCTTCCAAAATCTCTGTTGGCCAGCCCTCTCCCCATTCTGTAAATGATCTCTGCTAGCTTGCCCCTCTCCATTCCCCAAATGCCCTCTGCTAGCTGCTCTCTCTCCATTCCTGAAAGATCTCTGCCAAACCCGCTTATATTTCCTCAATATCTCTGCAAGCCTGCCTTTTTGACTTTTCATTCCCGTTAATTGCCCCCTTTCCAGCGACCAATTCGAACTCCCCGACTTTTTCCTGATCAGCAACGACCACCCGACAAGCCCGGAAACCATGCTCCCACCCGAAGAAAAAGCGAGATTGGCCGCTTTTCAGAGGTATTCCCCAAGAATCCCTGCTAGCATGCCCTGATAATTCAGAGTTGAAATCCAAGTGGTTGTCCATTTCAACGACATCATCGTTCACCGTACCCCTCCCCGTCCCCTTCAATCCGATTTTTGTGTCGACCTGGCCGAGCTGTACAACTTGGAAGTAAGTGTCTTCTGGTACCATTAATTGGTAGGCTAGCGGTGGTCATTCGGGAATTTGAGGCCGCCTAGCGGTGATTATTGACGAAAATAAGCAAATTATCTCCATTCCAGATCTACACCCCTCCCGAATCGATCACTCTGACCATTTTGGAGCGTTTCAACAAGGGAGAATATAGGTGAGCCGCAGCTAGTCGAGATTGTTGAGGAATTTTGGACTTCAGCGTCCTTTTAAACCGTGTTTTTAGGGAAATTGCTGTTGTCGGCCTACCAGTGCCCGATCCAGGAATGATCACCGATGATCCGGAAATACCAAACCTCAAGCCAAGCTTTGCCACCGATGAACGCATTAATGGGTGAGTGAACGAGCAAAGATTTTGGAGGAAAGCTAGGGCAGCTAGCAGGGATTGTTGAGGAAGTCAGCAACGGCGATCTAGCCGAGATTTTTGAGGAAAGCGTTATCGAGGGAGTAGGAAGCGGGAGGCAGGCTAGCAGAGATTCTTGACGGAATCAGGAGAATTAGAATGGCCATTTAGCAGAGGCTATAGAAAAACCGGCGATTTGGAGGGGCAAGCTAGCAGAGATTTTTGAGCGGATCGATGCCCTAGATCTAGAAAACGCATTTTCAGATATTCCGGCTCGCTCGGCGCGAATCTCGACCAATCCTCCTCCCTGCTCTCCGGCTCAATAATGGCCAAAACGACATGGGCCACCCGTTTCCCTCTCCCGCTCACTCATTCATTAGCCGTGGGTTGAATGGCCCTTTAAAATTACAGAAATCATTTCAGCAAACCGCAAAAAATGAGCCATTCCATCTGTTCCCACCGTGTATGCAGGTCGTCACGGAAGAGGTGAGGGGTTTAGCAGAGATTATTGTGCAATTGGGAAGGGCTAGTTAGCAGAGATTTTTGGAGAGAAACGGGAAGCAGCCTAGCAGAAATTCTTGAGGAAATCGACCCAAAACTTGCGTCCTTGTCCCTTTAAAACGTTAATTTTCAGGAATTCCACTCCGATATCCGACTGGACATCCTGGCCGATCGGTATGAGAAGCGCCTGTGGGACAAGCCACTGTATCGGGGGTGAGTACGCTTCGCAAGACTACAGACTACAGAATACAAACTGCATAATACTGCAGGCACAGACTATAAACTACAGACTACAAAGCGCAAATTTGGAGCTAAACAAACCAGGAGACTACACATTCTAGCATCAATTTCATTCTCATGCGACAGGCTACAAGCTATAGATAAGAAGAAATAGGTTACTGACTACATTTACGGGGGACAGGCTACAAAACACCCACGGAAACCTTTCAATAAGTAGACTAAAAAATAATTTAATGAAAATTCCCGTCTAAAAACTACAAACTACAACCTAGAAATTAAGCTGTATGCTACAAACTACAGTTCGAATTCAGTAACTTTTTACCCATTTCCAGAAAGCGGCTATAAACTACAATAATAAACAAACCTTAAAAAATGACTAAACCACAAAATGTGTATCATAGTACGATATTTGTTTTTAGCAACCCGAGACTACAAAAATGAGCGACAACCCTAGGCTACACAATACAAACTCTAGAAATCTTCAGAATTCCGATGAACACCTCCGAAATCGACGCCTCCCTCCTACAACTGTCAGAAGGGCGAAACACGACTCTTCGTCGTCGTGGCCGAGGAATTCTAGATTCTCACCGCCAATCGTCAATGGCCTATGCTGCCATGATACGGTAGATTGCGCACTTTATAGCCATCAACCCGCTAAGAATTTTTTAGGAAAGAGCTGCTCGATCGTTTTCGGCGTTCCGATGCGTCGAAGAGTTATTCGGACTTGGTGAGAGAGGATCCGATACCATCACTTTTTGGTAGGGTAGAGTTTTAATATTGAAGAAGGAATTTTAGGGGCATTTTCCTCGCTTTTCGGGCCCGTCGATCAGAGCCGGAAGTTGAAGCCGATGAGACAACCGGCACCCAGGGTTATGGTAAGGGGAGAGAGAGAGAGATAGTGAGAGAGAGAGAGAGAGCGAGCGAGAGAGAGAAAGCTAGCAACGACCATTGAGGCATTTACAGACAAACAGTGTTGATTTGAGATGATGATTATTTTATGATTGGGGAAGCAATTATGTCGTTAAATTCCCCAATCCTCTCTGCTAGCTTGCCCCAATTCCAGATGACATCCAACGTTCAACTCCTCGTCAATATCCAAAGCGCCATCGACCTGCCCGTGCGAGATTCGGGCCTCTTACAGCCATATGTACAAGTGTCGTTCCAGGTAAGGTACTACTGTGTCACGGTAGAAAAGTATCTTTTAGGACCAAAATGGGCAGACTGGCACGGTTAATGGCGCGAATCCATCATGGCAACATTCTCTCATTTTTCCAGGTAGATTTGGCGTCCCGCGATTAATTCCAGTACGTTACAGTACGTCGCGAGAATGAGTCGAGCGATCTGAAGAATGTGATGGATACGGTAGAGATTGCTGTCTACGATCAGGTGAGCTGCGTTGATTTTGGCTGAAAAACATTCACACTAAACGCTAAATTAGCATGGATTAGCCTTCATAGGCCCTTTAAGAGCTTGTAAATTCCACGGTGATTTCAGAATACGTTTAAAAACAAAAAAAATACCGTACTGCGGTTACCCCGACTTCATCATCCCTTTAGTCCGTCTCGACCCTCCCAAAGGATGACCGGATTCCGAATGCTGTCCACGAGCAGACGACACAACGGTTTATCGCGTCTGTTAGGGTAAACATGAACAGACGATACCAGTCACTTCCCAAAGATTCTGTTCAAGTTACCCCCATTTAGATCCCGTTTTCGACGATTCTCAGTCGAGGGAACATTGAGGGACAGCTGCGACTCCAGCTTCCGTTGTTTTTGCTTGGATACAGGTAGGCCTTCCTCAAGCATTTTTGCTAGGACACCCTTTTGAAAAGGTAGCTGCTAGTCCGCAAAGAGAGTTAGAGAGAGAGAGAGAGAGAGAGAGAGAGAGAGAGAGAGACTCATGCTCCCTAAACCTTTTGGATCCCTGTATCCACCACTCGATTCAGACTAACAGAAAAGCCATGCTACATCCGTGTCCTCGTCGCCCTGAATCCTCCAGTTGCCGTGCCAAGACTCCGTCCACCCCGCCTCAATGGATCTTTCGAACCGGCTACCGTAATCTGCCTTTCTATCGTACCAAACCGTCATTTCAGGTAGAAGCGCAGTGTCGACAATGGGAGACAGTATGTAGTAGTGGACCGGAACGGAGCGGGAGAAGATATGTCAGCCTTGTGTCGGATACGCATGGGAGGAGGGTGTTGGCTACGAGGTACGGTAGGCTTATTGTAGAATACGGTAAACTATGGTATGAATATAAACGGCGAGCTCACATATAGTACATAGCTTGCCCGGATAGCACGGTTTGAACGGTAGGTTTTGGCTACCGTAGTTGCGTGGAATTTGCTAAAACAACAGTAAAAAAAATTTAGATTCCTCCGACCGGCGCGTCTACCCCCCAGATGGCATAAATCCAACGTCAAGGGGAGTGTAGCGGAGGCGTTACGTGCTGCGGCTTTAATCCCATTTGCCAGTGATCCGATCATGTTTCCGGGAATTTCGGATGTATGGACGAGTTTGCAACAGGTACGAAAAGATGTTGAGAAGATCGTATGGGCAGGCTAGCAGAGACCATTGAGGAAAAGGACGGCCAAATTCCAGATTCTTCAACTCTGCTGTGGAGATGAGGAGGAGCATGGAGTACTGTTGTGCTGTTGGCTGTTGGCTCTGGATGTTGAGGCAAGGCTGGTGCTTGGGACTGCATTGCCTGAAGGTAGAGAGGGGCAGGCTAGGAGGGATCTTTGGGAAAATTGGGATTTAGGCTGACCAGGGCAAGCTAGCAGGGGTACTTTAGGAGACCGGCAGTCCCGGTTTTCTCCTAGCTAGCCCTATACGGGAGAGAACAACGAAACATAGATAGTCAGATATAGAGCGAGAGAGAGAGCGAGAGATAGAGAGAGGAGGGAGGACACGAGAGATAGAGAGAGAGAGAGAGAAAGAGAGAGAGAAAGATAGAGAGAGATATAGAGAGGGAGGGAGGGAGAGAGGGTGAGAGAGAGCGCGCGAGAGAGGGGGGAAGGAGGGAGAAGAGAGAGGGAGAGAGAGAGAGAGGGAGGGCGAGAGAGAGATAGGGCGAGAGCGAGAGTGAGAGAGAAAGCTTACGACCATATTCACCCATTCCAGGAGACAAAGCCGCTTTCGTCTACGTAAAACACCCAGAAATCACCTGCCTACTCAATCCAACGGATGGTAACAATTTCTGAATGACTACGGTAGCTGAAGCGTTTTCTAGGAAACATGTATTCCCTGGACGATGGATTGTGCCCACTTCTTTCTGTCGGGACAGTCATTACGCCGGACAACATTTACGGCAATGTCCAGCCGAACGATCATCCATCACAGATCACCTGGGATTTTACGGTATGAGAAATTCTAAAAGAATCTTCGCTAGGTTCAAATAGTAAAATGACAGCCATTTGTGCGTCGATATTTCCCAAATAGCCTCCGCTAACCTACCCATTTTCAGAAGCCACACCTCTGGCATCCTCTATGGCTGAAACCTCAAACATCAACGCAGAACTTACCTAACGAAAATCTGGAATATCCGGAATTACCGTAATCTTTGGAAGAAAAATTGAATTTTTCGCATTTAGGGAAGAAGTTGTTTCGGAGTTGAGGTCAACGATCGAACGGGAAGTACGCGTGCGTTTCGATACAAATCGACCGTACGGAGTACCGCAGTGGAATCTACTGGCTTCGAGGTTGGCTTGTTAGCTTATTCTTGGCTTAGGCCTGGCTTAGGTCTGGTATAAGCTTGGATTAGGCTTGGACTATGCTTGACTCGGGCATGGCTTAGGCTTGACTTCGCTTTTGTCTAGTCCTGGCTTAGGCTTGACTTGGCTTAGCTTGACTTTAAGCTCCAATGTCTCATTTTCTAGAGCCCTGCGCGAGATCCTGCAAGAATTCGAAGCCGGCCGTCCACCCGACGTCAGCGACAAGGTCGGCTAACAGGGAGATTTTTGGAAATTTTTTTAGCTGTCCCGCCTCCGGGAATCGTTTGTGGTTAGCGCATCAGCTGTCCGAATCCCGTTCGAATCGTTGGAGACTACCGTAACCCAGGTGCTTCGGCTGCTCTATCATGTTGATGCTTCACCACAAGTACAGGTAAGTAGATGGATAGAATATGCGCATTAATGGCCAGCGAAATGTTGATGGCAGGCTAGCAGAGATGATTTGACAAGCTTAGCCAGTAAGGGCCAATTTTGGGCCTATTTAAGTCCTAGCAGAGGCAATTTAGGAATTCTTAAAATGTCCTCAGAAATCCCCGCTAGCCTACCCTTTTTCAGTTTGCCGTGGCCGTCCACGTCGAGCCCCTCTTCTGCCATATCGCCTCCATATCCATTGGTGTCGCTGCCATGACCCCAAAAAATTAATCCATTTTTCTATTTTTATCTTCTGCATTTTCACTGCCAGTTCTGTGCTCAAATTTTTATACAAGAAAAACAACGCATTAATAAATACAAAAATAATACTATTATTAACAAAAACACGTAGAAAAAGCGAAAAAAATTGAAAAATCACACTCGTAAAGCCTGCATAAACCGGAGAAATATTGATGTTTTTGGGGGGGTTTTAATAGCCTGAGGGTATGTAGGTATAAGCACTGAGATATGATCTTAATACCGTAATCAAATATATTAGAATCGCATTTTTGAAGGGACTGGGAAGAGAGGCAGAGATTGCATTCATGGCATATTGGTAAGGATCTAGGACTATCGATCTGAAGGTCCGAGTTCGACTCCCGACCGATGCAATTTTTTTGCTTTTTGGCTGAAGGGTCCAAAATAATCTCTGCTAGCCTGCCTTGATTTCCAGTCCATTTAAAATCACAAATTCACTGTTCAATGTCCAAAATGAGGTCCTCGTCCGAATCTTCGTCAGCTTCCGGCTCTTCACAAAGACTTATAAGAAGTTGATTGGGTACGGTACGGTGGTGGGTTGCCTGATGGCGGCTTAGGTTTGTCTTAAAAATTGAGCTTATGCTTTTAAAGGGGGGCTGGGGGCTGGCAGAGTGCCTTGTAAATTCAGAAAAAATCAGAATTCCTAAAATCTTTCCACCAGCTTGCCCTACCTAATCAAAAAAAAACAAATTTTCCACTTCCCGATCCCTTTAAAATTCAAATACCTACCGGTTTTGACGCCGCATAATTACAATTTGGGCACTGGTGGGGGCGGGCGGAACCGTGGAATGGCAAATGCGCCGCCAGGGCTTCTTGTGTCGAAAAGGCGGCTTCACACAAAGAGCAGCCGGCCACGAGTTCGCTGAAAAATATGGAGTTGATGTGATGAGGCCCTTTAAAACTAAAGAAAATAATGATTTTGTGCCATTAATGCTCCAAAAAGTAGCTAGAATCTGCCCTGGCGATGCTCATTTCAAGGGACGTGCAAGGTTTACGGCGTAATGGAATACAACACTTTCAAGCAGTTCAAAATCTCCGTGAAATCCAGAGCCAAAGAATCCATGTCTATGCCTTACATGGTCCTTTAATCCAACCAGGATCCAAACACGCCTTCAATGCATCGATACCCACCTATTTTCCATCCCTCGCATAGCCGGGATTACGGTAGCCGGTCCACGGCCTGTCGGGCTGAAGGCAGAGTTTTCCGAAGGTGACAGCATCTGAAAGTACGACATAATACACTCTAGAAACAAAATCGATAAAATATATAAAGAAACTGCATAAACTACGTATCGTGTGCTGTTGTGCCTGTAGGGCGAGGAGTACGGTGTACTACCATACTACCAAAAACACAGTAACCCACCGTAGGACTCTGCAAAAGGCCAGCCATGCGCTGTTGTGCCTGTAGGGCGAGGAGTACGGTGGCCAGGTCAAATTGTGGGGCCTGGGGAGAGAGAAGGGGGATTGGAGAGGGGAGGGGCGAGCAGAGACCGCTGCCGAGGAGGAGCAGGGCTTCTGAAAATTATTTCCTCAAATGGTCTCTGCTAGATGGCTTTTTTGAAGGAGTTGGTATGGCTTGCCTACAGATTTTTTAAGTATTTTTGCTTAAGCGCAGCGACGCCATACGCAACGTAAACGCTGCTATTTCCACTACGTAAGCGATTACGACGACTTCAAGGAGGTCAACAAAAACGCAGTTTAAAGGACCATACAAATATTCAAAAATCACCGTACCTAGTCCCCTAAAGGGGTTGGGAAGTTGGGTGTTGATCTGGGGAAGGGCCTCCTGCTCCGAGTCCTCAGTGTCGGAATGGACTCCACTATCGGCTGATGAAGCCGAGGATGCCTCGGAGAGGGAGGAGGGCGAGAGAGTGCTCACAGGAGAAGACTCTGAAAGAACCGGTTGTTTTATTATTTGCTTTTCGCATTTTTCCGTAGTTTTTGAGTTTTGCTAAACTAAACTTTCGCTATTTTCTTGCTTAGGTTTTGAACACGAAAAAATAGTACAAAAGTCTGTATTGCGTGGGATTTAACCCCAAAGAGCTCTTGGCAAGGCTGGTTCTCATAGCTAAATGGTAAGGCTCTCGCCTTTCAGCCACTCGACCCGGGTTCGAGTCCGCCGCGGAAAATTTTTTGCTTTTTGTCCTTGTGTTGATTAAGGACGGCGAAAACCTTAATTTTGGCATAACTAAAGCTTCGGCCATTTTAAAGGGACTAGGAAGCAAAACTGACCATGATACCGTACAACAAAATTCGGAATTGCGTGCTCATGTGGGAATCCATGGAGTCGACAATGTTCCTGGACAGCCTCAGAAGTGTCGAAGGGTAATCCGCAACCACAAGAGAAGGCTGGCAGGCCGTGGCGGGACCCGGCGTGGATCACGAACATTGAGAGTTGCTCGTGCTCGAAGGGGCAGCTGAAAAAACGGGATTGTACTAGTGCAGAGATCGCTTAGGAATTTCAGGCTGGCTAGCGCAGATTCTTGAGGAATAGGAAGGCAAGCTAGCAGAGATTCCTAGAAATTCAGGTAACCTTGCAGAGATTCTGAGAAAAATCGAGGCAAACTAGCAAAGAACCTTGTGGAACTCGGTAAACTAGCAGAGATTCTTTAGGAAATCGTGCAGAAAAGGCAAGCATGCAAAGATCCTTGAGAAAAAGGAGGGTGTCTAGCAAAGATCCTTGAGGAACAGGGCATGCTAGCAGCGTTTATTTGGGGAAAAAAATTGATTCCTCACATCTTACACCCATACAACTGCACCATCCGGCGACTTGGCTGCGGATTTTGGAGCGTCAAAAGTGGAGGAGAACACTGAATAAAAAGAATAAACTGGTATTCCGCTTTTCCTACCGTAATCGGTTCGATTTCAGCCGAATTCCGCCTGGCGTCAAATGCCTTTGAGCGGCTGTATTTTGAGACGACTCGAATCCCGTGGGTTTCTGAATTTTTCGGTTTTAGATCACTTAAAATTTAGCCTACTTGCAACATGGCGAATCAGATCTGCCTTCCATTTGCTTGTACGGCTACAGTAACGGCACTAAAAACAATATTTTAGCTAAATTATTTCCTTTGATTTAATAATTTAATTTATTGTTTTGAAATCCACTTTAAATACACCAACGACCCAAAAATCGATACCTTAAACGGCCGCTCCGCCGTATGGACGCGTTTATGGCGTATCATCTCCGAAACCCACTTCCCCTGATAGCCACAAATTGAGCAAGTTCGGGCCGAGACGTCCGGATCCG
Source organism: Mesorhabditis spiculigera (assembly GCA_958295435.1). NCBI lineage: Eukaryota > Metazoa > Nematoda > Chromadorea > Rhabditida > Rhabditidae > Mesorhabditis > Mesorhabditis spiculigera. The sequence continues at coordinate 267,618 of CATQJA010002637.1, forward strand.
GGCCGGTGTTCTCCTGAAGAATCGGGCTTTTGGGTGCCTTGAAAAGGGAGGAGTGATATTGACAATCAAGCAAACATTTCCTAGGGATGGCCCGAAAACCGGAAAAATTGATAACCGGAGGCCAAAACTCACTCTGACATCAAAATGATCATCCGGGCTGACGATGGCTTCATCTTCAGTAAGGTATCTCCCGGCGGGGCCTTTGCCCTCTTCCACGCGACGGGCCACGAGTCCATCAAGGGTATTCGCTGGGTTTGGGATCTGAAGGAGGTTTTTGATGTTGCAATCGTTTAAAAGTGCTTGTGAATAAGAGCGAAACGGAAAAAACGGTACCTCGGCTCTCCGTCTTTTACGTCCTTGGCTTTGGCATGCTGGTTGCGGCGACATAGTGAAGTAGTACTGAAAGAAATTTTGGTTCCAGAGAAAAAGAGAGAGAGAGAGAGAGAGAGAGTGCGAGAGAGAGCATGAGCAAGAAGCAACCGACTAAAATGCAGGAACCTGATGATAGTTTTTAGAGACAGACGGCCATGGAAAAGAGAGATAGAGAGGGAGTACGAAAAAGTGGGAGAGAAAGTGGGAGAGAAAGAGAGAGAGAGAGAGAGAGAGAGAGAGAGGGGGAATGCACGACAGCAAGAGCTAGGGAGGATGAAGTGCATTAAATGACAAAAAATGCAAGAATATTACGATAGAGTCGGTATTTTTAGAAAAAGAAAGAGAGAGAGCGAGAGAGAGAGAGAGACAGAGAGAGAGCGAGAGAGAGAGAGAGAGAGAGAGAGAGAGACAGAGAGTGAGAGAGAGAGACATAGAGCTATAGAGAAAGAGAGCAAGAGCGAGAAAGAGAAAGAGAGACAAAGAGAGAAAGAGAGAGATGGAGAGAGAGAGAGAGAGAGCGAGATAGAGATAGCTAGAGAGTGATAGAAAAATCATCATGGTATTACGATAAATTTAATTTGCAAGAATTGCAGAGTCTCCTCCAAGCCCGATTCAAGACCCAGGTTCTGCAACAGCAACATCTGAACCGTTTCCCCCCGCTGCCCCGGCCGGTCCGTCATTTGGAGAGGGATGCCCTTCTCATGTCTGTCAGTCTGTCTGTTTGTAGCACTGTTTGTCTGTCTGTCCACTTTTCGAATTCGGGCTTGACCATGGGCCGGTGCCGGGACCGCCGCCTGGAACGCTGTATTTGCGCCAACCAACGCCCGTTTGTGTGGATCGTCTTTTTGCGAGTTTTTTTGCGTTGGTCTCTCTCTCTCCCTCACTTCTCGATTTCGTGAAAGCCAAACAGTTCGCGGGGGGAGGAGGACCAGCGGCGGCAAAAAGGCAGAAGCGCCGGGGCAAAAAGGTCCGAAAAACGGGCCCCCGACCCCCAGCCCTTTGCTATGAGTCGATTTGTTTGCCGAGCAACTTGCCCTTTACCGCCCTGTGGACGGCACTCTCAATCCGATGGATGGTCAGTAAGGGAATTATTGCAGAAATGGGGGAGGGGAGGGTCTAGCAGCGTTCATTTGGGGAATCTGGGACTGGTCGGAGAATGCTTGTGAATACTGCCATATTCATGAATTCTGGGCCTTAATTACCGTCTATGCCCTTTTAATACAGTTAAAATACCGTACTCCAAATCAGAGGGCGAGGGCAGGCTAGCAGCGTCCATTTGGGAAATTGGGACTTGCTTGGACGACTAAAAGAACCGGAAAATTGCAGCAAATCACGTGAATTTCAAAAAAGTTGGAAATCGGGTGCTTTGAAAAGTTACTGCCCAAAATCCGGATTATTCCCGCCGCTTGCCGTATGCAGAAACTACCAAAACAGCCTTGCGAATACCTTTAAATTTTAAAAGAGATGGTGTTTATCGCTTCCGAGCAAAATAGCAGAGATCCTTTAGGAAAAATGTTGCAGGCTGACGTAGGATAGTTCAAGTACGGTCATGCTCAAACACTAAAAAATCAGAAGTACCGCACCTCAAGCTTTTTTATGTTAAAGGTCGACCAAAATCAGCAATATTTTGAAGTACAGTACCCTAAAGGATATTGGATAAGGGGATAGTTGGTACATAAAATCAGTCAAATTCGGGTACTGGGCTTTTAGCAGGGGGTCCGGCGGCAGAAGAGAACCTCCCCCGCTATCAGTCCAGTGCCGCTAAAAAACTTCAACTTCCATCAGGCCTTACAGTACCCCAAAACAAACAAAAAAAACTGGAATGATGATTTTTGATAGCTAAAAAGTTCTCCAAATTCCATCCAGTACAGTAACCCTATTTAAAAAAATAGTGCCGTACTCTCTAGAAGGTCAGAAGCCGCTCCAGGACGGAATGCCGTCCGGAGGATTGTATTGGAACATTGGGCTTGGTAGCTAAAAAGTGCTCCAAATACCATCTAGTCCTACAATAACTTCAATTTCTAAAATAGTACAGTACGCCCAGAAGGCCAGAAGCCCCTCCAGGGCGGGAATGCCGTCCCGACGATTGAATTGGAACGTCGGGGTTTCGGGATGGGGTGTATGGCCTGCCCCCGGTATGGGTCCTGGCACGGCCTGTTTGCACGCGATCCCTCCAGCCCTCTCGCGCGCGCGAGCCCTTTGGAAACGCAAACTTTTACCCGCTTCTTCTCCCCTCTACGGTGGCTCTTTTTTTCGGTTTGCGAGTTGCCCTATAGGCACTTCCGGGTCGTGTGGGGTGGTACTGGGTGGGACCTAACATTGGCCACAGCGGGGGAATGGTCCATTTGGAATCTGGGAAGGTTGAAGTAGTTGGACCTGGGCTGGACCCTAGAACCGGTGATTCATGGAGGGAGGGTTTGCCCTTGGGGAGTTTAAAGGGACGGTGACAGGTAGCAGAGATCACTTGGGAAAGCCGAGTGGTTTGGAAACCCCTTTAAATCGGCGACAAGTCAAGGCAAAGCTGAGAATGAGAAACCTCTTGCTCCTGGCTAGCTTTGTCCGGAATTTGGGGCAAACCAGCGAGACCATTGGAGCCCAAGAGGGCTAGGTTTAAAGCAAGCAGCAAGTTCCAAAGGAGCTGAATTTGGGGAAAGCTAGCAGAGACCATTTGGGAAAATCGAGCTCGTGCTCAAAAGGGCGGTTTGAAAAAAAGAGGCAAGAAAGCAGTGATGCTTGAGGGATTCGGGTGGGTTAGCAGAGATTCTTGAGGAATTGATGCAGACTAGAGGGAGATGGAGAGAGAGAGAGAGAGAGAGAGAGAGAGAGAGGGAGAGGGAGAGAGAGAGCGAGAGAGAGAGCGAGAGAGAGACTCAGAAAGAGTGCAAGGGAGAAAGAGAAAAAATGTGAATGGGCGGAATACCCTTTAAAAACAAATAATCCAGCTACAGTACCCTAACGAAATTCTAACAGATGGCGAAAAACGACTGAAACTATGCGAACTAAGCAAAATCCATATATTTTACCTTCCCAGTCCCTTTAATCCCAAAACGGGGCTTCCCAGGGGTGCAGAGAACGGAATGGCATGGCATCAACCTCCAGAAGGCCCACCCCTCGCCCTTCGTCCCTTTTTTCTTCTGGTTTCTTGGAGGTGCCAGGTACGAGACTGTCCCTTCCTTACCGGATGGCCCCTCTATTGTGTTGATAAGCCATAGCCACCCTCCAAAAAAGCACGAGGAAAAGTGCTGTGTGCGCGTAGCGAGGGGGGGGGCACCCATTTTAGGCATCGGAATGGGTATCAACGAGGGGTATTTGCATTAAGATTGGCCCATTGAAAATAGTATGCCTAGGAGAAACAAGAGATTTTCAGCTATTTTCTGAAGCTTCTTTGCTAGCTGGCTCTTATGAAGCAATTGAGCGCCAAAGAGAGAAATGGAGAGCACGAGAGAGATACGGAGATAGAGAGCGAGAGAGAACGCGAGTGTGAAAACGAGAGAGAGAGAGAGAGAGAGAGAGAGAGAGAGAAAGAGAGAGAGAGAAAGAGAGAGAAAGACAGCGAGTGAGAGAGCCAGAGAGAGAGAGAGAGAGAGAGAGCGCGAGAGAGAGCGAGGGGTAAAGAGAGAGAGTGCGAGAGAGAGAGAGAGTGATAGATAGAGAGATCCAGTATCTCCCAGCTGCCGGCCAGAAGCCTCCAATAATCCTCCCTTAAAAATTGCGCCTATAACGTCAAGAGTAGCCTAACGTACTCCTGGATCGGGGTGTTCCGCGCGCTTTAAAACCTGGCTACGGTAGTCGGATCGAGATTCCTAACGCCGCCTGCTTGCAACGGTCTTTTAAGGACTGGCCAGGGGGAGAGAAGAATTTTGAAACTGTAACATTTTCGCAAAAGCAAGCTCCTTCGAAGGTTTAGAAGCTACGGTAGCAGCCTATTGTAAGGTGCGTACTTTCCGTTAAATCCCATCCCTTGCAAGCCCCTTTAAAATCATTGCAAATGGTCAGTGGGGGCGTGATGCCGTGTTCGCGGTATATTTTATCTCCTTTTCTCTCTGTCTCTACTCCAGATTCCAGACCCCTAAAAGGGCTCGTGTCTTTTTTGTCGAATCTTTTTGCGGTGCCAGTCGGTGTCTTGAACCAAGTTTTTCTTGGTCTCTTATCACCCCCCTCATCCGAGTTGTGTTTTTTGCAGCTGAACCCCCCTCTTCTCTTCTTCTTCTATTGGCCATCCTTCCTGGATGGCACCCCTAGGCCGCCGTCAAGGGGGGAAAGAAACGGAATCAAATCTCCTATTCCTGTCCAGTCGAAACCAGTTCTCAATCGGATCCCCCTTGACTCTCGAGATTAATGGCTTCTTTGCAAAGGGTCCAGGGCTGCAATCTATCCAATTGCTGTGTTGACCCTGTTTTGCGGGGATTAAAGGGACCGGGAAGTCAACACAAAATTAGAATTTCTGGCAAAAAGTCAAGATTCTGATCGGCCGCGATTGTCCATGGTATAAAAATAAGAAAATTCCGCTTCCTAAAAAGGATACGTCAAAAGTCTCACTTCAAGGCTCCTTTAAAGGTACCAAAAAGTCCACGAATCGACCCTCTACCTCGACTAGGCCTCGACAGCTCCGCATGACGCCATAACACCAAAATATACATGTAGTAGGGCTCCTAATTTAGTAGCTTGATTTTTTCCTAAGGGCGATGAGGGCTAAAAACGAATAAACGTGTCAGTTGGAGCCCAGCGTTGTCAACACCTAGTCACTACCAGTGGTCGACCCTAGCCCTTCTTAGCCCCTTTAAACCGAGAGAATCACCGACGAAACAGGCAAACTAACAGAGCTCCTTTACTAGGCTTTAAAAATACCTAGAAAAAGAGACGAAATAACAGACAGGAGGGGAGGAAACTCTATTTTCAACATTTTTCGTGTTACTATTGCGCAACTAAAAAAAATGTATTTTCTTGATTTTATTTGTGAAAATTCCAAGGACTGATCCAGAAATACCCATATCAACAAAAAAAAAATCAATATAACCCGTAATTGGCTCGCTTGTCTACAGCTCTTCTTTGGAAAACACGGGCAACCGCGTGGGGCCAGCCTCGAAAAGTGTAGCCGCCTCATCGCTTTCCTAAATCGTTGCTTTTACCACTTTACAAGTTAAATTAAATCAATTCAAGATAAATTAAGCGTAAAAACTAGCGTTAAATAATATTAATAACGTTTTTATGGTCCGTATTTTTAACCTACTTCGTATGTGACGATGCCGTCGTTGTCGAAATCGAGGATCCACGCGAAACCCGGGTCTCGTCGGCGGCCCTTTGACTGGAAAATGTTTATAAAATAATTAAAAGTTATTAAAAGGATATAAAATATCTATAAGGTGCCAAAAATTAGATAAAAAAAACTAGAAAATAAGCTTCCCATACCTTATTCGTCTTCAAACCCCTAGCGGCCGCCTCATCGCGCTCCATCACCCGCTCAAATTCCTCGACGTCGATTTCCCCATCGCCGTTAATGTCGAAATACCTAAAAATTATACAATTAAGAATTTAAATTTTCACACTAATTTTAAATAATTATTGAACTAATATACTTGATATAATATTTAGCCGCAATCACGTTGTCGACGTCCTCGTTTTTCCATGTCTTCCCGAAATTTTTCTTCATCCCCTCCGACCAATCGACTAACTGAAAAAACACCAGCAAAAAAATCAGATGATCCATTCTAACAACAAAAAAACAGCATTTCAAAACCCACGTCCTTCTCCGTAATCTTCGTGTCGTTGTTCATGTCCAAAAATCTGAACTGCTCGGCGTGGGAATAGGGCGTGATTGAGAGGAGTTCGATCTCGAATAGATTAATATTAATTATACCTTGGCCTTTCGTTCTTCCTAATCTCTGATAGCTACCCACTTTTTCAAGTAGGCAGACTTTCTGATGGGTTTTCCTAACTGGACGACCTTTTTCTACTTTTTACGAGCCGTGACGAGCTCTTGTTCATTTTTCAAGCCCGTAGACGACCTTTTGCTGTTATTTTCTTTTCGTAGACGACCTTTTGCTCATTTTTTCAGGCCGTATACGGCCGTTTACTCGTTTTGATTTTTTTAGCTTACCTGCATGGTCAACCAGTGCTCATCGTTCGGCACAAATTTCCACACCCTGCTCTTCCCCTTCCGGCTCAACCGGTAAGGAATGGTGATCTTCCTCAACTCTTCGGCGCACATCCCCGAAATACCCTAAAATGTGTATTTTACAAATTTAATTTATTAAGCCACCTTATCCAACCCTCGCATCGCCATCCCCACGCCGAGTTGGATCCGGATCGGAGAGTCGCCGTACGATTGGGCCACCTTTTTTCCTTCTTCGGTGAAGCACTAAAAATTACGATTCTATAAAAATAAATTGTATATTTATGAGCAATTTGGTTAAAAAATAGCTCACCTTAAAATGCAACGTGATAAAATCCTTTCGCTGCGCTTTCCGGTCGCATTGCGCGGCTTTCCAAACGGTTTCTATCTAAAATACAGCATCTTAACTTGTATTAAAATCAATCAGTAATCATAATAATATAGCGGTTTCAATCATTTTAGCCTTACTTTTATATCCAACGGGCCACCGTTTGAGACCTCTTCCAAATGACGAATTTGAGCGGCAGACATCGGCTTGCCTTCGCCCCTAAAATCCGGTAAAATCAATTTTATGATTTGATAGTATAAAATTCTAATAAATTCTTGTTCAGTTTTATCTATTTTACCTAATTTCAACGACCGGAATCGTGTCCTCCGCTTTTCGCTTGCCCAGGTGGGTGTCGGCGTTGACTTCGATGGAGCATCGAGCTGGAATAAATGGATTTAGCCAAAATTCGTGTTCAAAAGTTCTGAAAAAGTGGGTTTTTGTTACCAAAAAAAAGATAGTAAATTTTACGCTCAATAAAATACGGTATTAACTCAGTAGAGTCAAAAAACTGGCAGCCTCTTCAAAACCTTTTTTGAGGAAAAGCTGACAAACCTGATCCAGCCCACGCGGCTAGCACAAGTAATAGAAATCTCATCACGAACAGGTGTGTGTTCGTCTGCAAGAATGGATAAGGGGAATGGGAGGATTGGAATGGACAGGTCTTTCTGTCTGTCTGTGTGTGACTGTGAGTCGAGTATTGGGCGATGTGACCCCTCGGAATGGATGGAGGCCGAGGTCAGAACCCCATTTATTCATCCCCCCCTAGGTGCTGGGCACGAGGACATTCAAGAACCCCCGCTCTCCCCTTCTCTTATGACAAAACATGTCCCTACCTTCGTGTCGCATCGATCAAGTGAATTCATTAGAATATTAAGGTACCTATAGGTCATATTAATAATTTTATACCTTTCTTGAAAGTATAGAAAATTCCTAAAAAAAAATATTGAAATCTTCGCATAAATTGTTATTGATAAACAATGGCTAAAAATGGCCAACAAATCCCAAAACGTCTGAAAATTTTGACCTTTTAGTGAAACAAATCCACTAAAAAACTACAAAATATCCTAAAAAAAAATCCGCTTGTTCTTTGGGTAAAAAACGCTACATCCTATTAACTACCGCGCCTGAACTTCCGGGAGCGACATCGAACTGCGGACGAAGCTCCATTCAATCCTGCCTGCTTAGTGCATAAGGACGTTGAAAGCGTGATTGGTGTCGTAAGATTTCGTAAGAATTCGCCCAATTAACCGCAACCGAAAACACGCATTTTCAGGGCTTTTCACCCGTGTTTTTGAGCACAAAATCCCGCACCTCTTCCTCGTACTTCACGATGAAATCGTGCATATCGTAGTCGCCGAGCTCGAGGATGAGAAAGAGGGTGTGTTGTGGTGCTAGCTTGCTAGACCACAATAGATCCTCTTTCCCGGCTGTCCCTCCTATCCAGTGGGTAAGCCACCGGCGCGCGCCCCCTGCGGTCGCGTCGCGTGCGCCACTTCCCGCCTAAGACTAGATTGTATTATCTCGTTGCGGGTCCACTTATCGGCACAGACTAGCTCTGTTGCCGATCCTCCTGCCACCATTTATGTAGATAAACAGTTGTTCGATAACTGTACGTCCAAGCGCATTCTACATCGTTCGACTACTCTTTTCGAGGATCACAACAACTGGCGAGCAGGATCAAGAACTCACGCAAGATCAAGGGATGCCCCAGCCAAGAAGCCACTCGAGCCCGAAAACGTGATCAAGGATGAAGAAAGAAGGTGGAGAAGCGCGAGAAGTCAAGTCAAGCCGACGAGACAAGGACCAAGAAAGCGACAAGGTCAAGGGAGAGCGACAAGGTCGAGGTCAGGGACGTCTACATGGTTGGCAAGCGACAAGAAAGAAGGCATGGCGAGAAGATCAAGGAGCAGAGCGTGCTGATGCCGGCGGGCCCATCGATGGATGATGTGCCGGTGCCGCTCGTGCAGGATCAATGGAAAGGGAGGTGTTTTTTCCCCTTTTTGCCCCCACATTTCCGGGTGGAGGGCACGCTGCCGTTGTCGAAGAAGGAGGATGGTGCAAGTGCCTGAAGTGCCCGGCGACCGGCCGCCGTTTTGCCCCAAGGACCGCCACAAGCCGCGAAGGTAGCAGAAGATGAGGAAGTTGGTTAGTCCTCATCCACGAATGGACCGAAGGAGGTGCGCGTGTCAAGCCCAAGGCCGCGTCTACAAGTGAAGCCGAAGAAGGAAAGAAGGATGATGGCCACGTCGTGTTCGTGCGCGTGTTCAAGGTTGAGGGAAGGAAGATTGCCACGTCGGGTTCGTGTGCGTCGTAAGAAGAAAATAAGCAAAAATAAGTGTCATCTTATTTTTTGGTGTGTATTTCCATATACTGTAAATCCGGCTAAGCCTTATTTGTCTCTCCTGTCCCAATTTCTCCTAGGAACTTGTACTTTGTTGTTGTACAAGGGGAGGTGTTGTGGTGCTAGCTTGCTAGACCACAATAGATCCTCTTTCCCGGCTGTCCCTCCTATCCAGTGGGTAAGCCACCGGCGCGCGCCCCCTGCGGTCGCGTCGCGTGCGCCACTTCCCGCCTAAGACTAGATTGTATTATCTCGTTGCGGGTCCACTTATCGGCACAGACTAGCTCTGTTGCCGATCCTCCTGCCACCATTTATGTAGATAAACAGTTGTTCGATAACTGTACGTCCAAGCGCATTCTACATCGTTCGACTACTCTTTTCGAGGATCACAACAGGGTGCTTCCAGGTTATCGGGGGTCGGTTATTTTACCGGGGGTCGGTCGCGAACTTTTTTTCTATAATATCGTGCGGCTCGGCTAATTAAAAGCTGGCCGTTTTTATAGACTTGTGCGCCGTTTGAAATGGTTCTGGACTGTTAGCGGGGGTGGAGACATTAAGAAAAACGTCATAAAACCTGTAGAAAATTTTTTTTCTTTTTCGGTCTAACGTATATGAAAATGGCTAAAACCGCGCTATAACCCTAGATTTCGTGACTATAGGCTAAAATTTTTTATAATTTTTGATTACCGGAAGCTACTAAAACAGTATTAAAATAAACTACAATTTATCACTAGCCAGGTATAGGCTAAACAAAAAGAAGATGCCAACCGACCCCCGCTAAAATAACCGACCCCAACCTGGAAGCACCAGAAAGAGCTGTGTCTGCGTGTCAATCACCTCGTAGAGACGGCGATCAAATTTTGGCGTTTTCGAGGTGTCGAAAAGCGGGGGAGAAACTAGAAAAGGTATTTGCGAGTTCTTCCAAGGCAATAAAATGGAAAAACGTTATTTTCGAGTTTTTCCAGCCTCTGTCCAAAAAGTCTATTTGCGAGTTATTCCAGCGCAGTAAAATTCATTGATTCTTGTGCTCGCGTTTTTTTCCGCGTATAAAGCCAAAAAATGTTGATCTTCGTGTTTTTTTCTCGGCATAGGAAAAGTCCAGAGGTTTATTTTCACGTTTTTCGGCGCAGTAAAATCCAAAAAGCTGATCTTTGCGTTTTTCGGCGTAGGAAAAGCCAAATAACCTGATTTTCGCCTTTTTCCAGCGCAGTACTCGTTTGTTCGGCGCAGGAACATTCAAAAAAAGTTCATTTTCGTGTTTTTTAGCATCGAAAAGCTAAAGAACTTCAGTTTTTAGGTTTCCAGAGTTAGTCAAGCAAAAAAAAAACCCTCATTTTGCTTTTTGCAGTCTGGATAAGCCGGCAAAAACCAAATTTTATAGTTTTGCAATAGAAACGGCTTTTCGGGGCCCTCATTTTAATCGAAAAACTTCAAAAAAAGGCCATTTCTCCGCCGTAAAAAAAGGGTTTTGACACCCTGTAGATCTTGACTTTTTCGCAGGTTTCCTATGGAAAAACGGCAAACCTGCTCCTGTGTGAAGACATGCTTGGCCCGTTTGACGATGGCAAAGTTTCCCTGGCCAATCGTCTGCTCCAAATCGTAGAGCCCGGCGATACGTGCATCTAAATGAGCATCATAATTCTGAGAATTGCTGGGTAACCGTGTTCATCGTCTCGATCCCGAACAAACTGACCCCTTGATGTTCAGCGATTTCTTTCGCTTTGGCACAACGTCCGTTGTGGCGGCCCTGCCACCTTGCGCAACCACCGAGTGCGCCCTGCAAAAACTTGATTAAAAAGTCAAAAATATTAAAAAAAATGGAAAATTGAGAGGCGGATCGATCAAAACAAACCAAAAATGAATCGGGGACTCTAAAATGTGGCTTTTTATTGGGTCTAAATCATAAAAGAATCATCTAAACGTGGGAAAGACAGAAAAACCAAGATAATCAAAGCAGTCGCAAAAGATAAAAGAATTTTCTCAATAAAACCACGCGGTAATTGTACTGAAAAGGGCAAATATTATACTTCGCCGCCCACCCCGGGTGGGTCCCCCCTGGGACTCACTATGTCCAAAATCACCCCAACCTCCGTCCCCAACCCCTTTTACTAAGGAAAAATCTTTCAAAGTTAATTTTAATAATCTAAACTAAAACTTTTTTGCAATTTTTTGATCAGTTGGGGGGTTTCTGACCACGCTCTATCCGAATCCGAGGAGACCTAAGCTCTAGCTCCTTTCCCCTTGGAGTTGAATTCGGGACACGACGGACGGACGGACGGACGGACACGACTACTTTTTTATTATAGTTGATTGTTACAAGAATACAAGACGTAGGTAAGTCGGTCACTAAATTTCAAGAAAGATATATCGAGAACTAGCGGAGAAAAGTAAATGATTTGAACGCGGCAAAAATTTGAATGATTGCCTGAATAAATTTGAATGCCTGAATTACACTTTCTCTGGAAAACCAACCAATCCAATACAAAACAAAACATTTTCTACGTCTTACCACTCAACGATGGTCAAAGTTTCACCTAAAAAACGTTCATCAACATCCGGTAAGGCGAATTTTATCGACCCGGAATATATCAACCCACAGGGCGAAGCGGTCGTGGAGGTAGCGGAACGAGTGTGACCTCCGGGAAAATCAAAAGATCTCCGAAGAAGCCAGGCGCCACCCCGGTAAGAATAGCCGTTTAGATCAACAACAATTTATAGAAGTACCCCGGTCGAGAAGCTGTCACCAAGCAGAAGATGATCAACCCTGCCGAGGCGCCGCCTATCCACGATGAGAACCTCACCCCCGAGGCCATTCACGACCGCGTCATCTGGGCGCCCGGCCCCAACTGGAACCCACAGCCCGCCACCCAGTGGGATATGATTTGTCTCTCGGAGCCCCAGAACATCCGACCGTACCCAGCGCCGACACCGGGCCCATCACCAATTGTACGGTTCTTGATTCATTCAGCCACCCTTCTTTTAGCACTACTCACCGCAATTGGCCGAGGAGCAAGAGCGCCTCGGTTGGGCGAATTACTTCATGCAGGGACAGGTACCCACCTATATTCATCCCAAACTCATATCTCAATTTAGTGCATCGGATGCGGCCACGAGTACAAGGAGGGTCGTTTCACATACCTCTGGTGTTTTGGCTGTGCTGCCAACGCAAAGTGAGCACAACGATGATGATCGTTTGACCTCCAATTTAGAATCGTCCGTGCAGGCCGCGTCGTGCCCTGTGACCAAAAATATTACGGGTGCCGTCTCAACGCCCAGCTTCCCTTCTTCAACCCGTCCCTTCACTTCAACGCCCAGCGGCTCCTCGAGCGGTGCGTGCGTGCGCGTCTCGGTAATCATTCCTGTAATTCATCAATTCAGCTTCTTTTCAGTGCTGGCGTGCCCACATTGCTGGCTGTCGCTCCAGACGCTTGATGTCCAGAACAAGCTGATCAACGGCTAGCGGCAGTGTCAAACCCCTCTTGCTCCCTTAACCCGGCTGATCTCTCTCGCTTTTCTCTACTATTATGTGATGGTTAAAGATTTTGGGTGTTCTCCTCGGCTGCTCCAACCCTTGAATAAATATACTTGTGAATCCAGCAACTTCAAACATTACATGAAATCCAGGTATTTAGGGTCGAAAAAGTGAAATATGTTACCATTTTGCTGGGCCCTGAACTTTATGAAAATCCGGTGACCGGAGAGCGACGCGCTAAACTACAAACCAAGAGACCGGTCAACGCAGCATTTATTCGAATAGGGTACGACCATTAATGAGAAAGAGGAGTGTAGGCAGAGAAATCGAACAGAGATGCCCGAAGAGGCGACGGAGACAGAGTAGTAGAGATAGAGAGAGACGGACAATTAAAACGACAGGCAAACACGGTGCTGTGCGAAGAGAAACTACAGACTACACAGGCGACACATTGCACGAGGATACACGATAATGGGGGGAGGGGATCATAGATCCTACTATATAGAAAAAAAATAGTGTTTGTGTGTGTGTGTGTGCGTGCCACTTTGCATCCACTTCCGTCTGTCTGTCCGGAGGATATCTCGATACGGGATGAATTTTAAGGTATTTATGATACGTCATTAGGTGCGTAATGGCCTGGAGATGACTGCACGCATATGAGATTTAACAAAATCGCCTATTTTCGACATTAAATTTATGTTTTTGTGAAAACTTCTTTGTTAGGCATAATTAGCATAGACCGGAAGTTGGGATTCGACTATATAAATGGACAGCAGTGATTGTTTTTCATTTTTTTGTCATCCGAATTGAGGACAATTATGCAAAGCGAAGGACAGAATGGGGTCAGACGGGGCCAGGGTTCGGGGGCCAGGGTTGAAAACTCGAAAACTAAATAAATAAACGCAAAACACGCCATTTTCGGTGATTTCATCTCACGTAGACTTTTTCGGGCTGCCGAGTGGTCGCTACATGACGAAAAAAGTAAAAACCACCGGTACGATCATTAGTAGGCCTTTTTCAAGGCTTGAAACGGTCAAAAAAATCAGTAGAAATGGGCTTTTAGAGGAGCTGAAACAACAAAAAAAACTCGTCAAATAACATAAAAAGGCCCGAAAAGCCTCCAGAAATCGTCTCGTAATTCTCATAGTTTTCAGGAGGCTCAACGACTACTAGAAAGCCTTTTTCGAAAGCTTAAAATAGTAAAAAGGTAGAGAAAACCACAAAAACAGGCAAAAATAGCGTCAAAAGCTCGGGAATGGACTTTGTAATTTTTCGAGCGTTCTGGCGGCTTTATGAACAGCAGAAAGGCTTTTTTGCAGAAACAGGAAGCAGAACATGCAGACTTGCAGATTTTTGCAGAACAAAAACAAGGAAAAAAAACCCCATAAAACCCTGACTAACGCACTTTCGACAAGCCGGCTACAGCGTGTCGGGCAGTGTGAATCGACAATACAAGATGCGGGTGAGCGTCTCCGAGTCGTTCGTCTCTTGAAACGGCAATCGACCCACCACCAGCATGTACAGGATAACGCCCAGGGACCACACATCTAAACGGAAACGCCCGTGAAGGAAAGAGGGGCAGAAAATTGACCGACGGCCGGCGCATCGTAGGCATCTCCGAGGAGAATCTCTGGTCCTGAATAGGCGAGACTGCCACATGACGTCTTCAATTGGGTGCCCGGCTCGTAGTTGTTCGAGAAGCCGAAATCTGTCACCTTCACCATGCCCAATTGCTTTCCGGGAACACCACGTTTTCCGGCTGAAAAATCGACCATACGCGAATGTTCTGGCAAACTGGAGCTTTTGCATTATCAGGGGGGGATAGACCACTTACACCAGAACTAAAGTTTTTTAATAAGATAACTTATAAAAGAAAACTTTTTAACAAGATTAAAACCGTAGAAATGGCCCGTTTTCGACGGAATGAACACTTCTCAACGTTTTTACCTTAAATTCTGGTGGGAAGACTATTAGATTCTTTCGCATTATCGGGCGGGGGGTCTAGAGATGGCTAGCAAATTAAAAGAAAGTTATTTAATTTTGTAGAAAAATATATATTTCAAACAGAAAAGCTATCCAAAAATTTTCCGAAAAACGAAATTTCTGGCAAAAAACAGCCATTTGTGGTCGAAAATCGTTTTTTGTATGATTTCATACAAATTTGTAAAGTTGTCACGTTTAAGAATTGTAAAAACGGTTTCGAGCCTCCCCCCGATAATGCGAAAGATCCAATAGTGGGCATTGCAGCAGAGATCCTTGAGGAATAGCCTCAATTCCTGCTCACCTTGAGATCTCGATGTACGACGTGCAATTTGTGGCAGTAAGGCCAGATAGCCCCCTCCTCCCCAGTTAACCTGCCAGAACCATTTTTTTGTAAAATTTAAAAATACTTCTAACAAAACATTTATTACGCACTACGGGTAAAAGCGGGGGAGGTAATAATACTTGGATTGTTATTATGTCGCGCTATCACAGGCTACAATTAAAGCAATCACAGGGTGACAAACTGGGAACGTCATGGATCCGGAAAATACAAAACCAGAGCAATTTAGGCCGTCTTCTTGCCGCCATCCTTGAACCAGTCGTTGCTGTTGTCCTTGGCCATCGCCTTCTGGAGAGCAGCATCGGCGCCCGGGTCCACCTGAAACAGTTCGATACAATTATTTTCTACGAAATTGCCTGTGACAGCTCGCCAAAGCCCTCCTGACCGACAAAGCAGATCTCGTGCGCGTCCTAAAATTGTTCTAAAGGTTTGAATTTTGCAAATACCGGATCTGCAAGGATAACAACTTGAACATCAGCTTTTCCTGGAGTTTCCAGCGTCACAAACGGCTTCAACACCTTAAAACCGGCGCCCTCGATGCGCTTCTCGAGATCTTTGAGCTAAAGTACGGTTTAGACGTATAGAAAAGCCGTCTCCACCTCTTTTCCCGGATACGCGAACGCAATCCGGCCATACGCACTGCCTCTGTCAATCGTTGCGCCTGTTTTGATTAGCTGCCATGCAGCCTGGTCCTTTTCGTAGGCGAGGGTGGCATGATTTTCTGTCTGCTCGACGACTGGCATCTTTAGGTGGTTGTTCCAGTAATCTAAAAAAAACTCCAGAAATATCTTTTGTGACATTCGTTTCATCTCCAAAAAAAGGAAAAACATGTTTTCACAAAATTACCAAGGCTGTTCTCCAAGTCCTTGACTCTCACAGCCACCTTTTGAATGTCTAGTCTACCATCACCCGGGGCGATGATGAACAGGTGACCATCCGGATCTTGGAGATGCAGATTTCCCGAAACTAAAAACCAACTTTTTATTTCTAGTGAATAATACCTGTCTTGTCGACATTCTTCTTCGTAATCTCATCGTAGATATTGCCGCCCGAAATGGTGATCGACTGGAAATACACAACATGGCCCTGCGCCAGATAAAATGTTGTGGCGGGCAAACAAAATCTTTTTGGGCTACCGGTGATAACGCGGACCGAGCCGACCAGCTAGATTCTGCCCCCTTATTTATTGCTAGCACCAAACGACGCAGATTTCTTTATGTAGTAATGTCCAAGCGGTTTTTTATGCTTTGAAATCTCACCTCGTAGTCGTTTCCCAGTTTATAGCCACCAATTGTGTAATTGTAGGTGAGCTCGAGCACGAAGTGGCTGCTCTCAGCTCCATATCCGACCATCGTCTTGCTCCAGAGTCCGTTGTAAGGTCTAATTCGGAATCTCGGAAGAAAAGAAGAAATTGACTACCCGTTGCACTCGGCGGCGCAGCCCTCCTGGAATTCTTCATGGCGCAGAATCTGAACTGGAGCGTTAGAGGTAAGGTTTTTAAAAACAAACCTTCATTCCAAGCGTCTTCACGAAGAAATCGTAGGATTTCTGGCGATCGCCAATCTTGAAAACGTAGTGCAGTGCGCGTGCAGTCATCTCGAAATTGAAAATCTGATAATTGTATATCTTTCAAATTTATATAAAAAGCGGATTGAAAAATAAAAGAGTTAGAAATTTTTTTGGTTAATTTTAGTACGCAACTATACTATCTACGGTTTCCGATAGTACAAAAGTTTACGAATTACGGTCAATGGAATTATTTTCTAACGTTATTTGATGGATAGGAGTTTCTTTTTCAATTTCTAACACTTTCTATTACTAAAAAACTGCGATATTTTTGTTTTGAAGGATTTCCTAACACTAGCTTTGAGTTGTTTACATGCACTTGGAACCAGTACTACGACCCGGAACACCAGTTGGAACGGGTACGCGGGCTACTCCTTCCTTCTGGATCCAATGCCCCGGGCGTCCATTCAGCTTTTTCCTTTGCCGGAGCCACAACCATGGCCGCTGTGGCGTCGGATTAGAAGATGACCGTTCGCGCGCTTCAAAAATGGAATTTTGTTTTTGAAAAATGGGAGATATACTTTGCATCCGATTTCAAGAGAGCAGTTTAGAAAATTAATCACTTTTTTGGCTCTTACCCACGTAAAATCCTCTTCTAGCTTCAACATATTTGAACTGCAGAGCCCATCATTAATTTTGCCGATTTCAGAAGCCTTTGCCGAACCGTTTTGAAAAGTCAAGGGCGGGCTGCGGGACGTTCTGATGCCCCCGAAACGGATTCTACGAAAGGTTAGGGTGGAATGGATCGCAAATTGTTGATGGCTGACATTATTTTACAAAAAACTAGGTGCGAAAAATTGTTTTCAGGGGCGGGCCGATGCCGCCGAAGCGGCACGCGAGCTACCGGAGCAGATCAGCGAGAATCACGTATGGAGAATCTACCACCTCTCCCAAGTCGGCTGCTCGCAACACACGCTGCCCCAACCGAAAACCACTAACTGCCACTTCAACCCATATTGTCTACAACGGATTGGCATCGAGAAATTTGAAAAGGCAATCAAGACGCATGAGGTCGATCATAAGAAGGTATTTTTTTGGTCCGACCTGTTGAAAAATAACTGATTTTCAGGCGGAGAAAGATTTGGAAGAGCGAAACCTG
Organism: Mesorhabditis spiculigera; assembly: GCA_958295435.1. Classification (NCBI taxonomy): domain Eukaryota; kingdom Metazoa; phylum Nematoda; class Chromadorea; order Rhabditida; family Rhabditidae; genus Mesorhabditis; species Mesorhabditis spiculigera. Next base: position 285,231 of record CATQJA010002637.1, read on the forward strand.
GTCGAGAAGCCGTGTGGGCTTTTGAATTCGGGCAATTTCTGTTATGTCAACAGTTTTCTTCAGGTTGGTGTTTGGCTTTTTCGGTAATGCCATTTAGATCTGGTTCAACGACCCGCATTTTCGGCAGATTATTTTTGATTGGCGGCCTTCAGAGGAATATATTTCGTAAGAATCTTATGATTTTGCTTAAACTCGTGTTCAGGCCTGAACCGCCACGGCTCGATGTCCAGAAGGTGATGAACTGCTTGCAAAAATTGTTCTACCTACTTCAATATTCTCCCTTGGTATGATCGATGGCGTTTCTATTGTATGACGCTGTTTAGGATACATGTGCTGTCAAGGAGTTCACAAGCGCGTTGCGACTTGGAAACGAGCAGCAAGACGCTCAAGAGTTCAGCCTCATGTTTTTCGATGCGCTCGATCGCCATCTACTCAATCACCCCAACGGACTCGAGACGAGGAATCGAATTGTCGCGCATTTACAGGTAATTCACGGCCTTCAAAGTATTACTATTAATGATAATTTTAGGGTTCAACCACCCAGCGTATAACTTGTCGCTGCGGCCGAGACAGCAAAACGGAAACGATGGTGCAATCGCTCCCATTATCCATTGACAACACCAAAACGCTCACCGACATGCTACAACGATATTTTGCCACTGAAGAGTAAGCTTGCGGTTTTTGAGAGGATTTGGGATGTTTTCAGTCTCGAAGATTATATGTGTGATCAATGCGGGGAGCGGGGCCACGTTCAACGTCATCTCGAGATGGAGCGCTTCCCGCAAGTGCTATTGCTCCAAATTAACCGCTATCAATTCGACGCGTGGGTTTTACTCCGTATTATGCTTATTTTTGTTTTTAGTAACAATCGGAATAAGAAGATCAAGACGGCCGTCCAATTCCCGCAAGAGCTTGAAGGTGACGCGTTGCGGCCCGGATCGGATCGAAAAACAGGGGTAAAAATTGACAATCGGATAAATTTCATTTTGGCATTATAGATCAAATACGATTTGTGTGCGGTGATGATCCACGAAGGCGAAAGAACGGAATACGGCCACTACTACGACATCATTTGGCGCAGTGAAAATGACAAGTGGTACCAATACAACGACGAGGTATAAATTTATTACTTTGCAAAGGTATCTTTTTTAGGTCGTCACCGAGGCAAAGCGCCCGGGTGTCAGCATCGAGAACGCCAAGAACCCACCATCAAAGCCGGGCCAAGATCTGAAGTCCTGTTACGGTAAATTTTCCAAAATTGCTCGTCTATTTTGACTAGGTCTTGTCTATCGTCAACGAAAATTCGACCCCGAATACAACATGCCGCCACCGGAGGAACTTTGGAAGGCTTGGGAACGAGAGGTGGGCTTTATCGTTTACAATAGCCATTTATTTTCTGATTTTAGGCCCGCGAAGAATTCAACGAGAAGAGCGGAAGAACTTTGCAAGAGTCGCTGGAAGGGCTCGAGGAGATGAAGAGGCGCCAAAAGACTGTTTCAAGTCTTTTTGCCGAGCTACAGGTCTACTGCGTCTATCTTCACTTATTTTTCTCTTACAGATCATCCCCAACAAGGAAAATGAGTACATCAACAAAAAGGATCTCATCTCTTTCCTGCCGACGCGGCTTATGATTGATTTGATAGGTATGTTTTGCTAGGCTGCTTCTAATTTACTCTTTTTAGAAGCGGAGTATCGACGGGGCAAAGCGAAATACGATTGCGTGATGGAAAAGGTGAAAGGATTGACGCCAACAATCAAGGTATCTATTTTGGCAAGAAAAAAAGCTGTTTTTAGGATCCGGATGAGGAGGCTCTAGCCGCCGTGGAAGACACAACACACATCTCCCGACAGAGCAAACGATTGACGCGTAAACGGATGGCCGAAGAATTAGAGGAGAAAAAGCGCTTTTTCGTCGAACGAATGGTCATCAGCAAACATCTCGGCACTTACAACATCCTGCTATGCTCCCACGGAAAGGTCGACATCGAACAGGTACTTTATTATTCGGTTTATGAGGTTTATATCTGTCATTTCAGATGATCCGCGGCGACGTGAAAATTGTCGACGCAACCGCCGTTGAAGAGTTGCTCGACCGGTACCGCATCCTGATGCATTATGAAAAGCGCGATCCGCCAAAGCACAGAACTCTTCGGGGGTAGAATTTTTTTCTTTTTCTTTTGATGTCATCATTTTCTAGATGGGATGTATGTCGTGAATGCGTCGAAGAGCTTCGCCATGAAGCCTATTCGATGGAACAAATCGAACGTGACGACAAGCTGGCTTCCACCGTCCTCAAGGAGGAAAAGATTCGGTAGTTTATTGATCTCTACAAATATCATTCAATTTTAGCTGCCCTACGCGAGTCGCCCCAGCTCAGGGATTTTATTATGTGTCCAAGAAGGCGTTACAAGCCTATAAAAAGCGCGCGCTGAAAGAGGAAGAGTGCCGGCGCAAATTGCACGAACAGACGAGCAATCTGGTCTTCTATGTCGAATCGAGCGCAGGGATCACTCCATCTACGGTAAGGATTTATATTGTGTATTCCTTCGATGTTGTTTGTTACGCTGATCAAATTTTTTTCAGCAACCACCAGGGTCGAAAAAAGCCGCTTCGCGACTTTTCAACCCTGGCCCCGTCTGAGCCCATGATATCCTGCACATTGCATAATTCGGCCGAATTTCTATGAGAAATAATGAAAAATTCACCCTCTCCGCCTTTATATAGGCTGTCACCACTTCCGGCTTATGCTAATTAATTCCTAACAAAGAGGTTTCCCGATTTTGTAACAAACATCGATTTTTAATGTCGAAAATAACATAATTTGCAAAATCTGATATGCGTGCAGTCATCCCGGCTTCATTACGCACCTAATGACGTATCATACATAGCCTAACACCCTTCCCCCCTTGAGATATCCTCCGGACACCCTGACGGAAGTTGCATGCAAATGCACACACACACACACACAAACACTATTTTTTTATATATAGTAGGATAGTAGGATAGAAAACTATATTAATACATTTTTTAGAGCCAAATGGTCACCTCGAAGCGAATTCGTACGGCATCACATTCCGCGAGCCCAACTGTCAATGGAGGAACTTGCGAAAATGCAGCGAGCCCGGGATCCACAATGGAAGTCGTTGGCGAAGAGAAGGCTACGTGTTCGTCACCAGAAGCGGTAATTGATTGAATACAAGCGAAAGCCCTTTCTTCTTAGGCTTTCGACCAGGATGTCAGCGCCACGCTCGAGAGCATGCTGGAGAACGTGACTGTAAAAGTGCCTTTGTCCCCATTTTGAGACTGTTGTTTAGGCAAACGTGGATGGCGTGGAGGAAAATGGGACGGACGCAAGCAATAAGAAGATGAATGGGCATAGAAGGAGGTCTGTTTTAAGTGGTAATTGGTTTTTTTACAGTTTCAAGGCTCAGAAACGATGTGTAAAATCTCTATTTGCAGTCCAACGCCTATCGCTGGAACATCTAATGGCCATTCAACACCCGGTGAGGACATGGAAAATATGGAATTCAACCACGAGCTGCGCTGTGCCCACGGTGTTTCCGACGAAAATTTTTTAATCTTTTTTTTAGGAAACCTAAATCGAGAAGGACGATTGGCGGTGTCTCCCGAAGAATGGGAGCGCTTGCGGTCGAACTTCCGCGCCTATTACGACGTGCCAGTTTCATCCCCTAACTGTAGCGAATGCGAGTACGATGCTCATGTAAGAAATTATTGTTCTTGCAGCGTATACCGAAATTTTAGGTAAAAACGCTAGACAGCGAAGAATTGTCCTACAAAGTGGAACAACTTGTCACACAGGTAAAAAAGCTTCTTAAAATCTCTATTTCTCCATTTTTAGCTTCCGGAGCTGATCAAGGGCTACGAGGGAAGGCGGCACTTGTCGAAGACGGTGCTGAAGCGGGACTATCCGTTCCTTGTCTGTAATCGCTTCCTCGAAAAGTTGTTGAAGTTTTCTAAGTAAGTCCGAATTTAAACCGGATTATACTTTTTTTTCAGGGCTGGCCGTAATCGTCGCCTCGTGACTAGCTTCGACTTGTGCCAGAAATGCGTGTTGTGCGAGAGCCATGGCCTTCCATTCATCAGTATCGACCCGGAAGTGCTCAAGGTATATTCGATATTAACTTTTCACTATTTTTTCTAGGATATGGCCTATCTAATCCCAATCAAACGCAAAGAATGGGAGGTGATCGCTGAAGTGATGGGACGCGGCGACATCAGTCCACCTCAGGAGATTCTGTACACCGAAGGGGGTAAGCGGTTATTTTCATTGGTTTACTTTCTAACGTGGCTTTTGAAATGCATTTGCTATGATTTTTAGCAAAAAAAATCAAATTTTTAGATTATAATAATTCATACGCTTTTCTCAGACATTGTCGACTTCTGCCACGACTGCCATGGCCACCATCTTCAAGCCTACAACGCCAAGCAGTTCACCTACAGGAATGGGACCGTCTATGTCAAATTGGTAGGCATAGTTCATGCTTTTCAATATTTGATTGCTTTAGCAAAACGACCTGCAAGAAGCGCCCACCACCGGCCAGACGACCCGCCGCGCTGCCGCCAAACATTTACTCAAGTGAGCACCAATACTTTGACTTTATTTGTCTTTTAGGGTAAAAATGGACAGCTCGGACACTGTGCGCGGGATGAAGGTAAAGCTGTACCAGCTCACCCAGCACAGCCCCAACGATCAGATGTTGATGCACTCGGTACGCTTTTGAAATTGAGAAAATTTTGCCGTTTAGGGTATGGAGCTGGACGACGATTCGACGCTCGAAGCCCTACGAATCCTGCCGAATAATCAGGTATACTTTTTCGATCCTTGCGCATTATCGGAACCCGATAATACCAGTTAGTTATCGCAACGTTATACATAGCAGCGATTTTCACAAGGTTTTTTTAGTAAAATTTGACAGGATTTTAGCGGAAATCCATTTTTGGTCAACGACTTTCAATATTTTTTGTAGAGTTTTTACATAAATTAAAAACCAGTCTGAAAATATGTTTTTCTTTACCTTTGTGAAATTTGGTCCGCGATAATGCTAAAGCACCTTTTTTTATACCCCCGGTTAACTGTGCTTCTAGGAGACGCCGGTGATCCTCGTCGCCCAGACCTACAACGGAAACGTCGCCCTCCCCGATGAGCCCCGGGCCCCGGAACGAGGCTTCTCCGACACTGCCCTGGCCCATTGATCATTCGGTTGCTATTCGTTTCCAACTAGCTCTCCTTCACACCGCCTTTACCTATCAACTAGTCAATATTCCTTTTTGCCTATCCCCCTCTTTTTGTGATATGTCTTGCACCATTTTCTTTGCCTGATGCTCACTTCCCCGCACGCATAATATGTGATAAACCCTGTGTACACCCATTCGCGCGTTTAGATTCGGGAAATGGCCATGGCCGGTATTTGACCCATTCACCATTCCATTGTCGATTGTTCTTTATGTTCTGCTCTCATTGCTCAGCTCAACGCACGACGGTTATGTGGCCTTTTATAAATAATTTATACGGAAGAGTATACATTGAAATTGAACGTTACAAACCACATACTATGCGAACGCGCTGATGGACCAGTTGCTAGAAGCCCGATTCGAGCTTCAGAAAATGATGGAAATTTACAAACATTTTTTGAATCTGCGGCTTGTGAAAGAGGTGAAAAATCAAGGCGCTTCATCATATGCTGCTCTTGCTGAAATTGATAGTCACTGGGCTTCTCCTTTCCACTGGGATGTACGGTTTTTGGCGGAAGATGCAGCTTCAATTTTCAGCCCGCAGACGCTGCTCGGTGTGAAGAAGGCGAGCAAAGATCCGATCCCCGGTCATTCCTATGAAACATATCCGGTGGCCGAGCCCGCGCCTGTCAGGTAATTTCGCTAAAAACTTCTTTATCGTCTTCCTAGATTACTCATTGTATTGAAGACTGAAAAATACGAGTTTTCTTAAACTTTCGATCTTTTAGAATAGAAGTTTACGGCCGAGCCCTACCGAAGGCTGGCTTCTTCTTTGCTGCCGACTGCAACGCTTCGCGACGATACGAGGCAGCAACGACAAAGACGAATATACTACGAGATGTGCCCGATGGTGATATAGTGACTGTGATTTTGAAGGTGCGTAACCTCGTTTTGGTTTTCTGGATTCCCATGATTTTCAGGTCGACTTCACCGATGTCCCCGATAACACCCTACTCCAACTTTGCCATAAGACGGACCCCGTGAAGCCGGTTGAACTGGTCCCTGGCTCGGTAGGAATATTGTTCCATTTTTTTTGCATCCACTCCTGCTTTTTCAGAAACCTACAACTCTTCTAATAAAAAGCGAGGAAGGCGGGACGCCATGGCAAATCATTGTGCTCATCTGTATCGTGTTGGTGATGTTCTCGGGTCAGTTGGGCTTCTTCTAGGATTTCTGTTTCTTTTTCCCTTTAGGCATCTTCTCCGGGCTCAATTTTGCGCTTGTCTGCCTCTCCGTGAAGCATCTTGATCTGATCAGCCGATACGCTGCATCAAATGATCGGGTTCTCCTTCTTTTTTATATTTATCTATTTTTTAAAGAAATATGCACGTTCGTTGATCCGGCTTCGTAAACACGGCAACCTGATCATCTGCACCTTCGCGACGCTCAACGTCATAGTCAATACGGTTTTTGCTCTCGAATCCGAGAAACTATTCCCGGTCAGTATAATTTTTAGTCAGCTTGGGAACAATGGCGTTGTAGGAACGTCTCGGCCTCTGGGGCGCTGTTCTTGGTCTCCTTCTGCCCACCTCAATCATCGTCGTCTTCGGCGAGTTGTTGCCCCAGGCCATCTGCTATCGTCGTGGCCTTCTCATCGCATCGAAGACGCGCTATTTCGCATGGGCCTGTATTTTTATACTCTCCCCGATCTGCTGGCCACTCGCGAAGCTGATTGACGTGGTCCTCGGGCGGTCAGTGTTCAAAATATACTAATTTACTATAACTTCTTCAGCGACATGGCCAAGTACAACTTCGAAGAGGCCCAGGCGCTTTTGGATCAGAATATGCGGAATATGCCGGGCGAAGGGATCTTGGCGAAGGCAAAGAAGCTACAACGGACAGTCGTCGGCTCGGTGCTGACCACGGTTGACCAGACTTTTCGTCTTTCGGCGGATGATGTTCTTGATGCACAGGTAAGGATTAAACAGTTTTTACCATGTTTTTTTCATGGTTTAGATGCTATCGACGATCGCCGAAAAGGGATACACAAGAATCCCGATCTTTGATGCGAATTGTGCGATCACGCGTTATGTGCTGAACACGAGGGTATTCTTTGGCAATAGGGCATCTCATTTTGTCAAGGACCTGCTGACGATCACCCCCAGCCCCAAACTCACAATCAAGACCTACCTGACGAAGCAGAGCCCCGCCAACAAGCAGGAGGTTCCTTACATAGCTCTAAACCAATCTAACGCGTATTTTTTTAGGTACGCGTTGTTTTGGCGGACGCCCCTGTTAGTGCGGTGCTGCTGGAGATGCTGCGCAGCCAGAACCACTTCTACGCGGTCGTCCGCTGCGATGCGGGCCCATACCAACTACTCGGCTACGTCAGTCTCGAGGATTTGATGGAGGAGGTGTTCGGCGAAATACAGGTAGCATACGTTACGAGCTGCTTTGGAAACACAACAATTTGAGGATGGCTCGGATAGTGTGTGGTCGACGAATCGGCGAGCGAAGGGGCACGAAGATCAGTCTATCCTCGATTGGCTTCGCGAACCGATTGGCCCCGGCGAGATTCCGCAGCACGCCAAACTCAAGCTCATCCAGGTAATTCGGGCGATGCGTTTTTGATTACCTACAACTTTCTGCAGATTCTCTTCTCCTGCGCGCCAATTCTCAAACAAATGGGCTTCGATTTCCGCATGGCCCATCAAGTCCATACCCCTTTAGGAAGCTTTGATTATCATCATTTTTAGGCCCTCAACTCATCAGCCCTCTTCCGGGCCAGCGCTGACGTTGTCGTCTCCAAACAGGGCCAGCCAAACCGGTACGTCTTGTTGTACTAACACTTCCATTTCCTATTTTTAGACGCATCATCGTGCTCTACTCGGGCTCGGCCAGCATCAACGGGAAGCTCGTACAGGCTCCGCACGTGTACGGCGCGGCCGTCATCGAGAAGTTCCTCTCCGGTACTCCCTGTTTCCTTTGTAAAACGTTTCCATTTCCGCCTACCTGTTCGGAACCGGTTGTGACGTATCGGAAATTGCCACCGGCATCTTTGAAGTGAAAAAGGTCTGCTCGAGGAAAAGGTCTGCTACTAACCTTTCTCAGGATTCCATCTTCTACTGTCTGACCCCAGAAGACTTCCTCAACCAGCTTATCTCATCCACGCGTAAAACATTCGCCAAAGAGGTCTGGAAAGATTCGTTTGCCTTGGAAGGAGTCCTTCTTTAGTTTCTTATCGGACTGGCTGGCGAGAATAAGCATGGGCCGATAGTAAGACCACGCGAAACGCTGCCCGAGCCGTTCGAGCTGGTGAGCAGCTTTTAAATTCTAGAAATGAATCCGATTTCCAGTTGAAAGACAAATTGCACCCGACGGAAAGCAAAGGCGGGGCGTGGCGTCGTGCCGACCCAAAGCTGCTTGAGAAATCCTTCCGACTGAAGGCTCCGCCGGATGAAACGCAGGAATGGACGACAGTTGACGAGGAGGACCCAATATTGGTCAGCGTCTTCTCCAATTATTTTATCTCACCTTACAGGAACAACTTGATGCCACCCAATCAGAAATGGACAAAACGCCGACGCCCGTTTCAAGCAGCGTCACCAGCGTGCGCTCTAAAAAGGTTTTAAGGCTCGACGAGTCGTTTTAAACTTTTTTAGAAGCCAGCCATCACTGCCCTGGCCCCAATCCTGCGTCACGCCCACGAGCCCGTCGTGCCTGGCGACGAGGAACGCGAAAAGCTGATCAAGCATCAAGAAGTCAAGAGCGCCGATAGAGTACCTTTATGAGGATGAACTAAAAATTTAGCTTCTAGACCCTGAAAAAGAAGAAGGCGGAAGAAACGAAGCACCAAGAAGTGAAAAGCGCCGATCGGGTATCTTGAGGAGTATGAACTCAAAATTTAACGCCTAGACCCTGAAAAAGAAGAAAGCCGAAGAGACAAAGCACCACGAGGTCAAGGGCGCTGATCCGGTCCGTCAAGCCTTTCGAAAAAAATATTTTTGATTTAGACGAAAAAAGAAAAGAAAAAGTTGCCGGAGGACCCGCAGAAAACTCGCGACCCCAGCTCGAAGCAACCGTCGCCGGTTCGTCCCAAAATACGGCGTACCAAACCGATATTCTCCTTTAGAACAGCACCCTGCAGCTGACTCCAGGTCACCCGCCACGGCAGCGACATCTGAATCGGCACGGCCGAAACGCCCGAAAAAATTAATTCTGCTTTGTTGGAGAAAAAGTGTATGTGATAACATGCATTCTTGTGACCAGCTGCTAATAAAATTTGCACATATACAATATACATCGCGAAAAACCGGAAGTCAGCTCTGATTAACATGGGCAGTCCCATACAAAGCGTAACACAGCTCTTACAAGCGCGTTTTAATATATTTGTACTCGACTTTCTATACTTCTTAATGGGAAACGAAGACATCATCAACTTCCAAGACGGAAAGGTGGGTATTTGCGCAGATATATAGGTAACCTTCTATTGTTGCAGATTGTGAATCGGCGATGGAAAATACTCAAGCGGCTTGGTGCTGGGTCTTGTGGGGCCGTCTATCACGTTCAAGACCTCGACAGGCCAATGGTCGAAGGGGCTCTCAAAGTGGGTTGTCGATTCAGCACACAAACACTGTTTTTAGGCAGAGCGCAATAACCTGGAAGACGGTGGTGTGCTGAAATTGGAGGTAAACCACGGAAAGTTCACTAATCGTGGCTTTAGGTGGAAGTGCTGCGCAAGCTCAGCCACCGACCGCACGCCCTCCAACTGATGGACGCCAGCAAAAGACCAAACTACTCGTGGAATATCATCGATTTACATTAATCAATCCTTTAGTTATATGACAATGACGCTGTGTGACAGAGACCTAATGGCGATCCGGCAGTACCTGCAACAGACCTACAACACCAGCTTCTCCACCGCCTCCATCCTGCGCATCGCCGTCCACGGGCTGTACGCGATCAAACAGGTCTGTATCGCCTTGAATGTGGCTCCGTACTCGGGCTTCACAATTTTTTGCAGTTCCAAGAACCTAGGTTTATCTAGATCCATGAGGTACGGTATATCCATCGCGACGTGAAGCCGGGCAACCTGGTCACTGGCAGAAGCGGGCGCGCACGAAAAATGGTCTACTTGATAGACTATGGTAGCTTTGCCTATCTTGATGCGTGCCCTCATTTCTGGTCGCGAAAGTAGCTGACCAATTTCAGGAATGGCGCGCAGCTACGTGGTGCCCGGCGGAGATGCGCTGCGGAAGCCCCGGAAGCACGCGTTGCTCCGCGGAACTCTGCGCTACGTCTCGATGAACGTCCACGAGCGCAAGGAGCAGGGACGCATGGACGATCTATGGGCCCTGATCTACTCGCTGGCCCATCTCTATGCCGGGCTGCCCTGGGCCGCGGACAGGGTGAAGACATCTTTCTTTCCCTTATTGAATATTTAGGGCTAAATTGTCGTATCCGGTCACTAAACCGATTTCGGTCTTTTATATGTCAAAATGCTCCGCAAGCCGAGCTGATTCAGGATCAGTTGAAAAAACTTTTCGGAAACACTTCTGTCTCGAGATATGACACTTCAAAGTTTGACTTCAACCCGTTCATTATATAACCTGTTCTCGCCCCTATAAGTCCGTTTTCAGTGCGGCAAAACATGGATCAGTGCTCGATAAGAGCTTAGCTTTACTCACCACACCAAGTTTGAGCCTAAAAATAAGGCTTCGTGCCACCCCGGGGCCTAGTCGCTTCGGATGGGTGAGAGCTCGTACAGGGTTTCGAAATCGGGGCGCCCGAGGAGCGCGCAGCGCCCAGGCGCCCCGATTTCGAAAGAGTGGAGCGGGCATCCGAAGCGACGGCCCGCCTTGCCCGACAATGTTTTTTTTTACACAGGGAGAAGTCCGCCAGGTTTTGGCCACGTGGCCGCCAGCTTCCCGCCTGATGGCCGCCACATGGCCGCCACCTGGCCGCCATGTGGCCGCCACGTGGCCGCCATCGGGCCGCCGGGTGGCCGCCACCTGGCCGCCGCATGGCCGCCATCGGGCCGCCACGTGGCGGCCAGGTGGCGGCCAGTAGGCGAAAATCCGGCGGCCACATGGCGAAAAGATGGCAGAACGGGGGTTCCCGGGCCAGGTAATGTTCCTTCTAATATCGATTATTATTAATGCTAGTGCCGCTACTATGCATTGCAGCCATTTAGGAGCAGCCTGCTTCATGTCGGGGATGCGCTGGAGGTGTGCCTGCCTGAAATATGGCGGGTTTTTTTAATTCATCGTTTTTATATTTAGCTCTACTTTTTCTATGGAAACGGTTCTCGTTTTACTTCATACACATACTTACTTTCATCAGTGACCGATGTCCATTGCGCAGACGTAGCCGAAGTTGTAGAAACAAAACTAGGATTATAGATATGGACCTACCGGACATGACTTACTTTTTTCACCGGCGTGCGAGCAGCAAAGTATCAGAGTCTTTGAGCAGCTCCTTCTGTTGCAGCCAAATAACCTATAGATGATTGAACCTTAATCATAGACTTACCCAGGATGCAATGCATTAAAATAAAAACTCACGGTTCCATAAAATAGAAACCAAAACTAAAACTAAAACAAAACTAAAACTTTTTCAAAGAAACCAATAGCAATTGCTTACTTACCGAAATGCCATCTTCCGATGCTGTTTCCGTCACAATAATTGTCTTTTTATTTGAATCTATCTAGAATAATAATCCTAAAGTAAATACAATACCTGAGAGAACAGACTTTGGTGATTAGTCAACGACGTGGCGTTTGTTTTCCATCTAAATAGCTAAAACTCGCAGTAAAAGTAAAGCAGAAATCAATTTACAAGCGTTTATAAAAAGTTTCATAAAAATAGATAAATTTAGCTTTGATGACAACGAAAACATTGACTGAGGCCCGAAAAAACGCCCGAGTCCCCAGAGCAACGCCATAGTACTATCCACAACTGGCGGAAATCGGGCGGAAACCTGGCGGCCACCGCCGCCAGCTTCTGGCCAAAAGCGGTACGACAGTGTACTAAAAACCCCTGGCGAAATTCTGGCGGCCAGGTGGCGAAAACCGGGCGGGCTGGCGGCCATCGGGCGGGAACCTGGCGGCCAGGTCTGGCCCGATGGCCGCCAGGTTTTCGCCAGGTGACATGGCCGCCTTCAGGCGAAAATCTGGCCAAAAGCTGGCCAAAATCGGGCAGCCTGGCCGCCATCGGGCCAAAATCTGGCGGACTTTTCCCTGTGTACCCAAGAAACAGCAATTCCCTACCATTCCGTTCTTTCCGATGTACGGTTGGCGTATATAGGTGTATTGCGTACTACGTCTCTGCCTGATTTGAGACCTTGTAAGCTACATATCTCTCGATAGCGATTTTTCCGAAAAGTTTTTTCAACTGATCTTGGATCTGCTCAACTTACTGAGCATTTTGACCTAACAAACTCCGATTTTCGCTTAGTGACCGGATACTTGAGTAGCTAACTTTGAAGTGTCATATCTCGAGACAGAAGTGTTTCCGAAAAGTTTTTTCAATTGATCCTGAATCAGCTCGACCAGCTGAGCATTTTGACATATAAAAATCCAAAATCGGTTTAGTGACCGGATACGACAATTTTCCCATATTTAGGAGGAGGCGGTCATCCGCAAGAAAAAGAGCTCACTGACCGACGACGAGGTCTTCAAGGTCGGTCAAGTCCCACCTACGGATAGATAATATCGATTTCAGGAATGCCCACCGGAATTCACGCAGTTTGCCAAGCAGCTGAGGACCCTGCGCTACGAGGACATCCCCGACTACCACGCCTTCTACCAAATCGTACGGAATTCTAGTTTACCTACGGGATTCAACTCTTACGCTACAGTTGGTGGCCGGGATGAATCGAGTCGGCACCCATTTCACGGATCGGTACGACTGGGAGCCAGAAAGCCAGGTAGTGTTCGTCAACGGCACATGACGGGAACATTTTGGTTCAGGGCAGCAACCAACTGGAGACCTGCATCGAGACGTCATCCCGTGAAAAGGAGACGCATAAACCGCTGCCCCGTAGGATCAAAGCTTATACCAATACAGACTTGTAGAGCCGGATTACGACTACCAATGCTTCCCCAACGTGCGCCCGGAGATGTTCAAGAACACTGATATGAAAATTTGAACTGTTGATAAAGACCTTATATCACAACCCTCACAAATGCATGTTATTGATTGAAAGAATTCCCAAAAAAAGTTTTATTGAATCCACACTGAAGCGGCACATAAACTTGCAAGTGGCTGTATACCCGCTTGGCGAGATACGAAAGCGGAATAAGGATGGAACAAGCTGTGAATGAGGCATGGAGGTTAAACACGGCACAAAGCTCAAAAATAATTGGGCCAGACAAAATAAAAAAAATAGCAGCTGCAAAAATAGATACCGTGGTGTTAGAGTAACCAGCTTTGGTTGAGACCTTGCGGCGAATAAGGTTGAGCATCGGGAGATAGAGGGACATCACTGGAATCGCCATAACTTGCTCCCCACGAATTCTGTCCGGTAGAGGGTCGGGAATAAAGCGACTCACACCGGCTACCGATTCCACTGGAGGCCTGGAAAGAAAAATAGTACCAGGAAAATGAACAAACCGAGGGTAAATTGAAGGCCCAGCTGGAGACCTTAGACGTCACTGACGATGGTGTGCCCGGAGCCAGCGACATGTACTCGGTCTTGTCTTGACGTCCAAACTAAAAACTAATTCAAATGCGCGCGGGCGGCACTCACGTTATAGTGATGTGGTGTCGGTACGAACGTGTAACTCTCGTTGCCGTCGGCGTCACGGATGCGTTTCATGTAACCTAAAAAATAAATGAACGCGATCAAGAAAATCAGCTAACCAGGAAGAATATCTGCAGGTGGACCTGACGAAAGTGTTGTATTCCGTGGACTAGCACGTTCACGGGCGCTTGGTGTGGATACGAGACGGGGGATAGGCGGCAGCACGCTGCGGCGGGGGATCGACTTTTCTTCAAGTTCCTCGTCCTCTTTTGTATTCAGCTCCTGCGGTCCGTGCGCGTACCAGCACTGGGGACCAAACCTACAAAAAAATTTGGTGCAAGTGCTAGACGATTACCGGCAATTCGCATCGGCCATCCAGTAGTCACAAAGGGCCGTCTTGTACAATCCAGGGTTCTTCCAGATGCGAGCATCGCGACGAGGCGCACTAAAAGTAAATATACCAAGAAAAATAAAAGATTTGTACCGGCCGCGCGAGAATTCGTTGACCGAGCAGCGATTGGCTTTGAAGCGTTCGAAATGAGACATCTCCGTAGCTTCAACTTTAGTTCGCCTGAAAAAAGGTACTCAAGTGCGAACTTGGGACAAAGCAAACAAGGAAGGAATTTTACGAACCGAAAGAAATCGCGAAACGGAGAAAATTGAAAAATTGTCCTTACCGACTCCTCCGCTGCCTTCCTCAGTACGTTTTATCCGTGAAGGGCCGCGGTGGGACCCAACGGCCTTGCATTTCATTTCGTAAAGTATTCATAAAATTTTATATTTTGTTTTTGTTTGCCTTTACTTTTCACTTTTATAATTTTTAAAGGGATAGGGGCGGCATAAGTCAATCGATTACGCCCGGGAAAGAAAATGTCTCTGCGCCTCTCCCCTGGGCGCCCTCTCTCGCCGCCGGTCGCGCTGGGACCTGTTGAACCCCCCCTCCCCAAGGGGGGTTCAACAGATGCCCCGTCCTCATCTCTTTAAAATTCGTGTACGTATTTACTTCCTGCCTTCTTCAAAGTTGCCCAGTTTCTCGTGTGGCACTTTCTTTTTGCGGTCAGCACAGCTCCCTTTCTTTGTTTGTTTTGTTTTTATGCAGTTTTATCTTCGGGAGTTTTCCAATGTTCCGCGATTGGGGCGGATTTCTTTGCGGACATCGATTCTCTCTTCTTCTAGCTTCTCTGCTCCCTCCACACCCATACACTTTTTAGGAGCAATTCGAAATCCTTTATGGCGTTTCGCCGGTTTTTGGTTGTTTGCTAATTTCTGTAGCAAGAAAAAGACGGCAAAATAATGCTCAGTAGCTGCCCACTTGTAAACCCGCCACCAATAGTGATTTTTCGAAACTCGTTTCTATGCATAGGGCCGTGGAAAAGACCTTTGTAATCCTCTTTAATTTATATATTTCCTTCCGTTTCAATGTTTCGGATGAACTGATTATTTACGCTTCTACGGTCCAACCCCCCTTCTCTGCCCTCTGTCTGTTTTGTTTTTACAGCGGCTTTTTCCGTTCCTCTCCTGTGGTCACCCAGTCTCCAAACACCCTCTGCTTCTAGGTGCCTCGGCTGAGTGTCGATCCCCCGGAAAAAGTGTATGAGCGCAGGCAACATAAGCAACGACCTTTTCTTTCTACATAACTCGTATTGTGAGTTATTAGAACTTTGTTATGTACTTTATCGTTAAACCTTAGACTAAACAGGCTGTCAAGTTTAGCTGTGCTCGAGAAATGCGCTTCAAATGGTGTCTCAATCAATGGTGTCTCGTGTGTGCCCTTTTGTTATTTTTCTTCTTGCGTGGAGAGTAGGGTTGGGGGCAGAAATGTTGTTTTCGGCGCCACCCGCCCAGCGTTGTTTACGCCCCAAAAGCACACCCCTCTTTTTTCGGCACGCCTTTGCGCTGAACTCGCGGACCGATCATAGGATCGCAGCTGCTATCTGTTCGCCTATTCCCTAAAAGTAATAAGATGGTTCTTCAACATTCTACTGCGCCTTTTACCGAAACAGCGGGAGAAGTGGTGCCTGACCCGCCGCAGCCGAAAATCCCTTCTTTTGGTTAGCTCCCCACTTTTTAAATTTTTGATAACTATTTGATAAATAAAATTTTTAGCCTTCAAAAATTTGTTTTCAGTGCATACGACGAGACCGGACCTCGAAAGCTTTGTCGACAGAACGATGCCTTTCTGGACCACTCAGGTATTCAATTCGCTCAAATGTATCTTCATCTTTTTTAGGATACACGCAATGCTATTCTATCCACCCTAGTTCCCGGTGGAGCCGCTGCCCTTGCGTTCGCCACATTCGCCAAGGATGTCGAGACTGTCAAGTGGTGGGAGGTCAGTTTTTAGGGGTTGCTTTGAAGGAATTCTTGAATTTCAGGCCGTCAGAAAACCACAATGGGCCCCGAAAGATGTCCGTGTGTACAGCCTCGTTGATGTTCTTACTATCGCCCCTCTAGGATACGCCTCATATTTGGTGTACAAGAATGGAGGAGGTGATTTTTGTTTCTTGAAGTGTTTTATGGGATTGATTTAAAGGCTTCGACTACAATGACACCCGCCTCGCTCTCGGTCTCTATGGCACAAACCTCTTGCTTGCACTGGCAACCGTTCCGATCGTCAAGCAGCGCAAGATCAGCTGTGTAAGTGTTTTTTATTTAGTTTTCACCATAATTCGCCTTTGTGAGTAGAATTGGTTTTTTCAGCTTGCCACGAACTCGATCTTGGTCCATTTGACGGCCGCCGCAGCTGCCTACGCCTTCTACAACGTAATTTTTAGTCCTCGTGGTTATATAGTTATTTATAGATCGATCGCCGTGCCGGTTACCTGATGATCCCCTACAGCCTGTGGACCGGTTATTACGCCATTCTCACCTGGGCCATCAAGAAAGAAAACGAGATTGTCAAGGATCTCTAAGCCATATATGACACTGAGAAGTTACCTCTCCGTTGTCGTTTTGAACCTCACCCGTAATTTTGTTCCTAGCTACTTCCATTTTTCACATATGTTGCTCTCCTCTGACCTCTTGTCGAAATTATGACGTTGTTTATAGTGGTGCGAATAAATTCTCTGATTGTAGACGACGTGGACTGCAATCCTGTTCACTGACGGGCATCTTTCACACTACCTGATTATAAGCAACACACGCTAAACGAGTTATTAGAAACTGTTCGTCTTCCATATGGCTCAAGCGTACCAACGAAAGGCTGGCAAGGTTTGTTGTTTTATTGTTTTGGTTCTACCTCAGAAAGAGGGACTTCTGATAGCCTGTCCGGTGCTTCCAGGTTATCGGCGGGGGGGATTGCGAATTTTTTTCTATAACCTCGTGCAGGTCGAATATTTAAAAATTTAACGTTTTTTCTAGAGGATTTTTGGCGTTTTTGCCGTTTCAAATAGTTTTTGACTCTTAGTGGGGGAGGAGCATTTTAGAAAAACTCATAAAACATGCTGAAATTGTTTCTGTTTGCTCTAACGGTTATGAAAATGGTTATAAACGAGCGAGGCCCCTAGATTTTGTGGCTGTAGGATAAAAGTTTTTATAATTTTTGGTTATCGGAAACTAGTAAGAACATTATTAAAATAAACTACAATTTATCACTAGGTAGGTATAATGAAAGAAAAGTTGGCAACCGCCCCACGTTAACCTGGAAGCACCGCCTCTCCTAAAAAACCTTGATGACTCCTAAAGTTCTAAAACCTTGATGATTTTCGTCAGGTGTATTTTTCCTTTTTTTGCGCTTGGCAGTCTATGCATAACCGCAGTTTCGGAGCACAGTTCTTGTGATTCACCACTTGCAACTCAATTCCAGATGTCGATCGCCGAACAGAGCCTCCATGATGAAAAATGGGACGATACAGAATTGCTCCAGCGGTTCAACCATAACGTGAAGGGAGGACATGTAAGCAAGAATTGTGTCTTTCTTGATTGTATTGTAGGGAGACACGCCGGAACAGACGCAGGAATCGAAACCGATTGAAGTAAGCTTGAGTTTAGCTTGTTTCTCTGGTTTTAATGTTTTTTTTACATCGGAAAGCCTATGCTTTTCACCGGGTTTTTGCCGGCCACCCTGTCTCGCGGCTATTTGGTGAGAGAGTGCGATGCAGTGGAGAGCAGAGCGTGGGGGCGTGGTTTTGTTGGGCTGGCTGGAAAGGCCCTCCCGCTGCTCTCCCAACGTGCAGCGATGTCCGAGTGGTTAAGGAGATTGACTAGAAATCAATTGGGCTCTGCCCGCGTAGGTTCGAATCCTGCTCGCTGCGAACTTTTTGCTTTTTGCCGGAAAAACTTGTAGAAGGTTTGGTAGACGGAAGTGTGTATTATAAACCAAGAAATGATGTTTTTCTTTTTTGTGTACCTTGCTTTTTGCTCGACAAATCTGTGGAAGGCTTGAAGCAAGAGGTTTTTTATTGCAACCATGAAATGGATTTTTAGTGGGTTGTCGGTGATCGTTGCACGGCTCCCTACTATGCGGATAATATGTTGTATCCGGCCCAGATCACCGGCCTGGATCGTACGCTTGGGATAGCCGAGGTGATAGCAGTTATTTTTTAACAAGCACTTTTTTAGGTTCTTTTCGACAGCTACGGCAATACGGAAGAAGTGAAAATAGCCGACCTGCTAGGGTGGGTCTCTTTGTTCGTATTTTGACATTCTCTTTTAGGGAGGATTATTATAAACCAGATGAGGCCGTCCGAGAAGAAGGCGGCTATGAAGATGAGGCAGTCCGAGAAGAGGGTGGCTATGAAGATGAGGATGACGAAGGGGAGGAAGAGTTTGATGAGGACCAACAGGAAGATAGTGAAATGAAGCCAGTGTCCTCAAAACCTCTTCAAGGTCCGCCTTACAATCTAAATATTTCACATTTTCTTTAGTAAATTCGAAATTTTCATTTATTTAACTTTTATTTTTATTTGTCAACGTTTTTTTTAGATTCCAGCCCGTCCTCGAGCAAGAAGAAGAACCTCAAGTTTAACATGCCGGTAAGGAGCTCGGGAATTTGAATTTCCATTTGAACGCTTAGAGCCCCTCGCTGGCCCCTCCGCCACCGCCGTCGATGTTCATGAAGGACTGCCCGATGCCGGAAAATATGGACGAGGCGCTGAGCGGTATGCTGATGAGCTGGTACATGTCCGGATATCATACCGGTTACTACGAGGCGAGTCTTGATGCTAATTTGGTTTGGGATCGTGATGGGGGACCAGAATTGAGCGGAAGACGAAAACCGGTATTATCCGGCGGCTCAGGCACAGCCGTAAATGACAGTAAATTGTAAACTATTGTTATAGCATTTCTAGCTTTTTAGTTTTACAAACATCACCAGAAAAGCTTTAGTATTTTGAAATGCTGGCTTCTTGACAAAAATCGAGGATAAAATTGAGCGAAAATCGTAAAGTATTCCATTTTTGAAATTTTAAAATTTTTTATGGATATTGGGAATTAGTAGAAACAATCCAAAGAATTTTGATTTTGATTACTAGGCGCCACTAGGCTGCCAAAATTCAACTGTCTCTGGCCCTCCCGGGAAAATGTTGATGCCCCGCTAATAATCCAGTAGCCCAAACCTTTCTGACTTCGGCTTACGTCTTTCGCTCAAAAATAAATTTTGTCATTTCCAGGCTCTGCGGACGATGCAGAAGAAGGGCCAGCAGGCAGGCGAATCCCCACAGAAGAAGGTCAAGTCCAATCCTGTCCGCTGGACCAACGACCCGGATTCCGATCTGTTCGCCTGATTCTCCCATTCCGGTCTATCAGGTCGCCGACTACCCGTGTCTCTCCACCACCATATTCACATCTTGTGATTTTCCAGTCCATCCATCCGGTTGTCAACCTTTGTCACTTTATCTCATTCCGAACAGCGTGTGTTTTTATCTTATCGCACCCTCGCCAACGATAAATAGGCCCGAGGATGCTTTTCCTGTTTGTCTACCAATTCGGAGCAGGGCGGTTAATTGACGGGCGGTGGGGAGGTTGAGCAATGGACCCGACGAATTGGTCGCGTGCCAAGGAGTCGTTAATGAGTTCAGTGCTAAAAAGGGGTGTGTATAGGGAACGATGGAGGTTGGGCGAATTTTGAAGGAGTATGGAGGCGGAAGATGTACTGACAGATGTGCTGATATCGAAAAAATACAGTAAAAAGCACAGTGATCAAAAGTTACAAGTCTAGGCAATCGAGCAGAGATTATTTAGGAGTATTCTAGCTAACCAGTCGCTGACCAGCTTGAGCCCCTGGCTTCAGGACCCTGCCCTGCCGAGATCGATGCTGCTCTTGGGGTTGTTGGTGGTGTGGGGGAGGGCCCTCTCTAACCACTTGGTGACGGGGATGGGGTGAGAGAGAGTCTCACGACGGAGACGACCCGCCCTACCGTAGCGCCCCTCGGGGTGAAGCGGGGAGCGCCGGCGGGATTCGCGGGCCCCGCCCACTAAAGCATGCCTGAAGGGGGCGATGGGAGGGAGTTCTGAATTTCACTAACTCGACTCAGCCCACCGTTTAATGGTTTTTACTCAATCCTGTATTTTTCGGCTGGTTTTCTAGATTTTTCTTTTCCAGCGTAGTAGGGTCCTAGCTTTTTAACGGAATTCTAGTCACCTACACCTTTAATTGCCAAAGTTGATACCCGCGACTTCAAGCCGTTCAAACTTATGCCCCAGCTCCTCCTCCCTCACCCCTGCGTGCTTATTGTGCCCTTCTGAATCGCGTTTTTTTGGAGGGCGGGTGGATGGTGTGTGTGTACAATCAGTGGATCGCGTGCCGAACGGTTGCGTGTCGCGATCTGGGCCTCCCGTTGGCCTGTCTCTGTCTGTCTTTTTTTTCTCTCTGCAACCTTCTTTTTGCATTTCTTAGCAAGGGGACGGGCCAACAATAAGGATTATGAATTTGGGGAATAGAGGTTAAAAAATTTAGTGGAATCTGAGGAAGGCTGGGCCAAATTCGTAAAAGAACTCTGCTAGTTTGCTTTCTGTCGGCTTAGATATCTCATTTTTAATAGATTTTGCATATCTTTCCGCTACGCGACGAATAAAATGAAAGTAAAAGTTTCAAAACTTGTAATTAATTTGAAAATTCCGCGAAGTTCCTAAATGAACTCTGCTAGCTTGCCGTCTGTCTCTATATCTTTCTCTTCTTTTTGTTTAGCCAGCTTTTTACATATTTCTAGCCTTTTTGTAAGTGTCAATAAAACCGGAATAAAATTTACGAATTTTTTAGGTAAATCTGTAAAATTTTGGCGTGGAAAGGCGCAAATTCCCGAAACTCTGCTAGCTTGACCTCAAAATGATTTCTCGGGCCTGAAACTGCTTTAATTGCTATATTTTCTAGAAAAATCTTTCCAGGGCCCCTAAATTTTCCACGATCCCAATCTGCAACCCGCCAAAGTGGATTCGGCCGTCGAGACCAGCATGTACGCGTCGAAGCGCCGGCAGCGGAACTTTAAAAGGTTTTTACATCTATAGTTTAGTTCTGAATTTCACCTTAATATTTGCTAGCAAAATTCCATACTACAAATTCTGGGAAAAGCACGGTAAAAACTTTGATATGAAAATTCCCACGCCACCAGAAACATGGCCATAACGCGCGCACGGGGCACTTGACTTTTTGGGGGTGCTAAATAATGAGAACGGGGCGCTATGTAAAAAGTT
The DNA here is from genome assembly GCA_958295435.1 of Mesorhabditis spiculigera. Taxonomy (NCBI): domain Eukaryota; kingdom Metazoa; phylum Nematoda; class Chromadorea; order Rhabditida; family Rhabditidae; genus Mesorhabditis; species Mesorhabditis spiculigera. Next base: position 306,796 of record CATQJA010002637.1, read on the forward strand.
GTATCGCGGAATTATTGGTATTAGCCCGGGGGTTGGAGCTGACTGGGTGGTCCGGGGGGGGGGACGGGCGCAGTTTAGTCGGGATTTATACGAAAAATGCAAAAAAAGGGTGCTGATGCTGGGCAGACTCGACTTTCTGAGGTTTGGGCATGGGCATGGGCATGGCTTAGGCTTAGCTCGGGCTTCGGCGTAGGTTTGGATCTTGGGCTTAGGCTTAGGCGTGGGCTTAGGCTTAAAAATAGGTTTCCACTCATTGTATTTCGTACTCCCTCGTAACCCCCTGGCCCCGTCTAGCCAATTTCTGCATACGGTAGTTGGGGCAGTAGGGGGAAGGAGCCGACCAAGATTGATGGCACTTATCTATGCGAATTGGGGAGAGCTTTTTCGGAAGAAGAAGAAGCCGAAGAAGCGACCGAAGAAGAAGAAGAAGCTGTTTGGTGGATGGGGGGAGTACGGTAGGAAGTGTACCCGGTCCTTAGCCGAGCCGAAGATGGGCCCCCGAATGGAGGGGAGTCCTCTTTTGTTCGAAGCATCGAATAGGGAAGGGCCCAAAATGGGACTCTTCGCGTCGAGAGTGGGGGGTTTCACCCCGAATTAGTGGTTTCCGGGAGGTTACGGTGGTTTTTTGGGCGTACTTGTTGAACTTGTTGAGGGACTAGCGCAGAAAATTGCGGAAATGCTAGAATTATCGGTTCTGGACTGTTAGCGGGGGGGCAATTTGAGCTATAGCTGTCTAAAAAAATTGCGGTGTTTTATAGCGTATTTTTACCGAGTTTTTTATAGCGTGATTTTGATAAATAAAAGTCATCAAAATTTTTAGAAATGTAAAATTGTAATTTCTGACGATTTTCAATCTTTTGGAGCAAAAATAAGGTTTTTTCGTGAATAACAATATCCTACCTTATATAATTTTGGTGTGTATCTTTGTGTGTGTGTGTGGATGTCAGTTTCGACGTCCGCTTTGAGGGCCTTCCCGTGTCCAAAACGCCCCAATTCTTCGTCACTCGGGGGAATCGACCCTCCTCTTTCCGATGACGTTCTCAGAATTACGATATAATACAAGTTTACAAAGTTAAAGCCGGTTTTATTCATTTTTGGGGTCCCTGAAGGCTAATTTGCATAATGTGAAAAATAGAAATTTGCTCAACCTTGCAAGTTGCGCTCGCGTGTGTGGTCGGTTGGGGGGGGGGGGTCCGCAGGACCCAAGCTAGCGGAAAGTCAATTTGTCATGCAAGGGCCGCATTCCAGCGCCCAAGGCCCGCGAAGCGGGTTTTGGGCGCTGGTTGTATAATAATTTTTATATATAGAAAGTGCGTAAATTACGATGAAAACATTCTATATGACATTTTTTAGCAACTACGGAAACAGGAGAAATTCATTTTCTTACTGCTGACCACCTTCCCCCCGTTATGGAACCAGAACCGGTAGTTTGGCAGATTTTTGACCGGCTAATCAAGGCAAGCTAGCAGAGATCATTAGAAATTCATGACAGATCGATTGGCGACTTTTTCAAAGACAGGCAAGCTAGCAGCGACCATTGAGGAAGAGCTAAAACAGATGCTAAGTGAAGATGAAGCTGTAGATGAAGCCTTTTCTCTAGTAGAAAAGCTGGGATGGTGGTTGGGTGGATGCTATGGAAGAATGAAGGAATGGACCCGGTGTATGCCCGTGACGGGTCCATCGCGTGTTTGGGCCATCCCTTCCTTCATTCCTTTTGCCGCCCTTTGCGTGTCCATACAATACAATCCATCCATTGATTCTTCTTTCCTAGAAAGGGGGGGGGAGAATGAGATGACACGACACGGCATTGCAGAGAACGTTGGGGAAATTGGGAATTAATGAAGTAGAGCTGGGAGGCGAGCAGAAACCATTGGGGAGTGCGGGGAACTGTGAATCGATAAGCTTTCGGCTGGCAAGTTAGCAGTGATAATTGGGGAATTCATAGCCAGCCAGGCTAGCAGAGGCCATTTGAGAGTCAGCTCGGGCTTGGCTAGCTAGCAGAGATTATTTGGGAAATCACCTGGACGCGCCTCGAAAAAATCAGCTCGTGGCAAGCTAGAGGTGATCATGTAGGAATTGTCGCTTGTTCCTGGTATGCTAGCAGAGATCCTTTGGGTATGACCCTGTAAGCTAGTAAAGTCCATTTAGGAATCAGCTACGTAGATCCAATTTTTTGCTTCGGAGCTATGGGTAGGCTAGCAGGGTTTCTTAGCGATAACCACAATGTTACAGTTCGCAATTTTTCTCGTTTTTTTAGACATTAGGAGGCTAGCAGTGATTTTTGGGGAAATTTCCATTCCAAGATCCTACTAGCCCGTTTCATACCTTTTTTCAGTTGGAACCAGGTGCAGAGCCGTGGGGACACGGATATTATTGTCGGGATGATGGCCCATCTCCTGGGGGCCAATTAGTCATCGTAGAAGGGGGGGGATGGTCCATAAAACACATGTTTCCCCTCCTCCTCAAAATGGCCATATTGGGGGGATAGAGGAGGGGGGCAAGAGACAGCTGTTGCCTCACCGAGACCCCCACACATCTCTTATTTACAAGGCTTGGGCTTGGTCTTCGGAGAGGGGGAGACACTACACGGCACACCAAATGACGACCTCCCGAAGGGGAGTTCGAGAAATCTAGGAAATGGCTTGAAGAGCCTTTCAGAAGTATTATCGGACTCCTTGGAGATCGCAGAAAGCCAGCAGAGTTCATTTAGGAACGCTGGAGCTACCTAGCGGCTTAGTCTTAGGCTTCGACTTGAGCTTAGGCTGAGCTTAGGCTTAGGCGCGGCTTAGGCTTGACTTTGAATTAGGCTTGGGCTTAGCTTATTCTGGGCCTAGGCTTGGCTTAGACTTGGCTTAGGCTCGAGCTTTGTCTTGGGCTTATGCTTTGGCTTGGCTTAGGCTAGATTTGTGCTTAGCCTCACGCTTCAGCTTAAGCTTTTCTCAGCTTCAAACCCCCCCCCCCCGCCCCTAGCAACCAAGTATCGACCATTTAAGAAACACTTCCCCTCAACAACTCTTGCGAGAAACCACTTTAGGGAGGCAAATCACAATATTCCTGGTCGTGGCCATAAGAGGCCAATTATTCCCCCCACACCCGCAGAGAGAATAATTATCATTTCCGGGGGTCTACCGGGTGACAGCCGGTCGCCATTTAATGACAGCCAAGAAGTTTGGGGCACACTTTAAGGAAGGAGATCGAGAAAGAAACTTGGAGGAAAGGGGACCTGACTGAATTAGCATCGGAAATTATTATTAGATCTTTTTTCCCCAAAAATCTCTGCTAGTATGCCTATTTTTGGTTATTGAGTTGAAATATACAACTCTCAATTTCTAAGGCGACCCAGAAACACCTATAGTCGTTGGCTCGTGCCTGCAAAAAATGGCCCGGAGACATTAGCCACTTTTTTCAGGTTTTCCCATTTCCACGCGCACGCACCTGGGTGCTGAGGGAAATGAGGGATTTAAAAATCCTGGCAGGAGAAAATGGGGGTCAGGAATCCGCAGTGGTCTCTGCTATCTTGCTCCGTTTCCTCAATGACCTCTGCTAGCCTGCCCGCGCTTTTAAATTAGCTTTCTAAACCTGGCTATGCTTCCTAAATGGTCTCTGCCGGCTGGCTTATTTCCTAAATGATCTGAGTAGCTAGCCGGTTCCTAAATGCTCTCTGCTAGCCTATTCGGAATATAATAACGGTCATCAAGTCTTAAAAAAAGTTTTCTAGTTTTTTATTTATTTCAGAGTTTCACAGTTTTTTCCAGAGTCCGCGAGCCTCAGCGCCAGAGCGGCACCTCAAATCCATCGAAACGGCATCGAGGTAAAGTATTCGATTACGTCATGTTACGCCAGACTCCAATTTTCAGAACGGCTAAACGGGGAGATTGAGACTGTGGCCTGTCTTCTACCGTATGACGCGGCAACGATTTCACGGCTCGATAAGCTGTCGATTTTGAGGCTGGCCGTCGCGTATCTTCAGGTCAAGGCACATTTTACAGGTACGGTAATTCGGGTGTGGTATAGAATTTTGTTAAAGATGATCCAGTCATTAGTGCAGGAATCCATGTCATATTGTTCTATCAATGCGTATAGATTTGCCTTGTGCGGCCCTTTAATGGTTTATTTTCAGGGTATCTTTAATGCGTCTATTATTCTGACATTCTCAAGATAACAATCACACCCAAATCGACATACCTCCGGTAATAAGCACTTTCCAAAACGGGCTACAGTATCCTGAGTCTCCCTTCCGACTCTGAAATGATAATAATGGAGCTGGAACCTGATCCTGTGCAAGGCTGCGAGCCCCTCTCCCTCTCAATGCCCTCAGGTGTCATGTCAATGAGGTGTCAAGTGGAGTGAATCGCGTGACCTCCACGATAACAGAGCCCCTTAAATGACAGGCTCCATATCATATCCACCAAGAGGCTCTTGGAGATCTGGTAGTATGGAAATCTGGTCTAGGGAGGAGCAAGCTGAGTAAAAGGGATCTCACCTCACCGGAAAGATTCGAACTTTCGATGTTTGGGTTGAAAATCAGATTTGCTAGCCACTAGGCCATGAAAATGGCAGTTGACGAATCCCAAAAGGTCTCTGCTAGGCTGCCCAGACCTCAATTTCATGGTTTTCAACCCTCTATCCCTCTTCCCTCATCAATAATTCCTTACCAACCCCCATCCCCCACCCGGTGACATAACAATTTATGCGCCTGGAGGGGTAGCCAGATGATAGCCCCATTTCTTATGCTCAAGCAAAGTCATCAAGCCTCCTCTCTGGAAGGGACAGATTGGTGGTCTTGAATTTGAAAGCGGAGGCAGGCAAGCTAGCAGGGAACATTTGGGAAAATGACGCTCAAAGCAAGCTAGCAGCGATTATTTTACGATTTTACGGCACCAAAATAAGTACTGCTCTGATTTGATAAAAAGTCTCTCTCATTTTTGACAGCTGCCAATTATGACGCCCCTGGAAGGGCAGAGGGCCCCTTGTCTCTTCTTCTCCTTTCCCCCTACCCATCCCCCATGCAGCGATGTCCGAGTGGTTAAGGAGATTGACTAGAAATCAATTGGGCTCTGCCCGCGTAGGTTCGAATCCTGCTCGCTGCGAACTTTTTGCTTTTTGCCCGGGGATGAGGATTTTGCTTTTTGAACCTTCTGAAGATCATCTACAGCTTGAAAAATGACGTCAGCTGGCTCAAAAACAATTTCTACGAGGTGGAAAGGCATCTACAGGGCTCAATAAGACTTTCATGTGGTCAAAAAACCTTTCAAATCTCGTCCAAGATTCACAAGGTCACTTAAACGCTACCTTAAACTTTCACGCCTCCAAAAATGCTTTGCAATTTCAGCGTGCGTCCACTCGTCATGCGGATTTCCGGCACCTGTTCTCCCCCTCCTCTTCACCCATGCCTATCAATTTATGCCAACCCCAAATCCTTTTTCGGGCCATATCCCGACATTAGTCGATTCGGGTGAGTCTACGCTATTTAGTCATTGGCGAGCTAGCAGAGACCATTTGCGGATTCTAATTTTTATTTTAGCTTCCGGTATTCCGTTGATCGACAGCGATGAGCGGTTCTTTGAGTCAATTTCAATGAAGGTAGGCTTTTAACGTTATTCAGTAAGGCCCACTAACAATCCTTACGTTGAAGATCAGTACTCAGGCTTTTCCAGGCGCTCGGCGGCTTCGTGCTGGCGCTGAACAACGAGGGCGAGGTGTTCTACGTGTCCGAGAATGTCGAGTCATTTCTCGGTTTCCACCAATCTGATCTGCTCCATCAGCCCCTGTTCGAGCTTATTCATTCCGGTAAGGTTTCCGCTCTAATGGGACGTTAAATTATGCTTTTTTTAAAACAATGTGGTTCCGCAATGATCCCTGCTAACTTGCCTCCTTTTAAAAGAAATTATTTTGGATTTTAGAAGATCGAGAAGATATCCGAATGCAGCTTGATCCGGGTTACGGCATGCCGGCAGGATGTTCGACGGTACAAGATTTGTTAGGGACAGGTAATCAATCAGCTTTTTTAAAGCGACGTTGAAGGCTAATTCTCGAAATTTTGGATATTCCTCTCTTTAATGCATTGCTTTTTAGATAACCTCCACTGCCTCGAGCGCTCTGTAAACGCTCGTTTTCGATGCCTCCTCGACAACACTTGCGGATTTCTGGTGAGCTAGCTACCAGAGAAATTCCAAAATACGTGTCTTTTAGCGGATGGACATGAGGGGAAAGCTGTTGTCCCTTCATGGGTTGCCATCATCATTCCTTGGAGCACGACCACAATCTGCCCTCCTTGGTCTCGTCGCGATTTGCACGTGGGTTTCGAAGATTTCGGTTGTCGGCATTTTGGCATGTTAGGCTTTTGGTTGTCGAGATTTTGGCTGTCGGTATTAATGCCGAAATTGCCGTCTATTACGGCCTAGTGGTTAGCGCCTTTGCCTAGCAATCTGAAGGCCCCGGTTCGAATCCCAGCCGTGCCCAACTTTTTTCTTTTTGCAGATTCAGACCTTTAATTGTAAATTTTCGCTTTAAAATTGTATGAAATTACCATAGATGGAAGAATTGTGCATTTTTTCAGCCCGTTCGTCCCTCCAAACAACGGCGAGCTACCTAGCGAAGACACGATCCTAAAATCCAAACACCAACTCGATTGCACCCTCATTAGCATGGACCCGAGGTAAGTAATTTTATTTTCAAAGGACTGTGAAGTCATAATTACCTAAAAACGCTTAAAATTGGCTTCTTTCAGGCTCCACGAACTGCTCGAACTCTCCGAGAACGAGCTCCCGACCCCGTTCTACAGTTTGGTACACCCAGAAGATGCGATATGCCTGGCCGAAGCTCATAAAGAAGGTGCCTAAAATATAAAAATATATAAATAATACTATAAACTAAATGCCCTCTTGTTTAGTGGTGAAAAACGGCTCCTCTGGGCTGCTGATCTACCGACTGTCCGCACAAAAATCCGGGCGGCTCTACTACGTCCAATCCTCGTGCCGGATGTTCTTCAAAAACGGCAAGGCCGACTCGATCGCGTTGACGCATCGGATACTCAAGTAAGGGATCGAAAAGTGCTGTAATATGGAAAGTACCGTCATTTACAAAGTCTGAATTTTGTGCGTTACTGTGGTTTGCAAATTGAGTATTTAGCCGCTATCGTACTCTGTACAGTACCTTGTCCAATAAAATATCGTATTTTACCGTAACTTGTCAAATTTGTAAAGTACCGTCCTTTGGAAAGTTCCTTACTGTCTAATTTTCCGTTTTTGAAAAGTACCGTGCTTCGAAGTAGAGCTCCATATTTTGCAGCAGGTTGTAATCTGTTAAGCTCCGTAGTTCCGTAATGGGGAAAGTATCGTATTCTACGAAAAATTTGGGAAAAAAGCACCGCACGGAATCGAACCAAGATCTAAAGCTAAAACTTTATTAATACACCAGATGCAAATTTTCATAAATGCCTCCATGAATTGTTTTACAGCGAAGTCGAGGGAACGATGCTCCTCGAAAAGCGCTCCTCCCTCAAGGCCAAGCTGCTCTCATTCGACGACTCACTCCTCCAATCCCCTCGCAATCTACAGGTCGGGTTTTGGAGCTCCGCATACATCGTTTTAATTTTCAGTCAGCTGCTGCTCTACCATCAATTTGTGTCCCTTCAACGAGCCGTGAATCTCCGGATGAAGAAACGAGCCGTTCAGAAGCCACGTTAGTTGATAGCAGAGAGAATTTAGAAGTTTCCTAATTCCAGCCGTTCCTCCTCCGCCTCAAAAAGCCCCATCCAATTGCCCGTCACGCGGAAACGGAAGGCAAAGCGGCAAATGGCCAGGGTCGACCGGAAATTTCGGAGCAGAAAGCCGTGGTGTTGGAGCAGACGTGGATACCGCCGATACAACAGATAAATCCGCAGGTAGGTGGAACCCAAGCTAGCAGAGACCATGTGGGGAAGCTGAAAAACCTAAAACCCGCTTCCTAAGTCAGAAGAAAATTCTGAATTCAGTAAAACGTGCACAGACCCTTTAGGAAAACCAGCATTTCTCAAAAATCTGAAATAGGCTTATGACAAGCTAGTAAAAGAATTTCCGGCGATTTCGCTGTATTAATGACTAGCTTACCTTCTAGGGCGGGCTAGCAGAGATCATTTTGGAACTAAAAAACAGAGGCTGCTTTTTTTCAGCAACCCTGGAACGAGGAGAACCACCAAATGCTACCCAGAATGCCGGACGTCATGCAGTGGACCACCCCGGAATGGGTGACTTGTGGAGGGCTATATACTGGGAATTGTAGGTTTTCTGGATAATCTGTCGATATCTCTCTTTTCAGTCCCTTTAAAACAACAATTTCAGTCGCGATGCCATGCCCTCCATTTATGCCGCATTTCCCGGAACTTCCTTCACTGGACAACCATTGGCAGCAGAATGGTAAGCCGAGACTGGTCTCACTCTCTATTTGTCTCCCTCTCTCTCCCTCTCTCTTTAGTTTATTTAGTTTTATTTCACTTTAGTTCGTCTATAAAAATTTTCTTTTTTTAGAAATGCTAATCGCCCCTTCTCTACCTCATATGGACGATCCTCACATGATCAAGCCACACCCATTCATCCCGTACCCGCTGGGGGAAAAGGTAGGAAATCTTACCAAGGCGAAAAAACGTTAAAAAGCTCTTGAAAATACGATTTCCATAAAAACCAGGGTCTTTGGTTGGTGATTCCATAATCTTCGGTCAAAAAGCAAAAAGTTCGCAGCGAGCAGGATTCGAACCTACGCGGGCAGAGCCCAATTGATTTCTAGTCAATCTCCTTAACCACTCGGACATCGCTGCATGGGTTCTGGGGCGGGAGAGGGGGAGAAGGGACAGGGGGCAGGGGGGAAGGGGTGCCGGAATCGGCAACTGTCAAAATTGAGAGTAGGTTTCATCTGATTAGAGTTGAGAGAGGGAGAGAGTGAGAGTGAGGGAGAGCGGGACATATAAAGATTTTTAAGGGATCAAGTTGAAACTGCACTTTACGCATCCATTCCCACATAAATTGTACTAGCCTGTCCTCCCATTAATGCGTCGATTCCAGAAATGCCTACTCCCTCGTGTCGACGACCCCCAAATCCCCGCTCATCCATCTGTGATCGTAACTACCGGCCGGAACGGGTTTATACCCCCAGCCCATGAAAACCCTCAATTTAACGGGCCAAATTCAACAATACCGAATTGTCTCCCCAACGGTCTCCCTCCGATGCCCACCACCCCATTTGTCTCTTTTATTTCTGAAGCGACAAATGCCCTCCTGGGCCCGTTGCCAATTTAGGGAAAGGTTGGGTTAAAGGGACTGGCAAGGCACAAGTAGTTATAGATTTTTTTTATGGATCTGATCGTAATCGCGTACCTGTGTTTACATTGCGTAATTGAATACGGCCGTTTTTCGGTCGGGCAGTTGCGTAATGATTCAAAAAGAAAAACGCTTGCCTTGCCGTCCCCCTTTACATGGTCTAGATTAACACGGGGAAAAGCCAAAATCCCGACAGCGAAAGTACCGACAGGCAAAAATCACGACAGCAAAAAACCTGACTATTCGAGAGGCCAGTTTCCCCACTTCATTTAACAGCCATTTCGCTTACCGGGATTTTGGGTGTCGATATTTTTGCTGTCGGGATTCTGCTTGTTGGGATTTTGCAGTTTTTCTGACAAAACAGTTCTAATCTATAGAATTTTTTCACTTTATAGTCCCTTTAAACCTCCCTCAAAATTTGTTGCTCATAAAAATTTATATATTTTAAAGTTTTTGTTTTACGGGTATAACTACCAGTCCATTATATTCCTCATATTTTTTATTCCTGTATTTGTCGATAGTAACCTCGCGTTCCCCCTTGATCTCGTCATATAAATTATCAGAAATAAATACAGTTATTTAGAGTGCACCGCACATTATAGGTCTCAACTACAAAGTACACCAAAAAACGAAGATCAGCAAAAAGCTGTCGAGATCCGCTCAAACTGCTCCATACGGTTGAGAAGGCGCAGCACTTTTTCTGAAAAGGAACTGGTTGAAGACATTTGATTTTGGTCAGAATGTCGACAGCTGAAATACCGACAGCGAAAATTCCGATAGAAAAATGCCGACATGAAAAATGCCGACGCGAAAAGTTCCGACATTCGGGATGCCAGCAAACGCAAGACATGCAATTTCGAAATCTCGATTTTTTTGCCGGCCAGTATTTTGCAATTTTCGAATTTTCGGCATTTTCTGTGATTGGCGTTCCGTTGTCGGCATTTTGCAAATCCCCGAAAATTTCTATAAAAAAACACGCACCGTTAGCCCGGCAAAAATGGACGATATACCCGTGTTTTTGGCAGTAGTCGTGTACCTAAAATGGCTTAATGAATATTATAAATAACGGATATTGATTGTTCAGATAAAATCGTTAAAAACATCATAAACAGGAAAAAATTAAAAATTAAATTTTAAAGCTAGTTTACCTCAATAATAGCATTGCCGCCCATCGTATCGACATTCGTCACGAGATGCAGATCGAAAACGATCGAATGTGGGGCTTTTTCACTGAAATTTGGGGGTACTTTAGCGAAGCATAAATAAAATTACGAACCTGATAATAATATATAATATTAAGATTTTTGTTTTTGAGGAATAACTAGCCAATTCTTACCTAGCCGCCCGATCCAAAAGCTTCCTCAAATTCCGCCAGAACTGCTCGACGTTGAGGAAAATTAATGGGGAGGTAAAGGTCAGCACCAATTGACAATCGGCCCGAGTTCGACTGAAATTCCCGATTTTTATATAGCTTTATCTTTTGTATAGATTAATAAAGTGATAATTAAATTGTCAAAACCTACCATTCTTTTGGAGCCGTCCCCACCTCGCACGTCAGCTTCGCCCTGAATTTTAGACTCTAGGAAATCGTTGCAAGCTTACTTTTTGCTACGGAATATAACGGTTCCGAGCACGAAAATGACGCCGATGCAGAGACCAGGAACAATGTCGACAAGGACGGTAGCTAGGAAGGTGACCATGAAGACTCCCTGAAATGGTATATCCAGAATCTTTCTCGCTCTTTCTCGCTCACTCTCTCTCTCTCTCTCTCGCTCTCTCTCTTTCTCTCTATGTCACTCACTCTCCCTCGCTCTTTATCTCTCTTTCTCCCTCTCTTTCTCTCTGTCTCTCATACTCACACTCTCTCTCTGTCGCTATTTCCGATGAGAGATAAAAAATAGAAAATAGCAATTCCTTTTTTCTGTAGAATCTAGCCTCCCCAACACCTTTAAAACCCACCGAATCAATCCGATTAACCCGCCACAGCTGCGGGACCTGGCCCAGTTGGCGGAACATCCCCTGCAGGGAAACAATGACGATGGCTGCCAATACGCACTGAGAAGTTTGGTTTGCTAGAAAAATTGGCAATTACCGTAGGCAACGGCTCGAGGAGTGGGCCGAGGAATAGAATGACGCATAGCACCAGGGAAGATGAGAATACAGCTGAGAGTTGGGTTCGAGTGCCGGCCGACTAAAAAGGCTTGGAGTGCTTGGCATGCTTGGTCCCAGCGCCTGGCCCACTAAAATTAAGCCAAGCTGACTTCGTAAAAACAATTCTACTTCCTCACCTCTCCTACCAAGCTTCTACCCAACGATGTGGACGGGGGATAGACTGGGAAAAACGAGCAGAGAACCTCGGTGAGGCCAGTGGCGTAAAACTCCTGAAATTGGCGTAGGTAACGACAGAAAACTATTCGTAGTTTTAGTTAAAAAGGACCAGAAAAAAAACAGATAGAATATCAGGACCGGCATTTAAAAATACAAAAATACAAGTTTTTTTGAAGGTAGTTAAGTTTTAGAAAATTTAGACCCGTCGATCTATTTTATCGCGTTTGCGGCACAAAACGCGCACATCCGCCTTTCCGTTGCGTACTGGATTACTATCCGTTGGCCAAACTACGTGCGCGATGCGTGTCTTATGCGCGGTAACACCTTATGAAGCTAACCTGCTCCATGTCGAGCGGATATGTGTGCTTCTTCGCGAACAGCTTCCCCATCGAGAGGTGAATGACAAGAATAATAATCCCGATCGACACACTGTCCAAAGCCAATAATGGGAATAGGCCGAGCTCCGGCAACTTCGCCGAGGGCAGACTAAACAAAAGCTGTTTTTACTATTTTTATAGTGATTTTCCAAAACACTGTTTTTTTGGGGCCCAGAACAAAGTAGGAATGGGATTTTTTAACTTAAATTCACGCAAAAATGCTGAAAATTTTTACTGCATCTCATCGGGATCGATCAGGCCTTGGTGAAGGCTAAATCCTTAAATTTACAGAGATTTCCGCAAAGAATCTCTGCTGGCTGCTAGCTCTAAAGAAATATTGTGTACCAATCGGGTCTGCTTAAGGCTTCATCAAAATGTTTTTCCACAAAGAATCTCTGCTAGCTGGCCCAAAAAGTACTAACAAACCCGGTAGGAATATCCTCAATGATCGCCACCCCATATTGTGCGTGCAGGGCAAAATAGGAGCTGAAGAATGTGGCGAGAACCATCTGAAAGTGATCCGAAATACGCTGTTTTTTGCCTAAAACTTACCACGAAAAGATCGTAGGGCAACGGCTTCTTAATATTCAGCCAGCTGCGCAACTTTGGATCGATCCAATTTTTGATGAAAAACAGGCAAAAGACGACGAAACAGCCGATGCACGCTGTCATTAGGTGAAATCTGCCTTGTAATAGGGCGGCGACGATGTCACGGTAGATCTGAAAAACTTTATTTTTAGTTTTTTGCGCATTTTTAATCTTCGAAATCGGGATGATCGCATCGACGGCAGTCTTTTGGCCGACCGGTTAATGTTACTAATACGGGTGTTTTAGTCATCTTTCCTAAAAGTCATCTTTCCTAAAGTCATCTTTCCTAAAGTCATCTTTCCTAAAAGTCATCTTTCCTAAAAGTCATCTTTCCTAAAAGTCATTTTTCCTAAAAGTCATTTTTCCTAAAAATCATTTTTCCTAAAAGTCGTTTTTCCTAAAAATCAATATTTCTCAGTTGGTTTTTTTGCAAGAAAAATTTTTTTTGGAGAGGCCCGGGCCGTAAAATTTTAATGTCTCCATGCCGTACTAGACCTGTTCGGGATGTTTTGTTTTAAGTTATGCTATCTTTGAATTCAAAAAACTATTCAGAAATCAAAAAATAGGATAGCCTCCGATGCGACTAAGAGCTTTTATGAGGACTGACGGCGTTCAAGGCATTTTGCCGTTTCTACACAGGAAGCAGGTTTCAAGTTAGGCGGAGGTGGCATCCCTATTCGCATACCTAACTTCAAGAAAAATTAATCTTCGAAAAAAATGGTTTTTAGAAAAAAGTGATTGAGGAAAAATAAAAATTTACGATTACCTAGTTTTAGGAAAAATGACTTTTAGGAAAGATGACTTTTAGGAAAAATGACTTTTAGGAAAGATGACTTTTAGGAAAAATGACTTTTAGGAAAAATGACTTTTAGGAAAGATGACTTTTAGGAAAGATGACTTTAGGAAAGATGACTTTAGGAAAGATGACTTTAGGAAAGATGACTTTTAGGAAAGATGACAGGGATTCTACTAATACTACGGTTTTCTAATAACCGGCAGAGGTCAAGATTCCGAAATCCCGATCCCCTTCCAAAAAGCAAAAGGTTCGCAGCGAGCAGGATTCGAACCTACGCGGGCAGAGCCCAATTGATTTCTAGTCAATCTCCTTAACCACTCGGACATCGCTGCACGGGTCGGGGAGGGGGAGAGGGGAACAAGGGCTAGGGGTGGTCCGTCCCTGAAAAGGATGCCAGAATTGGCAGCTGTCAAAATGAAGAGTTTTTTGCGCAGATTTGAGTTCGGGGCTACGGAAAGGTTATTAAATATACCAAAAAGGGTAAAAATAAGATTTTTACAAAGATATTTTTTATGCTACTTACAAAGAATAACTTTCCCAGCCCATTATGCGATCCAATCGAGGCGCCCAGAGCTTTATCGAGTTGTGACGTCATCACATGCACGGCGGCTCCGGTGGTGAACCCGGCAATTACCTAGACAAATTAATTATGTTTATTAATATGAAGAATATAGTACTTATATAGTGTTTTTTATTATTCTTATTAATATTTATTTCTCGTCCATATTAACAAAATTTTTAACTGACCTGATCGCTCAAAAATGGCGTCAATTTATAGAGACGGCAGATGCCGAGGAGGATCTAAAAAAATGGGTTGTTTCTACATAATTTTTCGTTTATTTCCAACCTGTACAAAACCAATAAACATTGTAAGAGCAGCCGTAATCTGTATGGCCAAATTTTCGCGTATTTTCGGCTCGTCCGCCGCCGTAACGTTCATGCCAGCCATCAACTGTTCTGTCGCTCGAGTCGTTGCCGAGCCGGTCATTAGACAAATTACAGCGAAACCTCCTAAATTCAAATATTAAAAATTTGTTTTACAAAGAAAAACTGCTAGCATACCCAAGCCGCTAAGAGCTAAAGCCTAAATAAACGCCGTTAACTTTCCTCAAGCATCTCTGCTAGCTTTCCTCCAAACCCCAAAATAATTTCCCCAAGAATCTCTGCTAGTTTTCTCCAAAATATCCACAAAAAACTCACCAACAGAAACATGTCTGGATGTCCCGAATAGCATGTAGAATAGGGCAGGAAATAGGCAGGAAAATAGACCATTCACCGGCCTTACACCGGCCAACGGAGCGTAGGCCATTCCTAAAGGATTTCTGCAAGCTTGCCCAACGCGAAGTATACCCTCAGCAATATGCATAATGCCAATCGTCAATCCTCCAGCAAAATCACCCGGTAAATCTTGTGAGATACGGTATTCCGGGAACCATTTAGCAAACGGGAGTCGCCGGTAGACGAAATCCCGGCATACGGTAAGTAGGGGGCGCTTCATAGGGACTAAAAAAAATCAGGATATTCCATTCCGTCTAAGAAATTACCGTCAGAGGCCCCGTCCGAGCCCGTCGTACCCACGACCAGCTCTTCCCGTTCGAAATCTGCAAAAAGTAAAATAAGAGGTATGTCGAACTTGATGCGGAAAATCACTAAGCATGCCTTAAACGGTCCTTTAAAGACTTTTTAAAGGGAGCAGACCAGGGCATATGCGAAAACCGTACGCAGCACAACTGTTGTGCGTAACTTGGATGGTGGCGGAATGAATGGGTTATGTGCGGAGACGAAGGCCCATCCAGGCGAAAGGAAATTGCCCCCTGGAGGGCACAGAGGGCGAGGCGCACAAAAACCTACAACGACGCGGAACCGCAACTCGTTTTGTCGGCCAGGAATCGCATGGGTATGATTGTTAAAGGTTATTGGGGCGGTTTTTGAAGAGGTAGGGAAAGGAAAACAGGAATCTATGCTAATTTCCACAAAAATCTTGGCTAGCTTCCCTCAAGCACCAATCATAGCTTTCTTCTTTCATCCAATAATTCCCTCAGGAATCTCCGCTAGTGGGCCCAAGTCTCTTTGAGGTTAATCCAAGAATCCCCGCTAGTTAGCCTCAAGGATCTCTGCAGGTTGTCCCTATATCAGAAATCTCTGCTAGTTTGCCCCACGAGTATCATATTTCCTCAGGAATTGCTGAAGCCTTCCTCAAGAATCACTGCTAGCTTTCCCCAAGAACCTCTGCTAATCCACCCCCAAAATCGTCTTGATTCCCAAAGAATCTCTGCTAGCCCACCCATAACCCCATAACCCCCAAAAAATAACACTCACTATGTGATTTGAGCCTCACGCTCCCGACCGTCATTCGGAAAAGCGAATTTTAGCCGAGGGAATGGAAGGGCAGTGTTTATGAGTCCTTGAAATGGGTGTAGATACCCCCGAGGGCTTCGCAAGGAGGAGGAGGAGGGAGTGAGTCTCGAGAATTGTCAACCAATCAAATCACCTCATTGCATCCTTTGAGGCAATCAACCGAAAAACATAAGCGCGCGCAACCTGTCACACTGTCCTCAAGGCTATTTTCAAACTTTTACGCTGACTGTATGCGAGCATTAAAACCGAGGAAGCATTAATAGGCATTTTAAAGGAGCCGGGAAGTGATGGATATGGATTTTGCGGATCCTGTAGAAATCAGCGCTAACGCCTTGAAAAGATCATAATCTATTACCACATATCATCTATTACGCGTAACCGTGAAAATCCATAGCAACGGCTTGATCTGTCTTTTAAACGGATCGGAAAGGCAGGCTGGCAGAGAGAATTGGGGAGGGATAGAATTGCTTCCGATATACGTTTTTTCGAGGCAAGCTAGCAGATATCAGTGAGGAAAAAAATACAGCATTTTAACGCCAAATTAATTCCGTTTTTCCATCGATCCACAGCCAACAAAATGTATAGTTTTGGCTTGCCGATCCCTTTAATAAACCTTGAATAAGTCTCAAAATATAAATGAAAGATCAGTAGCAACTTTCTAACTGGAAAACCAGTGGAAAAGCCGCTGCGAAACCCTATGTGGAAGCCAAAAACTGCTGAGCAAATATGCGTTTTTGAAGACCCGGTACCGGTCAGGAAAAAAAACAAAAATTATGGCAAGCTGGCAGAGATTCTTGGGGAGAATTTTTCCGTTAGAAATTACAGTTACAAGGAGGGTCTTAACCAAAAAAAATAAATTTTAGACTGTTAGAAAATCCCTAAAGACTCGCGCAACTTTTAAAAACCCACCATTGCCACGACTCCCCGTCGGTTCCATCGTGATCTTGAACACCTCTTCCTCGTGCTCCTCTGCTCTCCTTTAGCAGTTCCGCGACCGTACGCCTGTGGTCAGTAATATTAGTCGTACCGTGGTTCTTTCCAGGGGACTGGAAGAGGCACACAATCAAATAATGCCCGCCACTGCTTCTTCTTCTTCTTCTTGCCGAGGCTGGAAAGACAATATCGAAAAAGCACTAACTGTGTGTGAAGGGGGAGGCGTGTTCCCCGGCAGGAAAACAAGAACAGACTAGCTCGATTGTACAGATGAGAAGAACTATACGGATAGCGTGGAAAAGGCATGGAATCTTGCCAAGGGATAGGTCAAAATTTGGCGATTTAGCGCGAAGCGTATATAGGAGCTGGCCGGAGCCTACTAGGAAATAGCTTCCGCTCGAGCTTGAATTTCGGTCCAAAAGTTTGCTCATTTTGTAGATCTTGACAAAACAAATCGATTGCTGTAACTTTTAGCTTTGCATACTTTAATCCCTAAAAGTTACAATCGCTTAAAGTTTTGCGGAAAAGCGTAATTTTCAGTTGAAAAACGTAGGAACGTTACAAGGGTTTTTAAGGAAAACTTGTGGATAGCATGCGCTGCCAAGCTATAGCTTTACAAAAAACAGAATGATTACAAATTGACCGACATTTTTTACAACATGGAAAATCATGAAAAAAAGCATCTGTCAGCTTTTCTCTATTCAGCTTTTCAAGCGATCGGTATCATTCGAAGCGCTAAATTTTACGCCATTTGCATACTTAGAATGCCAATTTTTCAAAATCAAATTGAATCCATTTTTCTAACTTTATAGCGTTTAGAGGTTTGTCCCGAAACATGTTATTACGTAAGTAAGAGCGCCACGTATTTAGGGGGAATTTCTAACGATACGTTAATGACATAGCGAGAGCAGCTGTTATTAACGGATAGAAAAACGGATAGATGCAGAATAATTCTTATGGATTTGCAGATCCGTGCTGCGACTGTTTTGGCTTGTTTCGTGCTGACCCTCCCACCCCTCCTAACAAGCCTTTGATTAATCGGCCACCAACGAGAGATATTCTGCCCGTTTTTTCGGTGGTTCTTGACCGATAAAACCTGTATTCCGGATTCTTTTGCTACCTGCAGTTGCGGAATCGTCACAAGTAAAAGAATTGAATCAGGACAAGCTGAAAAATTTGAGCGGGAATTTTTTCGTGATTTTTTGGAGTGTTCCCCGACTTTTTCGTCGCCGTCTTATCTATTGGGTTCGGGTTTTTCCGCTTCTCTGCCGCCCATCTTATCACGACTTCTGGTTTTTACATCAGTTTTTTAGGCTGCCATGGTGGGAGCGGGTAAAATAAGGTGAAAAATTAAGAAGCGGCCATCGGAATCAAACTTACCTAGTCCAAAGCCTAGCCGAGTTCAAAAGAAAATGGAAACTAATCATAAAAATTATTCTTGTCTTCTACCCAAAAATAGACATGGCCCTTTATCTTAGGTATCCTTTTTAGTCCGGTTTGTACGTTTTATACCCTTTCACACCTACCGGTATATTTCTTGTACTTATCCTCAAACCTTGATAGAAATCTTTATCACTCTCCGTTCTCCATTTAAATATAGGCATATCCGGGCATTGAGACCGGGCTGGCAGCGGGAGCGTGATCGGCGCCTCCTCCAACTCCAGCTGATCCTCCGTATCCACCATCCGATGCTCCAGACGATCCACCACCAACAGCACCGGTGCGAGGAGGACAGGGGCAGTAGGCAGCATCGGCTCCAGGAGAACCAGCCTGAAAAATTGGCTTAAATTGCGAGTTACGAGGCACTAAAGCCACAACGGCTGACTGGCCTCAAACAACTCACAAAGCCTTGAGTTCCAGCCTGTCCAGGCGCTCCCGGATTTCCATCGTGTCCGGCAGCTCCAGCAACTCCCGGTCCTCCAGGTCGTCCATCCGTTCCGCGATTTCCGGGAGTTCCTGGGCGTCCAGCATTTCCAGGCTGCCCACGGGGTCCCTGGGGTCCGGGCCGTCCGCGTCCGCGTTGTCCGTTGTTGCCCTAGAACTTGTGTTGCAGCAAGACTTAGATACCAACCGGTCTTCCGGGATTTCCAGGAGCTCCGGGGGTTCCATTCGGACCGGGCGGGCCGGAGAGACCCTGGATTCCTTGATCACCATTCTTTCCAGGGGCTCCGACAGATCCGGGTTGGCCGGGGGCTCCGGGGGCTCCGGCGGGACCGTCTTCTCCGGATGGGCCTGGAAGGTTAGGATTCTAGCTAGCACGATGGCGGCTACGTCGATCAACCATTTCGTTAGTAAGTGCCCATTTAGAGCGCTAATCACTGTTTACGATAGTATAAAACGTACCAGGCGGTCCAGCGGGGCAAACTATGCATGGCTGTGGCTCGTACGAAGTTCCCTTGTCACTGCTACCCTTCGATCCGGGATTTCCGGGCTGACCACGAGGGCCATCGGTACCATCATCTCCATTGGGTCCCTTAAAAGGGGTTTATAGAATATAGATCCTAACAAGTACCCAGAGGCATACATATCAACTTGAACATACCTTAGGCCCAGGCGGCCCAGCCGGACAGTTCTGAGGCTGAGGCCCGCATTGACAATTCTGAGCGGCCTTCTTCGTGCGGATCAACTCTCGGAAATCACTCCTCTTCTCCAGCGACATCCCGATCATCATATCATCCCAGGCACCATTTGCTGAGACCTAGAAAGATACTGGTAAGACGCTGAGAGCCGTTACGGGAAACCGGAAATTCCGTGAAGCTACCTGGAACTCAACGAGATCCCGACGAGCCTCGTGGTAGAAATCGTTGATCTCCTGATAGAGGAGCCCAACGGATACGAGGGCCACGAAAGCGATCGCACCACAACCGGCCGATGTTACGGTCACGGCCAGCCGGATTGATGATGTCATTCTGGAATTGGTAGTAGACATTTGTAAGCTAGACACGAAAGCGAAAATTAAAAAATCCTTCTAACTCGACCGAGAAAACTCGGATTGGAATGATTTTTGAAGCCTTCGAAAGCGCGGAAAATTGCGAATCTCATGGCAATATAATATCGTAGTTGTTTATTAACTGATTTTATTAAAACAGTTAAGCATGAAAGGCTTTTTATTATAAGGTAAGCATCAAGGCTTTCTCCCCTGCGAAATGGGAAACAACTATTTTTTAACTGGAAATTTTTTAATTAAAAAAATATTATCCTAAATGGAAATTTAAGAATTTGTCAACGTTATCTACCATTAACTTCTAGCTATTTTTATTAAGAGTGTATTTTTCTAAAAAATTCGCTTTTTGAATTTAGCTTTTTTGATCAAAATGAGACTGAAGCGGCTGACTCTCCGATGGAAAAAAGGGCCTTAAAACGCTCTTTAAAAGGCAGAATTTAAAGAAAAACATCAATTGCATGCGTTAAAAGCGCAATTTGCCGGGTTCGAATGCTCTCAAAGTTAATAAAATCTGATGTTCCAAAGTTGAGATAGCGAGAAAACATCGAATTCGTTCCAGATCATGCTAGAGCTCAAACGACTCTCCTCCACTCTGAACCCACCCGTTTATATAGCGAACATGCCCCCGGTGGCAGCCCTCACTTTTTCACACTTTTTCTTCTCGCCCGCAAAGCATTGGGGGGAATCAGATCCTCAGATCCGGGGCGATGTTCCCCAGGCGACCATCACGATTTCGGTCCGCTTCTCCACCCGGCTGCCGCCAACCACACACTTCTTTTGAGCGCTGCACGCGCCCGCGCGGGTAGGCGATTCGAATTGGAGCCGTCCGGGGGAAATACAGCCTTCATATGCTTCCTTTCCCCTCCTAATTGGCTGAAACGGTTATGGCTTTAGAGGAACGAGAGGAGTTTTCCACTCAACCTCAAGTAATTAGGGGCGAATAGGTTCGCTTTCGCCGTCATACCGTCACGAAAATTGGCATCAAAATGCCTTAAAAAGAGACAAAGTTTGACAGCCCCGGAATGAACGGCTTGTCGATCTGTCGAGCTCATAAGTCGACTTCGCGGACGCGAAAATCGACTTCCGGTACCATACATGAATTCTTGGGATTTTCAAACCCTAAATTTGAATCCCTAAAAACCGGAAGCATGGAGAAGTCGGCCGCTTTTTCGTTTTTTTTTGCACTTTCAACTTCATCCCCGAAAATCGACTCTGATGGCCCGCATCGCAAACTACGAGCCGCTGTCTGACGGGCCCCAGCCACCGCCAGCCCCCAAGGGATCCAATCGAGGTTTGACCTTGCCTTCAGTGGTCCTTTAAGGGGACAGAAACCGCTGTGTTTGCATGAAATATCGTTTTCCCCCTTTAAAACCGCCCCCTTCCAGAACTCCCCGCCCCGATCAACTTCCCGCCGACGCTGGCCAGCCTGGCCACCAAGTACCGCAACGAGTTCGAGGAGACGATCGAGGGGCTCAGGGATAGGGCTGGAAAGCTACAGGTAATCTACAGATCCGATAGTACGCAATGCTACCCCTTCCAGGACCAAGCCCCAAAGCTGTTGGCAAAGGCGCAGGCCAAGTTCGACCCTATCCGCGACGATGCGCTACGTACCATCCAGGCCCAGGGTGACGTCACGGCGCCGCAGGGACCCATATTTGCCGCGTTGTACTGGGTACGGTAAGGGGATTAAGCGATGGGCAATCGATCCGCAGCGCGGGCACCTGAACTGCTCCAAAATGTCGTTATCCTACCTACTATTTCAGGCTTCGATCCTGGCGACGGCCGCCGGTTTGGCCAGCATCATCGCCCCGTTGCTGCTCGGCGGTGTCGTGAGGGCTATCCTTGGCCGAGAAGGCGCCTTCCTCATCTCCACGATCGTCCTCCCCGCCTACGCGTTCTGGGACGTCAAGCAGGTTGGTTCTGTACTGTTAACGGGGGGGGGGGACACGACATATCTAATGAATAATTTACCGTATTCTAGTTTTTAATCGTTTTTCTGCTAAAAACCGCATAATCCTCCCCCCCCGCCGGGGGGCTAGTGCTCCCAAACTTCCAGGCGATAGCCGACGGCCAATCGGACAAGGCGATCCGCTTCCGACTGCTCGGTGTGGCACTGGTCGAGGGTGCCCTCATCGGCTGTGTGCTGCAGAATTCATTCCTGGCCGGAGCCCCCTCTTTCTCCTTCTACCTGTCCGTCGTCGCCAACGTGTACCCCATGGTCGTCGAGAAGTTTGGGCGCAATCGGCAGGTTCGGTTAGATCTTTTTTGTCCTGTCTCTCCCTTTAGCCTAAGATTCTGTTTATTATGTTCCTTCCAAGGCGGAAACTAGCAGAGACGGCTTGGAAATTAAGCCCGACGTCTTCGGGACGTTCGGCAAGACGCAACTTTTCTTCATTTTCCTGCATCTTTTTGACTCAAAAACCGAGGGCAAGCTAGAAGAAACCAATTTACGAGTGTAGCAGACCCCCTCTAAGCAAAATGCCGCTTCGCTGGTTTTTTTCCGTGCCAGGAAGGTTTTATAAAAAAGGCCGTGCGAAATCTAAGAGTTCCTAAAGAAACGCCTTGCAGATGCTGATCGGTGCCTCCGTCGGTGCCGGAGCCGGCGCCCTGGCCATTGTCGGCATTCTCTGGGGTTCATTCTGCCCTCCGTACATCCTCATCACCGCCCTCTACGCCTCAATCACCGCCGCCGTCCTCCAGTTCCTCTACCGTGACGTCACCAACAATACGGTAACTTTCACCTAGGCACGCTAGCAGAGACACTTCACTTTCAGGCCCCAACCTACGTCCACCAGCTGTCCCTGTTGCTCGGGCTGATGGCCAGCGATGTGCTCATCTACCTGGTGCTCGGCATGGACTCGGAGGCGTACGCCCGCTACAGGCAGAAGGCACGCTAGAAGACTACGGAATACTACTACAAACGATACGACTACACGACGTTACGGCCCCTACTCGAGACGCTTGACCGACTAGAGACCCCGTGATTTTGTCCCCGATTCTCGCGAATTTTTTGCCCCATCTCCTTCTCCCCCGTAATGCCTATGATTTTCGTACTCGAATAAACATTTGTGCCCCGGCTTTATTTAGTAAAGTAAAAAGGTTGAAACAGCTTTGGAAATTTTGGCTTTCATGACTTCCACGGCTCTTTAGAAAAATTGCCCACCCTTCCGAGACATTCCGGGATGGTCGCTGCAAAGCGCGAGTGATTAGGGTACGGGAATTGGTGCATCAGTGGGGGGAGAGAGGGAGAGGAGAGAGGAATTTGTGGAATGCCCGGAATCTCCCCTGCGGGGGCACCCCAGGCGGGTACAGACAAATACTCCTAACGGAAGATGAGCACATGGAAAGAAGGGGGGAAAGCCGTCGAATTAGGCGTGGCTGAGATTCCAGGGCAGTGGTGTCTGCTCAAAAAAACACTGCCCTCGGCTATGTTGGAAGGCGATCAAAGATCTGCTGGCTTGGGCTCGGGCTTGGCTTAGGTTTGGGCACAGGCTTAGCTTCGGTTTGGGCTAGGCATAGTTCGGAATTCGGTGGGCCAAACTTAGGCGTGGTGTTAGGCGTGGTTTAACTTTAGGTTTGCCGTATAAAAAAAATAACTTTTTCCTCAATAACCTCTGCTAGCCTCCCTCTCCGCATGATTTCAAGAAGACCTTCCAACCCCGAATCCCCCCCAAGGGCTCCACCACCACATTCCGAGACCATAAACGGAGCGTGATTTGCATAAACGCCCCTTGACGGTTTTATGATTTCGTGGAGGTGAGGGTGGAATGTTAGGCATTTCCGGGCGGGCTAGACTGGGCTGACGATCTGCTCTCCCTATGCGACTGACTCATCACATGGGATGGGGAGATCTTCGGGATATGCAAATTAGGAAGAGGGAGAAATAAAGGTAGCTAGAGAAAGGGAGAGAGAGTGAGAGAGAGGGAGGGAGAGAGAGTGAGAGAGGGAGGGAGAGAGAGGGAGAGAGAGGGAGAGAGAGTGAGAGAGAGGGAGAGAGAGTGAGAGAGGGAGAGAGAGTGAGAGAGTGAGAGAGGGAGGGAGAGAGAGGGAGAGAGAGGGAGAGAGAGTGAGAGAGAGGGAGAGAGAGTGAGAGAGGGAGAGAGAGTGAGAGAGAGAGTGAGAGAGAGGGCGAGTGAGAGAGAGAGGGAAAGAGAGTGAGAGAAGAAGGGAGGAGAATTGTGCCCGATAATCTACTTACTGGACCCGTAGGAGCATATAAGGTTTTTCGCGCCGATAGGCAAGATAGAACAGGAGGTGGCGTTTGCATTTTAGTTAGATCCCACATTCCTACAAAAATAATTCTTTCCACTTCTTCTTACGGAAGCGAAATCTTAATTCTCGATATATTTCTAAATTTTCAACAACTCCGCTTTATCAACCTTTATAGGCCGCCGCAAGTTACGTTTGAGGACACTAAGTTGTTGCTGTCAAGTCTAGATGGTCATGTTGCCGCTGCCGAACATGTCTTATTGGTCGGCGATTTAAACTTTTCAATCTTTCCAGGCATCGTCCCGACGTTCGGCGACAAAAAGGGCTCTCCTTTTGCACGAGTTTACCGTAGAATTAGGCTTAACGTTAGTCTCAAATTTTGCCACATACCCACAAACCGGAAAAATGCTAGACGTGGCTATTTCGTCGCCCGGCCTTGTCACATCTTGTTCTCCCCACGCGCCTTTCGCCAAATGCGATCATCTAAGCATGGTCATTAAAGTAGATTGCGTAGTGTCAAAAAGTAACTTTCAACCGTCCGGCCTAGACTTTACGAAAGCCGATTTTGAAAACATAAATTGCGAAATCTACCACGCTGACTGGTCATTTTTGTCAAACCAGGCGCTAGGCCTGCAATCAAAGTACGACCAAATCATCCATAAACTAGGACAGATCTGTTCCAATTTTGTGCCCAAAAAGGTTTTAGAGCTCCCTCTAGGATACCCGAACACATATCCCGCTCGGCAAACCGGAAAGAAACCTTTTGGAAACGCTTTACAAGAGGTGAAACATCTTTCGACGAATATCTTGCTAGTTCAAATCAACACAAGCGAAATTGTAGCAAATTTCTCTCAAATTTTGAGCGTCGCGTCTTCTCCTCCGGAAATCCAAGGCGTATCTTTTCCTATCTTAACTCCAGGCCCAAAAAACCTCCCGCCTCGGCTCTTGTAAACCCTACAGGCATGTTAGTAACCTCTGCCGAACAAATTCCTGAAATTTTAGCGCTAAATTTCTCAAAGGTCTACACAAACGCCGGTGTAGACCACTCCTCGACTAGATCCCTCTCTTTAGTTGCACCAAATTCTACTTTTCCAGCCTTTCTGTTAACCCCGATCGATGTAGAAAATGCTTTCAAATTATTGGAGCCAAAACTGCACTGGACGCCTGAGAACCTGCCAGCCTTTTTCCTAAAAAACTGCTCTCAGACACTTTCCAAAATTCTATGCCACTTTTTCAACCTTTCGCTTCTTTCGGGACAGATCCCCGACCAATGGAAAGTATCGCAAATCTTCCCATTGTTTAAATCAGGGGACGAAACCTCGCCCGGAAACTACCGCCCCGTTGCCCTGACCTCCTCCATTTGCAAACTAATGGAAGTAGCTTTAAAAACGAAAATCGTGGCGCGTCTTGAGCTAAATAATTTCTTTTCGCCAGCCCAATTCGGCTTTAGAAAGTTTCATTCCACGACCACGCAGCTTTTGCAAATGTTTCACAAAATCTCTGAGAAAATCGACGCCGACGAGGACCCTATCACGATTTATTTTGATCTATCCAAAGCTTTTGACAAAGTTTCCACGCACTTTTAATCACTAAGCTTTCTCATATAGGTTTTCCGCAGATATTGGTTACTTGGATTGAAGCCTATTTGACAAATCGATCTTTCTATGTGAAAATAGGTGATCAAAAGTCGAACGCCCACCCACAACCCTCAGGAGTCCCTCAAGGTAGCGTATTAGGCCCACTACTTTTTTCTCATCTATATAAACGATCTTCCTTCCCTTCTAACGAACAGTAGCCTAATTTTTGCTGATGACTTAAAAATTTACGCCGGCGTGCCACGCAACCCCACCCTGGCTGATCCGGCTTTTAGAGCCCTCCAGGCAGATATAAATGCGGTCAAAAGCTGGTGTGTTGAAAATGAAATGTCGCTTTCAACCTCCAAAACTTTTATCCTAACGAACATTCCCCAGCCCGTTTCCAAGATCTCTACGTAGACAATACCCGGATACCAAGGACAAATGTGATTAAGGACCTAGGGATCACTTACAATCAGAAATTTAACTTTGAATCGCATATCGCCGCTATCCGATTAAAAGCCGCTCGTATATCCTTCCTTCTTATCAAAAGAATTCAAATTCCAAATGCGATCACGTACCGGCGTGCTTTCAGTACTTTAGTTAGGCCGATTTTGGAGTACGCTTCCGAGATTTGGAACCCAACCAAAAAGCGAAACATCAATGAACTTGAAAGTGTCCAACGTAAATTTACTTTCTTTGCCTATAAGAAATTGTTCCCAAATGAGCCTATGCCCTGTTACCCAGATCGACTAAAATTCTTTTCCCTTCCCACTCTAGCGCACCGTAGAACAGAAGCGGATTTAGTTACATTTTATAAGTCTTTTTTTGTAGAAACTTTTCCCTTCAAATTTTTGGAATGCACAAATCGTCCGATAAGGAATTCCCATGCTTTTCAAGTGAAGAGAATCCATAGTAAGCAAGGTTTCCCCCGTTCTTTCTTCTCGCGTAGAGTTGCGAAAACGTGGAATAAGCTCCCGCCTAGGGTCTTCAAAGAAGGTCAATTGGGAAATGCAAAGAGCTTTCGTGTAACTTTAGAAAAAATGGACCTGTCCCAATTTCTGTGATCTTTTCTTCCCTCCCCCGTTTGTTTCCGCATGTTATACAACCTCTGAACCAGTGGCACCACACATTGCCTACTCCCCACTCTTATTCAACTACTGAATAAAGTATATATATAAACAAATTAGCATGCCATCCAAGATACCGCTAGTGCACCAATGGTCATCGAAAATTCTGAATTACGCTTTTGGATACCTAGCAGAGATCCTTCCGGAACCCTGGCAGCCCGCCTTATTATTTTGTCGAAAACAATATTAAATTCAGCACTATTGCACACTAGTGGATATCGTGGGATTTTGGAAAAATCGTCTCCCCGATAATGCTAAAGAGCCGTGCTTTGGCTTCTATAGCAACAAAAAGTATGAGGGTAGTCTAGCAGAGATTGCTTGGGAATTCCCGCTGACTCACGAGGTTGATCTTTTAAAGGAATGTGGCGTCATCTCCTCCCCTGAGCGAGCAATGTGCCTTGAGGGTATGCGTGGAATGGTGGACTGGGTGGGTGGATGATGATGGAATGTTTGTCTCCCTGGCGTCTCTCTCTCTCTCTCTCACTCTCTCCCTCTCTCGCTCGCTCTCCCACCCATCCCCTATATAAGCGCCCACCAGAATGCACCATTTCAAAGCCATCCCTTCCGGAACACAACATTCCGCAACAAACCTATCCACATCCCCCACATCTTCACTATGCTTCCTACCGTAATCGTTGGTGTCTTTGACCGCGTCGACACATTTGCTGACCTCATGGTTTAATCAACGTTTTTGATGGCGTTTTTGAGGTGAGCCTTTGATTAAGTTACGGTAATTTTTGCCGAGAGATATTTCTAGGTTTTTGGCATACAGTAACCTAGGGAGTTTGCAGAGAGCAGATTTTAGCAAATGGCTAATTACAAATTTTCAAAATAGCTTCGAATATTTTCTAAAATAAGGTATTCCGTCAAAACTCAGAGTTTAAAGGGCTTAGGAAGGCAAAGAAAACCAAAAGGAACCTGGCCTAGGTATTTTTATGTAAATTTTTCAGCCAACTTCGTATAAATGGCCTTACCGTCTTCTTACTACAACACACCCCACCTACCGTACTCCCCGTCACTCAAAGCCGATCTCTCGCCCCCGCCTCTGCTCGATACTCAGCCGTCCCAGTTGCCGCTCCAGGATTCTTTCAATTTTTTTTGCTAAAGTTTGAACTTTTCTTGGCACTTTGCCAGCTCTACCGTATCCTGCAGTACTTTACCGTGTCCCTTCCTTAATTTTTGTCTGGTTTCTCTCGACGTGTGACTGCTTTGCCGACAGGTCCCTTTTCACTCTGAATTCTCAATTCCTCGCATTTTGACACGAGTCTACCCTCTGAATTTCTGGTGTTTTGTGTGAGCTTCTTGATGGCCGCCAAAAATTGCATTCAAATACTTGTCTCCAGCTACAGTGCACACGTGTAATAAAGTTGCTTTGAACCTTTATCGATTAGGACAAAACGATCTGACATAACATTGCAGAGTGGAGAAATGGTACTGGGCTATTAGCGGGGGGGGTGATTTTAGCGGAAGCTAGAAGCCTTACATGGTCCCAATAATGAACTACACGGTAATTATGCGGACTTTTACGCCGTTTTTATGCACAAAAAGTTCAGTAAAACTTTTTCAGGTTTTTATGACTTTTTTTGGTAATCAACGACTACTAAATGACTATAAGATAGACTATTGCACCTCAAAAGTTTTTCCTGGTAGGCAGAGACTTGATAGCTTCTCCGCGCTAACAGTCAAATACCATTTTTTGAAGCAGAAATTCCCTTTTGAAATTTCTACTGCATTTCGTACGCCAGCGATCCCTAGAAAAACGCACCCGTATACCATTCAAAATGTCATAAAATTGCAGCCCGCCTTCTTTATTCCCCTGTCAAACGAAAAACAATCACAATGAACGGTTCAATTGGTATAGGATAAAAAAATATCGATCGATCGGTTTATTTCCCTTCGGCAGCGAGCTTCTCGCAGTGGCGCCGCACATTTTCGACGTCTTCGTGAAGGAGGCGGCCGAGCACCGGGTTCAGCACGCTTTTCCACATCATACCTGGAAATCGGGCGGTTTCTCGCTCTCTCTCGCTCTCTCTCTCTCTCTCTCTCTCTCTATTTCTCTTTCTCCCGCTTTCTCGCTCTCTCTCACTCTCTCCCACTCTCTCTCTCTCGCGAAAATCGTACCTTTCATATCGACGCACACCACGTAGTCGTACGTACACTTTGTGGCGTCATTAGGGAGTGGTCGGACTCGGCCGGCAGAGATGTAGAGGTGTGCTCTGGAAATTGGGGTTTCAAGGGACAGTGAAGCGAGGAACCACCTGACGCCATGCTCGCCCTCCTTGATCTCCTTCAACTCGGTGCTTTTGGCGGCAAAGAGGATGCTGCCTGAATTTTGAGTTCGAGAGAGAGCAAGAGCAACGGAGAGAGAGAGAAAGAGAGAGAGAGAGAGAGAGAGAGAGAGAGAGAGAGAGAGAGAGAAAGAGGGAGAGGGCAGAAAACTTACCGTCCGCATCCCTGAATACAGCCCTCGCGCAGATAAATTCTCGTCCCTCGACGATCAGCTTCTTGTTGGTGGCGTACTGAAAAAATTTGATTTTTCTCTTTCTCTCGCTATCCCTCTCACTCTCTCTCTCTCTCTCTCTCTCTCTCACTCTCTCCCTCACATGTGAAATATCCAAATCCTCCCCGAGCTGCATATGCTTTTTCGAGAACTTGTAGCTGTCGTTCCACTTCACCGAGCTCTCGACGTCGGCGAACACGGCTGCCAGCGCCTTTTCGGTGGTCAAGGGGAGTTGGGTCTAGAAATCATTAAAGGGATCGGCAAGGCAAGACTATAGATTTCGTACCTAAAGGTTCGCCTAAAACCCACCTTGCCACAAAAATAGCGCCCATTCTTGCGGTCGCTGTAGAACATCTTGGTCGTCTGGCTCGAGTGGTCCGGCTAGAAAAAAAAATTTGCGAGGGCAATCTAGCAGAGATTTGGTGGATTTCAAGGGACAGTGACACTACCTTCCACCCATTCATATCCGTGTCGAAGCCTGGCTCCCGGAAAATGGCTGCCGTCTCCTCGAGCGCGCCGCGGCAGTCGTCGAAGGCGGTTTTGTACTGCAAAAACTTCGAATTAGACGAGAGAGAGAGAGAGCGAGAGAGAGAGAGAGAGAGAGAGAGTGACTGTCCCTCACCTGTTTGGCCGTATCGTCGAGCACGTATTTCCGGCCCTGGAACTCGAACGAGGCCGCCATACCGCCAGAGGCCGAGCTGTAGAAGTAAACATTGAATTTCCGGAAATACGCATGTAAAGAGTAGTTAAATGGAAATTTCAGCTGGAATTTGGACAGCGCCGAGTTCGTGAAATTTTCGAAATTAAACAATTTACTTTCATATAAAATGCTAAAATGCAAATATTAGCAAAATTAGTTTTCTAAAACGGTAAATTTTCCATCAATTTTTCTAAATGTCTCAAATTTAATACCTTAACACTAACATACCTCACATTGTTGGAATCGACCAAATACATAAAAATGAAATAAAATAAAAAATAAGAAAAAGAATTAAATCGCTATAGTGGTTTTTACATAATAAAACACAAAATTCCAAATTTTTCGAACATATCGCCCTCCTTTTGTCACTACCCAATGCAAATTTGCAAAAAAATCAGTTAAAAAAGAAAAATTCTGAAACCATTTAAAATGGGCACGTTGCCAAGTGCAGAACCGACTCAGGGCGGCTGGCCCGGAATAGTGTGCTGTTTGCCGAGAGGTTTTTTCAGGGGCGGTTATGGTGTGTTGGGCAAAAGGAACGAGATCACACACTTTTGACCTCTGACAACCATCTTTCACTAACCTGGGGAAAGGATCTTTGACCCAGCATTACGTCAGGAAAGCCCTCCCCCCGCTAACAGTCTAGTACCAATCGCACAGGCTCGGCTGTTTGGTTACTTGGCTAATTGGTAAAGCGCTCGTTTGCCATCTGTATGACCCGGGTTCGAACCCCGCCTTGGCATGACTTTTTGGTCTTTTCTGGAAAATGTAGAAATGGTAGTATGTTTGAAGCTGGAACGATCAATTAAAAAACAATGACCCAATAGTTCAAAGTCGCGCGTTCAAAAACCCGCCTATGGATTGGAGCTGCTAGCTCGCTGAATGTCCTCTGCTGATGATGATGATGATGATGACCACTCCCGTCTGGGCGGGAGAGAGTGGGATAGAGAGAGAAAGAGAGAGAGAGAGAGAGCAAGGAAAAGAAAAACGGAAAGAAATGTAGTCCTCTGCCCGGCTCTCGGCACAAAAATCACCACTCGCCGCCAACCGAAAGAATATTGTCATCGCTTGCCCGAGCGGCGCAAATCATAACATTTCAGGGGAGGGAAAAGCTCGCCTAAATTGATTCGAAAGAAGCTAACGGTTTTCAGGAAATTTTTGAAAAGCTGGGCTTAATTTAGCTCGAAAAAATGTAAAGGAGTACCAAAAATGGTCCTATCCCTTCAGATTGAGCTCGGAATTCTTTGGACGTTTATAAAAGCGATTAAACCTTTTTTTGAAGTTAGAAAACTTATTTTAATGATGTTTCTAGCCGATTTCTCGAGCTAGGTGATGTAGTTGCCAAGGGCCAACAAATGCGTTTTTTGAAATAATTCAAGCGTTCAACCTTTTTAAGACTTGTTAGATAAAAATATAATAAAAATATATGTTGGAAATTATTTTAAAATTGAAATTCCAAAAAAGGCTCTACGAATATCTGTTGCTACCAGCCGAGAGCTCCGGCGAGCCGCTGGTTTGATCGGAAACAGGTTCCCATCCCCGGCTCTCGCGTATAAAACCGCAACCACCAGCCCGGTGTTGCCAATTATGGCTAACAGTGCGTGTAAGGCCGAAACTACCAGGTTTCAAAAAATATTTTTGAAAGCAAAAATCATGAATGTTCAAAAGTTTCACTATTTGACTCGAAAATCTCGTGTAACTTTTGAAATAAGCGCTATTCCGAATTTCTGAAAACAGATTCGGAATCAGCGTAAAATTCTGCACAAGTCGGATGTAGTTTTATCTTTTAGAAAATGTTAAATTTGAACAAAACGGGCGAAAAATCATATTTCCTGGAGCCCAGGTGACACGTCCTTCGGGTTCATAAGCACCTCCCTCTCCCATGACCCCATGGCCGCGTGGCGCAATGGATAACGCGTCTGCCTACGGAGCAGAAGATTGAAGGTTCGAATCCTTCCGTGGTCGAAACTTTTTGCTTTTTGGCCGATTAATCCGGTTAGGTTTCTTATAGCCTCATTTGTTTTTGTGACATTTTAAATACTATATATGCATGGTAGTTCGTTTATCTCTTATTTCAAATTCGCAAAAACACAGAATTCAAATTCAAAGACGGCATATCAATAAACATGACAAGAAAAACAATAATCGGGGGTTAGAGAGAATATTTCGGTCCATTTTTGGGGGATTTGACTAGACGCGGTCAACGGAGCATTTTTGTAACGTGGTAAAAAGGCGGGAGGTTACAGAAAAATTCAATGAATTCAAATCCAGAATTAAATCGAGCTATCTACCGCGTATATGTACAAATTCAGGAGAAGACACATAGCATCATTTTGGGGATTTTGAGCAGTGTAAATAGGCGTAAAAATGGGCGATACGCAGAGAAACTGAGGCCACAAATATGAGAATAACACCTGGAAAAACAATCAAAAAAAACACAAATGGGAGTCGGTTCGAAAATGAAATAAGCTCTTCCTCTGAAGGAGCAGTCCTGCAGCAATAGAAATATATGAGACGGGTTCCCGTAGCTGAAAGGGAATTATTTAATTCCTAACTTCAAATGTAAAACTTTTAAAATCTTTAGCACCTCCTAAATCATCGCTGCTAGCCTGCCTCAAATGCTCACTGCTAGCTTGCCTCCACCTTAAAAGCGCCGAATTCCTCATGGATCTCTGCTGGCCTGCCCCAGATCTGATTGCTCTAATTTACGTGTAGTACCTTCTCAAATGACCTCTGAGTTTTGACTGAGTTCTGAGTTTGAATTGTCTTTTGAGAGTCTTCTCAAAAAACCTAGACCCCAAACGGTTAGAAAAATAGTGAATTCCGAAAGGAATCCCTGCTAGCTTACACCGGATACCCTAGGTAGAACAAAGCTACAAAAATTCCCCATGAATTAATGCTAGCTTGCCTGGGAAGCTCTAGACATGAATTGAAAAGTTTTGTCGGTTCCCCAATGGTCTCTGCTAGCCTGCCTTAATAAAAAAGCTCTGTAAGTGCATTTTGAGGAGCCCGAACCCGAAAAGTCTCTGCCAGCCTGTCCCATTTCCCAAAAAAATCAAAATAACTTACCGTAATTCGTCGCCCTAAAAGACGCCATAATGCTTGGTGCTCTGGGCGGCCTTCTTGAGATCCTGAGCCAGCTGGTCGACTTCTCTGCAAAAGTGAGAATAAAGTGAGAATTTTCCTAGAGTTTTCAGCTATAAAAGACATGTAAGCCAGATTTCCCGGTCAGAATTCGGTCCTACCTTGGGTCGACGCGATGTCCATGGTCTGACCGGGTGACTGATCGAATCGAACGTGTCGATTTTGTCTGAAAAATGGGTTAATAGGTACAACATTAAATTCCATACCCGTTGCATGGCGTTGTACTCGCTGGACGGCCTCGACTTGATGGGGTGTTGAGCACGAGATTCGCCTGAAAATTTAGTTAAATTTTCCAGAGTTAGGAAGATAGCATACCAACGATCCAGTCGTGCTTCATGGCCTCGGTGGCGGACAACCGGGTACGCGCGTTCATCTCCAGGAGGCTGTCGACGAACGTCTTCGCCAGCTCGGAGCCGGACCAGAACTGAAAACAGGTGGGTTTTTAAAACTTGAAAAGGCTAAATTCTTCTCAGGAAGTTAAAAATTTGAAGGTTTCGGGAATTTTTCGCGTCTAAAATTGCTGACTGTTCAGGCTTCCTTGTCCCTTTAAAATAGTCAAAAAGACTTCAGAAAGGTTCAAGCTAACTTTCGGCCAAAAAGCAAAAACCTTTTCGGTGGGAGGTTTCGAACTCGGATCGTTTTTTTGGTGATGCGGCGCGGAACCAACCCGGCACCGCGGTACGGGATCCTGGGAAGGGGCGGGTGCTTTTGAACCCAGTGTGAGGATCTAGTGGGCCAGGTGGGCGCAGGATTTTGTAAAATCTGGAGCTGAAGGCTCGATATTTCGATTTTAGAAGTATTTTTCTTTAAGGTACGGTATTAAGATGTCCTTTTATGGTATGCGCTTTCAGAAGCTCTCCTAGGCCATCTATTTCAACTATTTTTATTATTACGCTCTTTGACCTGCTTAAAATATAATCTTTGAAGATGGGGTCTATAGATGTTTTTGTTTTTAAACCTTTTAAATTTTGAATTTAAAGTATTTTCTTCTCACCTGTGGATAATAAACATAATTAGCGGTGATAATATGGGTATAGAGTCGACTCCGACAGTCATCATCAAACGGCATAATCCCCGACATCAAGATGTAGGCAATCACTCCAACCGCCCACATATCCACCTGTAAATAGGGTATTACCGCCGAATTTAAATACAAAAACCTTTTAGTTAAGTCAACAGAAAACTTACCTTATCGGTGTACGGTACCCGGAGCAACAATTCAGGGGCGATATATTCGGGGGTTCCGCAGGTTTCTGTCATCGTCTCCCCGGAATAGGTAGACTGGTGGGCCAGTCCGAAGTCGGTGATCAACAACCTGAACAAGCTTTGGTAATGCCGACTTCTAAATCTCGAAAATACCGAAAAATCCGATTTTTGGTCAAATATGTATACAAATAAAATAATTTGCAGCAGGATTAATTTCGAAAATCGATGATTTGTGTATGATAAAAAAGATCAGGAATGCTGAATTGTAAAACACAAAATGTAATCATTTTGTAACTTCTTGTAAATGTCGAAAAATGCCGAATTCGGATCTAGCATCACAAAGTACAGAAAATAGCAACATTTTTCATCTTGAAAATGCCGAAAACTACCGAAGAATCTAAGTGACGTTACGCCGATATTATTACTAAGATTAGTAGCATTTAATTATTTGCAACGATTTCATGGAAATATGATTAATGTGCAAGAACATTAAAAATTCAGGTATTTATGGCATTTTTCCGTATTTTCGATATTATTATTGTCTTCCTTACCTAGCCTCCGGCCGTGTATCCGCATACAATAAATTCTCAGGCTTCAAGTCCCTATGTGTCACCCGGATTGAATGAAGGTAGGCGAGACCGGCTAGCAACATCTGAAAAAATCAATTTTGGTTGAGGCAAGCTAGCAAATATCATTTGGCAATTGACAAACAAACGATACCTTTAATGCCTGGCGTGCTTCTTGTTCTGAATATCGTCCTTTGGAGACGACACGATCGTACATTTCTCCGCCAGAGGCCAGCTCGAGCACGATGAAGAGGCGGGAGGAGGACTTGAAGACTTCTTCTAGTCGGATGACGTTAGGGTGTTGGAGACGGCTGAGGATGTGGAGCTCGTTGTTCACCTGGGAATTCTGAGTTTGGTCTAGTAAATGTTGGATGGATAAGTTCTTTGTCTCTCGCTTTCTCTCTCTCTCTCTCTCTCTCTCTCTCTCTCCAAAACGAAAATCCCCTACCGCCCCACAATCAGCGGCCACCAACTTCACGGCAAAATAATTCCGCGAAATCCGATGCTGAACTCGCAACACCTAAATCACCAAAATTTTCCAATTATCCTTCTTTGTTTTTACCTGTGAGAAACTGCCCTTCCCGACCACCGCCAATATCTCATATTTGCATACGAGCCGGGAATCCAGCCTCATCGCCGGTCGGTCCCGCAACACGTTACACTCCCCGATCGGCATCTCACCGCCAACCTATAAAGAATTAATTTTTGCTTTCGAATTTAACGGCCCCTTTTTCTGATTTTAAGGTACGGTAGGTACAGTATCATGTGCTACGATGTATTTACCATGGTGATCGGAACAATCCGAATCATAGTCTTTTTTGAATCTCCACTTGAAGACGATGAAATCGACATTTTTGGGAGAAAACGATCCCGAAAATAGCGGTACGCCTCGCGGGCCGGCATTCTGAAGTGAGGGTGAGAAAATGAGCATGAGAAAGGAAACGGATGGATAACCATCAAGGAAGTACGGCAAGCGAACAGAGAACATTTAAGAATTCTTGGAGGGCAATTGAATCACTGGGAATGTAGCAGAGATATTTTTGGAATACACGCGGCAGACTGCGGAGGTTTTTTCGGAAAGGGGAGTAAACAGTATTTCTTTGGCAATCACTAGCTAGCAATTATCATTTAGGAATTAGACAAAATAGCAAAGATAATCGAGGTATTTGGATAACCAGCAGAGACGTTCATGAATTTACAGAAATCCTATGGTACGCTGCCATAGATCTTTCGGAAAAAGCCTGAACAGCGATAGGCGACGAGAGGCAACCAGTTCCCATCCTGTTTGATACCCCCGAGGGCATCCGAGTGTCAATACGAATTTGTCGGAACCCCTGCAGAAAAGGTGGGATTCCCATGTAAAAAAGTGTCGGGTGGAACGGGGGGAGGGTGATAGCTACTAGAAAGGGAAGGAAGCATACGGGGAAATCGGCAACATTCTTGGCACAGAGAGAGAGAGAGAGAGAGAGAGAGAGAGAGAGAGAGAGAGTGAGGAATAAAATCCCACCCACCCGCAAACAACAATGCCATCGTTTTCGTGTGTGGCTGTATGGGTCGTGGGTTGAAATTGAGCGCCACCCCGTTTTTTGGAGGTTGAGGTGAGGGTGGGATTGGCTGGGAAAGTGGTTTTAAAGGGACGGCGACAATAGAGTATACAAAAACATATACTACGCACTAACGGAGGTCCTAGATGGTAAATGGCTAGGCTATTTTTTTAGCTAACTTTTTAGCAATTTAAATCAGAATCATCATCCTAAGCGAGAGAGAGAAAGAGAGCGAGCGAGAGCGCGCGCGCGAGTGAGCGTGAGAGAGTTGGAGAGAGATAGAGAGAGAGCAAGAAACAGAGAGAGAGAGACAGGGTAAGAGAGAGAGAGAGAGAGAGAGAGAGACGGAGGGAGCGAGAGAGAGAGAGATAGAGCGAGAGCGAGATAGAGCCCCAAAATCGAACGAAAAACCGGAGCCTCCAGTTCCCAGCCTCATTTTCAGGGTCAAATTGTGGAGGCAGGTTGTGTATAAGAGGGAGCAAAGAGGGAAAGAAATGAAAGCCGAAAAAGAGGGAATGGAGCAGGTGTGTCGTTAACCTCGTTTATAATACCCCCTCCACCACCTCCTCTTCCCCTACCCTCACTCTGACATCCCCTTCAAGCAAATAGCTCGATTTGAATGGAATCTTTGTTTAAAGGGAGCGTGACAGCAGCGTTTAGACGTGAATCTGTAAATTTCAATATATAAGTTTTTTAAAAAGTTTAAAAAATACAGAAATTTATATATTTTACGGCTTTGGTTTTGAATGTGGTAATTAGAAAATTTGGGCGGCTTTAACCTTTGTTAAAACCTAAAGAATAAATTCTAAAAATCAGTAAAAATCAGAATCTAACAATTAAAACGCAAAAATGCAAATATGTAAAGTGGAGCTCTCTAACCATCCAGGTCCAGCAAAAACCACATAGAAATCCGGGAATGCGGATAAGCGTAGCGCGGAACGGAAAAAGAAATCTCCTCAAAAGGGTGTGGCCGTTGAAATGGAAAATCTTTTTCCGCTCTCGTCCATTTTTCTTCGTTTTTGCTTCTTTTCACGCCCCCGATCCGCCTATCAATAGCTGGGGTGGTTGGTTGGTGGTTAGGTTGGCATACGGGGGGTGGAATAGTGATTCATAGCTATTTTCAAGGTTATTTCGGGGGAAATGGAAACATTCAGGTATAAAAAAAAGATAAGCCAAAAATTAGCTAAAATCAGTACAGACAAATTTAATTTAATAAATTTTTTAAAAATGTAATTTTCTGTTTTTAATACTCTATTCTCTTCATAATCTATTCATAACTATTTAGCTTGAATTTAGTAAATTTTAGCCTTCCTATCGCCTTTAGAACGTGATATCTTTAAGTTAAAAACCTAAAACAGGACAAAATCGACTTTAAAGGAATTTGGAAATGCCAAAAAATTAACATAGATCAAAAACTTCGTAGAGTTGCTCCAAAACACAAGATTTTTATAATTTGCTTAAAACAAATCGATAACCCAATTTTTACAAATTTGGATGAAGAAAACAACAAAAACTTTCAAGTTACAGGTGGAAGAAGCCTCAAAGCTCTCCAAAAGTGGTAAAATTTCTAAAAAAAAGTTACAAAAACGCGTGCTAGTATTGCGATCAGAAAATGTGATTTTTTTAAATTATCCGACTACGAAAACTGCCAAATTACGGTCCGAAAAAAACAATTTGGCCGATCGTCAAGCTTTTCCCGCACAACCACTCAAAAGTGCATTCCATGCCCCTAAATAGGCCCACTTCGGCTGCGGGGACTGCACTGTTTGAGCTGTTTTTGCATGCTCGTTATACAAATACGACCCTGCAGGGAACTGGATTCACGGAATAGGCGGTAAAAGGAATATGAGGACAGAAAGGGGCGCGGAATAGCTAATATAGCCTCAAGAATTCGAGCCACCCAGCTTTGGCTACCCGGAGCAGCCATATGGGTACCGGAAACCGGTTTTTACAACCCTTTGCTTGGCGCGAAATGGGCACGTTTTAGGAAAGCGAAACTAGAAGATTTTTGCGGTAGGAGCTTCTGCATGAAAACTCCCTAAAAAATAAATTTTTAAGCCCCCCGTAAGTAAACTAGAACGCTGAAAAATCCAACGCCTCCCCCGCTAACAGTTCAGGACCTATTTTTTTAGATAGCCTTTTGAATTAAAATTACATATCGAATTAAAGGCTATTAGAATTAATATATTAAATAAAAAATAAAAAATAAAAATTAATATATTAGAACGTCTAGCGGTTGAATATGAAGAAAAACCATTTTTTAGTACCTTTTTGCTTTTTCTTGTCTATACCACATCCCAAATTCAGACAATTTTGCAAAAAATAACACAAATCACAGCAATAATTATCTGTTATACAAATTGACGAACCGGCGGTGGACACGTGGCGGCTAGGGCGGCGGCATCGAAGCGCGTCTTGGCGAAAAGCTTCCGGAAAAAGTTTTTCTTGTTGTTGCCCTAAAATATGGGTATTCTTCCGAGGTACGGTACTTAACAGATTCGAACTCCGAAACGATACCTGAACAGCGGCGAGCCGGGGGTCTGCGGGCTGCGAGCTGCCGAGGCAGTTGCCCATCGTGTGGTTGTGTACCCGTCGTTAGGTGTATCCCGTAGTCAGATGGCCTACTCTGGAAAGCTTGAGTTTCAGGGATTTTGAAATATCGGAGAGACGCGTGGTGAGGGAATGAGGAGATAAGAGGGAGAGAGAGAGAGAGAGGGAGAGAGAGAGAGAGAGAGAGAGAGAGAGAGAGAGAGAGCAAAAGAACAAAAGTTGCCACCGCCCCGTTCCAGAATGGAACAGATATTTCCGTTAGAAAGTCGAGACCAATCTATCTAAAGCATCCTGAATAAGCTAAACATAATGCTCCCAAAATGGCAACCCGGAAACAACGGCCACCTCGTGCTCATTTTTAGTCCGTAGGGCCCCTCCAAATAAACAAATGGCCGGTTGACGTCCCGAGCTTCCGCCCAAAACATCATTCTATGGGTGTAGCGTTGCCAAAAACGGGGTTAAGACCCCAGGCTTGTTGAGGGAAGTCAAGCAAGCGAATTGAGCACGGGCCACTCCGGAAACAATGCTCTAAACGTTTTTTTGGAAAATAGGACCCGTTCGGCCGGAAAGTTCGGAGATCCAGGTCCAAGTCCAAAACATGGAGCGAGAGGGGGGGCGAGAGAGAATGCGAGAGTGAGAAAGTGAGAGAGACGGCGAGAGAAAGCGAGAGAGAGAGTTAGGGAGAGACAGAAATTGCATAAAAATCTAGCGTAATCAAAATTACTAACCGTTCCACCTGCCCATATTTTGCTCACCAAGCCCATTATTAGCCCCGAAAGCCTGTTTTCATAACTAAAGAGAAAGAGAGAGAGAGAGAGAGAGAGAGAGAGAGAGAGAGAGAAGAGTGATTAGTCTAGAACAAAAACGGCGTGAAATCTGCTTTTAACCAGCGGTTTTTCTATATAGGAACTGCTAAGTTGAAGCTACGTTACGATACGCCTCCGGATCGGCTGTTATACTGTAGACAACTTAAATAACTTAATTGCAATATTACAAGTTATTTTTCTTGAAAATCGGACTTTAGCGGTCTTGATGAAAAATAGGAGGTACAGTAGACCGAGCGAGACACCTTTAAAATGTGGCATTACCATAAAAATATACATAACATCAACAAGGCCAAGCTTTTCACTAAGACGCCGAGTTAGGCTGGTTCATTTCCAGCCATGCCCATCCCCTCAATCCAATGGGTGGGACAGTTGGCGCGCATCCCATTTTACCCCGTCGCCAGCAGACACACACACACCCCCAATAAAGGCACTATAGATCGGCGAGGAACGATAAGCAGTGCAGCAAGCACTCCCTTCTCATGCTCCTCGAAAAATGCTCAAAATCTATCCGGAAATTGTTGAGTCTTCGAAAAACTCTTGGATTTTATGGTGATGCGAAGGAGGGAGAGTGAGTGAGAGAGGGAGGAGAGCGAGCAATAGAGAGAGACAGAGAGAGAGTGAGAGAGAGAGAGAGAGGGCGAGAGAGAGAGAGACAGAACCAGAAAAATCATCATAAAACCTCTCGTAAACGCCCCGCCAAGTCGACTTTAAAAGCCATAAAAAAGGAGTGCTGTTTTTTGGTGGGCACTGGAAAATGGGTTTTTGATGAGTGGGTAAAAAAGAAAAAACTCATCAATGCTCCTGTAAGAGTCTCAAAAACTCTCTCCTAGGTTGCCTGACCACTTTTTGATTCCTAAAAGACCTCGGCTAGGCTAGTTAAGCCGCTTGCAATTCCCTAGGAAACTTTGCTAGCCTGTCTTGACTGCGAAATTCCTCAAGGATCTTTGCTAGTCTGCCCGAAACCTGGCGAATTTGCCCAGCCATTAATGTGTAGAGAAAAAATTCAATTCCGTAAAAATAAGATCTGATAGCCGGCCTTCCGGTTGAGAGAGAGAGCGAGCGTGAGAGAGAGAGAGAGAGAGAGAGCGAGAGCGGGAGAGAGAAGGAGAGAGGGAGAGAGACCGAGAATGGGATAGAGAGAGCCAGAGAGAGATCGAGTGAAGGCGAGAGATAACGACAAATCCCACAAAAAAACCCCCAAGAATTCAATAAACCGCCCCCAAAATTCCTGGCGGTTATTTTGAAGTGAAGAATCCATGAGTGGGGTGGGATGGGCGGTACACACAAATCCACTGGTCCACCGCTGGGTCCTTTCGTTGAAGCCTTGGCTCGTATAAACAGAGATTTGCCGGGGTGAAGCCAAGGGGGGAGGGCACTCGAAAAATGGACTCGCCGAGTTTTCGGTGGGCCGGGGGAGGTGTAGATTGGAAAGAAACGGAATTTTCGGTGTGCAGAAAGACCAGGCACAAGAAGAACGATAGAAGATGGACGCTAGGGTCCTATAGACGTGGTGCGTCGTGTCGGAAGCTCTCAAAGGGATGGGTAGGACCGAAAAAAGCGGGTCTAAAAGATGATAAACAGGTAAAAATAGGTTTGGGTGAGTGGGATGGCCCCGAAGATCGGGGCACAAAAATTGTTTTTATGTGTTAAAGGAGGGTACTTATTCCAGTACAGATCGGGCAGGCTAGCAGAGAACTTTTAGGAATCGGAGCAGCGTCGATTAGCAGAGAGCATTAGAAAATTGGTGGTAGGCTAGCAGAATTCTTTTAGGGATTTGAGTAGCCTGGACAGGGCAGGCTAGCAGAGAACATGGAGTGATCAGGGCCAGCTAGCAGAGACTTGTTGAAAGTAGCGCAAATTCGTCAAAGGTGGCACCTAGCAGAAATGTTTGTGGAATCGTATGAAACCGATGGTTCTAGTAAATTTGTGATGTAATCAAAGCGCAGGCACGGCAAATAGAGATTTCGCGGATTCAAGGAGCACCCCTGAAAAAAGAGCAGCTTGGGGTCAGAGTTCAGGGGATCCCCGCCGAGATTTCCTGCGAATCAAAGGTTTTCATAGTTTTTAAAAATAGCGACAAAAACTAGTAAAGCAAAGGTATGCTTGCAGAGACCATTTGGGAAATTTGTATTCTGAATTATGGCTTAAAAGGTTCCGGGAAGGAAAAAAAACACAAAAAAACATGCAGATATTTGCAAAAAATCTAGGCTTTTCTATTTTTGCAATTTCTTGAATGGTTGAACTACTTGAAACCTGATAAAACTTAACTGAAAAAACTGTTAAAATACTTATTATTCGTATTATCAGGCATTTCTCGGCTCATATAACCCCCCCCCCCGATAGCGCAAAAGTACCTCTAATTATAATTCTAAATCTCTAATTATAGTTTTACCGCAAATACCCAACAAAAAGTCACAAAATATCCGTGCTTTTTTAAGATTTTCATCAAGTTACTAAAACGTGTTGACAAGGTGCAAAATCCATGTTAACCTCCGCTTCCTGGTATCTTAAAAACGGCGCCAAAATGCCCTTGTTTCCGGAAGCGTGGGCATTAGGTCGTAAACAACAATGATGAAGCCATAGAGATCTATCTTCCCCCCCCCCCCCGTTAAGAGAAAAGATGCGGTATAGAAGTAGAGAGTATAGAAGCAACAGAAAATGAAGCACGCGTGTGTGTGCTTGGTCGGCAAAATGATCGATCATCGCCAACTGTCGCCAATGAAGGTGGGTTTGCCACAAGCCCTATCTCTCTCTCTTCTCTCTCTCTCTCTCTCTCTCTCTCTCAATACCTGAAGCTCTGGCCCGGGGCTACAAACACACATGAGCCAGAAATATCTGCAAATCGGCACGGCTTTTATGGGTTTTCTCGTAGTAAGGAGAGGGAGTAGAGAGCGAGAGGAGGGAAAGAGAGAGAATGAGTGAGAGTGCGTGAGAGAGAAAGCACAGAGAATTTAAGCTCTTCAAAGGAACTAGCAAGATAAACCTGACGTGGATTCGCACGTTAAAACAATTTTGATGTCCACGAATTTTAATCCAGGCAAGCTAGCAAAGATTCTTCAGGAAACCCCCACAGATACAGTGTGGATAAGAAAGATCGTTGTATCGGGCCCGTGATCTGGGATCTAAGGATCGCCGCTGTGGTGATAAATCTTTGGGCCACACACTCGCTCTCTCTAGCTCTCTCTCCCTCTCTCTCTCTCTCTCTCTCTCGCTTTGTGATCATGGCCATGGTGGCTGTTGGTCAGAAGCCGCAACTAAAAGAACACGTGCTGGAGGTGGTGGCTGGATGGCTGGACAAAGACCATCGACAATTCGAAACCGTACTCCTTTGCGTTCCAAATGTCTTTCAAGGGATTGGTAAGGCATGGTTAAAGATTTATCGATGATTCACTATGCTAATTACCACTTAAAACACATTCACTTAAACTCAAGTCCATAGCGCGCCTTGCCGACCCCTTTAAACCGGCCAGCAGAGATACTTTAGGAACGTCGAGAGCTAGCAGAGGTATTGGGGATTTGGCAAGCTAGCAGAAAGCATTTGGGAACGGGAAAGGCTAGCAGAGATCGTTTGAGAATGGGGGCAGTCAAGCAGAGATCCAGAGAAATTGCAAAAACCTTACCCACGCCTTGCCGGCCCCTTTAAAAATAATTCCAACAATTTAGGTAGAGAATTTGATAAAAATTTAGCCAAATTGTTCAAAATTTAGCTAAAATTATTGTAATTATCGAAATTCATCATTATTGATCGAATTTAACAGAAATTGATCGAAATCACGGCCCAGTAAGAAAATTGCGGGGTGCGGCGAGTGCGCGATGGCACAATGAGAGTGTCTGTCTGTCTTTGTGTGTGTCTGTGTGTGTATGGTGTAACATAAGGGACCCAGCCAGGGTGGGACCCTCCCCTCGCACACCCAACCAGGCAGGCAGGGCCAGAAGGGAAGGGAAAAGCCTGCTGCCGTCCGTAAGCGGAAACACGTGCTGTTGCCCCCTCCCCCTGCTAGTACACACATTCCAAACAACAGACAGATTGGCATAAGGGTACACATGTGTTTTTGAAGAGTTTAGTACTATCGAGCCGAATCAATTGAAACGGCTAGCAGATACTATTGAGGGCAAGCTAGCAGAGAATTGAAGGAAAATTGAGAGATCGCTTACCATGCTTAGAAGCCCATGGCAAAATCAGTACTCCGAAATGACCTTTTTTTTTTTTTTTTTTTTTTTTTTTTTTTTTTTTTTTTAAAAATTTTTATTTTTTTTTTTTTTTTTTTTTTTTTTTTTTTTATCTTGCTAGCTTGCCCAAGCCTTGAAAACCCGCATTTTCTAAAGAACCTCTGCTAGCTTGCCCCACGGAATCCGCATTCCTAAAGAACCGTTGCTAGCTTGCCTAGTGCGCC
This sequence comes from Mesorhabditis spiculigera, assembly GCA_958295435.1. Classification (NCBI taxonomy): domain Eukaryota; kingdom Metazoa; phylum Nematoda; class Chromadorea; order Rhabditida; family Rhabditidae; genus Mesorhabditis; species Mesorhabditis spiculigera. Next base: position 350,757 of record CATQJA010002637.1, read on the forward strand.
ATTTTTCACGATCAGAATCATGTAAAAAAATTTCGAAGCAATCTCTTTGGGCTGTCTTTCTGCAAGAATCTCTCAAAAAGTCTCTGCTAGCCTACCGTCCCCGCAGAAAACCTGTTATCTACGGCTTCCAAAATAATCTCTGCTAGCTGCCCCCAACTTCTCGAGCTCACCGAAATGATCTCTGCTACACAACCGGCAGTACCGGTTGAAAAACGCTCAAAAAGTCGAAAAACCCGCATGCACACACAACACCAGAGTTTCCGGGGCGAACCTGACGAGTCTGCGGGGGGGGGTGAAGCCCCCAAGAGGTGACCGCTTTCAAGTTCCCGGATAGAATTTCACCCAGCCAACCCCCCAGGGCGAACAGTTGCTCGTGGAGGACAACAAAAAAGGAAGAAGTCGAGGGGGGGTTGAATTAGAACTTTAAAGGGAGGTTGAAGACTGGACCTTGGGTCTATTCCTAGACGGTTATAGGTACCAGAAAGAGAGCAATCTACCCTAAATCCACTGGGTCTCGACAAAAACCCTGCACGGCAAAAATGTGCTCTCAAAAGTGCGTGAAACGTTCTTAGCAGCCGGTTGTAGTTACAGGCCCCTAGCTGGAAGCGTCGATTTTGGGGTCTAAGTTCCCTTAAAAGTTGTACGGCAGGCGAGAGAGAGAGACAGAGAGAGAGAGAGAGTGGGAGACGAAGAGATATAGAAAAAGACAGATAGAGAGAGACAGATCGAGGGAGGGGAGACAGGTAGAGAGAGAGAGCGGGAAATAGAGAGAGTGAGACAGAGAGAAAGAGAGATCGTGAGAGCGCGGGAGAGGGAGAACAGTGGCTCTGAGGTTACTCTATTTAAAGGGAGCGTGCCAGCAAATTTTTCGTTTTCCTTGAAGCTGTCTTCGTAGTCTTAGTTTTATAGGAAGCAGAATAATAACTCGGCCGATCGTACAAAAAGCCGGCGCCGCAAATGACAATTCATCGGCGGGAGAGAGAGAGGGAAAGAGAGAGAGAGAGAGAGAGAGAGAGAGAGAGAGAGAGAGAATGCGGAAACAACAAAAAGAACCAAAAGCCCGCGGCAAATTGTGTAGCGGCGAGAAGGTGATTTTTCGCGCGCACGCGTGCGGGATACTGACAGACAGACACAAAGAGACAGACGAACAGAGCCGCGGCCCGAAATTCGGTCACTTGTCTTTTTGCAGGTCTTTTGTTCCGCCCTTCCCCCCTGCTGGGTGGATGTGACTGGAGAGGACACACCATTGATACCCCTCCCTCCCCCTCCGGATCCAAATTGCTAGCCAATTGGAAGCCGGAAAACCGGAGAGTTCGGGCTTCTTCCGGCTTGGCAGCTAATTTGTCTTAATTTGGTTTGGGTCGAACTGTAGGGGGAGAAGAAGCTGGATAGAGAGATGGACGCGGAAGAGCTGCCAAAATACGTTGAAAAACAACGTTTTCGAAATCTAGAATTGCGGCGTTTTCAAATTTGGCCAATTAAATATTTTTCATTTACATATAAATTGGTATTGTCGAAATTAAATTGTATAAATCCAAAGCTTAGAAAGGCTTAACTTTTGAAGAACGCAGTAATGGTATGATACGCTAACTTGCCCTTTGCGTTTTTTTTTGGGTTCGTCTTTTGCGGTGGTGTGAAGCTCAAAAATCTGGCTTCCGGATATGCGTAACATATGTTTGGCCAAGCGCCACTTCAAAAATCTGCGGATCGTTGTTTGGGGGTGCCCCGGAAGTTCACAAGCCACTGATCATCACCATCAGCTGCACGCACGATGCGCTCGTAGCGGACAGGCAAACAAACAAAGCGAAAGAGAGACAGAGAGAGATAGAGATACCAACAAACAAATATTTGAATGCGGGCAAACAACAGCTATGGGAATGGTTGAAGCCTGAAGATTACACAAAAGAATCCAGATTTTAGAATATTCGGGGTAACGGGTTACCGAGCAAAAAGTACTACAAAAATAAAAACCTTAGTGGGTTACGGTAGGAAATTGCATTTCTGCGGATACGGTAGGGAAAAACATAGGCTCTGGGGGCTCACAGTAAAAAAAAATAATTTTCTGCCATTGCCCCGAAAAACGTTTAATTTATGGCCGTAGAATCAAAAAAAATAGGATGCCGCGCGTTACTGTAGGAGAAAGGGCTGTTGCAACATTTCATTACGGTAGAAAAAAAAACAAATTTAATGGGGTACTGCAGCGACAAAAATATAAAAGCAACAAAGCATTTAAAAATCCTTTAGTCCGCGCTAGGACCCCAGCCCTGGAGGGCCAACAATATGCAAATTTTCTGAGGCCACTCCCCCTACACGGCATGTGACAAATTGGTCGCATATCTGGACGCTCCCAATTAGATTCGTATAGCCTTCCACCCATTGCCATGCTGTTTCTTGGGGCCCAGTTGTGGCCCGCTGGGCCCCTTGTGGGAACACATGCGGGGGATTTGTGTCTTTCTGTGTGTCAAGTCGAAAAGAGACAGACAGACAGAGAGAGATACGACAAATGTCCCTCTCAGAAGCCCATGGCAAAAGTGTCGCAATTTTTAGCCGGGAAGGCCATGAATTGGTGAGGAGCTCTGTTCATAGTTGTCTAACGGAATTGATGGAACTTGCAAAAAAACTCAAGGAGTGTATGGTAAGGCAGAGAGAGTAGAGCGCGGGAGATTGAGAGCGCGCGAGAGAGTGAGAGAGCACGAGGGACAGTGCGAGAGAGAGAGAGAGCGAAAGTGAAAGAGCATGGGATCGAGAGAGAGCGAGAGAAAGAGAGAGAGAGGAGAGAAGAGAGGAGAAGAAGAGAAGAGAACAGAGTGAGTGCGAGAGAGAGCGCGCGAAAGTGAGAGCATGAGATCTAGAGAGAGAGAGAGAGAACGAGAGAGAGAGAGTGCGAGTGTGAGAGAGAGAGAGCGAAAGTGAGAGAGCATAGGATCGAGAGAGAGAGATCGCGAGAGAGCACGAAAGAGAGTGCGAGAGAGCGCGAAAGCGAGAGAGCATCGGCTCTAGAGAGAGTGAGGGAGCACGAGAGAGAGAGAGAGAGCGAAAGTGAGAGAGCATGATATCGAGAGAGATAGAGTTAGAGTGAGATGAGATGTTATGTTTAGATCCTATTAGTGCATCAACAATTGCCGATCCCAGGAAAGCGGCAAGACATAGTGAAGTCCACTTATCGTATAAGCGTAACTATCCGACTTCAGTGGTCCTTTAAACCTCAAAAAAAAACCCGAAATAGAATCCGTTCCGTTCAAACGGTTCAATCGCACGTGGAGTGGCAGGGAAAGGGCATATTTTTGGAGGACCTCCGCTGCAGTGGTGTTGGTTGGATGGTGAGTGGGTGAGTAGCTAGTAGATGAGTCGAGTGCCACCACAAACATTGGCTATGCTCGCCACGAATCTTCTGAATTCAACCCGCCAACCTTTTTCGCTCTTTTTTTCCGAAACCCACCTATCGACGTTGTGTTTTGCGATGGAAATCGAGACTGACGGTTTTTTATGTCAGAAAATCTAGGCCAAAAATCATATAACGAGGTTGAAAGGGACTATGAAGCCATATCCCCGCTGAAAAAGCCTTTAAGAAACCGTCGAGAGTAAAAATTTAGAGAGCGAGGGAGGGAGATAGAGAGAGGGAGAAAGCGATAGTGGACGAGTGAAAGCTAGAGAAAGCGAGAATGCGAGAGAATGCGAGAGAGAGCGAGAGAGAGCGAGAGAGTGAGAGAGTGAGAAAGAGTAAGGGATATAGAACGAGAGAGAGTGAGAGAGATAGAAAGCAAGAGAAAGAGAGCGAGTGCGAGATCGAGATAGAGCGAGAGCGCGAGAGACTTTAGGAAATATTTGGCTTAATGACCTTCGAAAAAAGATGTTTTTGCACTGGCAAGCTAGCAGAGATCCTTTACGACTCTATCCATCGTCTGGCTAACATAGAAAATCTTATTTCCGTGTATTTTGCGATTTATCTCGTTTTCCAAAGGCTTTATTCGCACATAAAAGGGCACTTCTTTTGCATAAGGGTACAAAAATCGAAAATAATAATTCCATATACAGTACTCGCAGAATCTCGGCGCAAAGGAAAAGACACAAAAAATAGCCCTGCTATGGAAATATCGGTGTGCTGTTGTGTGGAAGTGAAAGGGTACAAAAAATACAAGTGTGGTACGGTAGGTACAGAATTACATATACAAATTTGGGCAGTCAAATAGGGTCACTTTTAGAAAAAGGATACTGTAGTTCGGCGGTACGGTATTTTGGGAATGCGGTACTACGGTAGTTAAGTACTACGGTAGTAAGGTACTACGGTAGTACGGTCTTACGGTAATTACGGAAATAGGGTATTACGGTAGAAGGGTAGTACCTTAGCTTGGGAATGCGATCTTACGATATTTAGGTATTACGGTATTACGGCGGTCTAATTGTACGGTAAAAAAATCCAATTTTTCTATGTTTAGAGTACGGTAGTGTACTGTGGACGGCAAAGGAATACTGTAGTGTTATTGGTGGAGTGCTTCGTACAGGGTCATGGCGGCGATGTGACCACTTCCTTCAATTACCTGAAAAACATAGCTTAAAAGGGACTAAGCCGGGCAGGCTAGCAGGGATTCTTGGGGGAAAATTGAGCTAGCACTTAAGGGCGCTTATAAGCCAGTTTCAGGGCGTGCTAGCAGCGATTTTTGGGGAAAAGTGTAGGGAAGACGTCGAAAGTCCCTTTTAAAGGAGCTATGAAGTCAGGACCGGCTAGCAAAGATTTTTGTGGAAACGGCTCTTTGATTCAAGCTAATTTAAAGAGATTGTGAGGCGAGTCCTAAAATTCTTGGGCAGGCTAGCAGAGATTTTTGCGGAACCTTATGGTTAGTAATAAATCCTAACTGACCTCAACGATAAGCCCGGGCACGCCGTAGCAGTACGTCGGCCCGAAGGGGTTCCTGTCCCCCTCGCTGTTGTGCGTCACAACCACCGGCTTCACCGCCACCCCGTCGACGTTGAACAGCACGCTCATCTCGGCGAACTGGAATATGGAAAATTAGACTTTTTAAAGAATTTAAAAATTTAATAAAAATATAGACAATGTGTTTGAGAATTTCTTTTTTAATTAAGATCAACCAGGGTTGAAAAGTCGCTTCGCAACTTTTCAACCCTGGCCCCGTCTAACCCCATCATCTTCTTCACTCTGCATACACTCTCGGATTCCGATGAGAAAAAATGAAAAATTCCACTCTCTCGCGTTATATATAGACTGCCGCCACTTCCGGCAGATGCTAATTTTTTTTCCTAACAAAGAAGGCTCTCGGATTTTTCAACAAAAACTCAATTTTAATGTCGAAAATAGCGTAATTTGCCAAATCTGATATACGTGCAGTCATCTCGGGGCAATCACGCACCTAATGACGTATCATACGTAGCCTAAAACCCTTCCCCTCTTGAGATATCCTCCGGACACGGTGACGGAAGTTGCATGCAAATGCACACACACACACACACAGGAACTATTTTTTTTATATATAGTAGGATTTTTGTCGTTTAACGGGTCTAAAAGTGACTAAATCGATCAAAATTTGCCTTTCTAGTGCCTTTAAGATGCGGATCCGTTCGCATACTCTAGCTTATTATTTTCGTCTAAAGACCTTGAATCGGGGCCAAGACTGAGCTAATGTCCGTATTTTATGGCTATTTTATGGGGCAGCTGGCACGCATAATTGGAGAAGGAAGAAAATCGTCCTGAGATCAAAATTCTCACTCTCCATGCTATTATTATTATGATTCTTGTTGCGGTTTTTCGATTTTCGGCAACGAATCATGGAGCACCCCTGAATTCCATTTCCATACTATGCCCCCGGCGCCAGTCAGGGAGGCAAATTTGGGATTAATCGAGGGGTTGTGACACATGTCCTTATGTGCCATGATGGATCGAACGAATTCGCACTATATCTTTGCGCTCTTTCTTTGTCTCTCTCTCTCACTCTCTCTCTCTCTCTTTCTCTATCCCCGATGCCATGATATGCAAATTGAATATGGATGCTTTTAGTCGGGTTCGGTGAATGATGACGGAATTCGGGGCCAATGCTATTACGAATTAATGCCCATTATATACTATAGATCAAAACAATTTTTATCTGGATCCCGATAATCCGAATTTTTTATTTAGCATACTGTAGGTGCCGCCAAGCCAGCTAAATACCTCAAACGTACCTTAGTATCCGTACAAATCTCGGTCGTCTCCTTCCCTCCGAGAGCGGCACGGAAATTGCACCGGGAATAGCTGCAAAAGCACCGATTAGCGATTACAAGGGGTTAAAGGGAACGGAAAAGCCCGATTCCCAATTGACTTACATCCCAAAATTGTAGTGCGTCGGCATATTGGTGTGCAGGATAATTTTCTTGACTCGTTTCGTGCTCGCGTCGAAGAGGATGTCCTGAAAAATTTGTTTAGAGATTTACCTATAAGTTTTAGACTTGTTTTCTCAAAGAATCTTTGCCAGTTCGCTCTGCTGGCGAGCTAATCCTAAAGAATCTTCGCATGATCGCTGCTAGCTTGCCTGGAATATCTGACCGCCAACAATCTTTGCAAGTTTGCCCTAAATGCGAAATGATCTCTGCTAGGCTGCCCGGAGGGCCTGGTTCCTCCCAAAAAGAACCTCGGCTAGCCTGCCCTACAAGCCCTCGAATCCTAAAGGATCCATGCTAGCTTGCCCCGAGCCAGGACTTCCCAAATAATTTCTGCTAGCTCGCCCCACGTCATCTCCGCTTCGTAAATGACCTTTGCTAGCATCTCGGGGCAGACGCATTTTTAAATGGTCAGCGCTAGCTCGCCCTAGGGGATCCACCCATCACAAAGTATCTCTGCTAGCTTGCCGCTTGCCTCTGGCGAACGATATTCCTAAATAATCTCTGACAGATAGCCTCCAGACATCGCGATTCCTAAATAATCTCTGCAAGCTCGCCCGATGATTTCAAGGTCCTAAAAACCCTGCTAGCATGCTATATCCGAACGAGAATTTTAAATTTCCCAACTTCGAGCACCCCTGCTCGCCAACTTCGAGTTCCCTTCCCGACCCCTTTAAAGGCACCGACAACCGCAAGACGATGAGCAACCCATGACAACTTTCCTTCCCAGGGAGAGATGTCCTCATTTAGCCCCTCCCTGTGTTTCTGGGGGTGTCGCCAGGGGGCTAATTATGCAAATTCGGGGGACAAAGCGACCGCCGTTCTCGTTGGCCGCTCCGGGAATTCGGGGCGGATGATTGCGCGGCTCACTGCTAGGGTCTTAGGGCCCAAAAGGGCCCAAAAGGGCCAAACTGAGGCTTGTCGACAATTGGGGCAAACCGAGGGAGGGTGGATTCGGCTAACGAGCCTGAACGGATGGATGTTTAGGCTTGGATTTGTCCGGATTTCGAAGATATCATTCCGTTCCGCCACCTTACTATGTATATTTGGGAGTGTTTTTGCATACAGATTTTTGGCTAAATTTTGGGATTTTGAAGGCAGGCTAGCAGAAAGCGTTGAGGAATGACTGGAAAGCCGCGAAAATTCGGATCTTTTGGCGGTGATCGTTGAGGAACCCCGCAAAAGAGCCGTGATTTTTTTAGGAAATCGGGACGGCTAGCTAGCAGAGGCAGTTTTGGAATGCATAGTAAACTAGCTGAGAGCATTTAGGAATGATCGTCTACCAGCAGAGATCCACAAAAGCTATGGCAAGCTAGCAGAGATCGTTGAAGAAATTCAGGCAAACTAGCAGAAACCATTGAGGAATCCCGACCCGGCTAGCAGAGATCCTTGAGGAAATTCCAGAGTAAAAATTCATCATCTAGAAAACCAGGGCAGGATAGCAGCGATAGTTTGGGAACTAATAAAACCAAAAAGCGTGAAAATTTTAGCAAATTTAAGCGGGATTCGACCAAATTCTGACTTCACAACCCCTTTAATCCCAAATAATCGGCAACTCCGTTCTAAGCTCCTTTCACTGACTTTCCAGTCTCTTTAATTCCCCTAATAATCGACGCTACCCCCTTAGCCAATCGCCTTCATTAGTGAGCATCTCCTTTGGCGGCTCCTCCCGGGGGTGGGTGCTAATGAAAGGCGATTTGGGGATGGGCGGTGTTTGTATTGTTGTGTACACGGCTATTAGTGCCTGAATCTACCCCCTACACGCTCATCCACTGGTCAGCCAATTAGTCGGAAGGGGGATCGGCCTCTGACTGGGGTTTGGATAGGCCTAGCCACCACTTCATCCACATCGACCCTGGGGTCTCATCCTCCCCCTGCTTCTAGTGTTTATCTGCCCTCCACACCCCTTTAGGTCAGGTTCACACGCCTCAGAATATGGAATGATTAAAGGCTTTTGGCTCGGCTTTTAAAGGGACTTGGAAGGCAATTAACGGGCTCAAGATTTTTGAAAATTATCAAACTTGACTTAGGTGCTTTTGCATTATCGGAGTCCGGGTTTTTTACAATTCCTGAAATACCTATTGACGTGATAGTAAGTTTGTACTAGCATTTTTAGCAAAATTGAACAATATTTAAAGTGAAAACGATCCTAAACAATGTAAAAAATTTTTAATTCGAATTTTTGGTCGAAATTCGGCATTTTTAATCGAGTTTCGATTTGTTTTTATTTTTATAAAATTTTATAAACTTGCTGCTTTTAGTTATATAACAATACTATCGATATATTGCCTCTGTTTTGTATTGGAAAAACTAGAAACTAAGGAAGACAATGGTTTTCCCCCTGCTACCCCCCCCCCCCCGTTAATGCCAAAGAACCTGTACATCAAGATTTTGGCAGGTTTCGAGAGTTTTTAATTCAATTTTTGAATTTTTAAAGGGACTTTGAAGTCAAATACATAGACTCCGACCATTCGAAAGTCTGCCAAAGTGAATTTTTCTTTTCCAAATCACAAATGGTTTTTGCTAGCCCGCCCCAAAAGCAAGCTGGGCATGCTAGCAGAGATTCTTTCGGATTTTTTCATATTTTGCTAGTCAACCTACTCTTCAACTGCGAAACTTTTAAATCCAAAGCCCAGCCCCCAAAAATCCCGCGCCGCCAGGCAAATCCATGAATTTCGGCTGGGCTGACGGAACAGGGCAGTCGAAAGACCGTAGAAATAATTCACACGCTCCGCCACAAAACGGCGCCCAGCCCGAGGGGCTTCTATGTACGCACAACCCAACCACTCCCCAAGAATACACCAATTCCACAATTTACGCACCGCTCCCCGTTTTTCTCGCGGTCACCCGTAAAATTTGCAGCGGCGCCCGTGCATGTTCACTGGAGTGGCGTGGAAAAAATTGGGAGTGCATAGGTTATGGGGATGGCTAGCAGGGATCGTTGGGGAATCAGAAAACCGTTTTTGAGAGTTAGAAAGGCAGGCTAACAGAGATTTTTGAGGAATTTTTTGGGATTGGAAGTGGATAGCTAGCAGAAATCCTTGAGGAACCGGTCCCGGATTTTTGAGTCCAGGAAGGCAGGCTTGGGAGCAACTTTTTTAGGGTTTTTTCGAGGTGAGCAGGCTAGCAGGGAACATTTAAATTTTATAGTTGAATTTAGAGGCTAGGCAAGCTAGCAAAGATCCTTGCGGAACCGCGCCAGCTATTTTCACCGCAGAGATTCTTAAGGAATTTTTGGATGTTTTTAGAAGCTGGCAAGCTGGCAGAAGGTCTTTAGGAAAGCGTTAGCCCCGGAAAGCCGAGAAACTGTAAAGCAGGCTAGCAGAGATTCCTAGAGAATTTTCACCAATTTTTCAGCGTCGGGCAGCCTAGCAGAGATTCTTAGGGAATCTCAACCCTGCCAAAATCAATCTATTTCATTAAAATTCTGATTTTCCCAATACCGTAGATTTTCGACAATTTTTCACGTTCAGCCCCAACTCCAGCTTCCCAAAATTGGCATCTACCTCCCGAGAGCTTGAGAAATAGCAGCGTTGGAAAATAATCTGGATTCCCCTAGGGTTAATGGACGGTCACCCTCCATTCCCCCGGCCATACGGGTAGCCGGATGCTCAAGGGGCTGAGTCGGACCTACCCACCCTCCCCCTCCGAGAAACAATCGAAAAATGTGCCCTCTGCTGTGGGCGACACTACGATAATCGGATCTTCGGCCGCCACGGAGTAGGGTCAGGATCCGGGGGCTTGGCCACTGGGCCACTGGGTCCTAATCGAGGCACTACTTTTTCGAGAGGGCGTTTTGAGCTTGATCTTGCAAGTTAAGAAATCGATGAGATCGCTAGGTATCATATTTTATCTACCGCAGCGACAGTATGTTAATTTTTCAGCTCTCTCTCTCGCGCGCTCTCTCGCTGGCTCTCCCTCACCCTATCTCTCTCTCTCTCTTCTCTCTCTCTCTCTCTCTCTCTCTCTCTCTCTCTCTCTCTTGCAAAAAAGAACAATTCAAAATTCAGTCAATGCTCCGAGCCCCTACTTTACATAATTTCTCTGTGTCCTCCCTTCCAAGTCCCTTTAATCCATCCTACCATACCCCATCCCGTAATTCCACAATGATTCAAAGTCCATCTCCCTAAATCATCACAAATCCCCCATCCAATCCACCATTCTATACCCCATTCTAATAACAGGGGTACAAATCCGAAGTTATTGGCTATGGTTGGTACCCTCTTCTAGAAAGGCGGTTTCCTCAAAAGAACCCTTCCCTCCTATTCTATTCTCTACTAGATGGGGGAGGGGGTATTGGGCAGGTGTCAAGTCATAGATGAATAGAGAGGGGAGGGGCAGACAACCTTCAATTATTGACTGTAGCCCCTCACACTTCCGATACACACCTATGACAAATTGGAACCATGGGGGGTGTAGGTAGAAAGTGGTGCTGCGGGGATCAGGTTTCTAATTTGGGTACTGTAGCTGGGTTAGCTGGGGAGAGAGGAGCGAGAGCGATAGAGATGGAGAGAGAGAGAGAGAGAGAGAGAGAGAGAGAGAGAGAGAGAGAGCTATCCCGACGAGGGAGCGAGGAAGAGGGGGAGAGCGAGAGAGAGAGAGAGTGAGAGAGAAAGAGACAAAGAGAGAGAGTTCGTCAGGGTGAGTCAGAGATAGCCAGAAAAATAAAGAAATCCAACTAGAGAGTGAGAAAGGTGAGCGTGAGCGAGAGAGCCGGAGAGCGAACGAAAGATCTGGAGAAAGCGTGAGAAAGCTATAGATATAGAGAAAGCAAGACAAAACGAGAGAAAGCAAGAGAGAGAGCGAGAGAGAGAGAGATACAGAGAGCCATAGAGAAATATAGACAAAGCTCAAGCCCCACCCTCAGATTCCAATACCCCAATGGTGCCCTATGATTGATGACCGTTCGTGCCCCCCGGGCTATAATGTGTCCCCCCCCCCTTATCCCGGATGCTACTTATCTGTTGCTCCTCTCGATCATTAAAGGGACCGAGCCATGGGATGGGCCCCGCATTGGTCATAATTCTGAGCCCTCAGGGGAAGACCCACCCCATAGGGCCGCGCCACTTCAGATGCCCATCCCAGGGCCAAGACAATAGAATATGGGGGAGCAGGCGCTATCAGGGGAGTGTGGGGGCGGTTTTGAGCTCGTAGTAAGATTCGAGCTCGAGTTTTGGAGTTTGCACCGATTCCGAGTTTTGATTTTTGAAGTATTCAGGGCAGTCTAGCAGATATCTTTTGAGAATGGGTGTACGTAGCAGAGATTCTTTGGGATGTTCTTTGAAATTGGGATTTTTAGCTCTTTTAAATGAAAATCAACGCCATTTTGCCCCTCGCTTATCTTTAAAACGATGTTCTCAGGCAAAGGCAAGCTAGCAGAGATTCCTAGATTTAGTCAGCTGCCCCAAGCAGTCTAGGGCAAATTTTTCCACCCAATTCCACGGTCCATGTGGCCCACTAGGGTCCTCCCCCCCACAAACCAACTCCAACCCCCCGATTATCGTGTTTGCGGTCAAGGGGCCCAGGGTCCGGGCTCCCGGTTGGTGTATCTGTATCTCTCTCTCTCTCTCTCTCTCTCTCTCTCTCTCCCTCCCTCCAGAGGCGTCAGTTGTGTGTGGGGCGTAGTGTTGGAAAGGCGTTGATGAATTGCGCAGTTGCCCCCGGTCCTTTCGGACTGGGGTGTGGGCCCTCTCGATATATATATATTTTGGCACCTTGGCCCCTTGAGGGAGGTCGAGAAAGTGGCCCGGACAGGGATTTATGACTTCCCTCCCAAGAAACAGCAAGAAAATACTAAAGGAGTCGCAGCTGGGGAGGGGTTAAAGGGGCCTGGAAGGCAAAATTGAGGTTCAAAAAGTCTGGAGGATTGGGTTTCCGCAATCTCTGCTAGCTTGCCCTCTCCTCTTCCTCAATAATCTCTGCTAGCTTGCCCTCTCCTTTTCCTCAACAAGCGCTGCTAGCCCGCCTTTCCTCGACTCCCAAATGCTCTCTGCTAGCATGCCTCTCCTCCACTCACAAAATGATCTCTGCTAGCATGCTTATCTAGCTTCTCCCTCCTGTTTTTCCCTCCTTCTCCAATATCCATCTCTATATATCCTGTTGTGTGGGCCCTTGACCACCTGTCAGACGGTTCGATGTCCCATCCGGGGCTTTGGGTCTCTAGCTCCCACTTCTCACCCCCCCACAAATATGGCCTCTCTTGACCCTCCACTAGGGGACCCATATGCCATGATGTTGTTGTTTCTCTCGCATTGTCCACCCTAGCATCCAGAAGCCTAAGCTTATTATTTAGGGTCATAAGCCGGCACTGCACCCAATTTTCCGGCATACTTAATTTAGGCTTCGGCATGGCGGCTTACTTTAGGCTTAGGATTATGTTTAGGCGTAGGCTTGGGCTTGGGCTTGGGCTTGGCTCATGCTTAGGCTTGAGCTTAGGTTTAGCTTAGGCTTGGTTTTTTAGGCTTCAACGTATACCTTAACTTGCTTACTCTTGGCTTGCGAGCCCCTTTCGAGCTCTCTTTAGCTCGTATGCTAATTTCTGCACCGCCTGCCCGATCCCAGGTCCGGGAAAACAACGGCACCGCTTCCGGTTGACCTGGTAGGTATGGTAGTCGTGGCCAATTGTCCCGAAAATGACTGCTGGTAAGGGGGAAATGGCCCAACAAGAGAGAGAGAGAGAGACGCGGTGCAGGTGGCACCATCCCATTCTACCCGCCCATTTGTTGCTCACAGTCTTTAGACGAGGAGGCAATGAACCGATTCCTCCCGCGGGCCCTTGAATAATTGAGCAATGGATTCCCGGGTTTGCCTTCTCACTCCCTCACACTCTCTCCCTCGCTCTCTCTCTCTCTATCACTCTCTCTCGCCCAAAATGACTAAATCCTGCCCCAGCCGGTTGATCCAGTCGGTCGAATTATACGATTAGGGGAGGTGGCTAAAAGGGTGGAGGTGAAGCCATGACTTTGCGCGACGCGTGCTCATTCGATCGAGCGAAAAAATCTCCGGAAATCTGTGGTTTTGAAAGGCCGTCTTTACTACAATTCCACCGAATTTCACGTCCGAAACCTAAGATTTGACTCCAAGTCCATCCATCCCCCTTCTACTCACCCTAATGAAAGCCACACGCAAATTGGCATCCATATTCCAACTCCCGCGAAATTCGACTCCCCAAGTTCAACCGTCCCCGGCCGTTCGGAGGAGTTTCCGGAAATCACGGGTCCAGCTAACCCACCCATTCCCTGCCCCCGTCCTTTAAAGGGTTTCATTACAAATTCGTACTTAGTAACCCGATAAGGGCCTCCTCGAAGCCGGAGGAGGGCCTCGGGGGCCAAGGAGACCCGGGTCGTGGGACCAAGGGCCAATTCTGGGGCCCCCTCCTTTGCCATTTGACCCGAAAACCCGCGGCTAAAAAAGGGTATTCAAAAAGGTTGGCAGTAGTAGGTTGCAGGTTGGATTGGTTGGTTTATGGGGTAATGCTCGATCTAGTTGAGGGCTTTCACCGCGCTGTCCCCGATGGCGCCATGGTATACTGGTTAGCACGCTGGGCTCTGAGGTGCACATCGAGGGTTCGACCCCACCCACTGCAAAAAATTTTGCTTTTTCGCCAAATGCATCGTCCTCGAGACCTTTAAAAAACGGTCGTTAAAATTTAAAATTTAGGATACTTCCAGATACCTTTAAAATCACAATCCGCCCCCTCAAAAACCCCTCAATTCAATTTTTCAATGCCCATGGCCCATTTTTGGGGTTGCATAATGCAATCTGTTGCTGTGTGTATATTTCGTCGGGTGGATAGCCCTGTGGCTGTCTGTTTGTGGTAGCGGTGGATGGTGGACATTGGAATTGCATGGCCTTTCACCGCTTTTGAATAGAGACCCACGGGGGGGGGGCCAAGCACAGGGCCCAACCACTGACTGCAGGGAATCGTCTTTCCAAAATACACCTATGTACCCAAGGGGGTGGGGGGAAGGGAACGGTGTTCCGGAAACCGAGAACTCGAAAAGCTGCCAAAAATGGGTTACCAGTCCCTATAAAAACTTAGTTTTCTAGCTTAACGGATCTAGAAAGTGCCGTAAATAGTAAGAAAACGTAAAAAAATAGAAAAACTACAGTTAAAAATAGAATTGAGGGGCTACGTTTCTCGTTAAAATTCAGAAAAAAATCACGATCCTGTCTCCACCGTGCCTTTAAACTTCCAGAACAAGAAAAAGAACCTGCCGTAATTACCGTATTTTCTCGGAATTCCCGTATTCAGGTCGTCAAAAGCGACGAATGCTAATTAGGGAAATCACCGTTTAAAACTAACAAACTTGAAGCTATAAAAACACAAAAAAAATTATTCAGAAGAGAATAAAATACTAAACCCTGATATCCCATCCAATACCCTGATTTTTTTAATTTTGCTGGGTTACGGTAGCGAAAATAGGTTTTAAACTTCTGCAGAAATGACTTTTCGATGTATATCGCCAAAAATCCCCCAATTTCCGGTCCCGACCCCCCACGATACTACACAAAAATTGGGCGCCATTTTCCGGGGGCCCAATTTTTAGGGCCCTTGATTTGGCACTTTCCCAGGGCCCAATTTTTCCACCAATTTCCGCAAGAAACCCCGCTGCGAGGGTGTGCTCTCGAATGACACAACGTTATGCTAATTTCGTGTTGAAGGATTGGGGGGTGACAGTCTCCCCTTCATACCCCTGGGGTATAGAAAAGGGGCGGGGGCAGGGGGCGGGGCTTATTCTATGCCTAGTCAGATCCTCGACTGGCAACTACGCAAATTCACGATCCCCCAATCTGGCTGGGGACCTTTGAGGGGCTTTATTTGGGTTTTAATTATTCCTTAATCCACTTTTCGCTAACTATAGTAATCGATTACATCGACAGTTAAGCCAAATTCCCATCGTAATCGATTATTTTGGGCCTGCGACGATTATATATAGATTTGAATATAAATTGGTAATGTCGAAATTCGTAGTGCCTCAATTCCATGTCAATTTTGATAATGTAAATATTCAATTCTCAATTTGCATAATGACTAAACTTCATTAAGCTGAATTTACGTAATGTCAGTTTTTCAAAATGCCGAATTTTCCTAATGTCGAAATTCACTTGTCGAAATTTGTTTATGTTGGATTTAAATAATTGCCTAAACTTGATAATATCGTGTTTGCATTTTGTCGAAAAGTTATTATACCGAATTTTCCTGTTTTCGACATTTCAGAATATCAGAATTTACATCTGTTGAATTTTACCATGGACGAATCACCCCAAATTCCGCCATATAAAATATAAAATTTCGGCTTAATAAAATAAAATCAAATAGCGATTTTTGAATCAGGATATTTTGAAAGTCAATCTAAAATTTTACCTTTTAAGTAAAATCCATTTTTCGTGAAAAATTACCAAAAAATGAAACCCCGACCATCAAACTTGCGGGTCCCTTTAAATTCGAAATTGTCTGCATAGCCTCACTCCAATTGGAGCGGCTCGATGTTGCGAGGCTTTATTCGGGGGGTTTATCTATCCATCCCCCCCCCCGCGAGTGCCGGCGGATTTTGTCGACAAACACTTTTCATGAAGCAGATTCCACATTGTACGATCTGCCCCAGCCACACGAGCTTTTTCAATCTGTTTGCCCGGGCACTCCATGTTTTTTTGGGTGGAGTGTATCACAGAGACGCGCTTTTTCATGGTGTAATCGATTAACGGGATTTTTTGATTTTGATTTCCTATCGTAACCGAATATTCTGGGCGCATTGGCGAGTGGCTTTCAAGCCTTTACGTTATCCGATTAGCCGCTGTTTTACCTAGCGTAATCGAATCGGAAAGTTTTTGGCGCACCTTCCAAAATTTCCGGTCCCTTTAAGCTCGACAATTTCCGATGCACCTTTCGAATTTCACGTTAGAAATTACATGATTAATTAAATATGTAAATTTTTATTTCAGACCCTCCGAAAATCTATAAGAAAAGCAGCCGGCTAGTCGAAAATCGTAATGAAGTTGCTAGCGGTAGCCGTGG
Organism: Mesorhabditis spiculigera; assembly: GCA_958295435.1. Taxonomy (NCBI): domain Eukaryota; kingdom Metazoa; phylum Nematoda; class Chromadorea; order Rhabditida; family Rhabditidae; genus Mesorhabditis; species Mesorhabditis spiculigera. The sequence goes on from CATQJA010002637.1 coordinate 367,144, forward strand.
GGCTATTCCCGTGGCTGCTGGCAAGAAGAGCAGAACAACCCGGCGACTGTCCATTGGAATGTGAATGCGAGAGACAGCCACAGGATAATATTACGACCGCAGTATATTGCCACAAGGTATCGTACTAAAGTGATACGGTAGCAGGGGCGCGATATAGACCTTACAGGGCTGAAAAATTCGAAAAAATCCCCTTAAACTAACGAAAAATTTCAGGGCGGCCTAAACGACAGCCGGTTCGGCGAGATTCTGCTACAGCTACCCCAGAATATCCGAACACTAGATGTTAATGCTCCGAGTTGGAGATCAGCAAATAAAATCAAGTGGAACGACAACTTGAACAGGTTCAGGTAGGTCGTGCTCATTTGCCGAAGAGAGAGCGGGTGATGAAGAGAGCTAAAGAGAGTGAGAGAGAGAAAGAGGGAGATGAGAGAGAGAGAGACAGAGGGAGAAAGAGGGATAGAGAGAGAAAGAGACTATTCATCATGTTTTAGAGAATTAAAAATCCTTCGCCTGATCAACTGTCAAATTCCGTCAATGTCCCGCTCGGTGCGCCTACCAAATTTGGAACTGCTCGATTTGAGGAAAAATAATGTGGGTTATACCGCCGAGTTGGTGCATTGAAGGCAACGGCAAATGATCTCTGCTAGTTTCCCCCTCAACTCGACCTTTTCTAGATCGACCACGCCACCATGGGCAATTTTGGCGGCCTCCCAGCTCTGCGAGTCCTCGATTTATCTTCCAATCGATTGTCCATATTGCCCACTGGAGTGTTCACCTACTTAAAATCGTTGCGCTCACTCTCGCTGGCCAACAACTCGATGCAGGTACCGTAAGAGCTTGATTCCGGCTAGATACTGTCACCGGTGATGCGCTAATCGCGCAGGTGTTGGGGGACTTGTCTTCAGGAAATCGCCTGGGGCATCGGGGAGAGAGAAAGACGGGGAGAGAGAGAGAGAGAGAGAGAGAGAGAGAAAGAGAGAGCGAGCAAGATTGACAACCTCTGACGGACTCATTAGATAAAAATCTCAGGTTTGGGGAAATTTAAAAGGACTGTTGAAGGCAACGGCAACCAATTCTCCATCGGATTTTTTTGTCAGAAATCGCATATTTAACGGTTTAAAGGAACGATCAACCCAAAAATCCATAAAAATCTCCACCCTAGGATCTGCCGACAAACCTCCTGCACGGCCTCCGAAACCTCCGCTCCCTGCACCTGGATGGAAATCGTCTACCCACGAAGCATGTCAACGACCTGTTCACCGACGTTCCCCAGCTCGAGGAGCTTTACTTGAATAATTGCGGAATTTCCTCGATCGCGAATTTGAGGTGAGAGGGCAGGCTAGCAGAGATCCTTGAGGAATTACGTCAAGGAAATCCTGTGCCCGGCGGCTATACTTCCCACCCAGCCAGCTACCCCCCTCTGATTTTGGCCATTGGTAAATGCCCCCGGGGGCACACACCAACCAGAAAAAGGCACTCGACTTGGTTAGAGCGAGAGAGAGAATCCATTTTTGCGGATGGATGCTTCCCCCCTAGTGCGTTTTCCATGTTTTGGCCACTTTTTGGGCTCTTTTCGGGGTCTTTTCTGGGTCTTTTCACGCCCGGCCTCACCCGGAGCGTGGAGCCCAGTTTTTCATCGTTAACGCAACAAGTGACTGGGGCTGGAAGAACCAAAAAAGAAAACCATCTATTTTAAAAGCAACAAATGCTTTATGCGGTTTTACGCGAATTCTGGGTCTAGAAAACGTTGAGAGTTGTGTTTTGTAGTCTAAAAGTTATTCGCTAGTCCGAAATAATCCTAAATATTCAAATTACGCCCAGTTATACCGTTTTTTACAGCCTGCTCGGTGTCCCGAAGCTGACCCACCTTGGGCTCGGCGGAAATAATTTGAGAAGTGTACCATCGAGCGAATTGGAGGGACTACCGCATCTTCAGGTATGGTCATTACGTAATTGTCGAACTTCAAGGGACTTTAAAGGATGTGTGAAGGTAAGAAAAAAATTTCAAATTGGGAAACCATAAAAAACCCTATTTTTCCGGCAAAAAAATCTATTGAATTTAATGCGTAATCTTTCAAACCTATTAATTTAGGTGCTCGACCTCTCCAACAATGCCATTGGGGATCTACCACCTTGCGTTTTGTGCGCCAACAATATCTCTCGACTCGATTTGTCCCATAACCTGCTGGGTATCGGCAAAAATCCGATACATCCGGAGGCTTTTCGGTGGGTTTTCTCACTTGCTCTCTCTCTCCCTTTCTCTCTCTCTCTCTCTCTCTCTCTATGGCTCTCTCTGTCTCTCGCTCTCTCTCGTCCTAGTAACCCATGACTTCAGAGATCAAAACATCGAAACCCTCGACCTATCCTTCAACCACCTAAACGAGTTCGACTCCTCCTGGCTGGGTCATGCTCAGGATTCGATCGTCGAGCTCGGTTTTAGCGGGAATTTCTTGAGGAATTTCCCACCGGATATCACGAGGACGTTGCGGCATTTGAGGTGAGGCTATTAGGCCGGCTAGCAGAGATTCTTTGGGAACTAGCGGTCTGGCTTTCAGGAAGGCTAGCCTAGATTCTTTGGGGAGTAAATTACAATACCAACTCAAAAATGACATTTTAGACGCCTTCACATGGCCTACAACCACATCGACTGGTGGCCCCTTCAACTGCCCCCAGAATATAGCCAGCTCCAATTCCTGAACGTTTCCGGAAACCAGCTCAGCACGTTGCCGGATAATGTCGGATCGATTTTGCCAAAGGTTCCGAGCTTCAGCTATCATCAATGCTCAAATCCTAGGTCCAAGAACTCGACATCTCTCACAATCGCTTCTCTTCCTTGACCCATGCTAGTCTCGTTTTTGTCAACGACATCGAGAGGGTGAGCTTTGAACTGAGAATTCTGTAGTTTTTATCGGCTGGTAGCGTCATGGAACTGTCATCAGAACTACAAAATTTTAGGTGCATCTCCAAGGGAATCCATGGGACTGTAGTTGCTCAATTCAACACATACAACAACATATGAAAGATCGGTGGGTATTTTGGGAACTTCTGGGTATCATTAATGCATCAATGGTCTCACCTTTCCACCTCTTCCCAAAGTCCATTCTCTCCCCATTTCCAAGTTTCCGACGCTCTTAAAAGCCCCTTTGATGCCTGGCGGCCCTTTTTCCGAAACCATCCTCCTTACGGTCTGGCGGACCTCCCGTTTTTGCATGGGATTCTCATAAAATCGCCCTCCTCCCCGCTGCCTCTGGCACATTTGAATGGCGAGCGGATTTCACGCGGGTTAACGGGACACCAGCATTGAGGATTGGGGCGGAAAAAGTTGTCGAAAGGTGTCATGGACAAAAGGGGGTGATGGAGTGAATGGAATGGTTATTGAAAAAGGGGTTTCCTAGCGCTTTGATCGTGGCTCGAGATTCGGATTGGTATGGAATTGAGCCAAAAATAGATGAAAACAACAGATAATCAAGATCTCTCCTTTATCTCTCGCTCTCTCTCTTTCTCACTCTCTCCCTCTCTCTCTCTCTCTCTCTCCCGCTCTCTCTCTGGCTATTATTTTTGGACTTTTGGATATTTTGCTTGCTGTCACACTCCCTTTAAAACCACCTAGATGACGCATTACTGGCATACTTCATTATATTACCTCCAGCACATCCGCTTAATGAAAACAACCCCGAATTTGGGTCCCCGCGCGACGCCAATCTGCCCCAAATCAGGTCACCCAGTATAGGTGAACAGCTGGCACGCCAGAAGTCACCTCGTATCTTTCTTTCTCTCTCTCTCTCTCCTTCTCTCTCTCTCTCTCACTCTCCCTCTCTCGCCCCCTTTAATTAGATCGGTGGCGCAATCCCAGAGAGGCGCGAAAACCGTCATTTAGCCGCCGCCCCCCCCCCCAGCGGGTTTCTGGTAATGAGAGGATCGGGAGATCGTTTTTGGGGAGAACAGCTTATAATTGAGATAATAGGTAATCTGACATCTGGCAATCGGCCAAAGGGGTTTATTTGAAGCGCTAGGGGCACCGTAATCGCTTCAAAGGGATTCAAAAGTCAAAAATTTTTAATTTTCAAGCTTGGCAATTTTCCAAGTACCGTAAACCGCTAAATCCCTACCCTAAAAATACCTTTAATCCCAACAATCCGTATGCAAATTCGAATTACTTTCCAAATCCACCGCTCCGGGTGGCAGGTGTTGTGTCGCGCCGAGGCTCAGGTGCGGCTTTTACTTGTTTATTTGCCATGGGTGGCGCGTCTCTCTCTGTCTCTCTCTCTCGCCCCTCTCTCGCTCCCTCTCTATCTATACCTTGTAATCTCGGCTGAACACCATAATCTGCACCCCACAACCCCCAGTCAACCCACCCCATATATGCAAATAGATCCCATGGCGACTCCCGTGGTGCCGCCATTACCTCTAGGTAACGACTGGGAGGATAATTTGGAAATTAGGGGATAAGATTCTGTGGAATATAGCTGGTCGGTAGGTTACTGTAGACTACCGTAATCTAGCCAGTTTTGTGTAGAATTTAATGGAGAATTCGAATCTTTCTTCAAAAATTAGCAAAATCAAGGTAATCGCTCGAAGAATTCAAAATTGTACGTATTCTGTCTCACGTATCGGACGGCTTTGGTTGGCCGAAAAGCTCTAAAGGCGCTAGAAATTATTCTGACTACCGTAACCCAGCAAAGTTTGAGTTAAATTTCAAAGGAGAATTTGAACCTGTCCCAAAAGTTCATAAAACTGATTTTTAAATAACGTTTTCGAGCCAATTTTTAATCTATGAACGCTATATTTTCCCTGTTTTAAATACCGCATTCGAATTCCCCATAAAATCTTACACAGATTGGTCTTTCACGGCCGTAATTGAATATTCCAGCCAAAAGTTATAAGCTCAAAACGAAACCAAACTGCTCGAAGATGATGCTCAACCCCAAATTCCAGATATGCCCTCCGGCATCAGCTCAGCTACGAGGAGACACAGTGTGAGGGTCCGGCCCTACTCCGCGGCCAGCCATTACTCAACGTCGCCGAGGTGAGGATCAGGAGCTGTTTATTGCTGGGGGTGTTGTCGACTTTTTTTGAGCGACCCCATTTGGGGATTGAAGATCTATCACCGTTCTCCCCCGCTTGGAGTCCCAGTTTTTTAGGTGCACCTCCTGACTTGTGGGAAGGTGGTGGTCAAGGTGTGGGTTGAGTGAAGTTTTTTGGAGCCCCGAATTTACCAAAAATCCTTTAAACTGACTCGAAATTACCCAAAAAAAGCCCTTTAAAACCGAAACAACTCTAAAATTTAAACTGCCCTATAATTTATGAGACTAATTTGCACAAAACCTTATCGTTAAAAGCTCGATTTAGTAATAAAATAACGGCTTTTAAATCCCGATTTTCTAGGTGAGCGACTGCGCGGTGCTGTTCGGAGCTCGATACGGTATCACGCAAAGCAGCGAGCTGATGATACTGCTGGCAGCCGTCGTGACGGGGGCATTTTTGTTGTGTCTGCTCATGACAGCTATGTACTACTCGAGGGAACGGCATTATAAGGTAAGTGACCCGACCGTGACGCGTCTGGAGGAAATGGATTGGTGGTAAAAGGACGGGCAAGTCATGGATACGGATTTTTTCGCCTTGTATTCCTTATGGAATTTCCGCGCCCGTGATCTACGCAACGCAACATTTATATAGCGTAATCGATTCGTTGCTAGGCGGAGTGCTGGCTTTACGCGACGTAAAAATCCATATGAAAAATCCCACGGTCACCCCTTGTCAGTGCCTTTAACGGGTCTACGGATTGACGCAACGTACCCGCAACGCATTCAAAGCGACGCACTGTTGCATGCTTAATTACGACCATATATAACCTCATTTTTAGGGCACCTACGTGACGCGAGAACACTCAAGAACCCCGCTAACCATGTCACACCCCATCTCGATCAGCCCGTCGAGCCAAGTATCCGAGCCCCTCTCCCCTACAAGTACCCTTCCACCACCCCCTCCGAAGGCTTCATCATCATTCTTTGGCATCTAGCCAATTTTTCTGGGCCAAAAAAAAACATTTTGGACCTATCGCTTGATCTCATCAGATTTCCCGTTTTTAGGGACGCCTGAAAAACGCTATATCTCGGGGTAGGAGGGTCGGGTCAGAGTGATTTTTATAGCATTGGAAAGCTGAGGAAAAGGAGAGTTTTATAACGTTAAAATACTTAATATTTATGAAGAGTATAAAATCGTATAACGAATTTTGTAAAAAAGAACTTTGAATACCAACAAAATAATTCACCTTAAGAGCAAAATCTTACAAAAAATATGAATATTTTAATGCTGAGATACGCGCCTTTTTAAGCTTTCCAATGCTATAAAAATCATCCAAATCCGATGCTTCTACACCGAGATATAGCTTTTCTTGCACCCGCACTGCCCGCTCGAGATTTGCCGATTTCCCCCCAATCCCAGCCGCCAATTTACGGGTCCCTACAGATTTTTCTATGTTCTACCCTTTTTCTATTATTTTTGTGTATGTAGATAAATTATATATATACGAATTTAATGCCGCCTACATCAAGCTGTATAGCCCCCTAATTTGCATATTCATGCTCCCCGGCCTAATAAGTCAACGCGCAGTCGTATCAATAACCCGGGGCCCACTAGTAGTGCCGTGGATGTCCACAATCTTTCTCAAACAAAAGAAGCCATCCCTTAGCGGGGGGGATAATCCGGGGGTAGAGGGCCCCCGACTGGGCCCTAACCGGGTCAAAGGGCCCCGCCAACGTATTGTCTTTGATGGGGCAATGGGTGGGGGAAGAGGGTCACATAACAGCCATGTTCTGATCGGGCTACGAGCGCTCCAAATGACGCTGGAAATAGGGAATAAGAAATTAACGTCAGAAACTGATCGCTCCGCCCCAACTTTCCGTAAAAAATCAAAAAGTTTGCGTCGAAAGGGACTCGAACTGGGGTCATCTGAGCACGAAGCAAGCAGCGAACCATTTAGCACAGATCCAGGTCCGGAAAGTTCTCTGCTACCTTGACCCTTTTCTGGCCGGACGAGAACAAACCCATTGTAAGCTTGAAAATCAAAAAATTTACCTCGGGTGAGCTCTAACCCGGGTCTTGTGAGTATGAAGCAAAAATCTCTGCCGTCCTCGAGGCCAGGTCGAAAAATCCTAAAAAATCTCTGCTAGCTCCCCCCGCCCGTTTTATATCCTCCAACCCCTGCTCAAAACGTGGCAAGCCTGACACCGGGCGGAGCCGGAACCCGGGTCCCTTGCCCGGAAAAAGAGGCCGATACCAGCCAGCCATCCAGCCAATTGGCTCCAGGTAAAAATTCCTAAAAGTTCTCTGCTAGCTTTCCTTCCTCCCAAATTCCCCCAGCGTTATCTCCCAAAAAGATCAAGCCCCGTTTTGAGGCCCATGCATGCGGCCCAGATCCCTATCTCGCATTCATCGCCCGTGTCCGGGGGCCAAGTTTCGGAAAATCGGGGGCAAAGTCACGTCAGGGAGGTATTAAAAATTCGGATCTACTGTTAACTAAACTGTACATAGTATGTGACCGGAAGAAGCTAAAACTCTCCAAAGAAGCTATGCTCATCGCAAATACTGCTGAAAATAGTACGTTAAACTTATACAGCCATTAAGTAATGTCTCCTCGTTTGATTTATGGCTTTTCACTATCGTTAATGAAACAAACCGATACCACTAAAGTTGCTGAGGGGACCAGATGCTCCCCGACAAGATCTAAAGACAACCCAGATGATGATAATGATCACATCATCGTGCTTGGGTAATTTTAGGGCGGCACATTGGTGGGTGTCGTCTCGAGACCCCGGAGATGGCCGTAAATTTGGTGGGTTCTGATGTGACCCTGACTGTGGTAGCGGCTGGCTGTATATTCGCTGTGTGATGATTATGGGCGGCTGGGAATGGGGGACTCGTGCATGGGAGGAGGGTTGGATTTTATGTATTAACGGGGGGGGGGGGAGGGGCTAGATTCTACCGTTCGAATTCTTCAATACCGTTTTAAAAAAACTTCCGAAAACCTTAAATCATCGCAAAAACGTGGCAAAATTACAGAACTTACGCGTCTTCACAGGAAAAAAAAACGCTTTTTCGGGATTTATCGATTATCGGGGAGTGACCTTTTTTAAACCGCCAATTTTTATTTGTAATATAAATAGAGGAAGTGTTTCTAAAATATTTTCTATTCCTAAACGTAGAAACTTTATAAACTTTGATTAAAAATACGAAAATATCGAATCTTCGACCAAATATGCAAAAGAGTAAAATTTGTTTGTTTTTACTGTTTTCCCCTTAAAATATTCTTAAATTTTGGCAAAAAAATAGTATTAAAAATACCGGGAATCTCAGGAAGATCTTTTCCCCAAAACTTTTCTGCAAATCTACACGACTTTTTTTGAATAATTATATAATTTGGTCGCGTATCTTTGTGTGTGTGTGTGTGTCCGGCGCCAGGGAGGGCTAATTTGCATAATTCCAAAAAATACAAATTTCCTCATTCTTGCATGTTGCACGCGCGGGTGTGGTCGGAGGAAGGGAGGGGTCTGAAGGACCCAAGCTATCGGAAAGTCAAATTTCTCATGCAAAGGCCGCATTCCAGCGCCCAAGGCCCGCGAAGCGGGTTTTGGGCGCTGGTTTTGAATAATTTTTGATGTTTGATCGGATTTTCCTTGTTAAGGTATCGCTTACATTTTGTGTCTTTCGGAGCCATCAAATCTAACCTCCGGCTTTTAAAAAGTATTTACGTAAATTTCTTTAAACCCTGATCCCATGAAAGCATTCCCCTAGTCCGTTCTACAGCCACAACAATCCGTCAAATGCTAGATTGCGCCCCTTTGATGACTAGGCAACAAGCGCATCCCGAACCCCGTAGGGACCCCTCGGCTAGTGGCTGCACAAGTTTCATCTCATGCTCCACCCAGCCGATCCCTAAAATATTCCCTTTATGCCAACCCATGTCAAATGGGCAATGGCCCCTATGGGGGCACACGCTAACCGCCAAGTGGTATATAGGGAGGAGCCGGAATAAGCAGAAATAGAGGGTAATGCTTGGGCGAACGGGAGAAGAAACTTAGGACAAAACTGTAAATACAGGCTAAAAGATGCCATGATTTTTGTAGCCTTGTAATTATAAACCTCCCATTTTTCTTTATAAAATACTTGATTTTTAAAACATTTAAAGCTACAAAATCGACAGCTACGAACGTTTGATACGCTTCATAATCGGCCAAATCAGCTGAAACCCGTAGACTACGCCACAATCCTTTGAAAACGGATATCCGAGATACAAGCGGCTACTTCGTTGTTTTTACCACATAAATTTGCAACCGTTTTAACTTATACAACCCCTTTCAAAGCCTGGAATCGACTGAAAACACGTATACTACGCTATAATACTTCAAAACCTTACTACGCCCATCGAGAAGTAGTTGAAGAAGAAGTCCGGCTCGTCCTTCGACTCGTTTTGCCCCCGGTGGATGATCATCTTGTCCTCAGACTTGTAGTAGACCTTTGACGGCGCCCCGAGAGCGCACATTACGTCCTGTAAACATGGTTTCTTACCTAAATCATGTTAAAAACGCTTTAAACATTCATAAACTATATAAGCGATAGCGCTCTAGGCTGGACTTTAAAACGCAAAACTATACAAATGCTATCAATCTCTACAAACAACGTTAAAAACCTTATAAACGCTAGCCTAGCTCTACCATAAACTCTGCAAGAAAAAAACTATGTAGATGATATGAAAATTCCATAAACAATACTAAAGTTATGTCCTAAGCTTAATTAAAAAATGAAAACTAGATATGTTGGAAAAGCTAAATAGCGCTATTTCAACTTACCGTCGACGGATCACCGAACCGGACTTGCCGGGTCATCTCGAAAACTTCAAGATCGGCCTGGGAAGTGCGATCCTCAGCTGCTTCACCGCCTAAAGAGTATTTTTGTTTGTTAGCGTGGCTAGCTAGCAGCGATCATTTAGGAAATTTTTAGCCCATCTGACTTACTTTGCGTATAGAAAGTGAATGTACAGCCCTCGACCCGCCCGTTCTCCACGATGACGTCGGCCAAAATTGTTCGATTCTGGCCGCAATACGCGGCAAGGGGTACGAGAAGCTCCTCATCACTAAATTAAGCGTTATTTTATTGGTGGTACTCTTTATTAAAAGTTTCATCTATAAGATTTACTTTCCAAAACGATTCGCTACAAAAACTTACTCCTTATTTCCGCCCAGCGACCCCTTGAAGATGCTCATCTTCGTCAACTTGGGCTGCGAGCTGGCGTCGTACCTCAAGCTGTGCAGACTTGGGCTGAAGCCAGGCTGAAAATAGATTTCCTTAATTCGCTTCTTCTGGAAAACGTGCCGTCACTTCAACGTTCAAACTTCCGGTTGTAGGGAAGCAGAAAGACAACCCGCGCCAAGATTGCACATACATTTTCTGGCGCTCATCATAGGCTAAAGAGTGTTATTTTTATAGCATTGATTTTTCTTACCTCCTGGGTGAGTGCTGGCAAAGAACGTCCCCACTTTCTCCATCGTGGCCTCGGCGGAAGGTTCCGAAAATACCTTTCCACTAGAATTTTAAGTTTATTTTAGCTCAATATTTTTCCTACTTGTATCTGAGGATAATCGAGCTCAGCGCGTTCACTTCGATTTGCTAAAATACACTTTTCGAGCGAAAAACAATAAATTTCACCTTCAAAAGCTGGGTCCGGCCGTCAAAGAGGAGCGTGACGCCCGACTTCACCAGCCTAATTTGGATCACCTCGAAGAACGGGTTCTAAGGAATTTTTGTACGTTTTTCTGTTGCTCTCTACCTTGCTGGAATACAGCAAGTCCACTTGGATATTCGGGTTTTGCTGCAAATGGGTCATAATATTGTTGATGGGCGTGCCGAGGATGAACTCAATGTTCTTGTTCTTCAGCCCGATCTCCGGGTAGACGTCGAAGGCAAGTGGGCTGTTGGACGTCATTTTCTAAGATGTATAATTTCGGTGAAATTTCTGGTGTTTTTAACGACGAGAAAACGATAAAAACACTGGCATTTTTAGTAATTTTAGCCCATGAACGGTTAGCTGTGAGCTGGACCGGGAATGAGCTCAAGGTTTCTACCTCGATACATTATCTAAGAAGTTCTATCTTCTCAATTTCGTTGTGTTTTACAGGACACGAAAATAATTTTTTAAAAAAACCCGTATAGATTTTTCTGCTTGTGGCAATTCCGGAGACGCTTTTGACGGTAAAACTGGTCGACGATGGGCTTGAGCTTACTTATGGCATGCCAACAGCCTGATTATTTTACATCAATTCATAAAAATTATCATAAAAACAACAATAAAAACATTTTACATGTGCGAACACGGCATCGAAATCGGGTGTAGTTTGAATGCGCGTGACCAGGACGCGCAGATACAAACAACGTCCCTATACCGAGTTTTTCGGAATAGCGCCTCCGAATTGCCGAGGCAAAGTAACGTTTTGAATTCTTGAAACGGCGAAACTAGGCCATATTTAGATTAATTGGATATTTGACCCTCAGAATTTCATCTTACACGTAAAACGACTCTTCCAAGAGCTTTCCAGGGCGTTAGGCGCGTCCTGGCAGCAAATCAAATGAGTAGAAGCATTTCACGTTTCCAATAATGATTTGTTGGTAAAGAAAATAGAAATACTCGACTCTCTTGGCGTTAATTTGCTCAAAGACGTTATATTGGGGTACATATGACCCACAAGACCGTCCTAAAAAGTTGTAGAATTCCCTAACACCCGCTATTTATAATTTTGAAAGCAAGCTGAAAACTACAAGCCCGAATTTTTATGCGTTTTTAACCCCTAGAATCCCCCAACTTTGTCTGTTTGCCTGAAACTATACATTCTTTTTAGCCTTCCAACGCGGCTCCGCCTTGGAACAAACCGGCTTCCTCGCTTCTTCCGGATCTCGGACCGGTGAATGAATAATAGCTGGTGACGATGCATCTGTACAATCTCACCCTTCAGCAGCAGTCGTCCATCAATCAGGCCGTCCATGGCTCCTTCACGGGCGTCAGCAAGCAGCAGGTATCGAAAAATTTGATTTCAATCTACCTTTATCCCGAAAAAAGGTCAGCTCTTTATCCTCAAAATTTCAGGAAGTCTGCGTGGCCAAAGGAACCGTCCTTCAGCTAATCTTCTGCGACCCAAAGACTGGAAAAGTTCATGTAAGCCAATTCCCGCGTCTTTTCTAGTTTCTCCTAGACGCTATGCACCCAAGAAGTCTTCGGCATCATCCGCTCACTCTACGCCTTCCGACTGGCCGGCAGTATTAAAGGTTCAGAATAGGCTTCGACGAGATATCGTTTTTTTAAGATTATGTCGCCGTCGGCTCGGATGCGGGAAGAATTGCGATTCTCGAATACAAGACTGACAAGGGGATGTTCGAGCGTGTGCACCTGGTAAAAAAAAGATTTTTTGGACCTAATTAATTGTTTTCTTTTTAGGAAACTTACGGAAAGACCGGTTGCAGACGAGTAATTCCTGGGCAATATTTGGCAGCCGATCCGCGAGGGCGTGCCATTATGATTGGTGGGGTGATACTACTCTTTGTTGTATTTTCTACCTACCGTTTATTATTATTATTATTTTGCCATTTTGACGTATGCATTAGCTAAAACAAGTTCTTTTTTGCATTTTGCGGCCAAAAATGACGTTCTGAAAAATATTTTAGTCTTATTCTTCCCTTTTAGGAGCCATCGAACGCCAAAAGCTCGTGTACATCATGAATCGTGACATGGAATCCCGACTCACGATCAGCTCGCCCCTCGAAGCGCACAAAGCCCACACGCTCTGCTACAGCATGGTCGGCGTCGACGTGGGCTTCGAGAATCCGACTTTTGCCTCGTTGGAGTTCGATTGCGAGGTATTAACGTGTCTTTTTTTCTTTATTGAGATTCTCTAGGAATCGGACAACAATTTGGGCGGTCTTTCAACAAAGAAGACTCGCCAGACGCTCACTTTCTACGAGCTCGATCTCGGCCTGAACCACGTCGTCAGAAAGTATGCCGAGCCGCTGGCTGACCCTGGAAATATGTTGATTTCAGGTGTGTTTATGAGTTTGAGGGGACTTCGGTGCTGAACATTGTATTGAATTTTTCTGAGATTTAGCTACTTAAGAAGCTGAATAACCATTTGTTTTAGTGCCTGGCGGTCAAGAAGGTCCTTCCGGTGTGATCGTTTGCTGCGAGAATTACCTCATCTACAAAAATCTCGGAGATCAGCCAGACATCAAGTGCCCAATCCCGAGACGAAGAGTATTTGCACCAAAAATTTCGGCAAATTTACTTTTTTTTTAGAATGACCTCGACGATGCCGACCGCTCTTTGATGATCGTCTGCTCGGCAATGCACAAGACCAAATTGCTCTTCTTCTTTTTGGTCCAAACCGAGCAGGGCGATGTTTTCAAGGTATAACTTGTTCTTTTACGTCTTTATGGCTCTTTTAGGTCACGCTGGAAACCGATGAGGATCTTGTCACCGAAATGAAGATCAAATACTTTGACACGGTACCGGTTGCGAACGCAATGTGCATTCTTAAGACAGGCTTCCTCTTCGTCGCCGCCGAATTTGGAGACCAGTGAGTTTGCCTTCAGCCCTAACATCGGCTTTTTGTTTTGCTAGCTGGATTGTTGGCAGGGAAAAACATAGAATAATTGATCAAATTCATTTTTCAGCCAGCTCTACCAGATCGCCAATTTGGGTGACAACGACGACGAGCAGGAGTATTCTTCACGAATGGAGCTCGAGGAGGGCGATACCTTCTTTTATGGGGTAATCACCAATTTTGCTAAAGACTAAGAACTTGTTTTAGCCCCGCTCTCTCAAAAACCTGGTACCCGTTGACACGATCGCGTCGCTGTGCCCGCTGCTGAATATGCACGTACGTTCCGATCGTTGGCTCATGAACATCTCCATCAGGTTGGAGACCTCGCCCGCGAAGACGCGCCGCAAATCTATTCGTTCTGCGGCCGTGGCGCCGGATCAAAGCTGAAAGTGCTGCGCAACGGGCTTGAAGTCTCAGAAATGGCCGTTTCAGAGCTGCCGGGAAACCCGAACGCAGTATGGACGGTTCGCCGAAATATTGATGGTGGGTTTTCGGTGATTTTGCATAATTTACTTCAAATAAAGCATTTTTTTACGTGATTTTCTGTATTTTTAAAAGGTTGTTAGGTTACTCCATCATTTACACATTTTTTAGATCGATTTGACTCGTACATTGTCGTCTCGTTCCTCAACGCCACCCTCGTTCTGGCCATCGGTGATACGGTAGAAGAAGCCACCGATTCCGGGTCCGTCATTTTCTAATTATTTGTATTGCTATTTTTTAGCTTCGTCGCGACGCAACCCACCATTGGATGTGCTCTTATCGGCGATGATAGTTTGCTACAAGTATATTTTGCAGCTCTATCTCATTATTGCATTTTTAGGTCTATCCCGAGGGCATCCGTCACATCCGTGCTGATCGTCGTGTGAACGAGTGGCGGGTAAGCGGAAATAGCGTTTCTAGAATCGGAATTTAGGCTCCTGGCCGTCGTACGATCGTGAAATGCGCATTAAATCGGCGTCAGGTCGCTATTGCTCTAGCTGGCGGCGAGCTTGTCTATTTCGAGTTGGACGTGGTGGGTTTAAATTTTTGTGATTTCTGTTGGGTCTGAAGAACTTCATCTTCCAAAAATAACAGTCTACTTTAATTTCCTGTAGATTATATTCCGCTTTAGACCGGTCACCTGAACGAGTTCACCGAACGCCGACAATTCCCCGGAGAAGTTCTGTGCATGAGCATGTCTGAAGTGCCGGAGGGAGAGGTAAACCCATCGCTTTTCTAAACATCGTTCTAGATCCGGTCTCGCTTCCTGACTGTCGGTGTCAGCGATTCTACCGTCCGTGTCATATCCCTCGACCCGACTGACACCTTGGCGCCGCTCAGCTTGCAGGCGCTGCCCTCGTTGCCGGAATCGTTGCTCCTGCTTGAGGCTTCTGGAGAGGATAACCGTGGTGCGAGCACGATCCATTTGAACATTGGTCTTCAGGTAAGGATTTTGCCTTTGTTGTAAAAATAGCTAGCCGAAATATTGAAGAAATACTCGAAATTTTAGCCAATTGAAGACTAGTAACTATTTTTACTTTTTTAGAACGGCTGTCTCCTCCGCACGACCGTCGACTCTGTCACTGGAGATCTCATGGACACGCGAACCAGGTAAACGCGGAATTCTGACTTTTTCACTTTTTAATTTTTAGATTCCTTGGTACTCGCCCCGTTCGCCTGTTCCGCGTCAAAGTCCTCAACAAAGACGCGGTCCGTCGTTTTTATTTTGAACGAGAGACGAGTCGCTTCAGATCATGTGCACGTCGTCGCGCTCGTGGCTCCTCTACCACTACCAAAATCGCTTCCACCTCACCCCGCTCTCCTATCAGTCGCTCGAGTTTGCGTCGGCTTTCGCTAGCGAGCAATGTGCCGAGGGAGTGGTGGCGATTACGGAGAATACGCTACGGTCAGTTTTTTTAGTCTATGAACCTGGAATGGTTTATTGTCATAAGGATGTCGGGTCTTTAAGATGTTATTATTGTTTTAATTTCGTTGCTCATAATGTCGATTTTTTTATTATACCGAATTATCGTCCTGCGACACTCGTTCATGCGTATCAAAAAGGGACGAAATTATACTCGAATTTGAGGGATATCTTATTTTCGCTTTTTTAGAAAGGATGCCGTAAAAAGTACGTTGTATTAGAATTTCATAATTTTTAATTATAAAGATTATATGGGGGTTCGTTGCAAATGCATGGGGGGTCAACAGGCATTTTCGATACTGCCGTCCTACCCCTTTTAATGGTTCGGCATTATGGCGCCGAAAAGGTGTAAACGACATCTGCGTGTTTGTCATGGGTCTATCAAGACCCTCCAAGACCGACGGACACCTAACCCTCTAGCTTATTGGTTGTGCTCTCGCCCCACGCACCAACCTATGCGGGTTCGACCCCCGGCCGCTGCTTGCATATGGCAATTTCGTATGGGAAGTGAACCCCATCCGAATCAAGCCCCGGTCTAGCAATAGATACGGAATGTGCTAGAATAATGTGAAAGGCGCGTGTACCGTTAGTGATCCAACCGCTATCGGTTCCTATCAATCTTTCTACAACCGTTTTGATTTTTGGAGAATTTGGCTTTTGTCTGGCGGCCAGGAGCCAATTCCATTTTTCAGTATCTTGGCCGTCGAGAAGCTGGGCGGATCGTTCAATGAGGTTGCACACAAGATGTCGCTCACGCCAAGGAGGTGTGTTTTTCGATAATTTTTTAATTAAAAAATCCGCTTAAAACGTGGATGGTCCATATTGTTTGACTTTTTAGTTTTACCGCTTCAGGTTCGTCATTCACCCGACCGCCCTGACGATGATGACCATTGAAACGGACCACGCCACCTACACAGAAGTGATGAAGAACAAGAAGCGAAACGATATGGCCAATGTAAGATGAAGCTTTGCGCTCCATTTTAACTATTTTTTAGGACATTGAAAGCCTGGCCACCGATGAGACGGAGCGCGAGCTGGCCCAGGAGATTGCTGACGGCATGAGGAATACGAAGCTGGACGAGAGCGTCTTCGGAACGGTCAAAGGAGCTGCTGGTTCGTTTTATCATTTAGTTCTTTTTCTTTGTAGAAAATCATCGTGAGCATCAACGATTTAATAATTTTTTTAACCTTCCTAATTTTAGCTCGTTGGGCCTCGATCATTCGGCTAATCAACCCGAAAACCGGCGACATCCATGCCATGTTCGAGTTGCCGCAAGACGAGGCAGCAAAATGGTATAGCAAGATTTTTGTAGAGTCATACCCTCATTTTAGCATGACCCTGATCCAATTCCACACACAACCCGAGACGCTGATGGTGCTCGTTGGCTGCGGAATCAACATGCGCCTCCGGCCGTTCAGCCATCGCGGCGGTTGCATCTACACTTTCCTCCTCAGCCACACCGGCGACAAGTTCGACCTGGTGCACCGGACACCGACTGATGAGGTGTGTTAAAGGGCGTCGCCAGAACAGCTCCAAATTTAATATTAGCGTGTTTTTACACGTTGAAAAATGTGGGAATCAGGATTTCCAGATTGCATTTCTTTTTTTCTTTAGTACCCATTGGCTTACCCAAAATTTCCAGCCCGTCACCGCGCTGCACGACTTCCGCGGAGTGGCCCTGGTGGCGCTGGGCAAGCGGTTGCGGATGTACGACTTCGGCAAGCGCAAGCTCCTGGCCAAGTGCGAGAATAAGGTATAAAAATTTTCCGACTTTTTCTTTTGCTTCATCGTTGGTAGTAGTTATTCATGGATATTCGGGGGAATCCCCCCGATTGGTCAATCGGATTCCGGTTATTTCCACCCGATTCGCGGCCCAGAAATAGCAGCTAGCTATCCCCTACATGAATATTGATGTGGGTTGAGTAAATCTCCGGGGCTACTTGCTCTCCCCGCTTGGCACGCCATAAAGTAGTGTCTGCGTTCTAATGGGTGGAAGAGCTTTCGAGGGAACTTTCTGGAAGCACGCGATCCTCGCGGAATTCACAAGTGGCCAACGCGTTCGCGAAGAGTTTGTTTTGATCTCGCGTTTAGCGTGCGCAGCGGAGCTTATCGGGAAATGCTCCCCTAGTACTTTTTGATATCAAAAATTGTGACGCTGATGTCTCGCACTCTTGTAAAAAAAATGTTCTTGATGTATTTAAAGGAATGGAAATTGGGTATGTGATGTGTAATTGAACAGAAATGAATAGATTCGGGATAAAAATCCAATTCTTAAGAATTCTTAAGAATCCAATGTTTAGAATAAAAATAGAGTATTTATTTTACACAAGTTTCTACGATCCCTAAACGTAAGAATTTTACAATTATTATTAATTTTGAAAATCCCGTTTTGGCAAGATTTCGGATTTTTAGACATTTTACTAGATCTAATCAAGAAAAAAGATAGCTGCCCCCTGATATTGCGAAAGCACCGAAATTGCAAAGTATCAATTAAATGAAAATTTATTCATTTCAAAATATTGATATCATGGCCTACCAGTTTAAAGTGTGGTGTTTGGGGGAGTACAATAAGTTAGCGGACACGAGATGCTGGGTGGGTATTCGTAAATTGACCCGTCGGTATTGGATTTGATTTGATTTGCGATAGTCGGGGAAATAATAGAGAAGTGAGTAGCAAAAAAAATAGAATCATTTGGAGATCAAGCGCTACAGATCACGGTTCGGGGTTGGCTCGGTGGTTGGCAGGGGCGAGGGGGTGTAGGCGTACATGTGCGGCGGGGACGAGTTGCGCTGCGTCTTCAGCGCGCCCGGCCGCGCCGCGCTGTTGTACGAGTTGTTGTTGGTGTTGTTGGTGTACTGAAAAATATAGGTTTTTGGATCAAAAGTTCAAGATCAAGCTCTTAAAGCTGGTTGAAGCCATAATAATCTCGAAATTTGGAGAACTCGAAAATCCTATTTTGAGCTCAAATGCTTTGCTCATTTTAAAAATTTTAACCCAGAACTCTGAGCCCCAGCCCCAATTTGCCGCACTTCCGCATTCACCCTTGTGCTCCTTCCTCCAACCCCCCTCCCCTCCAAAATAGTGGCCCTCCACTTACTCATCAGCTAGTCCTCCGCGTTTTTCCCAAGTAAGCGTGCGAAAAACTTGGGCGCCCCCTTCCCATAAACTCCAATCCTCACTGATTCCCTTCGCGAGAGTTCTTAGAATCCCCTCCCTCATGTACCAAAAAACACCCACCGTCTTGACGTTGTTGGTCGTGTGATTGAGGTGGTGGCAAGTGAGCAACCGCTTGAAGCAGATGCGGAACTCGCGGTTGAACACGGTGTAGATGACCGGGTTCAGCGCCGAATTTAGGTAGCCGAGCCAGAATAGGATGCTCCACATGACGGGGGAGGTCTTTAGGTTTAGACCGTAGACCAGGGAAAAGCCCAGCCAGCACAGGATGAAGCAGCCTGTGACGATGGCCACGGTTTTGGCGGCCTTGATTTCGAGGGAGAGGCGTTTTTCGTAGGCGCCGCCGACCTGTAATTTGTTCTATGGTTGCTGAATGCGGAGACGCGGTGGATTGTTTTAAATGCCCACATTTCCGAATGCTGGCATTTTTTTAAACTTCAACGTATTGAATTTCGATATTCGCGGGTTCCCTTTTATGAAATCTCGATACTTTGATGTAAAGTCCAATTACATACCTTGTTCTTTGGCGCTCGCCTCATCAGCCTGGCCAATGGATTCTTGGGACGCCAGCCCCCCGTCGGCTTCTTTGTCACCTCATCTTCGTCCTGCTCGAGCAGCGTTTTTTCGCATTTTGTCGGTGTTCTAAAAGGGCGCGTTGAGGGCAATGATTCAGCCGGGGGGAATTGGGAGGCCCAATTTACGCCTTGTAGCTCGAACTCACCCCAATGGACTCGTCTCCGACTCAGTGCTCGATCGCTCGGGAATTGCCTTGGCACAAGCTAGAGCCCCCTGAGAGCCGGTAGTGGATTTCCGCTCTGGCATTGTACTGTCGGCCTTGGTTTGTTCGTAGGTCGGCAGCCCGTCCTTGGAGACGTTGGCCGGATTTCTGGTGAGCATGCAGGGCGAACCGCTGCCGTTTCTGAAAATAATGAATAATTGCCGACTCAACTATTTTTCCATTAGAACCACCCTACTAAGGTAAAATGCCCCACCTCGTCTTGTCGCACACTGACGTCTTGAACGCGGCGACATTTGAGCCACGATGTACTCGCAACATCGGCAGCGATTCTTTGTTGATAGCCGTTGGATGGCTCATCAGATAGCTGCGGGCGTTCTTGTTCGCGTTCGCTGTCACCTGCATCATCCCGCTGTAGATGCTCTTTGTCGCCGCCCTGGCCGCAATATAAATTCTCATATAGACGAATATAACGACAATCATCGGAATATAGAAGCTGCTGCTAGCACTGAATATGACGTAAACACGACCAGCGTCCGCTGGTGTGCATTTACAGTTGCCAGTTTCTTTTGCAGTAGACGCTAGTATAAATGATGGCGAGCAGATGAGGAACGACGAGACCCAGATGAACGCGACGATGCAACGGGCACGGAATTTCGTGACCAGCATTGGGTAGTTGAGCGGCTTGATGATGGCTATGTAGCGGTCGATGGAGATGGCGACGAGGTTGTAGATGGATGCGGTGCACATCCAAATGTCCATTGTCACCCACATCGTGCACCACGTCTGGCCAAAGATCCAGTACTCGCTCAGCACCTCGTTGGCAATACTGAAGGGCAGGATGACGGTGCCGACCTGAAGGAGGTGATTTTAGAGGGTAATTATTTTTGGATCAGATAGTTCTGCTGACTTCAGGGAGTTCAAAAGCTAAATTTGTCAGAATTTTTTTACATAACCTGGATGCATTCCTAGATGGGTTGGTTTTAGTCTGGGAATTTCGCGATTGGAAATTTAAGGAATTTATTTTTCGAGGTTTCTATCAACAGTCTTCCGAATAGTCTATTTTGATCTTCGCCCCCACCACTCACCAAAAGATCGGCAAACGCCAGAGAAAGGATGAGTAGCCCGGTGGCCGAGCGTAGGCGTCGTCGCAGCAAAACGGCGGCAATTACCATCGCATTTCCCAGCACAACAACCACCACCAGGACCGTCAACACCGAAATGGTGGAGAAGATCCGGAGGAAGCCAGCTGAGTTGGTCTGCCGACTCCACGTGTAGAAGGTGCACTGCGACCCATTAGAAATATTCCCAGTCGCCGTAAAATCTACGCCAATGGTAGTCCCGTCACTGTCGATCGTCATCGCGTTGTGGCGCGGAACTGTGGCAGTTTATCTAAATTATTTGATTTTTAATAAGCGGGATAACGAAGCTTAACAGAACTCGGGAATGAACATTGTAACTCCACGAATGGCGGCTGTTCAGCCCAAGAGTGCGACAATGGCAATTTGGTGGCGAAAAATGCGTGAGAATCCGCCTGTTATTAACACGCCCTCAAGTAGGGTGGCTCGCGGAAAAGTTGGGCCTTCTCTAAATGCCGGGTAACCAAGCTCATTATTGGCGGGGGGAAAGCGCTTATTAACGAAGCCGTTGATTAGTGGTGGAGAGGGGGCAATGGGGGGCAGCCCACCGCCTTTGCCTTGGCATTAAAATTGTACGGTTTAAGGGGGGCAACATTTATTTGGAATTGTTTTTGAAATCTAGGTTAAAATCTTGACAGCAAATATTGTGTTTTGGGGTGGCTTTATTTTTGTCTGGGCTAGTCAGGCCTAATAAACGCCACGTGGCAGAGGTAGTAGGAAGATATAAAAGCCATAAAATTGCTCTCATGCAGCAGTTGCACTTCAAAAACTGCAAAATATTGCTGCCCCAGGGCTTGGGAGGACTAATTAGTCTGCTGACATGAGTTCATCATAATTGGGAGGTGAAACTTGGTGTTGGATTCTAGTCTTCGGGCTGGGCTGCGAAGCCTTGGGGCCGACGATGAGGCTCTGGGAAGGGGGGGGTCCCATCTGAGCCCCCCTCAAGAGTAGTTGCGCTAATCTCATTGGCGGGCCCCCCGGAAACCGGCGCCACTCCCCCCATCATTGAATAATGGAACGGGGTTTGACCATCTTCCTCCGGCAGCCCAGGCTGGACACAGCTGGGTACTGGCGTGTTAGCGGGGGCTTAGCTTAACTTCCAACGTAATAAAATTAAACAAAATAACTATTTTTATCTTTTTAGTAGGCTCCGAAGACTAAAAAGTTTGCAAAACTCTTAAAAATTGGCCGTTTTACATAGATTTGATGAAAAATTCATAGTTTTCGACATTTTTATTTTTCAAATTTTTTTGATTTGGTTTGAAATGCGACGTAAAATTCTATTAAAAAGATGTCTATTTGATTGTAGAAGCCGAGGGGAACATAGTCCATAGTTAGCATCCCCCCGCTAATGCACCAGAACCTACAGCCGCTCGATGGTAGCAGCTCAAAAACACATCTAGCTTCAAAAATAACACTGGTCGGCACCGCTCTTCAGCCCGAAAGTGACAGGTGAAAACCGTACGGGCAGGTGTGGGCGGCAGCTAGTGGGAGGGCTCTGATTTCTTGGAATAGCCCAAAAGCGATGATGCTATTTACGGGGGCCGCTTTTGGAGGGAGGAGGAGGTGCCCTGGGGAAAGATAAATACCGGGCCATTCTTCACGACATCCCCCTCCCCCAGGGGGTACGCCTGTAGTTCACTCGGCGCTTCTGTTTTGGCCGGACACCACTTTTTTGACGTGGTTCTCATGAAAAGAATGAGATTCAGAAAGGACAAGGAACAGCCAACGAATGGAGGGGGCTCTCAATAAAATTGTTACCTCTCCTGCTTCGCACGTCCATTGTACGCGCAGAAGAAAGGCGCGAAAAGAAAGAGAAGACGCTTGGTCGTGCTTTAATGAAAGGTCGCAAAATATGAATCAATAGAATATTCAAGGGGAGCCTGCCGACACGACGAGGCTCTCGGGGACGTCGGGATGAAAATTGTTGACGGGCCTTTTGACTTGCACGTCAACACGTAGAGTGAGCCTCCTCCCCCACACTCACTCACAAATACACAACTGCCCCGCCGTTTATAATTAGGGCCACGGGGCATTTACACTGGGGAGATGGGAGTCGTACTCGTAATATATGGTATGTTTGGACCAGCCAAACCCCCGGGGGATCGCCCTATTTTTGGGGAGGGCAAATAGGGTTGTTTGGCCTGGAGTAGGTGTGTGTAGGGCTAATTAATAAAGTCTGGCACCGCGAATTAGCAAGTTCTATAGAATTGACTAGACTAGGCTAGGCGATTGTTGCTCTATTTTCTTGAGGACTGAAGTTTGGTTTTTCTCGGACGTAAACAGCCACCGGAACCCGAATTCTATAGATCGGACTAGACTAGCGATTTTCGCGCTGTTTTTCAGCATTAAGTTTTGATTTTCCCTGACCAAAACAACCACCGTAACCCCCGGGTGGGTCAAATGGACTCCCTGGCCACGCCGGCCCGGTCCAAAATTGGCGTTTCCGGGCCTAGGTCTTCCGGAAATGCAGATTAAGAGTCTCATGAGAGGGGGAACGAATCATCTTGGAGGCTGATCATGGGGAAAATATGGGTTTCGGGATCGGAAAGTATGAAAATGGTAATGAATGGAAAGAAGTGGAAAAATGGCGATCATAATATCTAAATTTAGACGTTCCCCAACTCCATCTGCGGCATCACTTCAATGGGCCAGCGCATCGTCGTCTCCGACGTCCAAGAATCGATCCACTTCGTCCGCTACAGGAGATCGGTCAGTTTTTTCTTTATGGTTTCAAAGGTTCTGGTGCGTCAGCGCGTGGGGGGGGTGGCAGAAATTTTTTCCTATGCTTCCGTAGGTGTCTGATAATGAAATATAAACTATTTTTGTGCCTATTTTAGAAACAAAAAGTCCATAAAAATTATTAAATAACCTTTCAAAATGGCCGGTGCCGGCCAGTACCCCAGGATCAACCTAATGCGAACCAAAAGCCTTGACTGGTCGCCCGGAAGTGGCAAAATAATAGGGGAAGGCGCTGGAGTTGTGTGTGCGCGGCCATGTCTCTGCCTCTGCGGGAAAGCCCCTCCCCTATTTCGGGCAATTACAGCTGCGCAAATTTTTCTGTTAACCTCGCCGGTGCAACATGGCCAAAGGGTCGCGCTGGGTCTGCAGAACGGACTATTTTTTGGCTCCCCGCAGGTTTTTTGCGGTTTCCCAAAAAAGCCTCATCAACTCGTCGATTTCAAGCGCGCCCAGAGGCTGGCAAACATAGCGGGAAGGGGAAAGCGGAAATGACCTGGCTACACTGTGATTCCAAGAATAGCGAAAAACGAAATTCGATGAAGGGCCAGGGTTCTGAGAAGCAAAACGGGGAAGTGTTTGGCGGGTGGAGAAGGAACACGGTGCCCCCTGACATCTATCGCCTGAATGCGCATTTTTGAGCCTCGAGCAGAAGGCGGTGCGCGCTTTCCCAGTATTCGATCCGCCTCACCTCTTCGCCCAAAATTTGCCACAGCAACACCGCCAAGTCTCCGGGTTGCAAGGAAGGCATGGTGGGACCCGGAACCGGAAATCGGGTCTTTCTACGCGTAGCCGTTATTTCGGTTGAATGGTGTGCCCTGCTGCGAATGTCTGTTAGTTGCTAGAGGGCATTGGTAGTTGTGGGGTTAGGTGGGAAATCGATAGGACCAGGTAATGGCAACATTATTAACAAAGCTGTTAGCTGGGTTTTTAAAACCAATAATGGGTTTAATTAAGCTTTCATAAAAATTGATAACCGATTTAAAAACCAATAATAAACCGGTTTTAGTAAAGCCTTATTAAAAAGTTATTAGCGGATTTTTAAAAACCGCTAATATATTCGTTTGATGAAGCTTGATGAAAAAGCTCGGAGCTGGTTTCGTAAAAACAAATCATAGATCTTTAATAAGTCGTTATTTATAAAATAATTTTGACGCGTTTTGGAAGCCACTGGTGTTTTTTTGATAATCTCGCTCACTACTAGCTAGAATTTATAAATTTCCGAAATTTTTTAAATTTTGCCCCAGCCTAGCTAGCAAGCATACCCCTAAAGATAATGCAGCCATTTTTCTCTGCCTTACATCAGTCTTCTTCTTTCTTCCTACACACAAAAAGGTCATTGACCGACGGCGAATGGATAGCATTTAGGGAGGGGCCCATTGCCTAGACAGAAGCCGGCAGAGAGACCCTGGGCTCATCGTCAAGCCGAATGCATTAGATTATGGACACAGAGAGCAGCAAGGGGAGGCTGAGAATTCGGGAGGCTGTGCTCGCATTTTTCAGGCGAGAATCGAGCACCACCCAAGAGAAGGGGGGACGAAGCATAGCCGCCTCGGATCAAATTCATTAGCGGCTAGTAGGAAGGGGGGAAAGGGGGATGAATGTTGGAGGGATCGGGGCCCCGTTGATGAATACCAACGATGATGAATGATTGGGGTGTGGCTGTGGCTGGTGAAGACCTGCGCCGAATTGCACTGGGAGCGCGCTTTTTTTTACTGGGAAACCCCCCACGTGAAATCGGATGCCATTTCGGGACCGCCTCATAATACGGGAAAATTATTAAAAAAGTTTTAATGCTGGATTTTAAGTTAAAATTTCTAATTTTTCGATATTTTTTCATAGTCGTCCGCTACAAACATTCTAATCTGACAAATTCCGAAAAGTGAAACTTGAGAATTTAATTGAATCAAACGGAAATCCTGACCCTTGACACAAAATTGTACCGGAAATGTGTTGATGGGGATGGGATGGTCGCGGAAACAACATGCTCTTATTTTGAACACGACGGTTCCCCGGAAAGTGACGAGCAGGTCATGATGCCAAGGGCAGCTGCATTTTCACACTACGGGCCTCATTACGGTACGGCCCGGTGTTCCTACAAGCGGGTCGTGACGTTTTTCTACTCCAGCCGTAAATACCCCAATTTGCCACTGATTTTCCCAAACTACGGTGCCCTTTCCCAGAAAAGTGGGCTTGCATAAACGGTGGTGCAAAAATAAACGCCTCTAAAAATAGGTGCGTCTGCTGGAGCTGCGGAAAACTGGGAGTTGCTCATTTTTTGAGGCGAGAAAATTAGTGGTGGGCGCGAAAGAAGCCAATGAATCTTGGGGGAGGCGGAGGCATCGGGGAGTTCTAGTTGGTGCCGGTCCCACCCATTTATAATCCCTCATCATTGATGCTTTGCAGCTAGAGGGCGGCTATTGAGAGATAGATAGAGAGAGAGCCAGTGAGAAACGAAGAGAAAGAGTCCAAACCTATAAATCCCACCGAGTCCAAATTTCTTTACCGATCCCCCGCCCTCAATTGGGTCCCGCCGAGATTAGGACCGACATGCCCTATTTCTGTCCGCCCGCGATAATCCCATTTCAATCTGTTATTAGGGGCGCGCGCGCTGTTTTTTTATGATTTTTGTGTTGATAGGCTTGCCCGATTTGGGCTCCCCGTAAATTGAGCGCGATAATTTGCGGAATCGGGCCGGAAACATCAAAATTCTGCCGGGGCAAACCGGGTAATGAACCTGGGGATTTTCTTGAAATTCGGAAGGGGCTTGCCTGGGACCTAAGAAAATAAGACAATCGGGGTTATCAAGGAAAATAAAGAATAGAAAATCTGGAATTTTTTGTTTGTTTCTTCTAAAATTAAAACGGCAAAAACGCCAGTAATCCATTCTTTGATCCGGACCCAAAAAGCTCTCCGTCCCCGGCCACGAGACCCGTCGAATTATAGCCGCCGAAAACCGGGATCTCAAATTAGCCTCTTTCCCGCCCGGCCGGCCCCGTACACGGAAAAATAATACCCATCCCCCTGTGGCCAGACATTGAGCGGGACGGGGCCCCCATTAGGATGGAAGGGCTGAAAAAATGGGGGCCTGAAGATGCGACGACGACCAGGGTTGAATGAAGGAGGAGGAGGAGAAGGAACAGAGCCCCAGCTGCTTATTAGGCTTCGCGCCCAAATACACACTTTTGAGGCGGAGGAGGAGGCGGACACGGGGGTCGTCGACTCGTATTTATCCGAGTCACACGGCCTCACTTAGCCCGGGGGGGCCTTTGGCCGTGTCGAGCAGAGAACATGGTATAGGATGGGGGGTTTTTGCTGCGTTGACTCTAGGCCATAACATTGGGGAGGGGAGGGGGGTAGAGTCAAAGAAAAGCGGTGGTCAAAAATTAAAAGAATGGGGAAAGTATTTCCATGCGCATTTTCGAAAATCATATCTCAGAAACTCGCTTTTTCCGAAATCACTCTAGCGACAAGTTATCAAAGACCATATTCGCCAAAAATCGCGTAAATATCGATGTAATTTGTCGAAAAATGACTTTTCGAAAATACAGATTTTCGAAGATTTTACTTTAAAAAATAAAAGGTAAAGGAAAAACTGTGGTTATAAATGAAAGGGCAACCGAAGGACCCAAACTTTACGAAATTCTGTTTTAAAACAACAACTAATTTTTCCCTTTCTAGGAGAACCAGCTGATCGTCTTCTGCGACGACACGACACCCCGATACGTTACGGCCGTCTGCATGCTCGACTACCAGACGGTGGCCATTGGCGACAAATTTGGCAGTGTAGCAGTGGTAGGTTTGGCTTACGATTTTATTTGGAAGGTTGAAAAGTTGGGGGAGGGGGGGTTTGTTTAGATAGGAATCGCGCGCGCTGTAAGGTGTGAAAAATTGGAGCTAAGATTTAATTAAATTATGGCGCTTCAGTTATTCACAAAATCCAGCCCCGCCGTTTTTTTACCTACGCCCCAGCGTCGCTTTTTTGACTTTTGGCCTTCCTATTTTCGTCTGCCACCCCTCCGGCGACTCCAAATCCTGTTTGCATATATGAAGGGTGGTCACGCCAATCCCATGTGTATCTGTGTGGGCCACCCTGCCCCCTATAAATCCCGGATAACGGCAATAGCAGCTTCAGAGTCCCACTCCGCCACCTATTTGGTGTAGCCGGCGGTAAACAGAGAATGTGGGTATATTTGGCATCGATTCATGGATTAGCGAACTGACGACTGGGGGGTTTTTAAGTAGGGCCGCCAGGGGATTCCCCCGCCCGATTTGGAGCGTAGGAGGGGAAATCTGGAGGAGGGAGAAAATTGCGAACATTTTCAAGTAGTACGGAAGGGTTTTCCCCCCACCACAGCCGAAGGGTCTCAAAGTTTACGGTTTTTTTCGGGCAAAAGAAAAAAAAAACAAAAAAAAAAAAAAACACCGGGGGGGGCCGTTCATGTTACGCTCGATTCTCAAACCCCGAAATTGAAACCCCGAGCGCCCAAAATTCCGAATTCGAAGCCTCGGATTCAAATTAGCTTATCAATGGAACGATTTTTTTCTTCTAGATTTTTTACACTCGATCCGATACCATGAGTTATACTGTGAGAACCAAAGTTTCGAAATGCCGAATGAGTGAAAAATAGGTTTTTTTCTTAACAATGAAAAAGCCAAAGATTTAAGAAAAAGTAAAAATTGTCCATCGATAATATGATTTGGATACTGGATTATAGAATTCGAGGTTAAGGGATTCGGTGCAATTAAAAAAAGGCCCCTCCCGGTTTTGAGCGTAGGAGGCGAAACCTGGATGACGGAGGAAAATTCCGAACGTTTTCAAGTAGCCACGCCGTTTGGCCGGCGATCGCCGACCTGGCCCCGCTCTCTGCCGCCCAGGAGAGCAAAATTGCGCGGGGTGGCATGGCTAATGGACACTTGATACACTACACTGCCACCTTATGCCTCTCTCTCTCTCTCTCTCTCTCTCTCTCTCTCTCAACGAATCTAGCTCTTAAATAATGGCCCGGCGGCTAGGTGGTCGGCCTCGGGGGATCACCGACATAAAAAAGCCCAGGCACCCCTGTGATTCTGGTCGCTATTCACCGCGCTTCGCAACGCCTAGGAGCAATTTGCCAATTTGGCCACCTAGTCGCGAGAAGCATGGGGATGGGGCTCTCGAGCACGAGCGAGAGGATCATTGCATTACTCATCTAACACGGTATTTCCAGGCCTAGAACCTTTAAAATTAAATCCTAGAAAATTAACGGAGCGGCAAAGACTATTGGCATCTGGGCTAGATAATTTATGCAAAGCATAGCACTTGTCTCCGAGCCCAGAACAGACAAGAATGGAAGGATGGAACATACGTAGCAACGAGCCCTGAATTTTTAGAGGGTTGGGTGTGAGGAACCGGAGATCATTTTGGATTGGGGCTAACTGGAATTACGCAAAAAAAATAATTTTTTTAAATAAAGGGGAGCCAATTTTGGAGCAAAATCTACCTAACCTCCCAGTTCCTTTAAAATTTGCCCAAAATGTTCATAATGCATAGAAAGCCCAGGAAAACCTTTTTGAAAACCAGTAAATGGCCTAGCATACGTCGTTAAAAATAAGTTGCCTGGTCGAATGTATCGAGTGTCGAGAAAACTGGCTGCAGGATGCTCTAGATTCTTTTTAGCAATAAGTTTTGAGAACAAAGACTGACGACATCAGAGGGCGTTTTTCTAGACAATTCCTAGAGACAAAACCCCTGTTCCCGAGATTGTCATCCGAGAATAGGACACAAATCACCCAAAACAACCCCCACGGGGCCCCCGAGTGCGGATAAGCATCGAAGAGAGTGTAGAGACCCGCCACCGGCTATCCCCATTCCTTGGCCAGTCTCTTTTGCCTGCTGCTCAAATGTCTTTTCACGCGGCAACAAAGGTGACGGCCCACAAGGCTTATGCTCTACTCGGGCTCCCCCTGTCGACAGCACAAGAATAGAGGGGGAGAGACGGGTGGATTGGCCCGGATGTCGGAACCCTGGGGGGAGAAGGAGGATGAGGAGGAGGTCGAGAAAGGGGCTCTCCCCTGGCTTCGACCCCCATGCCTTTTCCTCCTTCTCCACCCATAGCTTGGAACCGCCCCCCTTCTTTAGAAGGGGGTCCTTGGGGAGTTCGTGTTTTTGTTGGGCTGAAACGATCACTTGGGGATGGGGAGTGATCGCCTTGGTGGGGTGGGATTTGCGGTTGAGAGTTGCAAACGATTGGCTTTGGTTGGTGGTTTTTAAAGGAGCATGGAAGCTTAGTCAAAAAATCTCTTCACGATTACATGCAAGTTTTAAAGTGGGTGAATCGAACACGCCATGAAAATCCCGGCGCGTACGTGAACCTATTTATCCATTTGCGCTGAAACGTCTGAAACTCTGTGGTCGTGCTCCCGAACTTTGGTCCGTCTAATGGGAGGGGTCCCTTTTTGAGGTCCTAGATAGATTGGTGGGCTACCGGGGGACGCCGCCGGCCGGCCGGGCGATTAGTTCGCACGGAAAACATTCATTAGAATAGGAGGCGATGGTTTTTGGGGGGTAGAAAGCCGCGGTGAGCTAGACGTGGACGAAGAGGTCTTAGAAAAGTTGGATAGGATTTATTCACGTTATACCGAAAATCTCTATACCTCAATCTGTAAATTTAATCATTCAGTAAGCACATTTTCCATTATATCGAAAGATTTCGACGGTTTGAGCTTTATATGGCACCGCGATCGGGTATTAGCCAGTCGATTTTCTGCATAGTGAAAATTTTCCGCCATGAAATTTCACTATGATGTAAAAGTCCGGAAAAGTTGCGCGGGGGTAATTTTCTTTCCAACATACGTCACTAAATCCAAACACTTCCAAGAAACAATTAGCCTTCCTGCACAAACCACGGCACCAGGGATGGCCCCAGTAAGAGCTTCTTCCACCCAGAGTTCGCTCCCCCGAGCGAGGATCGGCGACCCCTAACCCGATTAGGCTTTTGTTTTTTGACTGGCCAGGCAGGGGACCTCGCTTTTCGAAGGGAAAGCCCTCTCCCCTCCGGGGACCCAGTCGTTTACTCTTAATTCGCCCGTGTGAACGCGGTGAATAATGTTTGGGGTGCTCGTCTCGAAAATATTTGGCCCACAGATGTGTTGGTGATGGGGGGGGGGGAGATGAATTCTGAACACCCCCGAATTTTTTTAGTCGCTAGGTCACACTAGAAACCCGTGATAATTAGGTAATTGCCCGGATTTTCTAGTTTAGCGCGATCTCTGGCACGATCTATGAATTTTTGAGACCTTTTTGGGTTTTTTTGATCCCCGGCAAAAGAGCCCAATTTGGGACTGGCGACACCTTGATTCATAATTCCCGTAACCTGAATAGCCTCAAATCAGGGCAATTGCCTTTTTGTGGCCGGGAATTGATGGGAAGGGGCCGGCGACCACGACCTCAACGAGGCTAATGAACTCGAGGTAAAGGGTGAAATTTCAAAAAAGGCTCGCTTGCCTGAGCAGTTATGCTTTGGAAAGGTATGAGCGGGTTTGCGATTTTGAAGAAGGTTGCGATCTTTGAGGTTGCTGATAATCTCACACCCTCTTCTGATCGGTTGTACGGCACCATGACGCGCGTCATTCAACTAGGCGACCGGATCTAAACACGACAACGATCACACCCGCGAGGGAGGCTCACCCCGAAAATAGCCGTGTGAATTGCCGGGCGGCTCTCTCAGTCCGTCTCGAAAACTCTGAGAAGCGCGCGGCTCGGTCCACCACCTGGGATTTGCCACCCCAAGAGACGGAAGCAATTTGGTAGATCGGTTGGGGGAGGCTGAGGTTTGAGGCCGGGGGTTTGCCTACTTGTGGCTGGTTTTTTGGGCGGTGAGTGTTGTGTTACGTATAGGGGTTAAAGGGGGTTGGATTAAAAGGGCCTGAAAGGCATTTCTTTAGATTCGGTTGGCTATAGATCCTATAGATTTTTCCGCGGCCGTGTACACGCGTACAACGTACACGCCGCGTGGCCCGCGTGATACGGTCGGAATTCGTTACGCAATGGAAGGGGTTGCGTGATAAAATCCATCTAGCGTGCACGTAGGATGTCCGTCTCCCTTTAATCCGCAATTTTTCGAACTCTATGCACTTTTTGGGAATTTCATTGTCACCATCTAGCAACGATGAAAATGGAAATCCGACTTCCCACAGATTTAGCCGAACAAAGCCCGTTTCGGCAACACATATCCCATTCTTATGACTTTTGCTGCTGCGCTGGGCCCTGGGGGGAGAACCAGCTAAGTGGCAGGGGGTTCAGAATTGAATTTGACGTTTCGCGCGCTTTTTGTTGTGGCAACGGCAACGAGGTGGTAGCCGTGGGGGATCTAGAAGCCAGGCTAAAAACCGGGATGTTAGGGACCCCCGAAAATTCCTCGACTTCCTACCTAGCGGGAACTTTCGTCTCTTTCAGTGGTGTCTGGCGTATTTCAAAACACCCAAAAATGTACGCGCAGTCAAATTTGTGCCGTGGCGATCCGTTTATCCCGGGCGGTCATCTTTGAC
Organism: Mesorhabditis spiculigera; assembly: GCA_958295435.1. Lineage (NCBI taxonomy): Eukaryota > Metazoa > Nematoda > Chromadorea > Rhabditida > Rhabditidae > Mesorhabditis > Mesorhabditis spiculigera. The sequence continues at coordinate 399,012 of CATQJA010002637.1, forward strand.
ACCTGAGCACCCAGGGGAAGCCCCCTGCTTCTGAATAGCCGAGTTGATGAATGCAAATCGAATTCAATTCATCAGTCTCCCGGCTCCAACGACGTCAATTTTTTCGGCGAAAGAAGGATGCATATTTATGAATTCTCAAAAAATATTTACCAACCTAACCCGAGCCCCGACCCTGCTGCTGTCGTCGTGCAGCGAGTACAATTAGCATTATGGAGCATTTGATTAATGGACGAGAGAAAGCGAGAGGGCGAGCGAGAGAGAGATAGAGAGAACGATGGCACGCTTAGCGGGACTGGCTGAATGTTCAATGAACATATTTGGGCCCCCTAACGCTGGCCATTTGGGGGGCTTATGCTATTTTTTGCAACTGGGGGACTCCCTGAACTGGAATGGGGGCGAGGAGGGCCATCTGTGATGGCCTTTTTGATGGATGAAGACGTGGGGAGAATGTATAGAATGAGGGCGATGGCTCAATTTGGGTTGTCCACCGAATTCTGGGGGATTAAGGGATGCTTCCTAGAATTTCGGTGTAATTTGTAATTTTTTGGAAGTTGTAGGGTGAATTTAGACGGGGAAATTGTAATGGATAAAAGTGTGGCATTCTGTACTATGAAAATTAGAAAGTCCTAATGTTTATCGAACAATCATTGGGAACATCGCACATCAACATATCTAAAGATTCCCGCCGGCAAAGCCCCACTCCCCCACCACATAAAAAAATATTATGCCATCAAGCACTTTTGGGCAAATCGAGCATGGGTAATGTCACCGTGTGCGGGGCAGAGATGCCGCCGCCGTAGCTGGGCAGTTAGGCAAAAAGGAATAACAAAGCTGTTGCCCACCCTGGCCCTGTCCGCCGAGACGGCTCACACGACCCCCCTATTGCCGCCGATCCAAAGCCAATTTTAAAGGTGTTGCCCTCCCTACGCGGAAGTTCAAAGCCCCCATACGGCTGCAATGTCCTTTTTGAGGACGGGGGAAGGTGTGTGGGGGATTGTTTTGTAGCCACCGCACCCTGATTGGGCTTTTTGTGTCGCGAGAATAGGGCGCGGGCCCTGGTGAATAATGACCAAATTCCAGCGCCCAATTATTCCAATTCAATTCCAGGTCCGTCTGCCCGACCGTGTCAACGAGGACGTCGTCGAGGACCCCACCGGCACCAAGCAGCTCTGGGAACGTGGATGGCTGAATGGGGCTAGTCAAAAGGTGCTTTTTAAAGGGATCTGGCAGGATAAAAGTTGTGGGATTATCATTAAAACTTGACTTTTAATTTCACGCGTATCAAAATCGTTAAAAAATCGAAAGCTTTTAAATTTTATGAAAATGCTTGGGGCCTTTAAGTTATCAAAAACTACTAAAAGCGGAGTACCGTTTTAAAACGCGGTTTTTTATATTAACTCACTATTTCCAGCTCGAAATGATCTCTGTGTTCTACGTGGGCGACATGATCACCTCCCTCCAGAAGGCGTCGATGGTCCCGGGCGCTGGTGAAGCTCTCGTCTACTCAACGATTGGTGGCCAGATTGGCATGCTCGTGCCGTTCATGAGTCGTGAGGTATGTTTTTAATGCCACCTACGTCCATTTGCTTTCGTACGAAAAATGAACGCGATTCTTTTATTAATTTTTGGCTAATAAATTGCCCTTTCCAGGAGCACGACTTGCTGCAAAACCTCGAGATGCACCTCCGTGTCGAATTCCCGCCGCTGTGTGGCCGTGATCATCTGTCGTTCCGCTCCTACTACCACCCGTGCAAGGTTAATTTTTGAGCTATGGACCAGGTCTTCTTGGGATAGCCCCCGGCCTTAATCAAGCCCCTGCATTTGCTTGCGTGTTTGATGGGCGTAAAAATAGATGGCTGCCGGCTTTTTGAGGAAATTTTTCCAGACGTCCCTCTTTTTCAGTCTGTGATCGATGGGGACATGTGCGAGCAATATTCCATGATCGACCCGCAGAAGCAGAAATCGATCGCCGAGGAGCTGGGCAAGTCGCCGAACGAGGTATGGATATTTTAAAGGGACAGACAAAGCATGGCTATGGTTTTTTTGCTGAGCCGGAGCACGGCGTCAATTAATAATTACGAACAGGAATGCGTGTTGCGCGTTGCGTGTCGCGGCGAAAAACATAGGAAATCCCTAGCGAAAACCTACAGTCTTGTCATATTCGATTTTTATGGTAGTTAGGCTTTATCCCTTTAAAGCCTCAGATCGGTGGCTTGTAAAAATCATTAATCCCACCCTAATCTTTCTATTTTCAGTTGATCAAAAAGCTGGAAGACATCCGGACACGCTACGCCTTCTAGAAGACGCGCAGCAACCCCGTGACCGGTCGATTGTTTTCTGTTGCATCGGCCGGCTCCGTCGTCTCGTCCAACATATTTATTCCCAAAGTTACCGTTGGTTGTTCTCATGTCAAATCCCCGTTTTCACCGAATTCCCCTCCCATCCGTACCATTTTACGTCGCCTAGACGGGCCCCCCATTCTCCACCGTTGCGCATCTCATTCTTTTTAAGGATTTACATTTAAATCTTAAGTTAAAAATTGTTGTCTTCCCCCCTGGCGAGAAATGTCTCCCGCTTTGCCGGTCGACTCCCCCGTGTTTTCTCCGGGCGACCGTGGTGATGTTGAACATTTATTTGATGTTAGTAAACTTTACAATATGAATTTGAAGGTGGAAAATTGTTACGCACGATATAATTTTACGAATGGCTTGAAGTGTCTTAGCTCTTCGATACTTCTTGAAGATGTCGTCAAGTTAGGGGAGCAACAATTCGCTAGCGATCAGTAGATGATCTTTGCTATCTAGTGCATCCACTTGGCTAGTGTCGGCGTGGGCGTCTGCTGGGTTCTCCTCCTAAAAATTTTGTAGATTGTGATTTATCCAGAAGCGCACCTTCGACTTTCTGAGCTTCTCCTGCTTGCGCCACTTGGCTCGCCGATTCTGGAACCACACCTGAAAACGAGGTCTGGATTTTGCTTTTTCGGTTTTGTTGGAGGTTCTAGAAATCTTACCTGCACCCTAGCTTCAGTCAGGTCAATCCGCATCGCGATATCCTCACGCGTGTAGATATCGGGGTAGTGCGTCTCCATGAAGGCCCGCTCGAGCTCCTGAAATTTTGTGACGTGAAAGCGGCAAAATTATTTTTAAACGATTTCGACCTAGCCGATATCTTTAAAATTCACACCGTACTTTGAAACCCCTTAATTCCATTTCATTTACCTTACCTTTAGCTGCGCACTAGTAAAAGTAGTCCGAATGCGGCGCTGTTTCCGGCGTTCTGCTGGATTCCCACCGCATAGCGCTCCTGAAAACGGGCTTTACAAATTTCTCGTTACCATGTGCTACTTCCAATATCAATTTATAGCTTTAGTTTATGACGATCATAATTTTAACTGGTTTTTAACATTTTTAGCGTTTGGCCCGCCACTCACCAACAAGACTGGAACTCGGCAACCCGGGCAGCACCCCGCCACGTAGCCCCTCCGACACCGACTTCCCGTACAGCTGATACTGAAGGCCTACGATAGGGTACGGCATTTTCCGCAACTTTTATGCTATTACCGGTATTAAAGAAGGCCTGCAGCTGCTCGGTGCTCTGTCGATACACACCGTTTGATTGGTTGGGAAGCGAGCTGATGGCAATGTGGATAATGAAAGTGAAAATTGGCGCACCGGCTTGCCAAACTGTACGGATTCGCGTACTGGCCGTACAATGGAGATTGGTGTGCCGCGTAGCCGGACTGGGTGGCAGCGAAATTCAGGTTGGCGGCTGTCATCTGGAGCTGGATTTTTATAGGGATTTTGATAGAGTTATGATCTCTTCTAGCTTGCCCACTTTCAAAATTCCCTGATTGTTTATGGCAGGTGTAATTCCTCACGGATCTCTGCTAGCCTTGTGGGTGTATTTGCACTTTCTTTCAAAAAGTTGGGCTTTTTCTCAATTCCTTGAAATTCTCAAATGATCTCCGTTAGCCTGCCCACCTTCGAAATTCGTTTTTTTTTGATCGATACCCGAAATTACCAAATCAGCTTTGCTAGCTAGCGAGCCACATTTTCGCCTCTTTGTCCGCTAGATTCAAATTTTTCCACCGCCAAGAAAATTCGTCAAGGAGCTCGTTACCATTTTCTAGAAATTCCCAAAATTCAAATTTTCCTAGCTAACTTTGCAACTCCTCAAAAATCTCTGCTAGCCTGCCCTCAAAACCGACCTGAAACGGATTCGGAACCGTCGGACTGTCATTAGCCGTCGCACTCCCCGACGTCGTCTGCGTGCCCGCAAAATACCCACCGTAGTCCATCGCTAAAAAAGGATAGTTTTTCTATGATTTTCTTGCGGTTTTGTTGCACCTAGTCCTAGGGTTACGGTATTTCGCGCTACACCCCTTGCAAATGTCCACCCAGCCCTTACTGTCTTCTCCCTGACGAGCGACCCCCTCTTCACACAACCACTTACAACATGGCACCCAAATTGGAGGGCCCCCGCCCGAGATTATCGCCAGCTTGACGGATCACAACATACCAGATTATACTAATTACGCCATGTTATACGGGTAGTGTTGAATTTAGGGAATTGGAGTACTTTGGAATGGGTTTAACATTTTTTTTTTGTATTACTCCTTTACCCAAAGACCGTAGAAATTCGCTCCCCCAACGAATTTTTTGAATAACGAAAATTTGTAACGGCCTAACGTGTGATATCATCTAATTACGGCATTTTATGCGGTTAATGTGAATTTTGGGGACTTAGAAATAAAATACGGTCGGTAATGGGTTTTGAAAATGGAGCTGTTACCGTACCTGAGAATTGCTCTAAAAATTAAGGCCACATTTTTTAATATGCAAAAATTACATGTTTATACTAATTACGGCTGCTTTTTTGATGAAGTATCGTACCCTGGAATCTCAAAAATTACTTCAATTTTGAATTTTAAGGGGCAGAACGGAAAATACTCAAATTATATGCCTGTGACTAAAAATCGTCAATTGGAAGGCCGCGTAGTCTTTGAAATGAAGCTCCGTTGGGGTACAAATGACGCCGTATTCTACCGTATGACATTGTGCTTAAGCTACCGTAATCCCAGGGACAAAATCCGAAAATCTAACTAGCTTACCTCTAATGAACGATTCCGGTAGATAGTCCAGGTTCGGAATTTGGGATTAGGGAAGCCGACGAATTACAGCGGGTTCTCGCTAAGGTCAACGCTCAACGGATTACGGTAGTGGTCCAGCGGCAATCTGGCGCAAGTGGTAGATGTCGAATCCCCGCTGCCGGCTATCCACCCAAACAATCCAATTAGCATCCAACGGCAGGGGAGGCCAAACGGGAGGAGGACGATCCCCTGATTGTCGACTCTGTTGTGGCAGTATTGGCCCTCGGAAGGCCCATCTGATAGTCGCCCAACATATCCAATCTCCGCGGCGGGACCCCCGGAAATGCGTGGAATTCATCCGGTTTCCAGGGTTCGATTCCTCGGAATGCAGAGAATTGATCAGGTTCGGAGGGTCGAGAATCGGGTTGAATGGAATCAGGGGCGATTTTAGCCTGTAAATTCTTAATTCGAAGGTAATAGAGGGGTTTTAGGTGTCGTAATCGGTTATATGTGGAAAATGCAGTAAACATGATTTTCAAGGGGTGGTGACACCTCAGGAATTTGTCAAAAAAAACAGCTTAAGGATGCTTGACTCTCGACACCGCAAACGAACGGATCGTCGAATTGAATTCTTGCGGGCAGGCTAGCAGAGATCCCTTCAGAAGCCCGATTTTCAGGAGACACGATTTGCCTACCGTAGTTCTTAAGATAGTTGGTATTTTGATTTTCCGCTTGACGTCTCAAAGCGTCATCGTCATTCTCACCGGTTTTGCTAAAAATGGCTGCCATCCGAGCCCTAAATCCAGATTTTCGGATTTCGCATTCCGCGCCGATTCTCTTGACGGTACGGTACCAGGCACGTTTCTGAATCCGCTCTTCCAAACCTCAAACAATCCCCAGCTCTCGCACTACGACATATCAAGTCAGCCTTTCAAGACGTCGAAGAAAACTCCAATAGGCAAATCCGTGCCTATTTTGACCTGTTTTCCAGCATTACAAACGGAAAAGTGCTTTTTCAATTTTGAAAAATCATCCAACCCTGACTGTGAGATTTGATGATTCCATTTTGTCGCCCTGGGCCCTATAAAATGACCTGTGAAAGTGGGGGGAACCAACGGCCAGTCCACGCCAAACCCTGTGGCTTCTTCTTCCCTCCCGCCCGTCACCATGACCACCCGAATATTGCGGCTTTTCGGCCCGCTGAGCCGTCTGTTTTCCGAATTTTCCTCTGCACACGGAATGCAGGAGAATTTGGAGATTGATACCTCCTATTTTTGGTCCTAATTTTTAATGAATATCTATGGTCAAAGAAATTAAATTTTTACATTTTTTGTTGCATAATTTTTCAGAAAAATTTATTTTTATAATTGTCATTTTGAAAAAGCTTCTCTTATTCTAGTTGATTACATCTATAAATTAATTCTATTTGAATAAACGTTGAAGTATATTTGTTTTAACATCAATTTAAAATCGTTTTACTTTAATTTCCGCCTTCTCTGAATTTTCGGGCAGTAAATATCCCTCATAATTGTCATTTTTAGGAAATTTTGGACGTTTTTATTCTTTTAAACGCGTTTAATTATTTCTTCCGTTTCCGGCCGATTTCCTCCAATTTCCTCCGGCTTCTACGAATTTCGACGATTTTTTGTAACCCCCAAAATCACGGGACCAATTCGAAATCCCGAGACCCCATGTTTTTGCACATTTTTCGGGTTTTTTAGCATTTTCCGGGGGAACCGGAGCCGTTTGTAGCCGCTGTGCTTTGCCCGGGGCTTGACGGAATTTTCCCGGCTTTTCCCATGCTCTTTTTGCTGTACTATATTTTGCTAGGCGTCAATTCGTGTGGTGCGTATTGTCACGGAATTTCGGTTGGACCAATTTTAAATTAAAAATTCGTAAGGTTTATGGCCGGGTACGGTATGATACGGTATACGGTACTTCGCTCCACGGCTAAAATTTTAGTAAAATTCTATAATTATTCATTTTTTAGTATAATCAGCAAAAATACCTAATTTAATCGGTACCTATCTACCGTAACTCATGGAAAATGCTAATTCTGATTACGATAATTTAAATAAATACGATTAAGGGCCGAAACTATATAATTAGAAATGACAGCAAACTTTAGTTTTATTAAGTGTTTTTCGGCAATAGAATTTGTTACAAATTCCCTATTCCTTGTCCTTTTCGAGCTACCGTAGTAAATTCACAATTCCTATTGCATTACCGTAATCCCCCGCCCGTCGAATCGTATTATCTCGTAGTGGTGGTGGTGGCATTCCACTCACCAGGTGTATATTTTGTTGTTGGCTTGTGGCTACTAGGGCCCACTGCGGCCCACCCACCCCAAGCCGAACCCCCAATTTTCCGGCGACACGAGAAAACGGGGGCCCATAAGCGGAAACCGCTGGGTGTTGTGTCGTATAGCTCTTTTTTAGTTGAGTTCTTGCTTATTGTTTCTAGATTTGGGGGTATATCTTTACAATTTTCCGCAAAGAAACGCTGCTAGATTGCCTAGTTTTTAGGCGTCAGGAATTTTGCCATTTTGTCTCATTGCTGACAAGTGATTTTTTTAATATATTTTTAAATTATATTAAATTCAAATTTTTTAAATATAAAAAATATTTTTAATATTTTTAATATATTTTATTGCATTTTAAAAATCTGTTGCCAGATTTATTTATTTTGCTTAATTTTGCGAGGTTGCTACGCTTTTCCGCCAAGGATCTCTGCTAGTTTGCCCGAAGAAGCACGTAGTGTTTCGCTTATTCTTAAAAAGACTTCCTTGTTCTAAAATAAAAGTTAGGTTAATTTTTGATACCATCCTTTTACGGATTTTCCTCTTCCCTTTAATGCTTAAAGATTTTTTAGCTTATTTTTTGGATTATCCGCAAAGAATCGCTGCTAGAAGGGGGGGGGGGGGGGGGGCCCAACGGCGGGCGAAAAGGCACCAAGCGCGGCGCTCGCCTCAGGTATACCCGCAATTTATCGCATTTTTAAAACCTATCCCCTGTTCCCAAAAATGACGTTTTTAGACCTTTCTACAAGGATTCTCTGCCCACCCGGAACTTTTACTTTTTTATTTGTCGCCTACCACTGTTCCTTAAAATGCACTTTTAAGCAGATTTCCCCTTTTTATAGGTATTCCTTTTGTAAGGCTGCTTTTATTAGGCAAAAAAATCCATTTTTTACAGTAGTCGCAGTGGCGCCCTTCCGAATGGCCACCGCCGCCACCGACCGAATCATCGAAAATGGGGCCGACGAGGAGATGATGTTGTAAGTTTTTCTCGATCAGATACTGTAGCTCATCCTCATTTTAGCGAAATCCCAGTGCTCCCGAAGGGGACCGATCTCGTGCTCCATCTTCTCGACAATTGGGGCGACACGCTGTGGGTGGGGCTCAACTGCGTCGAGGTGTTCACGGTTGATGGCACGCGAGCTGGGGTTGAGAAGGTAGTTTCATTTTTAAGTATACAGGTCTTCCTGGCTTCAACGCTCCTTTACCGATAAATCTTGTTTTCTAAATCGCGCTCAATCCACCATATCCTGACGCAAGGTCCGGGTTCGAACCCCAGGCGCGGTGAAACTTTTTGCTTTTTGGTGAACAGCTAGATGATGCCCCTTTTTGAGTAGAACCCATTTTCCAGGTGAGCAGCAACGCCACCGCCCAACAACTAGGAGACATCCAATGTCTACTAGTCGAGAATTTCGGTTGTACAGATGGTGCTCAAATGTGGTGCGCCAGTATTGGAGAGGTACGATTTTTAGTAGATCACATACCTAGGCTTTCTGCAATTGTTTCCGACTTAAAATGCTTGTTTTGTTGCCGAAATCCTTCAATGAAAACCACTCTTTTAGGCGCCCATCGAACTGCGGCTCCACTTTGCCAAACCGGAGGCCGTGGCGATGATCCGGATTTGGGTGGGCTTTTGGCAATATATTTTTGATGGGTGTTTATCGGTTCTAGAATTACAATGAATCTCGTGTCCATGCACAACGCGGGGTCCGCCGGCTGAATATGACCCTCGATGGGGAGATTATTTTTAAGTGGGTATCTTCTTGGACTGAAATTGCTCGATTTATTTTCGACTCTGGTGATTTCGCCTTTAAATTAAATCTGGATAAAAATACAATTCCTAAAGGTCTCTGCTAGCTTGCCACGGGTTTTTTTGGCTTCTTGGAAAAGGAATTAGAGTTCAGAAATGCTAAAAAAAACGGCTAGCTTTTCTTAAGACTTTCTAAATTCTAAACACGTAGTTTTTGGTAATACTATAAGTAATTCAATACGATTTTATCACATTGCCAAAAGATCTCTGCTAGCCTACCCTATTTTGAAGCATGTCTTGTAATGTTACATCTCAAAATTTATTTTTTTTTATCAGGGGTGAAATCAAATGTGCCTACGAGTCGGAAGAAGAAGCGGAAGGCATGGGTGATGTAAGTTGTTTATTTTTATGTATTTTCATCCATTCATTACTAGACGGTCCTCTTCACTACCGACGAGGCAATCCTCGAATCCATCGCCAACAACGACCTCTGTCTCATCCACGATTTTGACTTTGCCAATTCGACGCAAGATGTTAGGGAACAGAGCGGTAATTACGCAACATTTTATCTAAATTTATTTATCTCTTTTGTTAGAACATTCCGACGCGCTGATGACGTTCACACCGTATCGGCCGACGACGGGCGAACTTTTGGAGAGCCCGCGCGCCGAGCCAAAGTTCTACCCTGTAAAGGAGGCAATTCCGGGCAATGGGATCGATTTGAAAGCGAAAGGTAACTTTATAAGGCGTATTTTAATTGATTTGTAAGGTGGTAATCTAGTCCGACTTTATATTAATTTTTTATAGTCCTACACATCGAGTTGCTGTCAAATTGGGGAAGCCGGGATTCGATAGGGTTGACCGGGCTCGAGGTGAGCTATTTTTGTAGGATAATACTTTATTTTTTTCCAAAATACAGTTATAAACTTTTTAATTTCATTTTTGAGTAGTATGTGACCTTTTTTACGCGTCCCTACGTCGTTTTTAGATCCTTGGCCCCAACGCAGAAGTGGTAAAACTTCAAAACGTCCAGATCAGTGTATCGAATGGCTCGCCTGGAATTGAAAGGTATATATTATTAACAACTTATGAAACCTTAATTTTTAGCCTAATAAGCGGACGCAATCTATCGCGCAGCCCCTCCGAAATGTGGCTGACACCGTTCGACCCTAGCAAACCGCCGACGATCACCATCAACTTCCCGCAACCGCAGGCGATTACTGGTGAGAACCTCTGCAAATGAAAATTATGGCTTTTTATGCGTTAAAGTTTAATTTTTAGCTGTTATTACCCTTTTTCAGGCATCTCCTTCTGGAACTACAACGCCTCACCGGAAATGTCGTACGCAGGCGTGCGCGAGGTCCGAATCCATGCCAACAGCAAGCCGGTCGTGGGAAATGCACTTTTAAGGAAAGCCCCAGGTACGAAAACAGCTGCAACTAAAAGTTTTAAATTTTAGGCTTCGTCTTCTTCGACTACGTCCAGGATGTGCCCTTCACGAAGGCGTGGTCCCAGAAGACGGCCGTTCCCCGTCCGCTGACCCATTCGATCGATGGATGTAGGGAATTAAAAGTGAATTTAAAATATTGCTATTTCAAGTTATCTTCCAACTGCGGCTGCTCTCGACTTGGGGCGACGAGTTCTACGTGGGTCTCAACGGGATCGAGCTGTTGGATAGGAGAGATCGTCCGTTGAAGCTTCGACCTCACAGTAAGTCAGGATCGATAACGCATCAATATTCCTCAAGAATCTCGGCTAGCCTGCTTGAAATCTCGATATTTTTCGAGGCTACAAAGCCTTTCAGATCTCGCCGCTTTCCCCGAGTCCATCAACATCCTCCCGATGGTTGACGGAGATCCTAGAACTAGTGAAAATCTCATAGATGGGTGCAACGACACCGAGCGGTTCGTGGACATCTCCTAAAAGACAAAAACTAACCTTTTTTAGGCCCGAACACATGTGGTTAACCCCGCTTTTACCCAATCGAGTAGCCCGCATCTTTATCATCTTCGACGAGCCAACATTTGTCTCCAAAATCCTCGTCTACAACTATCGAAAAACACCGGAGCGGGGTGTACGCCACATTTCGGTAGGTTGAAAATACATAAAAACACATAAAATGCAATTGCTAAATTATCCATAAGAGTCCAATATCACTTCTAGGTATCCGTCGACGATCTGATCGTCTTTTCCGGTGAAGTACCCCCATCCACCGGCCAACAAACCGGAATTCTTGAAGTTGGAATGCGAGAGGACTGAAAAAAAGCGTCTTCTCGCCTCTAAAAATGTCACCGGTGATATAAATGTGATTTCGCAGCCTTGATCTAATCTATTATTGTTGTCGCTTGCTTTGCCCGTGTCGCCTCTGAATAAACTGTGGATTGGCATTGCGTACATTTAACCATAATCTGTTGATATGCACATTTATCGTGGAATCACATTTCGGAAAGAGATCTGAAAATTGAACTTTTGAATTATCCATCTGCCATCCGGGCTTTCTTCTTTTCGGGCATCCCCTCGATAAGCTAAATTGATGGATTTTTCGTAGTTTGCTTGATATTAGTGCAGACTCACCATTTGTGTGGTAATACCCTTCCTCAAGCAAGCATCGGTGATATTTCGCTCGAGCGTGGCGACCCTTTCACCCGCCAAATGTCCATTTTCCAAAAGCATTGACGCGCCCAGCTGCTCGGCGGCTTCTTCTTTCGCTTCCTTAATATTTTTTGGTTTTGTTTTTGCTTCTTCCCCTACCTTCAACTTCAAAAGCACTGCCTCGTCACAGACTTCGGCGTACTGAAGCGCCAGGTAGCTCCAATTCACGAACACCTCCAAACGATCGAGGTCCACCGTTTTCCAAAGCGCTATCGCGGCCGCTGTTAGGTATCTAAGCGGAAATTGGGGTAATTTAAAAAAACTACTGGTTAATTTCATCTTTGAACTTACTCAAAACTCTCGACTATTCTCGCCCACGTCTTTCGCCGTAATTCCCCAGAATTTGCCTTCTTTGGCATTCGATCTTGGACTCGACATATCTAAATTGGTCATATTGATATTATTCTAACGCCAAAAATACATTTATGACGCTAAAAACTAATTTTTATTTCTGGCTGGAGCCCTTACGCGTTTTTTATCGGGCTACACCCAGCGCCCATCGCCAGTCCACCCAGTGCTCTCTCCTCATCCTTACATTTAAAATGGATCGAAAAATCTTCAAAGTTCTTTGCTAAATTTCATAAAATCAATGCTTTTACAATGTTTTTATACAATTTCCGATGATCTAATCCGGCTATTTTCAGGTATGTCCGATGCCTCTTTCCTGGACGACTCCATTTCGCCGATAAAGAAGCACCAACACTCTCAACAACGCTTGCAAACTCCCAAAAAGTCGTCTCCTCCACTTCTGGATCTCACCAACAGCCCGGACCTCTTCAATGTCAGCCACGCGTCCGCCACATCAAGCACAACAAGCATTGTGAATGCCCTCGACCGCAGCACCGATATATTCGCGAGCCCAAGGGCAGGGCGGCTCAATGCCTCACCTCAAGCCAAGGTGAGGAGGATGACGATTCCGGCGAGTCCGATATTATTCGAAACAATGGATGTGCGAACGAACTCGCCAGGTAGTATTGTCATTTCACCGCTAGCTTCACAGTTACGCACTCCTGAGGCGCGGACCCCGGCAACACGGATTCCAGACACGATCTCCCCGCGGTATTCGAGGGCCAGGAGAAGAATTGCTGCGGGCTCGACGCTCACGCCAGAACCTGAGGCGAAAACTTGCAGTCCACGCACCAGCAGTAAAAGAAAGACACCCGGAACGATGAAGCATTTTGGCATCATTCCGTTGACGATATCGCCGGTCAAAAAGTCGCAGCCAAAGAGATTTCAAGCCGACTTCCCAACGACGCCGGTGGGGAAGCCTAAGTCAGAGGCAATCCCCCGTACTATTTCTCCTGTGAAGAAGTCGAGTCAGGTGATGCTCTTGACACCTCCGCCTTCCAACCCGGATGCGCCGTCTAGTTCTACGGGATCTAGCCGGCTGCGAGATCGGTCACCTTCGCTTGAAATTGTATTCGATAGCCAAGAATGTAAAGTGGAACCGGAACTAAGCCGGGGCCAGAAAACGTCGCAACGCTTCCGTGAGTTGCTGGACGACGCTGCAACTCCGACACCCGAGGCCCCAAAAACACGTGCGGAAAAGCTAAAGGAACGCGGTCTTCGGGACGGACAGGTCGTGCGAAATCAACAGGACCGTGCGTTGATGCACGGGACTGATTGTCCATGTTGTAGCGGGTACTACGGAGCGCTGGATTTAAGCCCGGTCTCTCGAAAGAAGCGTATGGACCAAATATCGAGGCATCGCTACGTTGAGAAGCCGCTACCAAGTACCCCAGAACATTATTGGGATCTGGATTTCCCATCGACTCCCGAATTAGAGCGCCGTGGCGTCATTAGAATAATGGGGCAGAAAACGAAGACGCCGGAACGAAGGCGATTGTTCAAGTAGTCCCGCGAGAATTTCTCAATTTTTCTCATTTTTTTTGCTTTAGCGCGTTGGCTTCCTCCCTCCAGTAAAACGCTGTGAATTTTGCTTAACTTTTTGAACTCGGCAATGAATTGGTCTGATCTCGACTATCCTTTGTCTCGCGTTAATACTACTGGTTCTCGTGATACGGTTCTCCACATTTACTGTGATCTGCTTTCCCAACGAATATATTTAGACCACTCTACGATGTCTCAACAGGCGCTCGAGGGATTGCGCATGCAGTTCGAGAAGGAGATTGGGGTTTTCAAACAGCTCGAAAAAGGTATGGACAATTTTCCTTTCACGAATTTGTTCTTAGATCGGGAAAAGTACATCGAAAACCGACAAAAGCTGGAGGGCCAATTTACTGAAAACACGATGGTGAAGCAGGTTTGAGTATGCTTTTCTTTATATAAATGTCTTTTTTAGGAGTTGGATCTGTTGGAGGAAGATTCGAAAGTTTTCAAATTGATAGGAGCCGTTTTAGTCAAGGTAAACAATTTTTTTGGGCGATTTATATCCCTATTTAGGTTGATTTAACTGAAGCAAGGAGTCAAGTCGAGAAGCGATTGGAATACATTCAAGGAGAAACGTGAGTTTTTTACCGGCCCAGACCTTATCAAAAAGCATTTTAAACAGCGCGAAGTTCTCTGATTTTCTATTATATCCTCTTTTTTTAGCAAACGCGTCGAAGACCAAATGAACGACAGCAACGACAAGAAGAAGGTGATGGAACAGAAGCTGACCCGAATCCAAGAAGACATGCAGAAGATCCTCCAGTCGGGCAAGAAGTAAATAGACCTCTCATTTTCCGCTTTTCTACACAACACTCATTGCTTTGCCGATCTGATTCTTGTCCTCAAATCTCTCATTTTGCGTGTTGTCATGTTTGTTGATTTGACTTTGAATGGTGTGCGCTATAAACGTTTTAGAATACGGTAAACTGACCGTGTGATAGGCAAAGTAGATGCTCAACTGGCTACCGGAGACGACGCGAGGGTCAATAGATCGGGGTGGGCGCTCGAAGGCGTCGATCCACTCCCAACATACCTAGGAATTAGACTGTTAATGCTCTGCGCTGTGAGGTTACCTCAATCATCGTTTCATCGTAGTGACTTGTGTTGAGAACGCAGGCGAAAACATGGTCTAGCAGTTCAAGGTCATCTTCAGTAGTTATTTTTGGTGAGATTCTGGTTTTCTAGATTACCTGCATTGAAGGCATGGTCACTTTTGACTGTGCCTCTTACTAGGGTAATCGCTTTTTCGTAATCTCGCGTGACTGTTGCTCGAAAAGCTTCCGTAAGGGGTGGTAGATTAAACGAGGGCACCGGTTCTCCACCTGTAAGTTATTAATGTTTTTTAAATTATAACCATTAAGTAATTAGTATTATCTTAGAAATTGTTGAATTATTGAGGTAAAATAAAATTTAAAAAATCCTTTTTTTTCAAAATTTTAAGAAGAATTGAAAACTCACCGGCCACGTGTTCCATATCCGGCGCAATGTTGTAGCCGAACTGAAATTATGGGCGGTGAATTATTACCGGTTTCGGTCTCGGGGCGGGGAGGGGAGGGCGGATTGAAGGCAAGAGCTCCTTCCTTTCAAGGGGACGAGTTACGGGGGGCAGTAGGTCAGTATTTGGAAGAAGGTGGTTTGAGATGGGGGTGTCCGGCTCTCGCGTTACTCGGGAATCAAGATCGACATTTCAGCCAGAAGAAAATATAAGGAATGTTGGCTTTAAAAATTAAGGATATTGGCGCTTTTGCAATATCGGGGAGAGGGGCTATTTTTCCTAAGGACCAGTTTTTCTAAAACAAATAAAGTAAATGTTTATAAACCGTTTTTTTTTCTCTACGATTCTTAAGCGTAAAATATTTTCATTAAGAAATACGAATCATAGCGATTTTCGAACAAATCTTTAACTTCAAAAATTTAAGTTTTTTGGAAATCAACTTAGAATGGTGGTGTCTGCCCCGCTCGAAGCCAGACAACTCAGGAGGGGGAGGGGGTTGGGGCCCCCCCGCTTGGATAGGGGGTAGTCGAACCAAGTAAAATTGAAGTTTGTTAAAAACTTGAAGGGCGCCTAAAAAAGGGGGGGGCCCTCTCCCCGGGGGGGCCCCCTCCCCTCTTCCCCCTCTTCCCCAGGCCCTTCCCCGCCCAGATCCCCTTTTTCGTTTTTTTAATATTTTAATTATCTTAATAAAATTTAAATCCTAAGACTAGCAAAGGGGGGGGGGGTGCGCTTGCGGGGGGTCTTCTAAGAAATGACAAAAATCCATGAAATGAAGATATTCAGGTATAAAGGAAAGAGCACGTCACTAGAAAAACGGAGTAATTCGAAAGGTATTATTAAAATTTTAATACTTTATAAAATAGTACCCCATAAAAGAAAAAAATGAAAACAGCTCAAACAACAGCTGATAGCTACACAAATTTGCGCCCTAACCCAAGCGAACCTGCCCTCCGAAAGCAAATGCAGAGCTGAATGCGAGGGTGGTGGAAACTAGAAAACGAGAGTGTTCGAGTCCGGGCACACACACAATATACATCGGTCAGAGCCCCCCTCCGGAGGCTGGCGCGCCCTTTTTAGCATGGCAGACGAGCGCGGAGCGCCCCCGCAAATCTGATGCCTTTAGGGTAGGGAGGGTGAGACTCGTTTTCGAACGCTCAGGAAGATCACGAGAAGAAGGAGGAGGAGCCCCCCACTTTTTAGGTCAGACCCTCATTTCGGACTGGCGGTTTTTGCCGCTGGAAAAGTAGAGCACAACGAAGTATGCCGGAATCTCGAAGATCTAGGAGTTTTTATAGAGCCGGCAATTCTACAAAAATCTGAATTTACGCGGCAATGGCAAAATAACAGAGTTTATATGGGGAAACAAATAGCCAGGCGCACCTTCTAAAGCTTACCTCGTGCAAAGCCTCACGATAACTCTTAGGCTTCTTCCCCTTGCCATTAAAAATTATCGGCCGGATCTCAGAACCAGAAGCCTCATCCTCCTCGTCGTCAGAAACCTAAATCGAAAGAGGATAAGCTCCAAAAACCTAGCCCTACAATCTCCCTTTTAATGGACCGAAACAGAGGCGGATCCTCTTCTTCTTCAGGTCCTGTTGCTATTGTTAGCTTTGGCGATTCACTAAAGAGAATCTAAAAAACCAGCTATTAAACCTCACCTTAGTTCCCGCTTAACATTTGCCAACAACATCGTCTCCGTCAAGTTTCGCTGTAATTTCTAAGCAAAAAATGTGCCGCTATTAGAAACATACCTCATCCAATGGAGTCGCTGTATTGTGCTGCGCTTTTGGAGGGCTGTTTTTAGCACGGCTCCTACACCTGGAAAGGATTTTTAGTGCCTTTTTACGGATTAAAATTAAGTGTCTGAAAATTAATAAGGTTAATTGAAAACGGGCTCTTCCTCGCTTCTAGAATGGACCAAAAACGAGTGGGCAATTGTTCTAAAAACGCCATTTTTTAAGGCGAACAAAAATATAGCACTGTGCATATGCAGTCTATTCTTTGCAAATCTTTATCAACGCAGCACGGCTTTACCCCCATTAGCTTGGACACTAGTCTAGGTGCTTATCCTGCTGCCAGCCGGCCCTCGGATGCAACCGATCCCGGCAATTACCACCCCATCTCGTGTCCAAGGAATCCCGGTCAAATCTGGGCATCTGCCTCAAGTCGCACTTGCAAATACCCGATAATTGCCTCCTGGACGTTCAAAACATACTGTCGCTTTTCGTTTGCGGACGGCTTCGTTTCCTTGGCTTGCTGATGGTGGGTGGCTTCTTTTCAGGTGTCGCTTTTGTCTTTACTGGATGGCTTGTGGCGTCGCCGCGGACGATGGGTTGTTGAGCAATTGCCTGGAAGAAAATAGTAAAACAGGCAAAAAAACTGGTGTATTAACCTGAAAAAAAAACTAAAATTCTTAATGTTTACCTGCATCTGCTCAACCGCTTCATCAGCCTCATAATTGTAGTTGAGGTGCTCGTCCTTGTGCTTTCGACTGACGTGTGTCCAGAGCCCCTGTAGAAACCACGCATCAATCAGAAATTCGTCTTGCAGAACCAAGACAACAAACCGGGCAGCCCGTATCTACACTGTTCTACCACTATCCTTGCAACGACCCCACCACTTCCATCACCCAACCTTTGTAGATCCATTATTCACTGTCAACAGCGCGCCACAGTATTTACATTTAGCTTGTACATCACTGATCGGCTCGAAATGGATCCAGACCAGAGCCGGCATACACTGAAGTGCAATTTGAGTTATGCAGAAATTTTTATTGGAGAAGGCAAACACGAACGGCATCGAAAAGGAATCGTGAGCAAAGTACCTACAGGCAGCGAAAAGAGTAAGTACAACAATAGTAGTGAAGCCAAAGGGTGGCAAAGAATTCAAGGAGCGAGTAGTTCTTTGAGAACGGATTTACCAAAGGACGAGGCTTTCCATTGACATAAAGTACTAAGCAACTCCCTTCAAAATTCAGATTTACAATCAAAATGGACCCGGCTGGGAGAGGCAAAAAAGGGGCTAAAGCGAATTCTGGAATGGCTCAAAAGAGATGAGGAAAAGGGTAGATTACTTGATGGAAACGCCGGCCAGTCCGCGGATATCGTACCTATTCAGCTCGACATCGCCCTCGACGCGAACGATTTCGCGCTGAATATGGCTGCTGTCCTTGCGATACTGTTTCTGAAAAGCAACACCTGTGTGTCGGATTGTTGGGCGGAATAGGCAAGAGCCCGCATGGGCCCCTCGGGGCCTCAGCTCCGCCCCCGTGGGCCCCATCGGGGATCAATATTACGCGCCGGGAACGGATAGAACGAGCCCGGGGCCCTTCACCCACGTCTAATCTCCGCCTTCTGCGCGCACTCAAATTGCTATCCGCCCCCGGCTTCCACGGGAAATTTTCAAAATTTGCGAAACGACTATGCAAATATTTCCTTGCACCCCGAACAATCAAATCACTCAAAAATTACCATGTTCAGCAAATCTATGACGTAGAGCACACCGCAAGTCATCACCTAAAAAAATGGGTATAATAAGAAATCGCTAAGCGAACCTCGCATTTTCCCTGGTCGGCGGCCCGAGCAGCTTCGATATCCTTCTCTGTGCGTGGGTCAAACCGCCACCAGCCGTTGCCACGCGCCTAAACAAAATTTAGTCGCCCGGCGCATTTCTTACTCTATACAGCCAGAAAGCCGTCTTTGCCTTGGATTTCTGCGCCATGGCCACTTGACTTGTGCCCGCCTCCGGCGATTCGGGACGTTTGTCCTTTTCTTTTTCCGGAGAAGCTAAAAGAACGCAACCATGGATTCACGAATCGAAAGTACGTTTCGCTCTCTTCGGCTGCGAAGGACCATCATCGTCGTCACCTTCGGGGTCGCTCATGTCGATTAGCAGGTGCTTGTCAACAACCTTCCTGAACTGCGCGGGGTTCAACGGGCCACGGCACATCGGGCAAAGCGGCGCCGCGATGACGCTCAAGGCAACACCTAACGACAATTTTACAACAATAAACAAGCATTTACCTTTTATGCATAGGAAACAAAACTTGTGTCCGCAGCCGTCGACGGCTGTCGGGAGCAGCATCTTTTGAGTGCAAATTGGACAATCATCATCGGTGACAGACATCGCCACACTGGAACTATCCGCTGTATGGTGATAATATTGCACTGCTGTGAATGCGCTTGAATTTCTTGAACAAGCGAATTGTTTTCTTGCCAAGGCGCGCTCCCAACAAATGATTCATAGCGCACGCCACAAAGTAGAGAACGGAGCCCACCCAACCATATAATAGAACGTGAAGCCGCAAAACTTTGTGCACTGGCTGCTTTTCTATTATTTACGTTTATTGGTAAGCAAACAGGCGGGGCAAAATGGTGAATAGAATATAAAAGTGTTCTGGGCCGAGGTAAAACAAAATGTTTATCAGGCGGATTAACAACAAGGGCTGAAACAACTGCCAGCACATCATCGACCATTTATTGTTGATCGGCAATGGTGACTTCAACATCGACTCCCGGCTCAATCGAGATGGAGGTGATTTGACGGAGCACCTCAGAGGGGGAGGTCAAGTTGATTAGGCGCTTGTGAACCCGCATCTAAAAGAACAGTTAGTGGTCAACAGCCATAAGGTTTACTTGATAACGATCCCAAGTTTTTGAGCCTTCACCGCAAGGGGTCTTGCGGGTGGTAATGCGCATCGTCTTAGTTGGCAGGCGGACTGGGCCCTTCACATCGAGCTCCTTGTCCTTGGCGCCCTTGATGAGTTGGCCGCACACTAAAAAGGTAGATATTATTCGCAACAGAATTTCTAGGTAGCGCAAATGTTGCAATTTTAAGCCGAATTCAGCCCGCCGGTGTATAAAATTTCGGCTCTAGTGCCTACAAATCTTAGCGTGTAGGTGTAACAACAAAAGTGGCTTTCCTGTGGAAAAGATGCGCGACACTCACTCATCAGCGTGTAAATATTAGGCTTAACGTATAAGAACCAAAAATTACCCTTCTCCAGAGCCGGCACATTTTGGGACGTCAAAGTGATGCGGATGCGGTGCTCAGAGGCATCGGTGATGGGTTTGTCGGACTTGAAGGGAACAGCCTAAAAGCTGGGACTGATAGGGCAAATCAGGAAATCCTCACCATTGTCGAAGAGAGTGTTGCGCGTCAGAAGAGATAAAAGGTACTGCTATCTTTTTGTTCTCTTTCTGTGCTCAATATCCAGTTTGCGCTGAAAAGAAATGAATTAGTGGGAAAAGCGGCGGAAACATGTCAGGGTATCATGAAAATAATGTTGAAAATCAGAATAATAAAGCAAGACCCAAGGAATTCAGAATTTTTCTAAAAAAGATAGGCCGTTCCCCAGATTTTGGCCCGGGAAATGAGGATCGCTGCGGGACCAGTCTGGTTGGCTACGTGCCAGTGTGGTTTGTAGCCCGCGAAAGCGCGGACTCTCGAACCTCGGCAAAAGAAGGGAGAATTGTGTCATTCCCACAAAAAAGTTTGAAAATCGAAAGTAATAATAAAGTTAGCCTTTTTTATTAGTTTATGTTGCATCATAATCATCAGGCGCTTTTGCGAGTTCATGCGCTTATTGCTCAAAATCCTCTCGAAAAAGTGTTAAAAAGTAAATTTTAAGATTTAATTTGTTTGTTTAGGCAGACTAATGGATGGCTACGAATTAGAAGACGCGGCTGCTTACTCGGGAGTGGGCAAAGTAAGCGTCGTCACCTATGATGCGGGGGATAGCTCAGATGAAGAGGCACCCGAAGATGGAAAGGTGCAAGAAAATTCGAGAACCTATCAAATATCCTTTAGTTTCGCAAAGTTGAGGTGGTGCCGAAGGCGAAGAAGGGGCAACGTGAACTGATGAGTATATTGACGTCAACGGGCAAGGAGCTCGTAGATCTGGACATGGCACTGCCTTCCTTGACGAGGCAGGGTGTCTACACCACAAAGTTGCAAGTTAGTGTCTGTGCGAAATGCGAAACGTGTACTTGGTATTTTTGGGGGAGTCGGGAATTCTGCGGGTTCTTTGGAGCTAAGGACTCAAGTAGAGCGTTTTATGGTAAGATTTAGCCTTATTTTTGTTAGAAATCGCCGAAATTTTGGTTATTTTGGGTTAAAAAATCGTTTTTGACCGGAAATTGGACCGTTAATTCAAAATTTATAATTTCGCGGATAGTAAAAACAACTAGAAACGTACTTTTTCATAGAAAAAATAAAATGGCCGTCTCCCCGAAATTAGCCAATAAAGACAATTTTTAGCCGAGCATACGACGGCCCCGCAAGTGGTTTTGGGCTCCGTTCAAGAACGAGGCGCGAAACGACGGACTCGAACTGTGCCATTGGCTACGCCAAGATCGGAAACGATTAAAGATACCGTACCTCTTTGCAAAGTTTTCAAACCAGGTAGATTTTTGGAATTTGCTTTCCATGGTGTATTTAGGACCCGGGAATTCCCACGTTTACCGACGAGGAATACGAGGAGCACCTGGAAAATGAGGATTGGACAAAAGAAGAGACCATGTATCTACTGGAAGTCTGCGGGCGCTTTGACTTACGGTTGGTCGCTTATGCATGTTTCTTTTGGTACTCAACTGGTCTAACGAGGGGCATAGACGTTTTTCAAACGATTTACCTAAATCTCAATAATTTTTTACGAACGTTTTATATTGAAGACGGTGTAAAAAGCTGGGTCACTTACTTTTTCGTTCAGATGGCCAATCGTCTTTGACCGCTACGACCAGACGGTCTTTGGCGAAGAACGCACGATGGAAGACCTGAAGGAACGATTCTACAGTATTCTCTCGGAAGTTGAACAGGTGCGAATACATATGCTTTAATATTGTCTTTTTTTTGTAGCTGAGATCTCCGACGGCACCGCGGCACGACTTTGACGCGGATAATGAGCGAAAGCGGAAGGATCAACTTGAGAGGCTTTGGAGCCGGACTTCCGAGGAAGTCAGTGAAGAATCTGAAAAATTTAGTGCCTTCGTAATTTAGTGGATCGAAGAGCAACAACTGAAGATTGACATGGAACGACTCGAACAGAAACGGCGTCAACGCGAGCGCAGAGCCCTGGAACTTCAGAGGCTGATCACGACCAGCTACGAGATGGCAGCCCCGGCCAGCCCTTCTGCGTAACGATCCTTTTGATCAATTAAAAATTTTCCTTGCAGGAATTCGGCAGCTCTAATGAAGAAAAACCAATCTCGAGGTCGGGCTGGTGCGCTGATGATGCCGACCCCGAATGTGAATTTGGTGCGTGAATTTATATACAAAAGCATTTAGCGGGTTTCTTTCCAGGACCTGGCCTCGACGCAGTTGCGCTTCAGCGAATTCCGCGGATCCGGCGTCCACCTTCGAAGTCAAGAAATGAAGTTGCCGACAAATCTCGGGCAGAAGAAGCTGAAGAACATTGAGACGGTTCTCGAGAAACTGAAGCTCGGTAGCAAAGCGTCATTCTTCCATCCCCATTTTTTTGCAGACATGAACCCGCTGGGCTCGGAGAAAATCGTGGCCGTCTATAACGAGTTCCGATCCCAAATTATGTTGCTTCAGGTGCGTAATGCGTTTCTTTCCTTGGTATTCATTTTTTAGGAATTGAAAGCCACTTTGCAAACCACCGAATATGATCTCGAGACCGTTGCCGCCAGATTGCAACAACAGGGCACGATGGTGGGTGCTTTGTTGTTGCTGTAAAAACAACATCAATCTTCGCGGAATTTTTTTTGGCGCATTTCAAAGTGCTTTTGCCATGAATCCTCGCTTCGCCGTCCAAACATCAACATTTTAGCTCGAAATCGATCCGAAGTTGCGCGTATCAACATTGCCCGAAGGCGGACTGTCCAACACATTCCTCGAATGTCCCGGCGCCCCGCTCAGCCGGCGCCGAATCACCAGCTACCTCGAGCTCCTCACGAAGGCGGACGGCAGCCATGTATGCGTATTCTGCCGAGCTGCAAATCTGTTTTTAGACCCGCAAGCGCAAAATCACGGGCCCCACGCACCCTCCGGCCGCGGCAAGCCCGACGCCGCCCGAGATCAAGCGTACTCGAAAATCCTCGCTTTTGTAATATTGACATTTTCCATCATAATATTGTGTACCATAAATCGTCTCGCCTCCCACATTTATTGAAAGCAATGCCACAATAAATGGGAAGGACTTTTTTTGTCGTTTTCGTATTTTGATTAGTCAAAAATAATGGGGGTCGATGATCAGAATGTGGCGAGTAGAAAAAACAAGAGCACCCGTAGGGAGATCGCCAAGGGGATAGTTCACAGCTTGATGTCTTTACAATAAAAACCGGAATTCAGCGATCTCCCCAACCCGAATCAGTGCCGGAGGGTCTTTAAAGCAAGACTAGAGAAGCGAGTGAACAGCAGAGCAAACTAATGTACAAAAAAATAATTCAATTCAAGGGGATTCACACAAAAATGCAGACATGCAATGGCGGCGTAATACAGAAAAATCAGTTAATAGGGACGAGTTTCTTCATGCGTCGAATTGCCACGAGCAAGGGGTTGCCCTTCAAGAGGAGCTCGATCTCTTCGTACAGAACTGGATCGTTGACAAACACGTGGAACGCTTCTGCCAAACCGTCAAGCACGGAGGCATCGACAACCGAAGTTTTCTGAAACAAAAAGGATCAACTAACGAAAAAAAACTCGCACCTGGTCGACCGATTTCGCCGCCTTCAGATACGCTTCGATATGCTTGAGATCGTCCGGATCGGCGTCAGATTCGTCGGATGCAGCGTCGGACGCCTTCATCACATTTTCCACGCGGGACGCATCATCAATATCGCTATCACCATCGGTTTCGGAATCGCCGGAGACGCTGTAGGCTCCGTCTCCCCAGCGCACGTCACCTTCGTCCTGGAAACCCAAGTAGGTGAGGCTAACGGGAGGAAAGCGAGAAACAGGCCTCATAAACCTTTGACAGCGCACCTCCTCAACGACCTTTCGGACGTAACTCGAAGTGACCAGTTCGAAACGGCGCGACTGAACGACGAAGATCAGATTCAGGGTGTAGATAGAATCCTGCGTGTAGATCGTTTGCTGCGCTTCTGAGCCGCGGATCAGCTCGGCCTGTAAACACATTGGTTAAACGATGAGAAAAAAATAGGAAAAGAAAGCTGTGTAAAGATTAAAACTTACACCCGAAAAATTGGTGCGGAACGTGGGCTTTCCACCGTCAGAGCCCGTGTAAACGCCGGGGAGTTGCATCTGAATAACGATTCAAAGTTAGCGGTTCGGTTCGGGTTTGGTTTCGGAAACCCAAAAGGCTAACCGTCAGGCCGACTCCACTCTTCGGGACCGAAAGCGTAGGGAAAAGACGTTGCTTAGCTTCAGACAGCGTGCGAATGTTGTCACCCTTCCTGCCGTGTTCGAATTCCTTCAACTGGAACTCAACCCATCGTCCGCGGACGGCGTTCCTAAAAATAAAATTATGCCGGGATACTGAAATTACCACTGGTCGCTGTCGCAAATCGCCTGATAGACCTCCCCGAACATTGTGCGAACTTTTAACGAACGCTTTGGAGTCTTCGTTTCGGGGTTAGGCTTGTAAGAGTCGATGTACGCGAAGCCGTAGTACTAAAAGACTAGGTTATTATGGTCAATGGTTTCAAGTGGCTATCCGCAACCTAGGTAAGCTCGAAAAACCGACCCAACCGTCTCGGTGATGGCTATTCGGGATTTCGGGCAGGCGGTCATCGGATGACCTAAAGAAATAGATCAAGAAGGAGCTTCTTTACAAACCTTGGCACTTTGGCGTTGTCAGTAGGCGCAATCTCGGCGCCAATAGCGGGGGCGACATTCTTAGCTACGGGTGTTGGAGCAGGGGGCACCGTGGCAGGGGCGCTGCAGAGTCGATGGCTGACGACAACTGGCTTCTGGACCACGCAGCCACGGACGACGACAGACGAAAAGGGGGCCTTCTGGATGCTCTCGCGTGAGTGCAGAACATCTGCAAATATCATCAAAAATATATCGATGGCGTCCCGTAGAATATACCTAGCGGCGCCAGGTCCGTTATGATGGGTGCAGCCGGAAGATTGGCTAAAATTCAAAAGTAGCATGTAATTCGGCACAGAGACGAACCGTTGGGCGCTGTAGACTTTCTCAATTCCAATATGGTCCATTCAGGTCCAGTACTGAAGAAGTCGTCGCGTAATTTCGTGGCTTTATAGTCGCAGTAGATCTTGCACGTGTAGATACAATCATAACGTGGCGTCTAAATATAGGGCATATATGCGCGAGCGTTTAGGATACCTGAACCAGCTTCATGCTGTCTTTGACGCGAAGCTTCGGCTTGTCCGAATTGGCGTCGCTGTGCGTGTAAACCCCCGTGTTAACGTCGTAACGAAGATCGGCGATCAGCTGAAAATCTTTCTCCGTCACTTCAATCCTAGTCGATGTTGTTGGTGGAACCATTTAAGCGCCTAGAAGTACATCAGGGCGAAAAAAGCTTTTCTATTAAACAATGAAGCCTAAGAACGCACCATAAGCCGACCGGTCCTCACACCAGCACCATCTCCCTTAGTTCTATCGCCGTGAAGGTTGCAGTTCTGCAGTTTCTTCCCGGGCTTCATGAGTTTGGTGGCGCAATTCGGGTAGAAGTCATAATCCACCGAATTGAAAGCGTCTCGATGGACTTTCGCATCGCGATTGACACTAAATCGTCGTCATTGGGTTCATTTCAAAAAGGCTTTACCAGTCAACGATGACACGCGTGCCGAGCTTCATGCGGCCGCCAGCTTTAGTTGGAGCGTGTAACAGGATGCCGCCCGGCTGAAAGCATACCTTGATTGTTGGCTTGCACAAAAAACTCACTTTGGAGATGCTGTACAATCCGTAATGGTCGTTCGGATAGATGAGAACGACGTAGGCGTTAATATTCGTGTCGACCACCTCCTAAAAAGCATTTTTGGCAAAAAATAAGGTCTTACATTAGCGTCTTCCTCTCCATTCTGATTGATATCCACCAGCGGGAGTTCCTCAATTTCCACCTCTTCTAGGTCGTGTGTTGCCTTCTGCCCTTCCACCAACGGCTTCGGTGTGACCATCTCCTTGACGTAGAATCGAGAGCGCTCTTCCAGCCAGCCCATCAGCACATTAACAGGAAGTTGTTGAGTTGCGCTGATCTAAATTGGAGATGCTGCGCATATAACTGCGAGATGCTATTTCCGGCGCTCAGCCCGGTATGCTAATCGGAATTCAAGACGAAATGGGCTGATTCAAATGTGAACATCACATCTGAATAAGAGAACAATATCTGAATAACAACGAAATTGAGGATTCTACAGGGAATGCAATGCAACTACCAAAAAACAGCTCCGGCAAGAGAAATGACGGCGGAAGTGGTTTCTAATTTTTGGTAGGGACCCCTGATCCCAAGATTATGTTAGGCTTTTTACCTCCGATAGGCGTAAGAACGATTTGCATACAAATTAGCCTGTTATTCCGATATGAACCGCTTATGCCGATAAGATCGTGGGGTTTGAATTGGTTGTGCTCCAATTACGATACGATCATCCCCTCAGAATAAGCAAATTTTTGGCCCCGGCCCAGGTTACGGTAGGCCGACAATCCTGGAAGTCATATTTTTGCAAACTCGCTGACTAATGCTCGGCGCTAAATCAGGCGCTACCTACGCGGTACCTCAATTCGGGTTGATAAGTCGCGCAAAAACGGAGATAAGGCTTAGCAAAACAGTTGGGGTTGGGGAGAGCAGCCATCGCTTTTGGCAGCGCCTTCTCGAACCGCCTGACGGAGCGGAAAAGCGGGGCGAAATATTGGGGCGGGAGAAGAGGAAAGCGCCGACCCCCAGTATTTCTATCGAATAAGCCAAAGGGGGCTGGGGGTTGGATATGCGAAGGACACGTCGTCTAACATGGAAACGACATTACTGAAGCAGGACATTGTAATAATCGAAAGAATAGGCGCGATGGAGGGTTCCAAAAATCTACGCCAAATTCAAAAATCGAATGGGTATAAAAGCTTCACGCAGTTTTTAGCTAGAACCAAACAAACCCTGTTATGAATATCGTAGACGTCCGCGAAGTCACTAGAGTATCGAAAAACCGCCTTGCCAATGTGCAGATCGCGTGTGCGCGTCGTAAGTTGACATTGAACCTGAAATTGTGGATTACATCGAATGCGTCAAAAAAATTACCGAAATATCGCCTCTCCCAGATCTTATGACCCTCCACGAAAGATCCGGTGGCGGAGCGATGAGCGTCCAGTTGTCAAGGAAGCTATCAGGCAGATCATCCCTGGAAAAATCCGGACGTCGAAGTGGATAAGCAAAAACGCTTACGAATAATAGAAATTCCTAACCTAAGATATCCCTGGACGAAGTCGCCTGACATCAGCTTCTGCCGAGGCACCTCCGATCCGGCCCGAACGTCAGATTTGCAAAGGCCGAAGCCAACGACCCATACCACAAAGTGGTTATCTTTCTTCTGTAATACAGCACCCTCCACGAGGCGGCCAGTCTAAAAAGTGCAGTTGCCTAAGGAAAACTTCACCAAAAGCTTACCGGCCTAGCCGTCTCCTCATCCTCCCCATCTGACCCATCGTCAGCGATGACGGCTTCCTTCCCAACGGTAACATCTGATTTCTTCGCAGAGGCAGTGCGCTTGATAAACTTAGTTTTCTAAAGCACCCTTCAAAAACAAATCAAGAAACGTACACACTGTCGAATCTCTCTGAAATGTCCGGTATCTTCCTGCACAATGCGAGTGCTGGTGAGAAGTTGAAACCGTTTGGAAGCCCAACTCCTAAGCAAAGGTACATGGTTATAAACCAATCTGTGCCTACCATTGGAAGACACCCATCCATGACTCGTAATCTGCGATGGTCAACGTTTTGCACGCCTCCGTCAAGAAGACGGGACCGAGCTGTAGGCCCCAGATGTCATGTCCAAGACGAGAAACGACGTCTTTGATCTAAAACAGTGGTTCAAACTTCTATAATGGATTAATACCGTCAAAACCCCATCCAACTTTCGTTGGCCAGTCTGATCTTCCGGTGGCAGCTCTTGGAAGCCGCGGACATGACCAGTAGGCGCGCTAAAAACAAAGGTTGAGAATGCGGCTCGCACTGACCAAGTCTCGAAAGTGAAGAGCCTGCCCGGGGATAGAGCGGAAATGGAGCTTTGGCAAGCATTTCGCACCTCACCCCAGGTGTAGTACTTCGGCAGTCCGTCGGCCGGATCGTGGCCGAGGTAAACGGCCGGCCGGCGCATTTGTGAGTTGTTAGTGTTGGAGTAATTACTGAAAAGGGAAGATGGTGAACGAAAATTTTCGTTGCAAGGAAAAATATTATTCAACGAATGAAAAATATTCAAATTGTCGGTTGGGAATTTTAGCTCCAGAGAAAAGTTCATGAAAAATATTCTATTTCTTTTCTTCGTACTTCGTCGGAAATACGCAAAACGCGCCAATTTCCGTTGTCGGTATTTCGGCGAAAAGAATGTAATAGTTGGTAAGGTATAGGTAGGTAAGGTACTCCCGTTGTAAATATGTTTTACATACAAAACAGTTAAGATTGCGTCAATTAAAGTTTAGATTTACTGATTTAGGCGCAACGAGGCTTTTTTTTTAGGATATGACACGTTTTTGTCCCCTGAGAACGACGCAAAATTCTTTTCCATAACGAACGAAATTACGAAAGTCGGAGAACGTTAGAGTCAGCCAAAGGCTGGTGGCAACCAGCCGGGCGGAGAGATAACGCTGGCAGAGCGGAGGGAACAGACGAAACCGCGCCACCCCTCCTAAAGTATCTGCAGATACCCGACAGCCTTGAAAGCCAGCCTTCTTTCTAACCCAAATAGGCTCAAAAAGTTTATTACACGTTTGCACGGAGCGCTTCTCCCGTGAGAAAATCACAGACAGTGTTTAACTTATCACAACGTCTTCAAATCGTAATCACAAAGAATTATCACAGATTATCCATAGGCCGTAAAGATACTCCAATCTTTTGGAGAGGGCAATCGAGCTGCAGGGTGGGCGGATAGCTCGTAGAATTGTCGAGAAGCCGCGGAGACCTCCGGGACCTCGGTCTGAAAGTTATGAATTCGAGGAGACAAAACAAAGCTACATGTATGGCGTTGTCGGTGGTGAAAATGGACGTCATCCGCCGGACGTTGCCGCACTCGCCCGGTAGGCGGATTTGCGTCAAGAGCGTCGGCTTATTCTTCACCCAGTCCTAAAAAGGATAATTTGACGCAGGAAACGGTGCTGTCTTGTTACGGGGCGGGGGGGGGGATTTCTTCCCAAAAGTCGAGAAATACAGAGTAATATAATAGAACGTATTTTAGTGCGTTTTTGGTAAGACTGAATTAGGTTTCAACTGGTAAAATTATCTAGCCTTTAAAAAAATGGAAATTCCTTGGAACAAAATGCAACGTTTTTACGTTTAAGTCTAACAAAAATGTAGAATACCAGCGCTGACCCCCCGCTACGCGGGGGTTCAGCGCTGGCTTTCCCACTACCCACACAATTTGAATTTTGAATTTGAATGCAGAATTTGGCTGAATTCCCGGTCGGCGGGCGTACGGACATTAGAAATTTATATATAGTAGATTTATGTTGTTTTTTTTCCGATTCACTCAGAAACACTTCAGCTCACCTCTGGATCCACGACAATTCCGGCTCTCTCGACATAGTGCGTGTAGTGATCGGCGTCATTTTGTGCCGGATCCAACCGATCGATTCCATATACTGATTTCCGGGTTCGTAGTCCCGTGAACAGTACGGTAGAATCGGATTTGTCATCAGCGCTCCGGGCGCAACCAGTCGCTTCAGGTTGTGGTGGACACAAACGGTTGAAGGCCGGCTCCATCACTACCTATAATAACGTTCTACCCTTTGAAAATAAAACTACCGTCTCTTCCTTTGTTGCTCGTTGGCTCTCATCGTCATTCTCATCCTCTTCTTCGTCTGTTAGCGCGCCCTTCTTGTCCTTTTTCGACTTCGGCTTTTTCTGAGGGACCGGACTGCCTTCGGACTGTAATGGAGTCGTTTTATAAAATACCGGAATGATATAGAAAATACGTTTTTTTTTCTAAACTCTCACCTTTCCCTTCGTCCAAAACATTCCAGTGGACGCTACTGGGTCATTGACCCCACCAATCGTAATTTTCTTCGTCTCAAAGTAGGCTTTCTAAAAGCGCTAAAATTTAGCTACATATCGATATACCTGGTTCTTCTTATTTTCCAGCGGTTCGAGCTCAAAGGCTCGGTGGAAGACGTCGAACTCGGTTTCCGAATTTGTGCAAACTATCGAGTACACGGCGATTGGATCGGTTGGGGCTTCATCCCCGCCCTTCGCTTTTGGAGGAGCCCCATCGTCGATTATTTCGTATTCCTAAAAAAATTTCGACGCGACAAGCCAATGATAAACCTCCAGTATTTTTTCGAGTTCCTCTGTATCATACATCCAGGCGCAATAGTCCGTCAAGACCCGTCGGTTAGTCGGGAAATGGAGATAGTAGTCGGACGTCAATTCCCAGAGGGTTGATCGGCAAGAAATTTGAGGTCTAAAAATCGATCAAATTCTGTAAGGAGGAAGGATTCTCACCTGAAAATGCCCAGGAACAAGTTGATTGCCGCTTGTTTATCGTAATCCCCAAACGTGTTGCTGTAATATCGCGAGAGGGTTTGCAGGACGTCACGGGAACGTTCCTGGAAGTCAAGTAAAGTTTAGGTTTGTAATTTTGAAGAAACCTGTAAAGCCGCCGTCTTTTTATAAGTTTTTATCGAGTGGACCAATTGACTGCCAGCATACTGCCAAGCCAGGGTGTCTCCATGCGAGTCGTAGAGTTCCTCAAACGCACGGCAGAGCTCGCTTGACAGGTCAACGAACGGCTCGTCCAAAAGCCCCATGCCGAAAAGCTGACAAGCCAGCGCGGCTTTTCCTGCAAAAGCCGTTAATATTGCTTTAAAATTTTTTTAAACCTATTGCAAATTGAGCCACATTCGTTCGATCAAGACAATCGACACAATTTGTGCGCGAAATCCCACGTTGCAGCATCACGCCCGGATCGACGTATTTTGGTCTAGATTTCGATGATCCTTTCGAAGTCGTATTTTCCTACTGAAAGTTTCGGAAGACATCCCGCGGATTCAGCTCTTGTCGATGTGGGATTTTGAAAGTTTGGAACCATCCATGGGCCAATACGGCCCTCATCGCCGTATCGTTCAGCATCGACAGCACGTTCATATCAGGGCTCTAAAAATGAAAATTCTAAAGGCTTCGAAATACTCTACCTTATTGCACCTTGCCACATCGAAAGCCACGTATGCAATTTGCTCTTCGTCAGGCAAAAATTGGTTCAGATAATTTACCGTCTAAAATTGGGGGTATATTTAGGAGTTGCAATTTATACCCTCAAAAATTGTTCGTGAAGTAGAGATTCGTGACGTCGCTTCTCACGCCTTTTCACGAGATTGTAGACGACGATGGGTGCTCCATATTTTTTCAACAGCTCGCTGAAATGTGAACACTTTAGTGGGAATTACGAACTTGTTTACCGAAAATGAGCGCCAGCGGTCTGGGCATGCGGTTCGTGGATGTCTATCATTATCAAGGGTTTTCCGACAACGCCTCGGGTTGAGGGGTCTTGGGACCATCTAGAGATGATATTTTTACCGTATACGCTTTTTTTTACCTCAACGGAACCGATCCCCTCCTCTGTACAAATGCCGTAAAACGGCCGTCTTTCCAGCTCTGTGGCGCGCCGCGATCCCAGATGATTTGCTCGGTCTCCACATCGTTTGCCACATCACCTTCACTTTCATTAAAGGAGATGCCAAATAAAAAAACCTTTCAGATTAGCGCCTCGCTTCAAGAATCTCGTTCCAGCATACCGAGCTGATCGCCGGCCAACCAGGATCAATGAAAGTTGCGTGAGTGGTAGCTCGACAAGTTGTTGGGCTAAAAAAATCCCGGGTTGCTCCAAAAAATACTTTTCTAAAACACACCGACAAATCCGTGAATTACTTCCACCATCCATCGCTCGCTGATAGCGTTCTGGCGCAATGGCTCGAGCAGGAACCCATTCCAAACGAATCTAAACAAAATAGTTCGACCGCCGAATCGACCGACCTCGTATCCGCTGAGCTCTTCTTAAAGCCACCCTTCTTCCAATCGCTCGATAGATAATTTTCCTAAAAAAGCCCATCAATTTCTAGCCAGATTTACTACCTGTAAGCTCCTGGACAAATCGTAGGTATAGGAAAAATAGAAATCCGTCGACAAATCCACAGATTGGAATATTTTCACGTACCGCTGCTCTTCGGCGCTGTTCGGTAGAAGACCATCGACCGCTAAACTCTTTTAAAGAAAAAGCTAACGAATGCTCGCCTATGCTAATCAACGCGACCTCAGCGATTTTGTAGATGGAATGGTAGCCGACTTGTGCCACAATCATTGCCTTTGTGATGACCTAGATAAACCAATTCCAGAAGATCTTGAATACGTTACGATAAGATAGTATCCCTCCGTGAATCGGACGACTCCGAGGATTCCATAAGCATTTGGTACGCGGGCTATGATCCCACTAACGACTTGTTGCCGACGGCCGTTCGATCCGCGTTGTACAACTATAGATCGAAATGTTGCTTTCAATACACACATACTCGAGCTTCCCTCGGACACGGTGGCCAATAATTCCATAATTTCCGCTTCGGTGTAGTCATTTTCTGGCTCGCCGGTGAGTAGGACCTTCGATTCCAACCTGGACAGCTCGTTTTGAAGGAAAAGATAACTATATACCGATCTATCTTCAGCAAATTGAACTTCTTCCGGCTATAATCGCTGCCGACAATGTAAAACTTGGTGCCAGTTTCATAGACGGTCACTCGGCGCAAGCGTCCCGGCATGCGCTACTAGAATATTTTTATTTTTGGTCCGGAAATGGGATATGGTGTCAGTTGCCGGATGAAGCCGAGAGCGCGACGCACGATTCCTATCGACATTTCAAAACCTGGCGTAACGCTTTCCGATGCAGCCCGATATCTGTATCTATTCGCTTCTGAATCGTCTGCCACATTCTGCTAATACAAATAAAAGAAGACTTTATTCAACAGCATCACACGCCTAATGACCCGGGATAAAATGGGAAACGAATAACGACGGATCAAGCATACAAAGAATTAAGTACTGAAATTAGCGACGATCACGCTCGCGACTCCTTGAACGGCGACGCTCCCGGGATCGAGATCGACGGCGTTCCCTGGAAATACAAATTACAAGTATACCTTTGAAGCGCAAAACCAACCTTTCTTTCGAGCGACTTCGCTTTCTTTCCCTATCCCGGGAGCGGCTGCGTTTTCGTTCCCTGGCGGGGCTTCGCTTGCGTTCCCGACTCTTTGATCGTTTTCTTTCACGCGACTTGGACCGCTTTCTGGAATTAATTGGGTTTTATTACGTCTAGTCTCTCAAAATGAAAGTTCAAAATATATAAAAAATTAGTAGTTTGACGCTTGAAAAATGTTAGTCGACATAACGTCAGATATTTAGAAAAATTATCGTTACCTTTTTGGCGATTTGTCAGACGACTGGGAGTCTTTCAACTTGCTCTTGTCTTTCTCTGAACGCTTCTTATCGCGCTCACGACTTCGACTACGCTTCCGTTTCCGGCCCTCATCCTTTGTCGAGCCTGCAGCTTCAGGTTTATCTACTAAAAAGCGTTGTGAAACCAGTTTAAAAACTGACCTTTAGTGGAACCATCAGCATCCGTACCATTGTCCTCCTTTTTCGCCTCGCTATCGCCTGAAAAACGACAATTAAAGGTGTCTACCCATTTTGCCTAATTCGGCGCCAAGGCACCACAGTGCGAATGGGACCGCATCTCATCAAATGAGGTGAAAATAAAAATTCAAAAAACTTCCGCTTATACGAAAAACTACCGACACGTACCTTGCGGGAGTTGGGGCTTCACTGGAGGATCAGTGGGCTTACTCTTACGCATTGGGAAACCCAATGGCACTTTGAAAACAGCATCGTCGACAGCAGGTGGAGGACCATTAGCATCGCCATCGCCATTGCCGTCTTCCGCCTCTCCTTCGCTCTCGTCGCTGCTACCTGCACCAGGGGATGGTTTGAGGGCAAGAATCAGCTTTTGAAGAGCTGCGTTAGGCGAAAGCT
Source organism: Mesorhabditis spiculigera (assembly GCA_958295435.1). Classification (NCBI taxonomy): domain Eukaryota; kingdom Metazoa; phylum Nematoda; class Chromadorea; order Rhabditida; family Rhabditidae; genus Mesorhabditis; species Mesorhabditis spiculigera. The sequence goes on from CATQJA010002637.1 coordinate 433,336, forward strand.
TGGTCCGAACTGCTCGAGCTCGACGGAGGCACTGTTTCTACGCTTTTTGGAAGCAAAAGGGTGGATTGAAAAATGCCAAAAACGGGCGTGAACTCCTCAAGGTCAATGGAAAAGAACGTTTGTGTTTCGCATTATTTTAGGAACTTATTACAAGAATGGCGAGCGGCGAAAAGAAACTAATAAGGTCCTGAATGAAATGCTTTGGTCAGATATCCTGCCAGCACCGAGCGACCCGAACTTGATGGAGACGCCGTTGTTGATCTCTCGCGAGAAAAACAAAAAAGCAGCGGTTTTTGAATACCATCAACTTCGCCAAGTAATGCGCCAGACCACGGAAATGCCGCAAATCTTAAAAACGAAAAAACCCACCAAATGCGGCGAGAGCGGCAAGTGCAGAGGTCTTTACGATGATTTTACTTTTTGCTGGAAATCACCGTTAGACAACAAAGACCACCAAATAATTGGCAGTGGAAAATCCTAGAGAAAGACCACAAAAACCTGGTTCATCCTCGTCGTAGTCGTCGCTAAGTAATCGATCCGTTTTCAGCTCCACTTTTTCCAGCTTCTTTCCGGGGGCAGGAGGTGGGGGTGGAGTGGGTGATTTTTTCTGAAAACACATTTATTTCGATTTTTGGGAGACCAAACCTGTTCTCTTGGAGTTGGTGGAATCTCCACATCATCGTCCTCGTCAGAATCATATTTCGAGCGCTCGTTCGACGTTCTTCGATTGGCCAGAAAAATCGGTTCCCCGTCCAGTTCATTCGGGCTGCAGCTGCTAACTAAATGAAAAGTGGTGAAAGTTCTTGGGAAATACCTGACGCCTTATCAGCCTCCTCTTCATCGTCGCCATCTTCTTCTGAACTAGAGTCCTAAAAAAACAGTAAACATTTAGATTATACAACCCACAAATTTGCTCTTTCCAGCCAAAGCCCGTTTTCTGGCTTTCGCCTCCTCGGCGAGCTTCAGCTTTTCCTCTTTTTCCTGTTGCTTCTGTTTCTCGCGTTCGGCCTTCTCCAGTCCTTCCAAGATCCAGGCGGGGAGTTTTTTGCGTTGTTCTAAAAAGAAATGTCGATTTTTGTGCTAATAATCTACCGGCTGAGATCCCGGGGAACATTGGTTGTTCGAAAGGTTGTTGGGGTGGGAAGCCGTGGCCAGGCGGCGGGATGCCCCGTCCACGGTCCATTGGTGGTGGAAAACCAGGTCCCGGTGGGCCTCCATAGCCTGGACCTGGTGGTTGGAAGTGTTGCTGCATCAGTGGAACCGGGCCTCCTCTGGAAAAGTGTGTTATAAGTCCACGAAAATATTTAATCTTGTTCCGGTTCTGCAGATTGTAGTCAGATTGCAGTTTCTGCCTATTCTCGGTTTTGTCTAACAGGATAACTTCCCAGCTGGAATTTTTTTATAGTCCATTTTCATCTCCGATACGTCGCTGATTCCGAGGCGCTAATTATGCGGGAATACAATAACTAGGAACGGGGTTTTTCTTTGTTGAGGCTTTTCAGAAACAATTTGGAAAATACTTAATCGTACTAAAGCCATCGCAATGCTTTGAAAATGTCAGGAACTCACCTAGCATTTGGGGGGCGGCGGCCCCGGCGGAAACCGATTCGGCGGTGGTCCAGGAGGTTGAGGCTCAGGGTATGATGGCGGGACCCAATCGTCGGGTGGGGGCCAAATCGGCGGGGCAGCCATCGGGCCATCGTAGTCATCACGCCATCCGCCTCCTCGGGCGGGCTCTCGGAAGTCGCCGTATTCATTCGGGTGATGGAAGGCTAGAAAATCACGGTAAATCAGGCCAATTTCCTTTACCTCGATCCATCGGAGGAGGTGTGGGAACGGGGCCATGATTTCGTGGCGGTGGGGGTGGATGGAAGCCGGGTGGCCATTGTAGATTTCCAGGCCCTGGCGGGTGTGGGGGAGGGGGAAACGGTCCGCCGCGTCCGTATCCATTCATCGGAGGAGGTGGTACCATTCCGGCAGCTGGAAAATAATTTTAAATACGTAGATTCTGCGTCGTGATGAATTTTTCTATATTTCAACAAAGCTTACGAGGCCGATGAAATGGCGGCGCTGGTGGGTAGGGTTGGTGTCCGTAGGGACCGCGCGGCCCTGCTTCCCACTGGTTTTGAGGTGGCGGCGGAGGAGGATGATGTTGCGGAGGTGGAACGCGATTTTGGAACGTCTCATTGCTGCTGACCGACGCGAACAAGGATCGAGGAGCTCCTGAAAATCGGCATTTCACAAGGCATTTCTTGCTTAAAGATAGGATAAAACATGTATCAAATGTTAAAAATATACCATTTCCAGGATGCCGCGGCGGGGGCTCATCAGACTTCATTGCCACCCATTGCTGCGCCAGTTGTGCCCAGTTTACTAAATAAACAATATAATCATAGCTTTGACCACCAACCATCTCCATGAGCCATATTCTGATATTGACTCCATTGCTGCTGGTCCATCACTTCGGACCTAAATTGCCGATTTTCGGAGGTTCCCCCACATTTCACAAGTAAACGGAAGAGGAAAAATGTGAAGGGATTAGCGGTGGTCAGAAAGGTAAACATTGCTTAAACTGCGAGAAATGAGCTAATCCGGCTGAGGGGCGGCGGCGGAGGAGTTCATTTGCTTGACCGGCTTTTGGCGGTGCATTTTTTTGCTTTTTGGCGCGGGGAATTTGGAAAAACGCGTGTTGCGAACGAACAGTAATTTTTTTATGGCTTTTGAACTCGCGCTAACTCGCAATCCACCTGAGTTTAGAATGCTCTGTTGAATAGATCCCCTAATTTTCACCTTCAATTTTATATTTAGCTCATGCTCAGAAATCTTGGGCCAGGACAGACTATAAATATTCCTCCCTTCTTTCACGCACCTAGCCTTCAATATCTGGAAAAAAGGACCTTGACGCTTCAAGTTTGAGCTTTTCCCCCATGAAAATGCTAATTGCAGTCGACCGGGAGTTGCCGGTAACTCGCCAAAAGCCAACCGTGCGGATTACCGAAGCGCGGAAGACGTTGTGCAAACAGGCAGCCGACGGCATTGCGGGCCCCCACCTCGGTCTCCCCGTCAAACAGAAGCCTCGTCCCTCACCCACCTACTCCTAGCCGGCCAATTTTCAGCGAACCCTGACCCGCTGTGTGTTCGGGTTTGACACCTCGCAACCGCTCGGGCTGGGGTTTCCCCGCCGAACGCTGGCTACTTTTTCTTGGAGTTACAAGAAGTTTGGCGGTCCAGCGGTGCCGCTCACTGCGGACTTTCTCAAAGGGTGTATTTTACATGTTCGTGCCACAAGCTTCAGCGTAGTTTTACGTGGGATTTACTATAGACGCTGAGCTACGTTTTAGATGCACGTAAAAAACTGCTAGACGTGACGTTTTTGGAGATTATTTGAGTTTTTCCTAAGAAACAGATAACTTTGTCGGCAATAAGATAGCTTTAAAACCCGCGACCGGATGGGAAAAAAAGGAAAAGGAAAAAGAAAAAGTAAAGTTATCGTTTAGAAAAGCCTTAGTTTCCTTCATCGGCTTTGGGCAAACTGTCTGACGTTTTTTGGAGATTCTTTCAGCTGTTCCTACGGCAAATAGATCGCTATTTAACTTCAGATTTCAGCCTTCTATAGAGAATAATAATAAAATTCGATAGGTGATTCGATGGCCGGCTAGTTGGAAAAGCTTCAAGTTTTCTGAGCCGCTTTTGGGGATTGACCGATTCTTTGCAGCCGCCTACCCTTTGAAGGGCCCAACTACGGTCACTTTCGTGCGCTGACACGCTATAGCAAACGGGAAAGGGCCCCACGACAAAAAATAGTGAAAATTTTAGTAAAAAAATAAAATAAAGAAGTTTAAAGAATAATAATGTAAATTCTGAGACAAGGATGAACCCTTTGGATTACTAGCAAGTCCAAAGGAGGTATTATATCTTTCCAAAATTATACCTTGGCGCACCGTCTATCGTATCGGAAAAGCCCTGATAAAATCTAATAAATTTAAAAAATACGCTGGTTTTCGGATATTCCAAAAACGAGCAATTAGCAGGTGTTTGTGCTTATTGTCCCCGAGGGGTCTGCGTGGTGGTCGGGGAACCGAATCAATTTTCCGCATGGGAGAGAGAGAGCAAAATCCCAGCAACACCGGGGACAATTTTTTAAATTGCCATGTTCTTTTGGGGAGTCGGCTAGGTCTTGACGCTTTTACCTCACGGGTTGTAAGGGCACTTTTAGCCCGATTCCGTCTCCAAAATTCCAAAATTCAGCCGTTTACTTTTTTAAAGGGGCCAGGAAGCGTGTGTATTATACCCTCATTGGATGAGTGTCGAGGCGTCACTCCAAACGGCCTATCATAAAAAAACACAAAGATTTCAACAAAAATGCGCCGAAAATATTTTTAAAAAAAGTTTTTCACTTGAAAAGCAGTTAAATTTTACTAAAACATGATTAAAAGACTTGCTATAATATTACTACGCATTTCTGGACCTATGAAAAAGTCGCCTCCCCCGTTAATGCAAAAGAACCCCGTAATTCTCATGGTCTATTAAAAGTACAAAAATATAGATTTTTCGACAAAAATAATCGATTTTCGATCAAAATTTCAACCAGCATTTTTCCATTTCTTTTAATTTTGTTTTGCCAAGTTGAATCTAGTTACCGTTTACTAAAAACACTATTAAAATCACCTGCCTTCACGACCCTTTAAAAAGGCCCCACCTTACTTCCAGGGGGTCAAACCTGAGCCCGAGCCCGAGCTGGTGCTCATAAAGTTTCCCGAGCGCGCATCCAAACCCTGCTTTTTGTAAGTGTGGGGTGGATGTGGTCGCCAGGGCCGTAAATTGATCAAAAGTGGCACGGGGATCAGCGAGAAACATGTGCTCGCAGAACCCCCCCCGCGCCCTGGGTCGCGTGTAGGCGCGCCCTTTTCTTTCGGTTTTTTTGATGGCCGTTTGCCCCCCCTGATTTTCCTGTGGTGGGGGTATCGCAATTTGACCAGTCTCTTTCTTTCTGTCTCTAGATTGTTTCTGTTTGACTTGTTCCTGATGTTGGGAAAGGTTCGTTCAAACAAGCGACAACTTTGAACCGACGGTTTGAGGCTTGTTTTGCCCGCTATTAGACCGATATAAACTAATACATAAAAATGGATAAATTCTCTACCATGACTTCAAGATATCGACATTTTAAGAGGTTTTTGCTTCCGAAAATTTCTATGTATGTTCATTTATTTTATGTGAATTTTTTAGAGGTTCCCTACATTTATAGGAACCTGAAGGCATGAGTATGTTTTTGGGACCTATTGCATTATCAAGGGGGGATAGTTTATCTGGGTTTATCGATTTTCTGACTTTTTATGGAAATTTATAAAGTTCTGCGGTTTAGAAAAGGTAAAAAAATGCCTCTTTTAGATAAACTTTTTTTATATGAATCAAAAATATGGTATGCTTCCCTCCCCGATGAAGCCCCCCCCGATAATGAAAAAGCACCGAATTTTGTTGGGCTATGATCTAATCCCAACTTTTGCTGTCCAAACCTATTGCAGCTCCAGATCCAAGTCCTCAAACCCACATTCCACCCATCTTACTCATCGAAATCTGATCCGCGAGACACTCGAGGTGTTCCCCCCAATTGAAACAATCCCGGCCGGGCCAGCTGCACCCCCCGTGCAGTTCGATGCTAAATTTACTGAATCGACAAAATCTGGGCACTGTTTGCTGTAGCTGAACTTCTTGAAAATGTTCTTGCTGAAAAGGAGTTGACTCGATATTTTCACCGAAAAAGTGTAAATCCTCAATAAAGCTCTTGTCCTGGCGCCATTTTTGTCTCAACTAGACCGCAAAAGCACATCGAAATTCCTCATTTCTAGGTAGTTTACGAGCCGGTGCTGAACATACAAGCACCACCGGCCGTTGCTCCTCTCCGACGGGTCTCCCTTTTTCGAAATGCCGACCCCGACCACCGTCAAGTTGTTGGTCGACGAGACGAACGAGGAGAACAAGCTCGCATCGCCGGCAGATCATGGTTCGTCCCAAAGTTTTCAATACCGAATTTTTCTTATCCGTCCATATAAGTATAGTAAAACCATAGCAAGTTGTGCAATAGTCTTTCTAGTACAATTTTGTCAAATTTAGAGTGGAGAAACGATTTTGAAAATGCTAAAAATTGTCTAAAGTTTTGACATTTCGGTCGAGAATTGAGCATTTTTAGTAGGAAATCGTATTTTTGCATTTTATTACATTTTTTTTGTAAAGTTTAACACCTTTTTTAGTCTGGAACGACCCACGCCTGCCGCATAATCGACGAAAATCCACTGGATGTGCCGCGATATGCGCGGTGGCTGGTGTGATGTTTTTGCTGGGCGTGGCGATTGGAGTTGCCGTCTACACGTACCTTACGCCTGGAGCCTTTTCGGAATTGGTAAGCGGTTTATGGTGCTACCTTAATTTTAGTTTAATAATTCTTTAATAAAATATAGCTTATTTGATAAAATTCCATTAGTTGTTTTTTGTTTTATTTTGCTTTAGTTGAGCATCGGCGATGCTGACGACGACGGCGATTCATCGGACGAGGATTTTGAGAATCGAGTAGAGCAGGACTGTCCCGATTTTCCATGGTAAAATGGCGTAATTTAAGCTTTGATGTAAGCTGGAGTTATACAGGGTGTCCCAAAAAAAACGAACCATCTGGCATTTCGCGGTGTTACATCCAATCGGCCCCAGATTTGGACCAGAGGTGTATCAGACCCTAAATAACAACAATCCTGAGTTATAGCCCCGTAGCGACAGTCGTTCTCGAGTTATGCCAAAAACAAACTTTATTTTCCATTTTTCACAGGGTTTTCGGGGAATTAGACCCCCTATACATCAAGTCAAATTGATCCGGTAGGAACCTAATATTACCTTAAGAAATTTTTTCCAGAGTAAAATTAATTAAATAAGCTTTGATTTAAGCGATTTTTACAACGCAAAATTACCTAAGTTCTTAAGCGAAATTAGGGTTTCTTAGCCGGGAGGAAGTGCATAAATTCGATGTAAAGTCCAAGGGAATGCACGAAAAACTGTTCAGAATTCTCTGAAAAACAGTATTTTCGTTATAACTCGAGAACGACTGTAGCTACGGGGCTATAACTCAGGATTGTTGTTATTTAGGGTCTGATACACCTCTAACCCAAATTTGGGGCCGATTGAATGTAACACGGCGAAATGCCAGATGGTTCGTTTTTTTTGGGACACCCTGTAGTTATAGCGTTAAAATTCTAGATTTTACGATAGACTATCCACATTTTAGGGATGAAATACGGCTGCCTATTGACGTCGTCCCAGAACATTATAATATAACGATCCACCCGGATATTGAAGACCAAACGCTCACCGGCCAGGTCACGATCGATTTGAGGGTATTTTTGCACGTTTTCTCATTGATTTTTACTAAAATTTAGGTGACAAACCAAACATCAGTCATCGTGCTGCACGCGAGTCGCCTGAATTTGTCATCATTCTACATTAATGTTAACAACAAGAAGGTTGATGCAGAACACGTGAGTTTTAGAGCCTTTTGTAAGCTACTCGGTTAGCAAAGCGCCCGCGGGCGCGCCCGAAAACCCAAAGCGCCCGCGAGCGCGCCCGAACTGGACCCTTTTGCGCCCCGGGCGCAATTTTTGCAAAAGGGCGCAAAACCGCCCCGGGCGCAAAAAGCGCCCATGGGCGCAACTAGGGGCGCCCGCGGGCGCATTTGAATGGTGAACACCTTTCAATTCTGCGAAAAAACGGCTAAGTTCCTGGAAGATGCACTTATTTATGTTCAAAACATATATAAATTAACAAATACGTTACTAGGTTCGCTTGGTTATGGTCGTCGAATGTAGAATACGATACTTTGAAGCGCCATGGGGCAGGAAGAGGTAAAGTTTGCTACGCAACCAGCCCCTTCAAAAAACTTTAAACATACTTTAGATTTAGATTTATAGATTCTCGATTTATATAAGCCAACCATTCAGACGATCATGGTCATCATTGCAAATGGGAAGCGCGACGTTTCCGGTATCTCTGGGCGGAGTTGCAAAGTAAGTCGGCAAGAAGCAAATCAGAGCAAGTTTTCAGGAAGCGGGAAGAAAGTAAGTGCGAATTACGAAGTTTATAAAAGAAATTAGGTAATTAGCTACTCTTTTTAGGGGCCGTCTATCGCGCATTGGAACGTATCTGTAAGTTCCAAACGAAGCTAAAGCCAAGAAAGCAAAAAAAAACATATTTCAGGTGCGCAATACAACCAATTTCTCAGGGAACGTGAAGATCTACATGAAGTATAGGGTACAGCATCGACAAAAGCGATGTAGTGCCCTTTTTTAAATAATAAAAGCATTAAAAGAACCCGTCCTACGCCGTTACAACGCGATTGGGGCGCGCCCGCGGGCGCTTTCGAGTTTCGGGCGCGCCCGCGGGCGCTTTTGGCCATTGCGCCCGAGGGCGCGCCCGTGAGCGCGCCCGCGGGCGCAATTTCGGGCGCGCCCGCGGGCGCTTTACTAACCGAGTAGCAAACAACGTTTACGATGTTTTGCAGACCGTAGTGAGTAGTGTTATGTCGCTGAATCTATTCCGTGCTAGGTAAATTTATGAAAAGCGGGAAGCTTCCGTGTTAAATTTTTTGAGAGCTTTAAAAAGCTTAGAAACCTTAGAAATTTCAAAATACCCAAAAATCTTGGCAAGCTAGCAGAGACAATTTGGGATTTTTTACGATTCGTAAATGGTAGCAAAATGGAATTTAGCGCATTCAAAGCGTTTTTTCAGACCTCCTGCAACCTGCTCCAGCAATGGGCATTCACGCTCGAGAATCCGATAGAGGAGGACGATGAGGCGAGTTTCTTTAATTTTAATCAAATCTAAAGATTGAAATACTTCAACGCATTTTGATACATTAAATAAAAGGATAAATACATCCGTAAATAGGTTGTTCTCGGAATGGAGTACGACGGGAAAGTGTTGGCCGACATGCATGGGTTGTACATCAGCACGCATCACGATGTGAAGGGGAGGAGCTGGTAGGGTTGTTTAATTGAGCATAATTTGGCCTATTAATGCGCCGATCGATACTTTTTATAGCGTAGCTGGACACACCGCGTTGTTTAGGAAATCAGTCGCGTCCCAATTCGAGCCAACCCACGCCCGGAAGGCTTTTCCGTGTTTCGACGAGCCAAATATGAAAGCTACTTTCCAGGTAATTTTTAGGGCCATGAAAAATTTGTTTGAGTCTATTTAATGATTCATTATAGTTTTAATTTAGTTATTTTTTACTAAAGTAATATTTTTAGCTCTCCGTCGTCCGCGGCCCTCACTACGTCACGCGCAGCAACATGAACCTGCGCGTGAGCCGCGAGCGCGCCGAGGACGGGTGGAGATTCTCGAATGACAGGCACTTACCATGCACTTTTTTTGTCGGTCCGACCCCCGCCTCACATTAATGCTTTATTATATCGCTAAAATACCCTAAAAATTACATAAAACCATCTCTCCCGATTTTTTATAGGGATTTTGAAGGCTGCAAGCTGTTTTTAGCCGAAAATTTAGTTTAAAAAGTCGGCAAAATTAATTTTTCGATACTTTGAGATAACCTTGTAGCCTTCAGAACCCTTTAACGAGGTATATAAATTTTATTAAGTTTTTTACAGCCTCTACATCGATGTTTTCGAGCGTAGCGTAAAAATGTCGACGTATCTTCTGGCGGTGGCCGTGCTCGACAATTACGATTATATGAAGCGGTTGACAAAGTCGACGCAGGAGCCGATTGAGGTTAGAAAATCTCTCTCTCTCTCTCTCTCTCTCTCTCTCTCTCTCTCTCTACCATATCCCTTTCAGGTCCGTCTCTACGCCCCTCGTGACGTCCTGAAGGGCCAAGCCGATTTCGGCCTAGATGTTGCCGTTCGAGCGCTAGAATATTTTGAAGATTACTTTAATATTTCTTACCCTCTCGAGAAAGTCGGCAAGTTTCATTAATGCATCAATTTTTGTGATCTAAAAATTTCTAAAAGGCATGAAAATAATTTTATGTATTTTAGACCTTCTTGCCCTTGACGACTTTGCTGAGGGCGCCATGGAAAACTGGGGATTGGTCACGTTTAGGTTGGTATTAAATCTCATAAGGATCGCTGCTAGCTTGCCCCTGGATTTTGCAAAATATCTATGAATTTTTCACTGGCGAGTCCCTTTTGAAATTCAGAAAAGCAGAGCAGAAATTAGGAAGAGTTGGCTTTTTTGGCTTAAAATCTTACTTACTAATGCCGACATTTAATTTCCTCACTTTTCCCGGCTAGCCTGCCCCATTTTTTTCTCTCAGGATTTTGATAGATTTTTAGGTTGTAGGGCCCTACCTTTAAAGTGTTATATTTTTTAACACGTAATTTTTTTAGAGAAAGCGTTTTTATTTCCTAAAAGATCTCTGATGTTTGCCCCCAGTTTTTCAACATTACTATGAATTTTTAGGCTTGTTTAAACCTATACCTTTCAAAACCTATATCTTTTTTGAGACTCGTAGTTTTTTTTTTTTTTTGATTCCTCATAGATCTCTGCTGGTTTGCCGACAGCGTATTCAGCATTTTTGCTTGTTGACACCTTCAAAATGCTATATTTGATGCAGACATTTTTTGGAGAAAGTATTTATTTCCCAAAGGATCTTTGCTAGCTTGCCCATAGATTTTAGGATCTCTTATGGATCTGTTTGACTTGTAGCCGCCTTTAAAATGACGTCATTTCCTTAATTTTTTAGAGACTCAGCCCTGCTCTACAACGAGGAGACGTGCAGCACGCTCAACAAGGAGCACATCGCCTTGGTCATTTGCCATGAGATCGCGCATCAGGTACGGTAGTTGGGGCACGGTGTAGGGTGAAATTTAGTGGTTCGGGAACCTGGTGACGATGGATTGGTGGAATGATTTGTGGCTGAACGAGGGATTCGCGAATTATATGGAGTATCGATGTGTCGATCACTTGTTCCCGTCGTGGAATATTGTGGGTTTAAATGATTAAATTTGAACCTTTTTGAATATAATATTTGTATTTAGAATTAATTATATTTATGCGTTTTATTACCTTCTTTTCAGTTTCAACGTTTAAACTTTGATGTTATATAAAAACACAAAGTTTTACCATAATTTCGTTAGTTTCTAAACGGATTTTTAATACATTTACCTCGATTTAATTGATTAAATGTGATTAAATAATTTTTATTAACCATTAACATTTATTTTTACGCTTTTTAATGAAAATTGCGTTTTTAAACTTTTTAATCGTTCTTAAGGCTCTGATCCAGAGTTCATGCTCCCTTTAAAAAGTTCTCTACAATTCCAGATGACCCGTTTCTACGCCGAAAACTCGGGCTCGGCTATGGACCCGGACGGCTTGACGTCGTCTCGCCCGATCAACGCTGGACTCCAAAATACAACTAATATCATGTCACTTTTCGACGCGATTTCTTACCATAAGGTCGGTGGATATTCTACGGCTTCTAGCCACAGAAAGAAGTATGCGATTGAGGCTGTTTTGGCACCATTCGCAAGATCATAAAAAGGGCGTTGAATGCTCATGCTCAATTTTCGAAATTCTGCATTTTTCGGGTCTTAAAAAAATTTTCTGATACAAAAAGTGTCAAAATTAGCAAATTTCTCTTTGAAAATCGGTTGCTGCGAGGCCTAGGATCCAGATAAAGGCCATAGCTTTGTTTTCCTTTTCAAGAGCTTTACTCCTCCAAAAATCATTGCGATCCGATACACCTGACGACTTCTAGACGTTCAGAAAATACCTTTTTTTGCTCTAGGCCGCCGCCATCATCCACATGCTCCAAGGTCTCGCCGGGGAATGGTATTTCCAGAAGGTAAGTGGAATCCTAAAGAATCGCTGCTACGTACCAAATTTTCAGGCTCTGATCGAGTACCTCAACAAGTACAAATACGACAACGCCAAGGGGGAAGAGTTGTGGAGGGTGGTTGAGAAGGTATTTCGAGGGTTACGGTAGAGATTGGGTGTTATTTAGCACGCATCACTTCCTCATGGGGTTACCATCGAGAATTTGGCGGAGGCTTTTACAACTCAGGTGGGTATTACCTCTCTCGCTCTCTCTCTTTCTCTCCCTCTCTCTCTCTCTGTCTTTCTCTCTTTCTCACTCTCTCTCTCTCTAACTCTCTCTGCCTTTCTCTCTTTCTCACTCTTTCTCACTCTCTCTCTTCTCTCTCTCTATCTCTCTTCTAGGCTTCACTGCCCCTTTAAAACCGACTTCAGGTCGGCTACCCATTGGTGCAAATCGGCTTGGTCAACAACGACGAGGAAATCCTAGTCCATAACCAGGTAGCTACCCTAATTACCGTATCACCATTTTCTAAAACCTGCCCTAACTACCGTACCTCATGCTCCTTCCAGACCCGCTTCCTGTTCAACAATGACGATGAGGACGAGGATGATCTCGAGTGGCCAATCCCAGTCCATATTAGAACTGATGAGAAGGATGAGGCGCAGCTCAAGTGGTTGAGGCCTGGGGAGCAGAAAGGTAGGGCAGGCTAGCAGGGATTCGTTGGGATGGAGCGGGGGAGCAAGAGCTGAGGAACAGGAGCTGAATATTGCAATTACCTCGTCCTCCATTCCAGTGCACTGGCGCCTCGACTCCCCAGCCAAATGGGTGATCGCGAATACGGGTGGTGTCGGGTATTTCAAAGTGCTCTACGACAGGAAGATCTACAAGGAGCTTGGCAAGCAGTTGGAAGGTGATCATACGGTAGGATATCAAAGGCTTTTTGATTTTAAAGAGTCCGGCAAGTCAAAAAACGGCTCAAATTCGCCTAAAAGTTCAAAAAAGCAATTTGAAATTTTTGCAATAGATTTTGCCTTCAGCGCGCCTTTAATTAAAATTAAGCTTTTAGGACAAGCGTCTCCGTAATCTGTGTTACTGTAACATTTAACGATAGCCAGATTTTAGGAAATCTCAGCCATCGACCGTACGATGCTGATCACTGATGCCTTCGACTTCACCAAGGTCGGACTGCTCGACGTCTCGACGTATATGGACTTGATACAGTATGCCAAGGGTACGGGTTTTTGAGCTCTTTCCTGAATTCTCTCTGGTAGCCAGCCCCTACTCAAGAATTTCAGATGAGCGAGACCGTATGGCCTGGTCAGTCATCAACCAGCAGTTGAAGCAGTTGGAGGATCTGCTGAGTGAGACCGACTATTTGCATCTGTTCCGGGTAAGAAACAACCTCTTTCTCTTCTCTAAATTTTGTTAGTGGCCTAATTTTCATATTCAGGACTTCCAACGTTCCCTGATCGTTAAAATATACGATGAGGTCGATTGGGACGATGATGAGGATGATGATAGTGATTCGGATGAGAAGGTAGGAAAGCGAGAGAGCGAGAGAGAGAGAGAGAGTCCAGAGAGACGAGAGTGAGAAATTAATATTCCTTTAGGACCCCTCGCGGACCGGATTCCGCCAAACAATCCTTACGCTAGCTTGTCGACTTGGACATGGCGACTGTGCGAAACAGGCGGTGATCCGCTTTAACCAGTGGTCCGTGCTGGGCAAGAAGTGAGTTTTGAAAGAGAGAGAGAGAGCGAGAGAGAGAGAGAGAAGAGAGAGAGAGAGAGAGCGAGAGCAAGATAGAGAGAGACCCAAAACTTATCCCCGCTTCCAGAGCAGCCCCCGAACTCCAGAACGTCATATACGAAGAAGGAGTGAAAGCTGGAGATACGGGCACCTGGGAAAAGGTAAGCTACAGTAGCTAGAGCACTTTTTAAAGGGACTTGGAAGGCCAGCCGATTTTTAGACTTACGCCGCATACCAAAAAGCAACAGCCCCGAATGAGAAGCAGAGCCTCATGGAGGGATTGGCCGCCACGAAGGACCCGAAACTCGTGCATCGACTTTTGAGGATGACCCTCGATCCGAGTGCGATTAAGGTACGGTAATTAGTGTGGATACCGTAGTTGCTGTAGGGAAACTAGTAAGCTATAGGACCAAGATTTCTCCAATTTCAGGCAAACAACGTCCACCGCGCCTTCTCAGCCCTCGCCGAAAACGAGCTGTCCCGGACGGCCGCCTGGCGCTTCTTCAAGATCAACTACGACGAGTTTGAGAAGCGGTATGGGTGTACGGTAGCCGGGTCACTTTTTAGCCTTAGGTTGGGCGCGGGCAGCAATTTACTATTTGCCTGCATTCGTGGTCTTGTCGAGAAGACGAACACGCGCCACGATCTCGACGAGTTGAAGGAGTTTTTGGCGGCGAAAAAGGTGATTTTGATGATCCTTTTCTTACTGTAGGATACTTTACGGTATTACAGTAATACCCACAGTACGGCAGGGAAAAACTTTCTTTTTTTAGCTGGACAATAACAAGATGAAAATGCGACAACTGTACGAGAATATAGAAGTGAACATCCAGTGGCGCGAGTTGAACGAGGACAAATTTGAGGTGAGATTTTTTGATTTTTTTTAAAGGAAGTGTTACGGTACTTTTTAAACTGAACGGTATCGGACAAAGTTGTAGTTCAAATAATTTTCTAGATTTAATTTAGAATTTGCCATAGATTTTAGTTTTCCATAGTATTTTTAGTTTTTTTTAAAATTTACTAAATTTTGGTTCTTTTGCATTATCGGGGGGGGGGGGCTAAATTTTTGTATAGATTTTATAAGCCTAGTATCAGCATAGTAAGTATTTTAGTAGTTTTTTTAGTAAAATTTGATGCTATTTCCATTGTTAAATATCTAAAAAAGGTTGGAAAATTTTGAAATCATTTCGAAAATCGGAATTTTTGTATTTTTCAACAAATTTGATTTTTTAAGCTTAAGAAAGTATCAAACAGCTTAGAAAAACGTCCACTATTTTTATTAGAAAAATTGGAACCAAACGAAAAATTTCCCACCCCCTCCCCCCGATAAGGTGAAAGCACCTTAATTTTGATTTTTGTAATTTTTTGGTCCTGAAAAAATCCTTTTTTTGCAGGAATATCTGCACGAGTGGGACGAGCGACGCCGGCGAATTCATAGGCGGAGTAAAAATCAATAATTTCTCACTTTTTAATCTTCTTTGTCTTTTTTTTGCCTACAAAGACCATTCCCTCTAGTCCGAACAATGATCTTCCGATGAATATTCCCCAATTCCCAAAGAATCCATCTCTCTCCGCCAAATTCCACCATAATCTGTGCTGGCTGCCCTGTCAGTGTGTTTTTAGGGTATTTTAAATTGCTGAATATCTGCCTTATTTCAGTTTTCTAGAGTTATTTTTTTTTGATCTGAGGCGTTGAGAATAAATGTTGTTATTTTTTACAGTGCGCTACAGTAGTAGATTCTCGCTACAGTACTTAGTACGACGCTAGGGTACTCAGTACATAACGGTCCGCTGCAGTATTCGATATCGTAAGTTAATCAGTACATTACAGAACGCTACAGTGCTCGATACGCTATCGTATTCAGTACATTACGGTACGATACAGTGCTCTATACACCAAGGACCCTATCGTAAACGATAGATTACAGTACGTTACGGTACTCAGTAGATTACAGTACTATTTTCGGCAATTTTTTAGCACGCTAAATTACTAGCTACTTTACAGTGCTCTTTACGCGATAGTATGTGAGATACTTTAACGTACTCCTTGCACTTTGACCAAACACGGTACGATACCAAATTTCCGAAAGCATGCAGTATGTGCTACCCTACAGAACTCCTTACAATTACAAAAATCCTGAAATCCATTTAAAAACCCTTAATTTTGCCCCTACGCTCCCCGGCTCCGTTAAGTTCCGCTGGACGGTGGGTGACAGTTCTGCGCCCCCCCACCCAGATCCGCTGCCCCGATTCTCGGCGTAGATCTGGAGCCCTGATTTTCACGCGCCCTCCTGCCCCAGGCCTCTGAAGCCTCCGCGCGGCTTCTTGGGTATCGATTTTTTGACGTAAACATCTTCCATTTTTTTCTGCTTTACTGCTTAGGTCTAGACTTCTACGAAATTATCACCTTAAGTTTGCCATAGTTTCGCTGCCATTGATAAGTTGGAAGAATTTTGAAGCTATGCAAATTTTTTAACGATTTTCCGGAGGTTGGGTATTTTTTGTCATTTTTTGCTGGCACCATCCCTTTAAAATGGTTTTAAAAATTATGTTTGTTTCAGAATGTCAGAAGACAAAGAACTGCGTCGGCCGCTCGCCTCGAAAAAGGACATGTTCCTGTGGTGGGCCGTCAATGTGTCGGCTGGCTTCTTTCTATCTGGTAGTCAATTTTAACGGATTTAATGACACCTAGATAACCGTTCAGTTAATTGAAAATAATTACCACAATATTTATATTCAGGTGCCCACAACGTTCTGTTCTTCGCCTCCGACATCCACACCCCAGTCATCCATTTTATGCACCATGCTTCGACCGCCGTTTTTTTGTTCCTGTTCTCGTTGGCGGGCATTATTCCTAAGGTAAGTGTTTTTTCCCCAAAAATCTTTGCTAGCCTGCCGTGGTGTACACGGTGACCACTTCCCCAAGGGTATTTGCTTCATTGTCGCTCATTTTCCACGCAAATTTTAGCCTTCCGGGCCTTGTATCTCGGCTCCCCGTTTAGCTACAGGGGTGTATAGTTTACCAAAATGTTTGACTTGGTTTGCTGAGTATTTTGGTATACTTTACAGCTTGGTAGATTAATAGGGAGCCGAGATACGAAAATTGGGGTGGGGGTGGTTGTCTGCAGTTTCGCCCAGGCTACTAATTTCCCCAGCCATCGAGTTCATGCTAACTTTGTAAGAAAATTGATTTCGTCAATGGTCTCTGCTAGCCTGTCTTCGAATTTCCGGCGAATTTTTCCTAAAAAATCTCTGCTAGTCTACCTTTCGCTACATAAGGTTTTTGAGCTTGATATTCTCAAATGGATTCTGCTAGCTTGCCTATTTTCCTAAAAAATATTGATTTTTCTTTCCTAAATGATCTCTGCCTGCTTGCCCTTGTAAAGTTGGCTCCATCGAATCGTTTTCAGCACCCTCCCCTGCCAATCAAAGAATTCGCGATTCCGGTGGCCGCAAAAGTACTCGAAACGTTCCTCTCCTCCATCGTCCATTCCCAAAATCGGACCGGCGGATTGTATGTCTTACGGTAAGATGAGCAGCGTTTAGAAAGCAACCTAAAATTCAGAATTTTTGACGTCATGACAACGGTGGCCATCGTCTACTGGGGGAAGCAGTTCGGGTTGAGCGACAAGGAGAAGCCGGCCAATAAGCATTTGGTGAATATCTTAGGGTCGTAATTGATTACGAAACGTAAAAGCGGACTTGAACGTTGCGTGTCGAGCTCGTGGAAAAAGCCATAGGGAAGCCTGTCTTCTCAATTCCTTTAAAACCCCGATGTTCCAGCTCCTCCTCGGTTTGGCTACTTCCCTTTCATGGCTCGAATTCGGCCAAATGGAATACACCTTCTTCAGCTTCATCTGTTCCCCATTGTTGGCCCTGGCTAGAGCCTATTCGATTTTGAGCGTCTGGAGGTAGTTTTTGAGCATGAGATTGCAAAATGAGCCTCAGATTGGCCCAAAAACTCCGTCCACCATCGCTTGATCTCCTCACGATGTACTATTGTGGATTGACGGCCTTGGCTCTGGCTCTCCCGGCTCTGATCTCATTCTCCAGTCGAACCGTTGAAGTGACGGCTTCCTGGGAGAGCATTGATACGGTATGTTTTGAGCGTATCCTCTCGTAGCGTTTTCAGTACTGGGTTTTGAGCTGGGAAACTTCCTTGAGGAATTTCGTGCGTAGAAAATCGGCATGGGGGAGCTAGCAGAGGCGTTTGGGGGAAACTTCAAACTCATGGAATGTGTTTATCGAACGTATAGGTAGGCTAGCAGAGATCCTTGAGGAACTGTGAAAAACAGATATTTTCTGTAACAATTTAAATAAAAGGGCAAGCGAGCCCAACCTTTGAGGAATTTCCAGGCTAGAGATGAAAATCGTCAATTTAATGGAATAGAAGAACAGGCAATCTAGCAGAGACCATTTAAGAAAAAGAAACTAAAAACCTAATACAAATTTCAGGTGTTGATGTACCTCTCTCCCATTTTCATGGCCTCGGCCCTCTACTCGGAACTCTGGCTTTGCCTCGTCGCCGGCCCCAAGACCTTCCAGGTACCTTTAAAATCCCCTGGATTCAATTTGAAGCCAAAATTCCAGGTAGCAGAGCATGGAAAGTACTTCCTGGCGTCCCTCGGGCAGTGGATCATCCAAAATATGGCGCATCCCTCGATCCTCGCACTGATCGGAAAGATATTGTTTGTCGGATCGGCCGTACGGGCCGTGGCTCATGGCTTTGCCGAGTGATATCTATACAGGCGTTGGGATAAATTGTCGTACCTTAAAGTATCGTAGCGTACTTTGGAGCTTTGTGGCATCGATGAAGTATAAAAGGACCTCCGCAAACACCCCATAATTTTGGGGAATTTGCCTTGAAAGTACCGTTAAAGAGTGAAATGTCGAAAGTCGCGCGCGCGACGCGAAAGTGCCGCTCACATCACGCGAGCGCCACGTTATCGTGTTATCATCGACTGTGCAGTCTGCACGTTCCTTGTTACGGCTATAGAAAAATCCATCAGGAAGTCTAACCTTGCCAATCCCTTTAAACGCAAACATCGCCTCCGATCCCCCTAGAAACGTGCGATCTCCCCATCCGCCGCACATAGATCATCGGCCTGTTGACTGCCTCTCGATGTCTATAGGAAGGTGATGTTGGTGTGGATTCACAGTGGCAGCAGCTGTCCGCCCGGCCGAGGAACCAAAAAAAAGTGGAAACGCCCCGGGCGCTGGGTACTCAAAAAACAGGGCCACGGAGGAGCCCGAGTTTTCAAAACAGCCGATTGGGTTTCTTCGGGGGGCCGGGACCCAGAGGAATTTACTGCCCAAACACTCGGTTGTATACCGGTTGAGTCATGTGGGTTTTGAAGGGAGGAGGAAGTGAGGAAATATACGAGACGGCTGTCTGGAAATTGCCGCACTAACGCGAGAAAATACGACAAAGGTATCGAAATATACACGAAAGCGAAAAATTAACGTCCGTATCGATCTCTAGCTTATAAATTTACATCTTTATCATCCGATTAGTGCGTCAGCCAAGGTATTTTGCGACATTTGCCTACCTGAGCCTTTTGCCTTAAATCCAAATCGCGTTGCGGCCGCGTTGCGTCGTTTTTACCAACTTACGCAACTCCAAAGACCTCCTACTCAACCTTTGGCGCATCGCGACTGCGTTGCGGCTATCTCTGCTATGTCTCCGCAACGCGACCGCTACGCATCAAAAGGAGCATGAGGTCTGGCATCTATCTTTCTTTTTAAAGGGTCAGGAGTCGGTCCCGGCCATTTTTTTTTGTAAGTTTCGGGTAGTGCCTTGAATGAATTCTCTCTATCCCGCGACCCAACCACCGTACTCGAGTTTGCCCAGTAACTCTCGGGCATAAAAATCAGATCCCCCAGTGATTGGGGCTGCTCATCGGGTCCTCGGAAGTCCATAAAAACGGCTCAGTCGAGTGGCCGGGTAGAGGAGAGAGGATCGATGGATTCCAGATTGCTGTAATCCCTGAGGTGGCAAAATTCGACTGCCGATCCGGTGAGGAGGTATCCGCTTTGGAGAGGGTAGAGGGGAAGAGCTATCAGTGGGGTATTTTCAGCGTTGGGGAGAGAGAAAGCGAGCGAGAGGGGGAGGGGTGAGAGTGAGAGAGCGAGAGAAGAGAGAGCGGAGAGAGAAAAAGAGTAAGTCATGATGAGTATCAGTAGCGTTTTCACAGTTGGCTATAGAAAATCGGTAGAGAGAGAGAGCGAGCGAGAGAGGAAGATAGAGAGTGAGAGAGAGAGAGAAAGAGAGGGAGAAAGATATAGAGAGAGCCAGAGATTCCGAGCTAGCAGCGAGTATTTTCTGGCTTTGCGAGAGGAAGGAGAGGCAGGGAGAACGAGAGATAGAGAGAGAGGAGAGAGAGGGAGAGAGAAACCCAGAGATACCGAGCAATTTTTCATTCTCCCTAGGTGGCCCTCCTCCCCTTGGTGAGTTGAGGGGGCGGTCTATTTGTGCCCTGAAAGCATGAAAAGGAGGTGGATCTCCTCCTCCCTCAGTTGGTTGGGTGTGTTGTGTGCTGTAATGATGGCTCAACCCCCGGGGGCTCGAAGCCGAGATCGACAGCCTGCTGAGAAATTGGGGAGAGCCAAAGAGGCGGCAAAGGAGGAGGAGAAGCCGGGGAGGAGGAGGTGGAGCTCGAGCTCCTCCATGGCCCAGGTGCCCCCCACCCCCCACCCTACTCCCCCCTCTCAACCACTATCAAACACCAATAATCCGGTTTCTTTCTGTCTTTTCGCTTTTTCTATTTCGTGAATCTGACTTTTTCTGTGGATTCCCTTTCCTTCAATGGTATTTTGAAACGGCTGAACGCTATCGCGTATCTTTTTAGATAAAAAAATTGATCCAGAACCTGAAAAGGCGATTTTTGGCAGATCCTCGGCCTTGATTCCTTTAGGGGGAGGGCAACGCCGTAGACCGCGAGTATCATCGCACAAATCCAAAACCAACGATTCCGACATAACAACCCATTTTTTTCAACATTTGCCGACCTTCAAGGGCCCTTTAAAGGGTCTGGAAAACTACAAGGTAGACCGACCATATCCTATTGTCAATCTTGCATAAGTTAAACTTGTAGTGTATTGTAATGTACTGTTTATTCTGACAAAATAATGCTGGTTTTTCCTAACCTTTTGGTGGCATAATTTTGATGACTGGAAGTTTGCCTTCCCGGGACCGTTAAAAAGTTACCTACATTACATCTCAAAAAATTTATGCAAATTCCGCATTTTCGATTTCTCTCTCTCTCCCTCTCTCTCTCTCTCTCTCTCTCTCTCTCTCTGTCTCACTCTCCTATCCCTATATTTCCTTCTCTCTCACTCACTCACTCATTCTCTCTCGCACTCTCTATCACAATCTCTTGCGCTCCCTCTCCCTCTCTCTCTATCTCTCTTTTCTTGCGCTCTCTCTCTCTTCAAGCATATCCTAAATTTGCATAACCATCCATTTTCTTCCAGGGAAATCATGCCGCCGGCCGCCGAGGAGATCGAGGAGGAGGAGGTTGCCCGTAAGTTACTTATCCTTTAAGCTCGCATCAATTTCAATTAAAGAACGGTTGAAGTCCGGGGTACTGTAGCATTGAACGTGTCAAAATCTAAAATAAAAATAGCTGGAAAATTCGATTTTTACGACGTTGAAAATAGGCACCCAAATTTGTGGAATGCTGATGTGTTGGTGTTTCCTGTCCGCTACAGTACTGTTGACTCTCGTTTCGTGTCTTGCCCTTTTCTCTAAACAGATGCAAAATAGGGTGGAAAGGGCTTGTAAACCTTACTGTAAACTTTGGAAATTGTTGCTCTAATTTTGGGAGGAATTCTATCAATATTGATTCAGAAAAATCCGGAAAAATCGACAATGGACTTTGTATCACATGAAAATTTTACATTTTGATTTCCCCAAGGATCGCTGCGAGCCTGCCTCAAAACCGGAAATCGTTAAGCTTACAGCAGCATATTCTACTATTTTTTCTGGGTTTGCTTTCGTCAGCTAAGCCAAAAGCTACGCTGTGTTGTGTAAATAGGAATGTCTCGTAGCCCCCTTCTATCAGTCCATCTCCATCCTAAATACACAAGACAGCACAACCACCCGGTAAATATCATAATTTGACAGCCGGGGCACGGATCTGGTCCCCCCCACCCTTGGATTCACGGCTTCGAGTCGGGGCTTCAGCTTTCGAAATCTACGAATTTTTGTCTCTCCATCTCTAATTCTCTTAACCCTCTTGACTAGGTCGTAGATTGAGGTTTTCCTAAGCCTAGGCTTAAACCTAAAAACTCACAATTTTTATTCAAAATACAAAATATCAAATTTTCTGCAATTCGCATTTTAAAAGTTTTTCTACTTGATATCTAATGTAATTTGGCTCAAAAATACTCTTCAAACACCATTACAACGTTACTAAATATTTCTGGAGTTATACAAAAAGAATCGGATTCCCCCGATAAAGCAAAAGTGCCACTTTTCGCTACGGCAGTATTAAAAAAATGTATTTTCCGGTGCCGGGCCGAACCCAACCCCAACCCCCACCCCCGATAATGAAGAAGCACGAGTTTTCGCTACGGCAGTAGTACGCGATGCTACAGTTCCCATTTCCAGCCCCTTAAAAACGATAAACTACAGTATAACTGACCGCCTAACGCGATTTTTCGCCAGCTTTTCCCACCGATATCCCCAATATCCCTCATCTTCTCCTTCCCACAAATATTTACCGTACCATTGAGCCCTGCTTTTTTCGGGGTGGGCTCCCCTGATTTTTTGTTGAAATCCAGGGGCACTCGGTTCGGAGGTTCGGTTAGTAGATGGCTTCTCACAGAGGGGGGAGGCTTCTCTTCAGATTCACAGCCCGAAAAACGGCTCCGCTCGTATTTGCCCCCTATCCCCCACCGGAAAAGACGATTCTCTCAGACCGGGACGCTTCATTTTTGACCAATTGCTTAGTAAAGGGATTTCAGGAATTTTAGTAGATTTTAATAGAAGTTAGCACTCTAGAGTTTGATATTTCCAGAAAATTAAATAATCAGAGTAATAACTAAAAGCTGTATTTCCTTGATTTACACCCCAAGACTGTAAAGAATTTTTAGGTATTTTTTGCGGGCCTCATTTATGTTTATTCAAGTGCTTATTTTTATATAAAAAAATGGTAATATTTTTTGTAAGCTCTTCCGTATTTTCGGCCGCCATGAGAATTCCCAGGCCATAAAATCTGGGCAAGGATGGCCATGGTAAACGATCGGTTTTCCCATTTCGTATCATAATTTCGAAACCTTGTAACTTTTCCTGGGTATCTCTCTCGCTCTCTTTCTCTCTCTTTCTTTATTTCTTTCTCTCTCTCACTCTCTCTCTCTCTCGCGCTCTCTCTCTCTCTCTCACTCTCTCTGACGTGCTCTGGCACTCGTACTCTATCTCTCTCGCTCTCTCTCTAGCGCTCTCTCTCTCTTCTTTCTTTTCTTTCACTCGATCTCTCTCTCTCTCTCTCTCTCTCTCTCGCGTAATTGCAACCATCCCGGATTTAATTTCTTAGGTCCCGTTTTTTTCTAGCTGTCAAAACCTGGCAAGTATGCAAGTAGTAAGTTTTCGAAATTCACCTAGATTACAATTATCTCAAAAAGCAAAAAGTCCCGAGCCCGGCGGGGATCGAACCAGGGTCCTTAACCTGAAAATCTAACCCATTACCAATCGGCCATAACCTTTTTTCCCAGAATTGATGTAATTTTTTGTTTCTTAAAGCCCCGTGGAACGCGCGGAGTTCACTAATCGTACGGCCAAATACTGCAAACGCTAGGTTGGGAAAAGGGAGTAAGAAAAAAGTAGTGAATAGAAAAAAGAAAGGTCGGGATGGGTAGTTGGCGGTGGGTTCTCTATTTGTAGATAGGAGTGGGCGGTGGCTTCTCCCTTCCTTTCCGATCTCCCTCCCTCCCCCTCCCCTGCTACCGTTCCGTCGATCCAGAGACCCTTCCTCTGCCCGGGGTCCCGCCACGAATTGCCCACTCCCCCTTCGATTCCTTTTCGATTAATCGACACGGTGCGTTTTTGGGGTTGGATTACGGTGGATTACTGTAGCTTTCGGATCATAATTTCGAAACCTTGTATATTTTCCTTGGATTACTGTAGCTCGCCCATTTTCATGGCGTAACCGATTAATGCAATGTGATTTTTTGTATAAAAATCATAAGTTATCGTATTTTACCTTCCAATCCACTGGATTACGGTGGATTACGGTAGAACAGTTTTTTCTATTTTCAGGAATTTTCTAGCGTAATCGATTACTTTTTGGTTTTTTTTGCGATTTCGGGAAATATTTGTAAGTTTTTATGCGGAATTTTCATGAATTTCCAAGCGTAATCGATTGTACTAAATCGTCATTTTAACAGTATTGCATGTTTTTAACTGTAGAAAAAAGTTACTAGCTTAACCTTCCCCTTAATTATGCAAATTTCAAGATCATAAAAATAAGGTATTAATATAATTTTCGAAAAATTTATAGCTTTTTCGTGCCTTCTACGTCCCTTTAAAATGTCCACTGTCCGTCCTTGTCCAATTTACGTCATGTCCATTTTCAGAAAATGTTGGGCCTCTCGTACGAGCAGCGGTCGTCGTTCCGCTCCGAGCGCTACAGCGTCCAGGGGAGCGGTGCGGAACCCAAAAATGGTGCCCCCTCACCCACCGTACCCCAATCCGGATTCCCCTCTCATTTCTACCCACAAAAGCAGCAGTGGCCCGCCCTATCGCCCCGTCAAGCCGAAGCCGTTCAGCGGCTCGCCCCCAAGAAGTTGGGCAATTCGCTGGTGCCCGATTTCCCGTCAGAACATCGTGAAGGAGGGCAGACAAAGGCGCAGGCGTCACCTGGCGCTGCTCAACCAAACCAGACCACCTACAAGGAGTTCATCGCCGCCCCAGTGTCACCGAAACCATTCGGAAACTATCCGGAATTGAAGAATGTCCAACTCTATAGGGGACCATCTAATATTTCCACTCCCATGCCAGTTGAGCAGCAACAGAAACCAGAAACCAGACCCCAACAAGTTCAGCAGGTTCACCAGATCCAGCCGGCGCCTCAATTGCAGCAGGAATCGGTGCATGGTTAGTGTTTTTTGGTTGAATTT
Organism: Mesorhabditis spiculigera; assembly: GCA_958295435.1. Classification (NCBI taxonomy): domain Eukaryota; kingdom Metazoa; phylum Nematoda; class Chromadorea; order Rhabditida; family Rhabditidae; genus Mesorhabditis; species Mesorhabditis spiculigera. Next base: position 458,013 of record CATQJA010002637.1, read on the forward strand.
CATTAATTTAAATGTAAAATAACAATACGTATCCGTGGTACGGCCGCTTGAAAGCATCTTCTAGAGGTTCGGGCTCATCTAGGTGTTCAAGCCCATGTTATACAAGCTGCCGTTTTTTATTTTTACGGCTTAAGGCTCTAGCGATTGTCATCTAGGAGTTAAACATCATGTTCCAGGAGTCTCAGCTCATCTTCTAGGGATTGAAATTGATTTTTGGAGAATAGACGTCATTTTCTAGCAGTTCAAGCATAAGAAGCTGTCAGAAGAGTTCTTTTAAGAGTTTAAGCTCATGCTCTAGAAGTTCCAGCTCATGTTTTAGAAGGTCGAGCTTGCCCGGTGGTCTTAAATCATTTTCTAGAGGTTACAGCTGACCTTCTAGAAGAAGTCGCTAGCTTAAAAAATGTGATAGGTCGACTGCTGGCATTTTGACCTCACCTTCTAGGAGTTCGAGCGCATAGAATTTTCGCTCAGCTTCTAAAAAGTCGAGCTTGCTCGGTATTTTATAGCACATGCTAGGAGTTACAGCTGACCCTCTAGAAGATGTCGCTAGGTTCAAAAAAATGAGATAATTCGGCTTCTAACAGTTTGACCTCATCTTCGAGGAGTTCAAGCACCTGCTATAACAGGATTTTTTTGGCACGGTCACCTTCAAGGAGTTCGGGTTCTTTTTCTGTAAGCTCATTAGAAAACGCGGAGAATCCATTATAGAATTTTTAAGATTTTTTTAATGGTTTTTAGGGAATTTTTATTAGCACTTTGGGAGCACCAGCCGCTTAATTAGCTGTCTGTCCGCCATTATTTCACATGTTTATTTGTTTGTCCAGCTGTCCACCCGGGGTGCTTGTTTTCCGTGCGTGAAATCGCGGCGTAGTGCCGTGTAGCGCCGCGTCTTTTGAGTGTCCACCCTCGCTTGGGCCGCTTGAGTGGCCAAATGGCCACCTGGGCCCTCAATTGACAATCAGTGCCCCCTGAAAAACTAGGGTAAACAGATACCGAAATTGCCCCCAATTTTCCGAGCTTTTCTGGGGCGCTCTTTCCCAATGATCGGCTTTTGATCGGTTAAAGGGATGGGAGATATCGGATTGGATAACGTTAATTAGAAATACCGAATTCTTCTAAGTTTGGTTTTTGAGAAAATAGGACTCGATTAAACCCAAGGTTAAGAGGTTGAGAGCCGATTTTTTTGATTAGTCTATACCAAAAATGCAGCGAATACCGGCAAAAAATTTAATATTATAATAATTGAATAGCATTGTAAAAAAATTCGGCGTTTTAAAATTCGGTATTACCGACATTTAAAACACTCAAAATTTAGTATGCAAATCAGGAAAACTTCAAGCTAAAACACTCTAAATTTGAAGCACACAATTATGCAAATTAGCGCTCAAAATCTGAACTTTCGGGAATTTCAAGAAAATTCGAAATTTAAAATTTTTGAATTATGCTAATTAGGCAGTACCAATATCGATATTTCGAAGTTTTCGGTTCAATGGTATAATGTAACGTTGAAATGGGGTATTTTTTGGTATTTACGTAAATGCAAATTAAGTAAGATATGGTAAAAATAGCATTTTTGTCGTAAATTTTTTACGTGGTGAGTAAAAAACTTATATTTGCATTTTTCAGAGCAGCCAAATGCCACGATGGAGACGAAGGTCTCGGGCCAGGGCCAGCCGAAGCGCGTCGGCCGCTGGACCCTCGCGCAGCTCCGTCAGACTGATGGTACGGTAGATCGGGCAATTGAGAGTCTTTTTTGCTGTTAAGGTATCATCCCGAGCCAGGCCGGTTGGAACAAGGGAGACTCCCAGAAGTTGATGACCAACTTCGGTACGCCCAGGAACACCAAGACTGGCGTCAAGGCCGAGAACCTCAAGGTGGGCAGGCTTTTCGATAAGGGTATTTGATTATGGTATGATAATTGAAATTACGGTATTTATATGGTGTTTTGAGGGGGTTGAATGGTATTTCAATTAGATTTTTTAAACGTACAAAACCTACATTTAATCGACTACGGTATGATATTTAAAGTTAGGGTATATTTATTGTATTTACGGCTTTTTGATGATAATTTAATTAATTTTTCACTTGCAAAAATTATTATTATGTAAATTAGGTATATTTTTAACGCTTTGAAAAGCGCAAAATCGAATAAAATAAATACTGCGTGGGGAAATCAGTTTAGTTGAAAATTTTTTTGCGGAATAAAAAGTGCCAGACGCCTTAAAAATGCAAATACTTGCAAAAACTAGAATTTTAAATTTATTCCTAGTTTTTCTTTCACGTTTTGGGCGATATTTTGCTTTCTCAGTAGCAGAACAACGTCTGGAAACCCCAAAATCACAGAAAAAATAGAAAAACGCGCCTAATCGCCTTGTTAAGCCGGGTGGGACTACTCGCCAGCAGCGCGCAGTAGTAAATGGGCAAATTGGGAGGTCGTGGCTGCACAAACAGATGCACCAAACGATTCTCCTCTTTTTTTTGGGTGGGAGCGACAAAAGAGAATATACGTAGTAGTAGACGAGGAGCAGCAGGATAGTCACTCGTTCAACCCGCATCGATTTATTCTGCTATTTAAATTCTAATATATTCGATATTAGGTGCTATAAAACCATTAAATTTAAAATTTGAATGGCGCCCCGAACTCATCGGGTTCGCTTTGATATTCTGGTCGGGAATACCTATTATGAATATGATTATCCTGTAAGTTGGATCTTAAAAATCGTGTTTTAAAGACGATTGAATTTAATTTCATTTTGAGCGCGTCTATGTAAATTTTTTTCTATATCTTTCTGCTTCTCTCTCACCCTCTCTAGCCTTGTTGCGCTCTCTCGCACGCTCTCTCGCAATCGCTTTCACTCTCTCGCTCTCTGTGTCTCCCCGCTCTTTCTTTGTTCGGTCTCTCGCTCTCTATATGTCTCTCTCTCTAGCGCTCTATAGCTTTCTCTCACGCTCTATCTCTCCCTCTCTCTTTAGCCTTGTTGCGCTCTCTCGCGCTCTCTCTCTACCCTCTCTCCTCTCTCTCTCTCTCTCTCTCTCTCGCTCTCTCTCGCGCTTTCTACAGGTCGTTCTCTCTCGCACCTGTCGCTCTCTCTTGCTCTCTCGCCAAAGTCCCCAAAATCCATAAGCAAAAAACACTTACAAATCCCTTTAAAAGCCCGTTGATGAGAAGAACTACAAAGTACAAAGAAATAGATGGTACAGCATCAAATCTATTCTTTTTTCAGGAAATCCCGGAAGATGTTCTGATGCGCACCCACGGTGAGGTCCGCCTCCAGTCCGGTACCAACAAGTATGCCTCCCAGGTTGGTAGATGAACGTATTGCAAGCAGCTTCGTGTCACCACCCCTTTAAAACCGTCAAATCAATTATATCGATTTTCAGCGTGGTATGACGAACTTCGGTTCGGGCCGTGACGTCTGCCGCGAGTCCGTCCGTGTCAACCAGAACCCCACCGATCTGCCCGTGCGTTTTTTTTTGAAGGAATTTGCATACTTTACATTTAAGCTTAAGCTTATGGATTCTGACTTCAATGGCCCTCTAAAAACCCGATTTCAGGAGTTGCCGGAGGAGAAGATCCGCCTCTCCGAGGGCATCGTCCGTCTCCAGGCCGGTACCAACAAGTACGACTCGCAGAAGGTATGCTAATTTTTCTAGGGTATTGGTTTAGCATTAATTAATTCCGCAAAAATAATTACGTGTAAATTTGGGTACTTTTGCGTTATCAGGGGTGCCGTTTTGATGGCTTCGTCGAAAAATCGACATTTTTGTATTTTTTTAACTAAAAATTTGTAAATGTGTACGTTTAGTAACGGTAAAAATAGCTTAAAATGACTTCCATTATTTATATTAGAAAATTTGAGCACTAAACAAAACATTGTTGCCCCCTGATAAACTCCGCCGCCGCCCCCTCGATAATGCAAAAGATCCAAAATTTGAATTTTTTTGTTTTAGGGATCCAATATTTTTTAATTTTTATTTACTGTTTTCCGCGCCTAATTAGCATATTCCAGGGTATGACGTGCATGGGAACGGCCCGTCGTGAGACGACCCGCATCAAGGATACGGCTCGCCCAGACTATGATCACGAGAGACCCGATCAGAGCGAGATCCCGCTCCAGTCCGGTACCAACAAGTTCGCCTCGCAGAAGGTGAGCATCTACTGCCCGACAGCCTTTACTTAGTCGATCTAGGGAATGACGTGCATGGGAACGAACCGTCGTGAGACGTGCCGCATCGTCGACACTGCTCACCCGGATTACAACCCGGAGTCGTCGATCGATTCGTCGACCATCCCGCTGCAGATGGGTACCAACAAATATGCCTCGCAGAAGGGCATGACCAGCTTCGGACAGGGACGCTGGGAGGTAAGTAGATGGGGTTTTGAACTTGTTGAAGTTGATCGGCTGCTAGGATTTTGTCGAAAATCTCGAAAATCCCGAAAAAATCGTGTTTTTTCGGGTCTTCCTTTCCTTCTTTGCGTTCCATGCCGGAGTAATTAAGCCGTTTTAACGTCTTGAAGTTGTTGTGTTGCTACGATTGGGTCGGTAGTGTCGGAAACCTCAGGAAAACCAATTTTTACGGTTTTTCCGTTCTTGAAACACGGACAGCTGGTAGATGAACAGTCGGGCCAGACTAAAAATAAAGCCAAAATTTACCGAAGATTTTTAAAAGTCGGCCTGCTAGTAGATGAACTCGAATAAGCCGAAAGCCAGAATTATTCGAATCTATATGAAAAATCGGACAGCCAGTAGAACCGTCAGGCCGTCTTGCAAAACGGGGTCGCCGGTAGATGAACCCCCGAATCGGCACGAAATTTGAGCCAAAAATTGTACGAACCGTTCGGAAAAGTCGGCCAGCTGGTAGAACAACCGCCGGTAGATGAACTACTGAACGGGGCTGAAAGGCCGCGCCAGAGTGTTCGATCAAATGTAAATACCTGCGTTTCGGCATTTCGGATGTCGGTATTTCTTTGTCGGTATTTTTCTGTCGACATTTTCAATGCCGGCATTTAGACCCTTAAAAAGTTTACAGTCGTCCCAAACGCTTTAAATACTATGCGAATTTCTAGGTGCTCGACCCGTCGATCTCGTGGCAGAACAGGAAGTCGCAGGGTATGGTCCGTCTCCAGTCCGGAACCAACCGATTCGCCTCTCAGGCCGTAAGTTACTAACGTCGAAATTTTAATTAATTGTCGGTATTTACTAAACGTTTTCAGGGTATGACCGGATTCGGAACGATCCGAAACACGACCTACGAGGCCGAGGCCGGTGAGCTGCCATATGAGGACATGAAGAAGTCGGAGACCATCATCCCCAGCCAGGCCGGATGGAATCGCGGAGACTCGCAGAAGGTAACATTCGGATTTTATCATTGGCCCATTAAAAAAACGAAAATTTAAATTTCGGCATTATTTACAGGGCAATATTTTAAAGGCATTTTAAAATTTTTGCAATTTGCATACGGTTTTTCGAAATTATTTTTTAGAGGTTCAGAATTTTATTATTAAAATGGCTCCTTTTTCGAACCAGAGGCGGCTATATTTGCATTTTACGCTTTTAAAATACTATAAATTATGCAAATTTTGTTACAATATTTCATCGTCTGGAACTTTCCTGATTTGAAATATGGAAATTTTAAAAACTTTCTGCTTGGAAAAATCTAGAATTTCGAAAATGCTCATGCAAAATTCGATTTTGAAGTTTTTGAATTATGCCAGTTAAGTTAGCGAATTTTGAAAAACGGCGATTTTGCTGTAGTTTATCTAATTTGCATTATTCCACATACTCCAAGTCAAAACTTGGTATTTTTTGTAATTTATGTAATGAAAAATATCAGGTTTTAAGATATATAATTTATGTAGTTAAAATTAGGCTTTAAAAAGCTTTTTTTGAGCGTAAAATTACCATAATTCTATTCGTAATTCTGCAAATTGTCCGTTTTTCAGAACATGACCTGCTTCGGCGCGTCCCGAGACGTTAAGGGCAAGCATCTGAAGCGCATCTGGGAGCTGGAATACCCGGAGGAGGCCGAGATCTCCCTTGATCGGCTGTAAGCCATCAATAAGGAGCATCACCTGCCGTCCACTAAATGACAACCACGCTACCGTATCCCCGTCTATCTAGTCATCAAGATGTGGGTCCCTCACCCCGTTCCTCTACTGCTTTCAAGTGAAATCGTCGGAAAATCCCAAAAAATCCTCCATTTTCCATATTCCCTGTCTGCTGCTAATGCTGCCCCCTACCGCCATCTATTCGAATTTTATTTGTGTGTCATTTCCCTGCCTCCATTAACCCCCCTCCAACCCCCCGGCTGTCCAGAGGAATAAAACGTATTTGGCATCGAAAAATGTTTATATCAGCACGCGCAGGTTTACAACTAGAGAGCATTGAGGAAGAGAGACAAAAGAGAAAGAGGGAGAGTGAGATAGAGAGCGGGAGAGGCGAGAGAAAAAGCTAGTGAGTGTAGCAGATAGAGAGAGCGAGCGAGAGAGAGAAACAGAAGGACAGAGCGTAGGCGAGAGAGCGAGAGTGAGATAGGTGGTTGGATGAAGGAGGAGGAGGAAAGGAGAGGGAAACAGAGGGCGTGCGTGGCGAGGGGCGAGAGTGAGATAGACTGGGTGAGATGGAGAAAGTGAGAGAAAGAGAGAGAGAGAGAGAGAGAGAGAGAGAGAGAGAGAGAGAGAGAGCAAAAGAGAAGGGCGAGAGAGAGCAACCCAGGGTAGTTTAGCAGAAATTCTTGAGGAATTTAAGGTTTCTTCAGGCTATGTAGCAGAGCTCTATGCCGAAAAACCGGCAGTCGTGGAGCATGCTAGCAAGGATTCTTGAGGAATAGGTAGATTGGCTAACTATGGTCAGATAGCAGAGATCCTTGGAGAATTTTTATTTTTTTCTAGTGCAGAAATTCTACATTACCCTCAAAAAATTTATACACATTTCGAACGAAACCAACAAAAAGACTAGAAATTTATGGCATAGATAACAAAGTAGAAAAGAAAAAAAAATGAATGAGAATCAGCTCTTTTTGGAGGGGGAGAACACAGCATCACAACCCGTTTTTTGTCGTCTTCGATTGGTCTTGGTAGTTTTGTAGAACGAATCAGATGGATACGAAATTGTTAATATGAAAACCGGTAAATTCAGGGGCTGCTCATCCTTGATTAAATTTGAGTATGAGCGTCACTCTGCTCCACGTGCTCAACGATTTTTCGGGCTTCAGCGATGATCTGAAAATGCTGCGTTATTAAATTTATGGTTGAAGTCCTTTTGGTTCCCTAATCGAATTCCCTAAAAATCTCTGCTAGCCTGCCTTTCTCAAAAAATCTCAGCTAGTCTGCCGTTTCCTAAAGAATTTCTGCTAGCGCGACTCGCTCAGAGGATCTCTGCTTGCCTGCTCATTCTTAAAAGCCTCTACGGACCTGCGATTTCCCAAAGAATCTCTGCTAGCCTAACGCTTCCCAAAGAATCTCTGCTAGTCGGCTTTCCCAAAAAAACTCTGCCAGCTTGCCTCACCTGTTCGATATCAATTGTCGAGTACGGTTCGTGAAGGGGTGGGGCGAGCAGAGAGCCCGGATCACGAGTTCCTGCAAAATTTTAGGTTACATAATATCTTAAGTCTATCGAAAAACCATTAAAAATCATATATGAATGGCCAAATACACAATCAAATGAAAATTACCATCATAATCATCGTATTCCAATTCATCCAAAACCGAGGCCGCCGAAGAGCCGAAAGGGAGCGGTGTATCCGCAGCTCGATTTGTTCTGAAAATCAATACTTTAGCTGATACTGTAGACATCATACAATAGCTATTTCGTTTTATACCCCAGTCTTTATATCCCAGAAAAATTAAAAGTACCTCGGGGTCCCGTGGGCGCTCAACTGGATGCCAATACTCCGCTTGGCGACAAATTTCTGGATACTGGCTTGCGTGGTGTCGGTATTTCCCGAGCGTATCATTTCGGAATCGGGTCTGAAAAGCACGAAATGATTTCCGCAATGATCTCTGCTAGCCTTTTTTGCCAAATAGTCACCGTGATTTTCCGAAGTTGTAAAAGTTCTGAGTCTCTAAAGAGTTCCTCATTTTACCTCCAGGAGCTCTGCTAGTTTACGGAGTTTGGAAGAGCTAGATTTTCCACAAGGATCTCTGCTAGCCTACCAACGTTTTAAGGGAACTAGGAATTTCTCCAAGAGTGTCTGCTAGGCAACCCTAGCACCATAAACTTCATAAAATTCTAGATACTGTAAAACCTACCGTTTATCGATCAACGGCAAATCGGGTGTCTCGTTTCTTCGGACTCGTTTTGTGATAGAGGCACAGACGAAGGGTGGGATGAAGACGAGGGCAAGAAGGAACAGGCAGGTACACGCTGAAAAAAAATAGTCATTATTAATACGCGATATAAAGCTATTTACATTTTTTAGATCATCCTATCGACCTCTAAAAACTCACCAATAATCAGCTGATTTTGGCAGAACGGGTAGCAGCTCTCCTTTCCGAGGGCTAGCGGCAAGACTTCGGCTAAAATTTGGATTTGTGGATTTTTTCGACGTTCTGTTTCAAATTTTCTAGCTAGGAATTTGGTTTTAAGAGATTGATAATGTTTCCCCCAATTGTTGTCTTTTCCCCATGAAGCCGAAGCTAAAGAGCTACAGCTGTCTTCCTTTCCTTCATGTCCCAAAAATTTCCGTATGCATACACCCCCGCCCAAGAGACCGCTCTTGACATGAGCCGGAATAATTAACATAGACCGGGAGGCGTGGCACGCGAAGGAATTTCTAGGCGTCAATTGGAATGTTGCGGAATGGGATGGAATGGAATTTGTACAGTCGCGAAGCGTACTGACATTTGAAATATGCGCTTCGATTTTGAGGCACTCGAAAAACTGTCTTTCTAGATACGTCGTTAACGTTGTTGTTTCAAGCAATTGGATTTTTACTACGCCGTTGCTAGTATTGAAACGTAATCGCAGGCCAAAAATTAAACGCCAAAAACGTACGCCGGACAACATAGACGACCGTATACCCAGGAGCTATGGTATTCGGGTCGATGACCGGAACCGGGAGGTGCACGTCACGCTCCGCTTTCCCATCTCTCGGCACGAACACGAAAAATAGGTCCTCGTCCAGGTGACTCGTCCAAGTTGCTTGCTCTTCTGGCGAGGAGCTCCATCGGAGGGTCTGAAATAAGTAAACTGAGCATGAGCATCAACATGACATGAGCACTGAGCAGAAATGAGCATCGTAAATTAAGGATTTTAATGATTTATCAAAGGGTCAAATTTCGGTGCCGAAATTTCCAAAAATACCGACAAATCTGATTTGGTCGTGATAGATTGTGTCGAGATTCAAAAAATACCGAAAACAACAAGATCCCAAAAACGATGCCGACACTATAATGCCGAATTGCGCAAAAATACCGACCGGTTTCCAAATTTTAAGAATACCGATAAACAGCCAATCATTAAATGCAAATTTCGCCTGCTAAATTTGCATAAGATTTTGCGCTAAGCTGTCGGTTAGGAAAATGCCATTGTCGTGCCCATTGCTTCCACAATAATCCTTGGAAAACAAGTGGGTTCTTTGGCTTTTAATTTTTCCAGTAGCTTTTTTATGGAATCTCAATTTTTTTTTATTTTTTGCTTGACTTCCTGTAAGAATACTGTATTTTCAGTGACGATCTCCCGTGGCAGCACCCCGGGCAGTGGAACGACCGATGGGTATGGATAGGGACCTGGAGTACATTCCGCTACAGTACCATCGACGACCGTCCGATGGAGAGCGACAGCTTCTACGTCTGGGATCGTGATCCGTATCCGCCCATTCAGGCTGATCGCGAGTACGTAGTTTACGCTACATTTGGGGAGTTTTGAAGGGGGTAAGGTGTTCGGAATTTTTAGAAAATTAGAGTTACAGTAGCCGGGATTACGGTAATTCTGTCGCACTGTAATCGCTATTACGAATTCAGTACTTAAAAATTAGCGAGTACGGTAGCCGGAGTTAGAGTATTTTTTTAATTTTCGGAATTCCGTCTGCTGTAGCCGGTTTCTATGGAATTTTTGGTTCTGATCCCTTAGCGGGGGGGGGGGGACGGATTCGTTCTTGCGCCTCCCCCCCCCCGGTAACGCAAAAGAGCCATTTCCGCTTTTTTCCAGCCCGTGGTGGCTATGGGCTTCCCGTGCGGCTTTGTGGACGAGCGTCCTGTTCTTCTTGATCAGCGCCGTCGTGTGGATGTCCCTGACGCCCGACGATAGCTATTATTTGGGGGAGGTAGGTTTTCTCGAATTAAATTAAAACCCATTAAATCCGTTTAGACGAGGGAGCCAACAGCGGCAGAGTGGTTCGCCCCGGGGCAGGCGCCGTGGCGCGATGACCGCAAGAAGGTCATCAACATTGCCAACCAGGCCGACTTCATCTTGACGACGCACGGGCAGTGTGCGCGCATGTTGCGGTGGGTTTTGAGGAAGAGCGTGACGCGACGGTGACGCGTGTTTGGTCCTCGACCCCCATTTGGTCAAGTGGTACGGGTCCGCGCCTACCGATCTAGCGACGAAGGTTCGATCCCCGTCCACCATAGGCTTTTGCTTTTTGCTCAAGATGTTTTTTGCGTATTTTTCCGGTTGGAGGTATGTTTGGAAAATCGGGTCCTTGCGCATTATCGGGGGGGGGGCTTAAAAATCTTTTTTTTTGCCAAAACTGGCCGATTTTTGATCAAAATTTCGAAGTTTTAAACTTTTAAAAAGTTTTTAGTAGTTTTTACTATGAAATACGGTTAAATCCCCCCGATAATGCAAAAACTCCGTAAATTGAAAAACATCATCTACTTGCAGCACGGGCTCGGTGGGCCAGGATTGGACCCTCCGCCAGCAGGCTCTGTTCATCCACATGTGTGCCATCTACGAGAACCCCCAGCGTGCCTCGTTCTACTCGGCTTCATCAGCCATGGTCTTCCGCTTGAGCGAGTAGGGCAGGCTTCCAGCGATTATTTTAGATGCAATGCCGACAGCGAAATTTCGTTAATTTGACCTTTCGACAAATTGAACTTTCCCCGAAATGAAATGCCGACAAAAGTTCCACAAAATTTTCGACGAATTCTGTTTCGAAAAATTGCCTTTACCTGCCTGATTTTCGACAAAGCCAGCTAATGTAGCAGTGATCATTTGCGGAATTTTCTAGCACTGGCCCCCCATTGGCGGAGACGGTCAGCTCGCAGGGGTTCATCACCTACTGGCAGACGGACGAGGCTCGAAAATATGGAATGAGTAGGGGGGCAATCGACGGCCGTTTAAAGGACCATTGAAGGCATGTGGGATACGGGGGTCCCCTCCGCCTACACGGTCCTCAAATACACGGCTCTCAAGAAGTTTGACGACGACAAGAATTCCACCCTTGCCGACATGCACGCATGGCTTGAACAAGTCAAATTCTTGTTTCTGCCTACTGGCAAGGATCAGGTGATACTCTTTCTCCCAAATTATCCCTACTAGCCTACTGGCCAAATTGCCTAAAGGATCTTTATTAGCCTGTTTTTCTATCCAAACTACTAAAACTATGAAAATAAGGGTTCTTTAGGATTCGCGGGGGAAAGTATTCCCGGGGGGTATATACCAAATTTTCGGCACAGCCTAGATTTTTTATTAATGCGGATGCGTTCTCTAAATTGTTTTAACTATCCGAGCATAAAAACTACACACATTTTAACCAAAAAAAATTTAAAAAATAAAAATGGTCGAACGACCTATAGAACCTTTAGGATTCGGGGGGAAAGACCCAAAATGACCAGATTTTCGACTTTTTCAAACATTTTTCTAAATTTTTCTGAAAGTTTTTCTACTTTAAATATAGTTAAAACTACTAAAAACAATTCGAAAACACTTTATATTTGATTACTAGGTCAGCCGAGACCACCAGGAAAATTGGTTTCCCCGGAATACCCCCCCGGGAATCCTAAAGAACCAAAATAAGTACTGGACGGTTAGCGGGGGGGGGGGCAACTAATTTTTATCCTTCCACCGTACGGGATTACTGGAAAAATTAGTTTTATTGTTAATCCCTCCCCCGCTAGCAGTACAATACCTGTTTTCCAATGCAGTTTGGCCGTCTTGTGCCTGTGTCAACGGAGACTTGGCGATCATTCACCCATCTTCTCGAGTTCCAAGAAGCCGAGGTGCTGAACAGGCAAAAGTAGGGGCTTGTTTCTCGTTCTCCCATCCTTTACTTGTCCTTCAGGGAAGGCCTCGCCCAGTTGACGAACCTATGCAGCATCTTGCGCCAGGGATCATGGGGCCGCTCGATAGATGTGCTCAATATGACCATCACGTAAGTCTCCGATCGTCCAAGACTCACTAAATTTGCAGCCGTAACGCCACGTTCCTCGAGTTCATGGGTGACACGTTCATCAAAAAGTAGGCCACTTTTGGGCAGCTACCAAATCCACCACTTCAGCGAGAAGATACAAGGCCTCTACTACGTCACCACCGGGTAAAGCCGAAGCCGAAGCCGAAGCTTAAACCTAAGCCTGAACCTCAACCGAAGCCTAAGCCTAAGATTAAGTATAAGGTTAAGCCTAATACTAAGCCTAAGCGTAAGCGTAATAAGCGTAAGCCTAAGCTTAAGCCTAAGCGTAAGCGTAATAAGCGTAAGCCTAAGCCTAAGCCTAAGCGTAAGCGTAATAAGCGTAAGCCTAAGCCTAAGCCTAAGCCTAAGCCTAAGCTTAACCAACAAAGCCCATTTTACAGCCGAAAGCTTCCGCAAACGTTGGACGACATTCTCGAGCCGCAATGCCTCTTCATGTATCTGCCGCTGTAAGCGAATTCCCTCCCACGTCGTATAGATGAACACGCCTCTCCAGATGGTCCGATACGATGGTGTCGCGCATCAATTACCTGCTATTTGGCGGTACGCATGAAATGCCGCTCGCGGGGGACGACGAGATGCGAGCGCGGGCCAAAAGGTACCAGCTATTGGATTTCGTTCTGTATCTCGGTTGCCCTCTTTCTTCAGGGTTGTAAAGTACACCAAAATATTCGCCAGAGCACGGCGAAAGTTTTGGTATACTTTACGGCTATTTTTGCAGCACTGCTCCCTTTTCGACGTGGGACGAGAAATCGAGGTATCCCCGGCATTGCATTGCGTAATAGCCGATCCTTATTTTGCAGCCAAACATTCACTTCTTCGATCTTCGGAGAACTCAAGTACAAGTAGGGCACCGCATCTACCGTAGTATCCATTAAATGACGTTCTAGTGAACAAAAGGGGTTGCTCGACGATCAAACCGAACCGGGATGTGCATTCTCGGATCGATGGAGGAAGATGGTGCGCGAAGACTTTTACGCAACGATTCCGCCCAGTAAGTGATTTGACGATTCTGGCAGGTACTTGCCGGAAGTGTCCGACTTGTCTGGCTGTATTTGCCGAGCTTTTCGGGCCGTCTTGCTAGGCTTGCCGGGGCGTACTCGCCGAGCTTTTTGAACCGTACTTGCCGGGCCCGTTCGGCCGGCCGCACTTTGCTTGATCAAGTTCTCCGAACAAGCGTACTTCTCGGTGTTGTTCTTCCAAATGTATCCGGTTCGGTCCAATCGCTCTCTCCTAATGATTTTTGCGGCCTGAACTTGTCGGTGTCGCCTGCCGGTTGTACCTGTTGGCGTTGTCCGATGGGTTGCGCTTGTTGGATTTGCTGGGCCGTACTTGTCGGTGTTGTTGGCCCAGCCACTTAACGCCCTAGGTGGACCGCTCGTAGTTGCCGGTGTTGTCCGGGATTTTCAAGATGGAAAGCCCGGACAATTCCTACAAGTGCGTCCGGCCAGACCAGATCGGGAAGTAAGGGGCGGTCGGACAACATCGACAAGTACGGCTCGGCCGGACAACACCAACAAGTGCCGGCCAAAACGTTGGAAAATCCGGCTCGTAAACCAGAGTCCTATTCCCCAATTTTCAGTGGAAACGAAATACCTGCCTCGCGACTTTAACCTCTTTGCCGACAGCGCCTCCATCAAGGAATTTGTGTCGAAGCGAGACCCGGTGAGGGGCGCTTGCAAAGTAGGATGATTCCGGGATTTCAGGCCAAACAAGGCAACCAAACGTGGGGCTCAATCGTCGGCCATCGATACCCCTACGGCACCCAGTTCTTTGCCAACCTCTACCAGCTGCTCAGTGCCGAAAAGGACCCGCATGCCGTGGTATTTTTTTCGGGTACTTGTTAGTTAACGGGGGGGGGGAAGCTGATTTTATTTTTGCCGCCTATCAAAAACTACTAAAAACACAATAAAATACATAATTTATTCGTAACGCGTGGCTAAATGCGAAAAATAAAAAGATTTCGCCGCTAAAGCCCCTCCCCCCTAAGAGCCCAGTACCACGACTATACTTGCAGCTCTCGAAAAGCTACTCGGCGAAGAAAGTGAGCTGCCGCTACTTCAAGACGCCCGAGGAGCCGGCCCGTGCCGACTTCATCCCGATGCTCAGCGCCTTCGATGAGGGCGAAGTTGTTGGGGTGGGTGGCGAAGCTTTAGCGGGCTTTTAAAGGAGCCGGCAAGCCAGGGATATCGATTTTTGTTGTGGATTCCTTGTTGGTTTCCTTTCCGCCGGCGCGAAAAGGACGCGCACTTTTGCGTTGCGTAACAAATTCCGCTTCGAATTTTAGGACGACTTTTGCGACTCGGTGTCGGTGATCAAGCGCGGCGATCTGGTCTACGTCATCACCACGTCCATGGGAAAATGGTTCGCATTTGAGGCCACATCCAGCATAGATTCTTGAAGTTTTTGTTTCCCAAAAAATCTCTGCTAGCCAGCCGTTGTCTATCCACTGGATTCCAGCAAAAATGCGTTCCGCGTCGGCCTCCGCACCACCCAGGTGATGCACAACATCCGCGACTACTACCTGGGCTCAGACAACAAGTGGGCTTCTCGAGTTTCCGGCATGGTTTTTCGGCATTTTTAGCTCGTTCCAATATTGCCGCCCGATGATCCCGACCACCCCACCGGCCACCGAGTTGCCATTCGTTGTCAGGAATGAGGTAGTGTCTTATAGGGGTTACGGTAGCTTTTAAAGGGATGGTGACACCAAGAGGAGCACAAATTTCGGTTCTAAAATCTGCAATAGAGACCGTTTTTCAGGATGACCGCGTCAAATGGTTTGGCTACGTCGCTGGCCCGAAGGTGAAGCAGGAAAATCAAATTTAATTTCTTGTGTCTAGCTGATGGAGACGACGCTGAAGCTGATGCTCTCGAAGGAGTACTACGACAGCGCACCCGAGGACCAGAACAGCGGCCTCGGCCACATGACCAGGGTCAGTGAATTTGAGGAAACTTTCGGATTAGCGTCCTTTCCGCAACGAACCTCCGCTAACCTGCCTTAACCCGCAGTCACGCAGCCTTTAAACGCCCTATTTCAGCCCATTTCCGCAAAAATCTATGTTAGCTTGCCTCACCCAGCTGCCACGCTCCGTTCAAAAGCACCAAACAAGCACTTTCCAAAAAAATCTTTGCTAGCCTGCCTCTGGATGCCACACCGACTCTAAAAGCGCTAAATCCAGTTAGCGTGCCGCATTCTATTTTACGCTTCCTTTATAGTTATTAGAGAAAATTTTGAGCCGATTCCGCAAAGGATCACTGCTAACTTGCCTCAACATCGGGTACAATCCCTTTAAAACCACGTTTTCAGGCTCGCTACTTCACGATCGACAAGGAGAAGATAGTGCTGAACCCTCGGATGGCCCGCCAACTCCACTATGTCCCCATCCCGAGCCCCGCACCCACAAAGCCATAGCCCGCCGCAGTATCACACATACCGTATCTGTCCCCCACCCCCACTCTATTGTATCCCCCCGCCGTAACATTCTTCTTCTTTTTGTTCAATTTCTCGTCTCTTTCCCCCAGTGTGTGTGTTTTTTTGGTTGTTTCGAGCGGAAATAAAGTTTTTCGAAAAATAATGGCCGGATTTTGTGGAGTTTTCTTCAATAGACCTTTAAAATTTTGAAATTAGCCATCGAGTGGTATCGTTATTTCCGGAAATTCGGCATTATTTTGTCGATAAAATGGAAAGAGAAAAACAAAAAACTACGGCAAAAATCACTAACCTTATACGGCGCGGCGCTGTAGACGAACAGTCGATCGTCGGTCCGTCCTTCCCGAACCACAATGACATCTACCAGATGACGATGCCGAGCTGGGAGTCGCCAAGTGGCATTTCCGGTACAAGGAGGGCCTGTAAACTTACAGAAAACGTTCTTGATACTCACCCGTGGGCCTGGTCGCATAAAAAGTGCCCCGATCCGCATCTACCGTACACCCACACGTGCAGTTCGAGTCCGTGAGCAGGAAGCGGCCTTCTGGAAATTATCAGAATAGACGACGAGTTCAGCAAGTTCAGTGCCGCTCAAACGCGTTCAGCTTGTTCAGAACTGTTAAACGGTTGCAACAAGTTCAAGGAGTTCAATTTTCAAGAGAATCACGGGTAAACGTCATTACTGCGAAAAGTCATTACTTCGAAAGTCGTTACTTCGAAAAGTCATTCGAAAAGAAAAGATTCACCAAGCCCAACATGTTTGCCATTTTCGAACACTTGACTTGGAGTCAATTTCAAGCAGTTCAATAAATAGGCGACGAGAGTAACAATAAGAAAAGATAATTTAGTGCCTACCACAAATTCAGGAAGTTCAATTAAACGCGTTTGTCTGCCCCAAAACTTCCAACAACTTCAACAAGTCCATCCCTACCTGGACACGGCTTTAGTGGACACGTCAACCGCTCGATCACATCACCGGAACAAGCTCGACCTCGCTTTGGTTTTGGCGAATCGCAGGCACGGGATCTCGTGCTTAAAATTTGGATTTAACATTTTAAAACTTGTGTTGCTTACCGTACACCCGTGCCACAAACACCCTCACATGGTGACCAGGAAGACCATGGGGACCAGCCGCCATGGACGGTTTCGACTGAAAAGGACCGTTTTAGGACGTTTAAAGGGCTTGGGAAGTCTTAAATTCCTCAAAAATCTTGGCTGGTTTGCCTAATTCTGGATCTAGCTCTGTGTCTTTAAGAATTTTTGCCAGCTTGCCTGAACCTGCACCTTGACTAATTTCCTCAAGGATCTGGCTGCTGTGCGAGAGAGCAAAATTGAGAGAGTGAGAACGAGATAGACAGGGAGAGAGCGCGAAAGGGAAAGAGAGAAAGAGAGAAAGAGAGGGGGAGAGAGAGAGAGTGATAGAAGGAGCGAGCGTGAGATTTCTCATCCTTTTAATGGCCCACATCATTCCAATTCCTTATTTGTTGACCATCGTCGTACAGTAATTATCCACTCCAAAGGACCAATCACTAGATTACTAGATTTGTTTTGCTCATCGTCACAATCTGGGCTCCTTAGGGCCCACAATAAGCCCAGAATCAAGTGGTGGTGGTGGCCCCATTTTCTGCCCTTCCCTTGGTCCCCCAAAGGGTCAAGCCCCCAGAAATTGGCCCCTCTTCATGGGGATTGAGGTGGTGTACAGAGTTGTGGTCCGTATGGCGTCTTTCCTCGTCTTGTGTGGGGCAATTATTCCCTCATTCATTCCCCCCTAGCCGGGACACCGATAAATCTTGGTGCCCCTCTCGGCTCGTCTCGAGCCGGGGGCGAGAAGGTGAACCCGTTAGCATGACTGGATCGTGGATACTCATTTCCTTAGTAGATAGCTATACCCCGAGGTAATGGAAAAAATCCTAAAGGAGCGTTTGCTAGCCTGCCCGTTCCGGAAAGAACACTGCTTGGTTTCCGATTTAAACTTTGCAAATCTGAAAATTCCGGATGATTTGCAAAAAAATCTGTTCTACCGAATTACATTAAAAACGCCGAAATTTCATAATATTGCAATATATTGTCGCTATTTACGGGACTTCTGCATTAGCGCGGGGGGGCGGAACCAACTTTTTCTCGAGGTATTTTTTCTATTAATGATTTTTCAATTTAGGTACGCAAGTATTTCTGATCTGTTTTTCTTTTTCTAAGCCTAAAAAAATTTAGAAATAATATACACTAGAAAATTTGACTTTTTGAATTGAATTAGAAACAGATTTTTTGACTAAAAATGACCGCTTTCGACCAAAACTTACAAAACTTTTAAAAATGGCGAATTTTCAAACAAAATGTCAGACGTTAAAAAGTTTTTTTCGCTGTTTAGATAGTTTCCAATTGGAATATTCGCAAATTTACCAAAAAACATTATTGGGCCACCCAATATCACATTATTAGGTATTTCTGGACGTTAGAAAAATAAGCCCTCCCCCCGATAATGGAAAAGAACCTCAAAAGTACTGTTTATTAATGGCTATCTTCATGATAGATTTCATGATGCATGATAGAATCATACAACTTTCCCTCATCTTTTTCAAGTTTTTCGTTGCGTTTAAGCCAAATTTACCCATCAAAACCTGATGCTCCCCTTGAAGTGCACTCATTTGTTTGGGACCTAAGCTTAAGCTCAAAGCCCCCCATTCAAGGCTTATTTTAAGCTTTTCCTCTGCTTTTTAAGCTTTTGCTTGTTGCGGAGGCGCCTTTGAGCGCCCGCGCCCTTTTCCCTTGGCTCCCCGGTCCCTCGGGCCTATACCAGTAGCCCTTTCCACCGTAACGGGGTCTCTCTCCCCCAGGGGCCTGCGATGGCATTTATTTCCCCAGTTCAGTTCTAATTTCCTCCTCCTATTGCCGCCATGTCGCTCACCGAATAAACAGTCTTTCGAACTGTTCGTCCCGCGCTGCCACACTCTACGCAAGACACAACAAAAGCTCAAAGCCCCCATTCAAGGCTTATTTTAAGCTTTTCCTCTGCACTACTATGGGCATTCAACAGGGTGGTAGAGTGCGAGAGTCTCTAGGGAGAGAGGGTAAACCCATCAACCATTCCATCTGTCCTGATAGGTGCTGCTAGGGCATGGGGACACTCTATAGAATATGGCAGACTGGGGGAGGGTAGGGGGAATTGTTTGAAGAGGAGTAATTAGTAGCCCCACGTTCACCCATCCGGCCAGGAGGGGAATATAGCCGGATGGGATGGTCGGATGATGGAGAAGAATCCGGTCGTATTTTTGTGCAGAAAAATCTGTAGCTCCCAGATTTTAGCTTTTAGCTCCCTGCTCCTTGCTCCTAGCTCCTAACTCCTAGCTCTTAGCTTTTTGATCCTAGCTTCGAGAGCCCGGCTCAAGCGCGTGAAAATTTTCGGGCATATAGTGAAATCCCGACAGCACAGCTTCAACTCCAAGCTCCAAGCTCCCAGCTCCCAGATTTTCTGTCAAGCTTTTCGCTCTTGGGATTTTGTCCTGTCGGTATTTTAGTGGTCGGGATTCTGGTATTACGCGAAAATTTGACCAATCAGCTATGAGCACCGGTAGAAGAGCTTCAACTTCTAGCTTAGCTCCCAGATGCCAGCTCCCGGCTCCCCACTTGCCAATTTTGGCACCCTAAAAAATTGGCACCATCCCCTTGTTCCTGTCTACAAGATGGGCCATCTGCCGTGTATCCCCCCCTATTGGCCCTCAACCCCGTTGGGTCCCCCGCAGTGCTTCTGTGTTCCTCCCCCCTTCGGGCCCATTGATTCTTGTAGTGGGCCACTTTTTGGGCCCCTCGCTGGGCCCTAATTTCATTGACCCAGAAAGGAACGGGCGAGAATTGGCTTGGAGTCTAGAGCCTGGGGTAACGGAGGTTTTTTAAAGGGATGGTGCCGGAGGCCTGCTGAATTATAAAACAATTAGATTGTGAAGAAGATGTATCAGAGAGAGAGAGAGAGCGAGAGAGAGAGAGAGATGGGGAGAGAGAGAGATGGGGAGAGAGAAAGCGAGAGAACGAGAAGGAGAGACAGAGACATAGAGAGAGCGAGAGAGAGAGAGTGAGGGAGAGAGGGAGAGAGATCAGATAGAGAACGAATACGGATCCTTGAGATACTAACCTGGCTCCGTGTGAATACACTTGACGTCCCATTGATGAAATTGTTCAGAAAGGGGATGTAGTGATACGAGCTCGAAACAGTACTGCTCGTAGAGAATGTCGAATTGGGAGCATGGCAGTGATAGCCAAGAATCGCCAGCGTCAAGCCCTAAAATTTGGATTTTTTGCGACAATTTTGGAAAAATTTTGCTCCGCAAACACTATAAAATGTAAAGAATTTAGGTTCAAGCCGGGCTTTTGTCATTTTTGATTGTTTTCGATAATATGGCTGGCGTTACCCCATGAATAGAATCCTTCCACCCGGATTTGCATACCAATTTCTTCTACGTAAATCGCTCTCTCTTCTACGTGATCCGGATTCCCTTCCGGCACTGCCAGAAGCCGAAGCCGGAATTGAAGAGGCGAGGAGGTGCATCTAAAAAAAATGTCTGATCGCTTAAAACAGCGTTCAAACCCAATGAATATGAATTAAATAGAAGGCACAGACATTTACGGATCAATTTTGAGTACAGTACCTCGGATTTGTCCACCGTATCTGGTACTCATCGGAGCAATGCGGAAATATCGAGCCCTCCCTCAACTGGAGCTTCACTTCCGTCGATGCATTCACAAAAAGTGTTTTCTCAGCCTGAAAAGTGTTTTCTACTGACTGGACCCTCCTACCGTAACGGTCACATTATTCGGGCCGATGAGGTCGAAACGGTAGACACCTGTTCGAGCAGTCGTTTCGCACGGGAATTCGATAAATTTCTAAAAAAAGTAACTACACAGATTCTGTAGCAGTTACCTCGGTATTCTTGAGCATCACCGTCTTCTCTTCCACTTTTACCCAATAGTCTTCAGAATCGGGGAGCACTTCGTGTGTCCTAAAATCTGCTCCTTTCTACAGTAATTCTTTACCGATGCCACATCTGGAGATGATACTGTTGCTCCTGGCACAATCGAGAGCGAATGTGTACTGACAATTCGGAAAGCAATGGGGATGCTGATTTTTGAGCAGAAATTTGGATGGCTGGGGGCCCCACGCTGAAGGTGAGAAGCTGAAAAAAGGTACGGTAGATGGGCCAGGTTATGGAATTAACGAAAAACAGCGGAAATTGAGAATTTCCGAAGGATCTATGCCAATTTGCGAAAGCAATTTGCTGCTCAATAATCTTTACTAGCCTCCAACGCCTACTTACCGTCGTTTCATTCTGCACTAGTCCGTAATCCCCTTCAACCGGAAAGCATTCACACGGGATTCTGCCACTGTAGAATTCACATGAACCGATTGGACCTGAAATTATTTTTGTTACCGTATCAATTTACTTCATTACCATTATATCTATAAAACTTACTAATAATAATAAAAGCCTGGGTGCTGGACGTATTCAGGTAGGCTTCGGAATTTACGGCAATCTTTTCGGGGTGGAGAAGGGCGCTGAAATTATAGCATTTTATTGATCACTTTCTTTCTATCACACTAGCTTTCTCTCTCTTTCTCTTAATCTCACCCTGTCCCTCTCTCTCTCTCTCTCTCTCTCTCTATCTCCCTCTGTCTCTCTATCCCGCGCTCCTCTCGCTTCGAAACAAAACTGACCTCCTTTGCCCCCTCGCTGCATACAGCAACAAGCAGAAGTAAAAGAAGCTGTGGTAGTGCGGCATTAGACATCACATTTTAGGGGGGAAATACGGTCGAAATATCCTGAAAATAAGGAGGATTAAAGCGAGAGAGAGAGAGAGAGAGAGAGAGAGAGAGACAGAATGCAAGCAAGCTAGCAGTAATCTTTTGTGATTCCAGAAAAGTCGTAAAACACGGAAATTTGGATAAATTAACATAAACCGGGCGGCGCTAATCAAAACACCCCCAAGCACCTAGTGAGTGTAGATGAAGGCAATCTGAAGAGCCCCCGGGGTGGGCCCTCCCGCTTTGGTGTCCGGGGGTCTTAAGGGGTTGTGGCGGGGGTAATATCCAATTTCTGCCGGCCAGATCATGGGCCCTGGGCCCTAACCTAGGGAGGGCCCAGCACCCCAGGGGGATGCCATAATAGGGGTGGGCAGGGGTGGGGTGTCTTCAGCACTTTGTGTCAAAATTCGAAACGAGGGTGGAGTGAATTAATTCTGACCCACACGCAGGCGAGCTAGCAGAGATAATTTGGGATTCGGCAGGCTTGCGGAATTTCTTTGAGCAAGGACAGGCTAGCCAAGATTCTTTAGGAATTGGGCGCAGCTGGCAGAGACTCTTTGAGGAATTCTTTAAGGAGGGCAGGCTAGCAGGAATTCTTTGAGGAAGGCGGGCTAGCAGAGATCCTTTGAGGTAGCACAATGGCAGGCTAGCATAGATTATTTGGGAACTGCTGACAGGCTAGGAGAGATTCATTAGGAATTGTATATTAGCAGAGATTCTTAGAGAAAGGGCAGGCTAGCAGACACTCTTTGAGGAAGGCAGGCTAGCAGAGTCCATTGAGGAATTTGCGGCAGCTAGCAGAAATTTTTAACAATTTTCCCAGGTAATCCCTGCTAGCCTGCCCATTCTTTCTTATGCTACTTTTTATAGCCCCAGCCCCGTCCAGAAAAAGTGTGGGGGTGAAGCCGTGAAAGGTGCAGAAAATTGCAGCGAGGCCAGCTTGGTGGAGATAATCGCGATAGGACCCCGAGGCAAGGCAATAGGGCCAGGTGTGTGGGCCTAGGCTTGAAGACAATAGCCCCAGCCTCCCCTCCCCCGGGGGAGTTGCGCAATTTGCGCCCTCAATTTCCGCGAAGCTCCCCCTTTAGGCGGCCGGGAAAACCGGGGGATTTGGGTGGAGCATCTGGCTTATTATCTTTTTAATGATCCTTGAGATTTGGGCAATATGGTTTGGGTTATTAGGCGAAAAAATATGTTTTTAAGAGGCTGGTAAGCCTTAACCAATGATACCTTTTAGGGTGAAAGAACTGAGAAAAGAGCTCTTTGATGTGAAAAACACGGTCATGTTCTCAAGGAAAAGGAATTGAAGGAAGGAACGGAAATCAAAAATTTTAAATTTTTCCATCCCACTTCCTTTAAAGGACCCAGTTCCCCAAGAATCATTGCCGGCTTGCCCCCAAAAAACATGAGGCTATCGCTTATAAAGTTGAAATTTTTAAGGAAGCTAGCAGAGAGTATTTAGGAATTTTTTTTTGATGTTGCAGAGGGGCGAGGGAGATAGAGGCAGAAACATCGAGAGAGCGCGAGAGAGAGAGCGAGAGAGCGATAGAGAAAGACACTCACCCACCCATAATTCTACCATTAATTCGATCAATTCATCAGAAATCTAATTTTGCAAATAATTATGCGAATTTGGCATATCCCAGGCACCAAAAAATGTGCCAATGACAACGCGGCAAATGAAAGTGATACCCTGTCGACAAGGGCGGGGTATACAATGGGCCCTTGGAATGAGGCCACCCATGCCAAATCATAAGATTTGCATAAGGGGCCGATGAGAGGATGAAGCCGAAGGGAGGGAGAGAGGACGAGATGGAGAAAGAGAAGGGAGGGACGGGTCGTATAACAGAAGGTGGCACCCACAGCTAGCCAGCCGGCCACAGCCACACATGGGAAAAAGGGGGTGGAGCCTCGGATGTTTGGAAGGAGGAGCGTAACGGAATGGATTAAAGGGATGGGGAAGTCAAAGGGGAAAAGTCTAATAAAATAAAATCAGGCTGTTTCTTGCCGATTCCTGAATTGTCTCTGCTAGTTAGCCGGAAGCTTCTCATTCATGGGTCACTTTTTACCGGACCAACAAATTTTTTCAGAATCCCCTAAAGCTTTTTGCTAGCCTTCCCTTAATTTGGCAAAATATTTACCGTTTTGCCGTTGTTAGGATTTGCGCTACAAGGATCCTGTCGACATCGTTCAGGCTCTTTCGTGTTCCTCACGGCTCTCTTCTAGCCTGCTCTGGTCCTCCTGGAGAACGCCTGCTAGCCTGCCCGGTGCTAGACCGTCGTATTTTCCTCAAAGATCCCCGCTAGCCCACCTAACCAAAATGAACAATATCCAAAGGATTATCCAATACTTTCTACCCAAAAAGATCCGATTACCTTTGGGTGTCGTGCAAGGGGATTTAGGGTCTTCCCCCCCTAGGGGGTCGGGCCTGGAGCCCTGTAATTTCGTCTTCAATTGTCGCCCCTAGCCCCCAGCCGGCCTCCCTCATTTTTATCCCCTTCCTCCCCTTCTTCGGCTTCAGCCATCCCCTAGAATAATGAAAGCCAGAAAAACCCCTGGCCGCCCATATCCATCAAATTGATGGCATGAGGAGAGCATTGGAGGAACGCTTAACGTTTTTCACGTTTGGGTCTGAAACCTATGAGAGCGGAGCAATACGGAATTTGGGGTAGGCTAGCGGAGAGTCTTGAGGAAACTGAGAAAATCGTTTCAAACAGGAGCAAAGGTGTAGGGTAGTAAAAGGTCTTTGAGAATGAGAGTTACGCTGGGCATGCTAGCTGGGAACATTCGGGGGAACGAGATCAGTTTCAACCGTAGCAGACTAGCAGAGACCATTTCGGAATAGGTTTTTTCTGGCCATCCCGGAGCTCAGTTCAATGCAGCTAGCAGAGACCTTTGCGGAAAACCAAAGCGATCGAGGCCGAGGTGAACGAGCAGAGTTTCAGGCGGAATATAAGCAATGTGAAATAATACTCGAATCGGGTCGACATAGCAGAGTTTTTTTAGGAGAAAATTATCCAGAAAAAGCAACTTCAAACCCGAAGCCAGCTATCAGAGAACCTTGAGGAAATCTTGCTTAAATTTACATATATGAGTTAATGAAATGGATTTTAGAAGCTTAAACCCGGATTTAAATTGCAGAGACGATTTGGCTGAAGGTCAGCGACTTCAATAGCCCTTTAAAACCACCCCAGCCCATCTGGACCCAAGTCCAAACTAAGCCGTCCGAAATGACCAGTTGTGGGCCCCAAAGTTGGCCCCAAACAGGCCCAGCCCCTCTCGGGACCAAATTAGTGCGTACTAGCTGGGGCGTAAGGGGCACATGGGTAGTGTGGGGTAGAAATGGGCCTCGCACCGCACTTTTTATCGGCGCTTGTAGCGTAATTGGATTCTGTAGAAAGGGGACTGAAAGGAAGGGCACAATATCTAGAAACCGGGCCGTGTAAACTTGTTCGAGCGGGAGAGCGTAAGAGAGAGTGAGAGGGTGAGAGAGAGAGGGAGAGAGAGCGGGAGGGAGAGAGATAAAGCAATAGAGAGAGCGAGAGAGAGAGAGAGAGAGAGAGAGAGAGAGAGAGCGGAAGAGTGAGAGCAGGAGAGAGAGCGGGAGGGAGAGCGAGATAAAGTGAGAGAGAAAGATGGAGAAGAGAGAGAGCGAGCGAGAGAGCTAGAGACCGAAAGGGCGAATGGGCGAGTGAAATAGATAGAGAGAGAGAGAGAGAGCGGGAGATAGAGAACGAGAGAGAGAGAGCCGTCGTCACACCGTCGGAATCTAAAGTCCAAAATCCCCAAGAATCTTTGCTTAAAATAACTGAAATTCTAAAGATCCCAAAAAATCGATGTCCAGCCCGGTTAAAAATTGCGTAAATTAATTTAGTAACCAGCGGGGGAGGAGCCGCTTCGCGACTCTCCCCCGCTGGACCCCGTCTAGGCCCTATGAATCGAGCGCCCTTCCACATAAAGTTACCCTGAACAAAGAAAAACACATCTCCCATGCAAGGCTCTTTGTATTGACATGCGGCGCAAGCTTAAATTGCTAGTGTCGTTATTAGGCCCGCGGCGCATGCTTGATCGGCCAGATCCTTATCCAGCGGCCACAGCTTGAGCGGTTTGCTTCGAGAGAAAGCCTGCGGCGCAAGTTTGAGCGGTTACCTCCTTCTTTAGCCTGCGGCGCTAGCTTCAGCGGCTAGCTTCGCTCCAAAGCCTGCGGCGCTAGCTTCAGCGGCTAGCTTCGCTCCAAAGCCTGCGGCGCTAGCTTGAGCGGCTAGCTTCGTTCTAAAGCCTGCGGCGCTAGCGAGCGGCTAGCTTCGCTCCAAAGCCTGCGGCGCTAGCTTCAGCGGCTGGCTTCGCTCCAAAGCCTGCGGCGCTAGCTTCAGCGGCTGGCTTCGCTCCAAAGCCTGCGGCGCTAGCTTCAGCGGCTAGCTTCGCTCCAAAGCCTGCGGCGCTAGCTTCAGCGGCTAGCTTCGCTCCAAAGCCTGCGGCGCTAGCTTGAGCGGCTAGCTTCGTTCTAAAGCCTGCGGCGCTAGCTTGAGCGGCTAGCTTCGCTCCAAAGCCTGCGGCGCTAGCTTCAGCGGCTGGCTTCGCTCCAAAGCCTGCGGCGCTAGCTTCAGCGGCTGGCTTCGCTCCAAAGCCTGCGGCGCTAGCTTCAGCGGCTAGCTTCGCTCCAAAGCCTGCGGCGCTAGCTTCAGCGGCTAGCTTCGCTCCAAAGCCTGCGGCGCTAAGCTTGAGCGGCTAGCTTCGTTCTAAAGCCTGCGGCGCTAAGCTTGAGCGGCTAGCTTCGCTCCAAAGCCTGCGGCGCTAGCTTCAGCGGCTGGCTTCGCTCCAAAGCCTGCGGCGCTAGCTTCAGCGGCTAGCTTCGCTCCAAAGCCTGCGGCGCTAGCTTCAGCGGCTGGCTTCGTTCCAAAGCCTGCGGCGCTAGCTTCAGCGGCTGGCTTCGTTCCAAAGCCTGCGGCGCTAGCTTGAGCGGCTAGCTTCGTTCTAAAGCCTGCGGCGCTAGCTTGAGCGGCTAGCTTCGCTCCAAAGCCTGCGGCGCTAGCTTCAGCGGCTGGCTTCGCTCAAAGCCTGCGGCGCTAGCTTCAGCGGCTAGCTTCGCTCCAAAGCCTGCGGCGCTAGCTTCAGCGGCTGGCTTCGTTCCAAAGCCTGCGGCGCTAGCTTCAGCGGCTGGCTTCGTTCCAAAGCCTGCGGCGCTAGCTTCAGCGGCTGGCTTCGCTCCAAAGCCTGCGGCGCTACCTTAAGCGGCTAGCTTCGTTCTAAAGCCTGCTGCGCTAGCTTAAGCGGCTAGCTTCGTTCTAAAGGCTGCTGCGCTAGCTTAAGCGGCTAGCTTCGTTCTAAAGCCTGCTGCGCTAGCTTAAGCGGCTAGCTTCGTTCTAAAGCCTGCGGCGCTAGCTTCAGCGGCTGGCTTCGTTCTAAAGCCTGCTGCGCTAGCTTAAGCGGCTGGCTTCGTTCTAAAGGCTGCTGCGCTAGCTTAAGCGGCTCGCTTCGTTCTAAAGCCTGCTGCGCTAGCTTAAGCGGCTAGCTTCGTTCTAAAGGCTGCTGCGCTAGCTTAAGCGGCTAGCTTCGTTCCAAAGCCTGCGGCGCTAGCTTGAGCGGCTAGCTTCGTTCTAAAGCCTGCGGCGCTACCTTAAGCGGCTAGCTTCGTTCTAAAGGCTGCTGCGCTAGCTTAAGCGGCTCGCTTCATTCCAAAGCCTGCGGCGCGAGCTTGAACGGCCCGCTTCATTCCAAAGCCTGCGGCGCGAGCTTGAACGGCTGGCTTCATTCCAAAGCCTGCGGTGCGAGCTTGAACGGCTGGCTTCATTCCAAAGCCTGCGGCGCTAGCTTGAACGGCTGGCTTCATTCCAAAGCCTGCGGCGCTAGCTTGAGCGGCTAGCTTCGTTCTAAAGCCTGCGGCGCTAGCTTGAGCGGCTAGCTTCGTTCTAAAGCCTGCGGCGCTAGCTTGAGCGGCTAGCTTCGTTCTAAAGCCTGCGGCGCTAGCTTGAGCGGCTAGCTTCGTTCTAAAGCCTGCGGCGCTAGCGAGCGGCTAGCTTCGTTCTAAAGCCTGCGGCGCTAGCTTGAGCGGCTAGCTTCGTTCTAAAGCCTGCGGCGCTAGCTTGAGCGGCTAGCTTCGTTCTAAAGCCTGCGGCGCTAGCTGAGCGGCTAGCTTCGTTCTAAAGCCTGCGGCGCTAGCTTGAGCGGCTAGCTTCGTTCTAAAGCCTGCGGCGCTAGCTTGAGCGGCTAGCTTCGTTCTAAAGCCTGCGGCGCTAGCTTGAGCGGCTAGCTTCGTTCTAAAGCCTGCGGCGCTAGCTTCGTTCTAAAGCCTGCGGCGCGAACCTGCGCCTTGAGTGACGAACTTGATAATAATGTCCCTACACGGAAATCTACTCCGAAACGCACTTTCCGAGCAAAAAGCAAAACAACCACGATATCCGAGGATCGAACCTCCGATGGTTAGATTAGCACGGCGAAGCGCTTACCACTACACCATGCAATGCTTGGCAGCACGTGCCAAACACCCGTTTTATGCCTCAAGAGAAGTGCCCGGGGCAGGGGAAGGAAAGGCATCGAGAGGCAGATCCAAAGAGACGACCAAACTCGCGAGTGCAACTGGCAAGAATGAGGAAATTTGTATTTTTTCACATTATGCAAATTAGCCCTACCGCACCCCCAAAAATCAATAAAACCGGCTTTAATTTTGTAAACTTGTATTTTATCGGGATTCTGAAAGCGCCATCGGAAAGAGGAGGGTCGATTCCCCCGGGTGACGGAGAATTAGGGCATTTTGGACACGGGAAGGCCCTCAAATCGGGCCTCGAAAGTGACATCCACACACACACACACACACAGAGATACACTCCAAAATTATATAAGGTAGGATTTTGTCGATTTTTATTCCTATTAAGCATTAGACAAATCAAGCTTCGATCTCAAACAAATTGTTCCACTAATGACGGGCTTATTTTTGCATGTTCAATCTAAAAAATTCGGCAATTCTCAAGAATCTCTTCCCGCCCGTCTCAAAAAGCCTCAAAATCAGGGTTTTTCACCGATGGACCGGAATCGGTAAGGATCCGGATCGGGGCTGGATCCGGATCCGGATCGGATCCGCAGTAGGATCCGGATCCAGATCCAGATCCGGATCCGCTCGGATCCGGATCCAATGCGGATCCGAGGAAAAAAGGGACCGGAAGTAATATTCTCGGTTCTGATGCTGATTCGGTCATGTTAATCGCAAAAATACATAGCCCAGAGGCAGAACTGATCTTTGCATATAAGAATTAGCACTTAACTCGGTTGCATGATCCATTTCCTTGGATCCAGTCCGATCCGAAAATGACCAACCCTGCTCAAAATCGAGAATCCAGACCTGATATTCCCAAATAACCGCCGCTAGCTATCCCTTAACCTGTTTTTTCTAATCATCCAAACTTCCAAAACCATGCCGCCCATTGTCTCCCCCCCCCCGTTGCGCGCACTAGGGGTCACCGGATAGAATGGACCCAGGCTCCGAATATTCCCACAGTGGCCCGGGGCCCACCTGCCCCCCGTTGGGCCCTAATTTGAGGCCTCCCCCCAAACAGTGTACATTTGGGGAGAGAGCGATCGAGAATTATTCATCACGACCTGTCCATTCCCGGGGTCCCGACCATTGGCCCAGTCACTCATAATTGCCCTAAACACGCCCCCACCGTATTGTCGTGCCACTGAATTTTTGAGTTGGGTAGGGTAGAGGGGCAATTAGCGCATTTAGGCGAGCAACGGAAAGAGGTGATTAATGTGTGGATATCAAAATTGTTGAGCTGATGCTGAGGATGACGCAGCAGCCTTCTGGTATCTTTTAGGATGTCAACCGAGTTTTTCGACAAAAATTCTGCCTTCCACGGTCCTTTAAAACCAGGGCGGAGATCCTTTGACGTTTTTTGCATTACACTACGATGTACATCCACACTCCCATCTTTACGAAAAAATCTGCTCTTATCGCTAGTGTTACTACACAACGCTCCAATAGACACACTGGAAAAATGGTACTGTAATGGAGATCTAATTTTCAGAAGCCGATTATTCGAAATTTTTAGTATTGCAGGTTTATTCCCCTTCAATCTGTTTACGATTTTCGAAATGATCACGTCAAGATGGTATCCGAAACACTCTGGTAGTGAAAGCGCCCGGAACCGACAACACTACCGCTCCAAATGACACCCACCAGATACCGTAGCCTTAGCGTCT
The DNA here is from genome assembly GCA_958295435.1 of Mesorhabditis spiculigera. NCBI lineage: Eukaryota > Metazoa > Nematoda > Chromadorea > Rhabditida > Rhabditidae > Mesorhabditis > Mesorhabditis spiculigera. The sequence continues at coordinate 487,781 of CATQJA010002637.1, forward strand.
TATTTCGCGAAAAATCATTCGTTCATTGGGTTATCATTGTCCTTCAGGGTTCAGAATTTTTAGGTGTTTGGACAAATCGTCTCGACCACTCGCTCAAACGTACATACCGTAGTGTAGCGTACTAGCATCGTAGTCAAAAAATTTTCGTTCACGAGTCCAAAAATTTTACAAAAATGGCTTTGTCGTGATTTTGGACGTCAGCTTAAACGGCACCGTTTATTACGAAGTAGGTTATTTATTACTTTTGAATTCACATAGTTCCCTTGACCAGTCCTTTAAACTCAATTAAACCCAACTCCAAACGACAGTTCGCATCAAGTTCAGCTTAGATTGTGAAAATAAGGCCTTCGCAATGGCTTTAAAACCGACTACGCTCCACTCCAAACGACACCCCGCAACAATGTCAATGGCGTCGACATTTAATCAGGCCGATTAGTTCTCAACGTTGGCCAGAATGGGTGTCGGTATACCCCCGGGGGTGCGAAAGGGCGCGACATATGGAGGAATTGACGCAATTAGTATGAGTGTGTACCCCTTCGGGCTGGGTGGGTGGAAGGCTATGGCGGCACAAATGTACCCCCCAAGGCAGGCAGATATTGCCTAGGATTTCCTAGAGGGACCGCCACACACCTGCCATACACAATGGAATGGACACTCTCTGATTGTAGCCAAAGGGCACCGATTAAGTAGCAAAAGTGCCTCCAAGCGTACTATACGATAAGCGCAGGAAAAGAGGGATCTTGGAAAAAGGGGCATGCGCAACGGGCATGCTAGCATGCTAGCAGAGACAATTGTGGAAAACTTGCGAAAGCGAGAGAAAGCTAGAGAATGCGGGAGAAATCGAGAGAGCGAGAGAGAGACAGAGAGAAAAAGAGAGACATAGAGACAAAGGGAGAGACAGAGAGAGCGAGAGAGAGCGACAGGGAGAGAGCCAGAGAGGGAGAGAGGGAGAGAGAGAGACCGATCTATGTCGTGTCTCTGCCAGAAACTACCATTTATTAAACCCCAAATCGTCCATGAACAGCACAGTAATTTGCAAGCATTCTGAAGAAACTCTAGGGATATCGAGCAGCAAATATATCATAGATACAGCACGCAAATATCGATCGATAAAGCACAATTGAAATAGTAAAGTGAAGACAGCCAACAATCCTTCAGATTAGATCAAGTCGTTTGTAGTCTGTAGATCGCATTGGGAAAGTAGAGAGTCCCATTCCTAATAAATAAATTTTTAATACTTGCGTAAAATCTTGTAAAATTCAAATCAGAGTTCTCTGTTTTTAAATCTGCCTTAAATTTGTATAATTAATCTTTAAAAACTCACATTACTAAACCCGGCATTCCCCTGGAAAGCATTTGTTGGATTTGTAGGATCGGAGCCATCGGTATTTGCTAAAATAGCATTTTAACTTCAAGAATCTGGTAAGATCGTAATTCCAAAAATCAATCGATACCTTTGGGGCGGAAGAGATCCCCACTCAACGATAATAAGTCGAACGGGTCGTGTTTTGGAATCGTCTTAGAAAGTGGGGGCTTTTGAGTGAAATTCTCCGGGGGCGGCGTCAATTTCGGCACGTTTTGGGCTTGATATAGCGGTGGGAGGGGCCCGAAGTTTGATAGGTCGTCCTGAAAGAGTACAAACTTTTGTTTTATCTCTCTTTTCTTTCACACTGTCGCTCTATCTCTCTCGCTCGTTCTCTTTCTGTCTCTCTCGTTCTCTCGCTATTTGGCTTTCTGCCTGTGTTCTTTATCTCCCTCCCTCTCATGCTCTCTCTCTCTCTCTCTCTCTCTCTCTCTCTCTCTCTCTCGCTCCCTCTCCCTCGTTTTAAAAGCCAAGCAGGAAACTTACAACTCGCAACCCCTCCAGCGCGTCCATCCCAATTTCAGCTTCTCCAACCAGCGGACTATCGGGTCGCTCCTCATCGTCGGCAAGCCGCTAAAATAATCCAAATTTTCTATCTCCAGAGAATCGCTGCTAGCTTGCCCTTATCCGGTTTTTTGAAACTCTTACCCGTCTATCCGTCACAATCCTCTCCTCACTGGGTGATTCTCCTCCAAATAAATATCGTAAGCTCGTCTCGTCGCGGTCGTTGAATTGCATCAAACTGGAAAATTCAAGTTTGTTCCTCAACGATCTCTGCTAGCCTGCCCTGAATTCTATTTTCTAAATGAACTCAGCTAGCTTTTGCCTCGTTTACACAAAAAAACGTACTCCGGTTGCTCGGCCTCAACAGCCTTCTGCTGCACCTCCTCTTCCCGCTCTTTTTCGAAACTTTCTTGCCGAGCCTTTTGAGCAGCTTTTCTTGAGGGCTCGATCAGTTCCTGAAATCAAAAGATGGTTTGTACTCTCTCTCTCTCTCTCTCTCTCTCCTCTCTCTCTCTCTCCCCCCCCCCCCCCCCCCCCTCCCCCTCTCTCTCTCTCTCTCTCTCTCTCCTCTTCTCTCTCTCTCTCTCGCTACCCTTCACTCACCGTCAATATCTCAAAATCATAGTGATCATAAACGGAAAGATTCTTGGCCAGCGTTGCATAGATTGTTCCAGTTTTTTGGTAGTATGTCGTGAGGAGCTCGAGGTATCTAAAACATCCTTAATTTATCTGGTTTTTCAAAGCCTACCGTCCTAACAAATGCGACAGTAGATGAGATCGGCTAGCCGAGAGGAGGTCGACCTAAAAAATTTGGTTTTACGAAATTGAAGGTAATTTATACTACTGGACGATAGCCTCGACAATTATACCTTTTGTAACGTATCCTCCTTCAACCGGTCCAGCCGCTCTTTATTCAATCTGACCGTCGCCTGTACTTCTCGAAAACGATCCATCTGCCGGAAATTGGAGGGATCAAGCTGAAAATTATAAAATTAGCGTAGAATCCGTGATTTTGTAAAAAAACCAGTAGCGTTTCTGGCTAAAACTAACGTAGATTCCCTAGGAATCGACCAGTCCTCAAAATTTTACCTCCTCGCTCTCCTGCTTCATCCACAACAAACTGCCTCGATATTCTGTCTTCGCTCGTTCAGCCGCTTCTACCGTCTGCCCACAATCGAATATGGCTCTTTCGTTGAAGACACAGATTTCTTCATAAAATCTACAAATTTGCATGAAACTGAAAGTATTATCATACCGTAATAGGGGTTGAGAAATGGCTGCTCTTTGATGGGAAGCGTATAGGAAGGCTCGGCCTACGGCTATCATTACCTAAAAAAAAATTTTGCGGATAGGGTGAGAGAGAGAGAAGGAGAGAAAAGTAGAGAGAGTGCGTGAGAGAGAGAGAGAGTAAGAAATCCCTTACCTTCTTGGTCTCCTCCCTCCGTTGCTCCTTCCCTCGATCTTTCAAATATTTCCCAACCCCATTCTCACTTTGAGCCGCGTCTAAATTCTACTATTAATTGTTCAAAAACTTTTTTTACCTAGTAAAAACCCATGGTAATTATTTGAGGCCTCGAGCAGCTGATCGCTGGTCCTTTTGATCGAATTGAACAGCGTCACTTGTGAATCGAAATCGGCATCTGATGCCGTGAGTAGCTCGTCTTCCTGAAGAAAATAGTTAACAAGGTTAAGCCATTAAGGCGATGAGAATAAGATGAGGGGGGAGGTTTTTTTTTTGTTTATTTTAAAGGGGATTTTCCACGGCAAGCTAGCAGAGGCCATTGAGGAATGGTTTTTTCTCTCACCTTCTTCCCCATTTTATTTCGAAACATCTGCTTGGCCGTCCAGTAGTGTCGTTTCAATTTGGTAACGGTATTCTCATCGAAACGGTCGAGAAATCGATCAAAGTTCATCCCACTGAAATACCGAATTTTTATATGTCCAGTTTAATCGATAGTTCTAGTAAATTAAGTATTTATCGTACACCTACCCGAGTAATTTTTTGAACCACATTTGCAAATTTGAAATATTATTGAAGTATTAACTAGAGCTTGCCAGTATCGTAATGGAATTTTGGACCTGAAGCCCGAGGGCCAGCCTATTTTTTTTGTCCGATCGAACTGGGCTAACGGGAGATTAGGATTAACCAATGTTTTGGGCGCAAAAACTGGTTCATAGCTCGTGCTCCGAGCATCAACGGCTGATTTCAGCTTTGCAGGCAACAGAGAAAATTTGAGAAAAAGCAGAAAATTAAAAACTTAAAATCGGCATCTGAACATTAATTCGAAATTTTTAAGAAAAACTACGGATTTTGTATACGAATTTCGCAAAATTAAGATTGATTTTCAGGCCTTGCAACAAATTTTCAAGTGATTTTTAAAAAGGTATGAGAGTGCAAGATGCAAATTACAGTCATTACAGCATCTTGGAATTTTGACTCAAAAATTTGCAAAGTATTTGGCAGAAAATTATGAATCTAAACAAATCAATAAATTTTTAACTTAAGGTTTAAGACTATCCAAATTCTGGCGCCTTCAAAGTTAGCGTAATTCGTAGCTTCTAAAAACCCGGAAAAACTGTACCTCGTTCCCTGCTCATACTGTCGATAGGCCATCGCTTCGAGTATCTGAAAGTGGTGCATCGTAATTTGGTGTACATCGGAAAAGCAGAAATTTTCGATACTAATTAAAGCAAAAGCCCCCGGCCCGGGAAAATCGAAAGCGGATACTAGATGAGGGCGAAGGATGGGCCAAGCTGGAATGGGGGCCCTGTCGAGAGAGGGCCAGAATACAGAGGGTTTAGAGAAAGAGAGGAAAAGAGAGGCCCAGGGCCCCCGGCGGGCCCTGGGGCGCATTTTAGCAAACAGGAGACGGGCCCTGGGCGGGGTGAAGCCCTATTGGAGAAGCCTGGAAGAGCCGGGGCTAGGGGTAATTTAGACGGGAACGGGCTCTTGGAAAAGAACAGAAAAAGTGGGAGCTCTTGCTCGGAAGGGAGAAGATAATGGAGGCTCTTTTTGAAAACGTCAAAAGCGAAGAATTGGGCTCTTTAGGTAAAAACGGAATTTGGAGTGTATTGTACATGGTACCGTACTTTTCGAAACTTTGTATCTTCTGCCTTCATCTGCCTTTAAAAAAAATCCAAATTTCAAGGAGAAATAGCGGAAAGCCTTGCGGAGAGCAGGCTAGCAGAGATTCTCTAGGAATCGGTGGGCAGACTAGCAGAGATTATTTGCGGATGATGCACCGGAAGCTATACTTTAGCGCTGATAGGGCTAGCTAGCAGAGAACTTTGCGGAAATGAGCAGAACCAAGAGAGAGAGATCGAGAGAGAGAGAGATCGAGAGAGAACGAGAGAGAGAAACAGTTTCTGCGTCCCAATCCCTTTAAGAGTTCACTTGCCCTCTCAATTTCACCCCTTCCCTCCCGATCAGGGTCCCTATTTGATGGTGTGAAAAGGGGGCCCCAGCAAATATGATGTTGGGTCCTGAAAAGGAGTCAATTCCCCTCGGTGGTGAGTCAACCCTTCGAAAAATCAGGTCCGGGCCCTGCCCACGTCTTCGCGTGGGCCCCCCCCTTCCTTTTTGGGGTGTCTTTTCTGGTTCTACTCTCGGAGCCATTGATGGTAGCTAGTCATTCTAAACACGTTAACCTTGGTTTTGGAAACATCTACACTTGATGCTACTGTAGAAGCTTTGTGTTTTCGATGGATTAAATGCTTGTTTTAGAATTTAAAGGGACCGGCAAGTCATGACTATGGATTGACCCCTCCCCCCGATCGCTATTTCTGGATGATTCCAAATTTCTGGGACCCTATTGCACGCCAGTTTTCCCAAAATATCTCTGCCAGCCTGTCCCCCGGAGCTACGTTTGAAAATCTTTACGCATTAATGATATAGAAAGTCCATGGCGTATCAAATATCCTCCATAGGCTCACCCAAATCAAATCGTCAAATCCCATCCGAACTCTTAAAAGGCGAGAGAGAAAAGAGAGAAAGAGCGAGAGAGAGAGAGAGAGGGAGAGAGAGAGAAGGCAGGATGTTTTGGTAGTTGAAATGGGCTCTTTGTGAAGGAGGGGAGGACCGTTCCGTACGGTTCTCCTTCCCTCAACCGGCAGCTGGATTCTGGGAATCAGTGTTACACACAATTTACTTTTTACACATCAGTATTCTGTTTTCCAGGCTATTGAATTGTTTGGTATTATTTGAAAGGTTTCACTGCGCTAGATAACTTGAACAAAAAACCTAAATATTTTTACGGGGTTTTTGAGACGCTCTTAAGATTTTACGGCTTTGACGCGTGAATTTAGCACTTGCCAGGCCCTTTAAAGTCGCCAACAGCTATATTTAAGTTTGATCTACCAATTATTAATGCGCCAAAAATTATTTTTCCATCTTTCCATGAGTTTGGCGTGGAAAAAATCATGTGTGATTTTTTGCGTTTTTTTTCCTTTCCGAATACCCTACCCCTTTGACTCCTCCCTATAAAACACTATATTCATAAGCACCGGCGCGTGCCGGCCATAATCACCGCTAGCTACCCCATCGAATTGCGCAAGTCGCGCCCGGGCCACTCATAAAAGTTTGGGGGCCCCACCGGATTAGGTCCAAGGGCTTGGAGATTAAGGAGTATCCCCCTCGGCGGGGTACAGTCACTACCCCGAAAAGTCACTACCCCGAAATCACTCCCCGAATCACTACCCCGAAAAGTCACTACACTGAAACACTACCCCGAACATTACCCCGAAAAGTCATTACCCCGAAAAGTCACTACCCCGAAATAATTTGCATCATTTTCATAGGAAAACCGCATGAAAACTAGATTTTTCCGGGAAAAACAATGCTATCATTTTTCGGGGTAGTGACTTTCGGGGTAGTGACTTTCGGGTAGTGACTTTCGGGTAATGACTTTCGGGGTAGTGACTTTTCGGGGCAGTGACTTTCGGGGTAGTGACTTTCGGGGTAGTGACTTTTCGGGGTAGTTACCGGACGCCCCCCTCGGCCAGTCTAAAAGGTGACCTTGCGGGTTTACGGATCTTTTTAGGGGATCCGGGGTGCAATGGCCTCTAGCCATAACGAGCACCACACTCAGCTCCGAGCACCCCTCTCCTCGAAACTTTGCCCACGCCACTAATCCGGTTGGATACTATCCACACCTGGGGGTGTAAAGAGGAGCCAGCGGAATCCTAAGTTTTCGCAAGCCATTTCTTCAAATGGTGTTTGCGAGCTGGCCATGTTTTTAGTTTATCTCACTCTCGCTTCCTCACGTTCGTTGGTTTTCTCGTGCTCACTCTCTAGCTTTCTTTAGTTAACTTGTGCTCATTCGCTCGTTTTCTTTGGGTTTATCGGCGCTCACTCTCTCGCTCGCTTTCGTTAGGTTTCTCGGGCTCACCCTCTTATTTTCTTTAGTTTTAACGTCATCGTTATCTTACGTACTGGGGGTATCTCGTGCTCACGACTTGGCTTTCTTTTAGCTTTCTCGTGCTCCCGATTAGATGATAGAGTTTTCTTTAGATTTCTCGTCTCCCCTCTTATTTTCTTTGGTTTTTCGTCCTCAATATCTTGCGTGCTTGCTATCTCGTGCTCAAGTTTCTTTGGGTTTCTGGGGCTCACTCTTTCGCTTTCTTTGGTTTCTTGTGTTCATGTACTTGGTTTATTTAGTTTTATGGTTTACTACATTACAATTATATTAACTTCATTTATCATTCATGACCAATTTGTAATTCAGCAAAAAATCGCCCGTCCGTCCTGTGCGTATCCAAATTTCTTCGTTTTTCGGTGTGACCGGCGAAAGCCGTGGGATATGACTGGTATCGTGTTTTGTCTACACCCTAGCGGCGCAGATCCCCGCGACCGTTTTGTTGTGCAAAGGTTTTTTGGTTCTGCGTCAGCGGCAATGGTCGATTTTTTTTTAGCTTTTTAGGGAAATTTCTGGAAAACTTTTTCTTAAAAAAACTTTCCAAGGGTTACAGATTCTAGGAAACGGCCGTATTTACGATCGTTTATCTTACCGTAGTTGGAACTCGTTGAAATAGCGTCAAGAGACGTAAAAGATTATGCGATGGAAAGTTAGCCGCGCGTTGCGTGTCGCGGCGCTGAGCCGCGAATACTAATTTCCTAGCTAACCAATCCACCCAAGCCACTTCCTTCCCTCCCTGGCACGTGCCCGGGGTCTGTTTTGGCTTAAAGCATCACTCTTCAAATGTGCTTATCACCGATTCTTTCTCTGTCTTTTCAACCCCCATGAAAAAGCTTCATCTCCTTCCCCTCTGTGGCCTGTCTTCTAATCGATCCCATTTCCTGCCCTTCCTCCGGAGATCGAACGACCCGATACGAGGGGCAGCTATTGACGATTTGGAGCTTTTTATCTACTTTTGAGCAATTTATCATAACTGTCTTTTTATAGTAATTATTTTTTACAGTATTAGATTTTACTGTCGTTTTTAGCGTTCTTTGGCCGCTCTTGTAGTCATCAAATCCACTTCCGGTTATCCTCTTTTTTGTCGAATACGCTTGAAAACCCGATTTTCCGCTCGTTTCTTGCTAAGTCAGATTCGTTTATAGGTGTAGCTCGTAGTGATTGTACGATTTTAACCTATCGTAACCAGTGCTGTATGTAGTTACGATATTCTTCTACAGGCGAGTGGATCCATGAAAATCTAATTTTGTGCCTTTGATTTTACCTTATTTTTTTTGTATTTGTGATTTCTGAGATTTACTATCGACGGTAGCTACGTACATAAGCCTATGCGAAGACAAGTTAAGTAAGCTCACGCCTGTAAGCCCAGGTCTGTACCCATCATATTAGTACGTGAAATACAAAAATTGTCGACACTTCCCTGGTGCCCACTGGCCATCCTGACCTTCCCCCTAAATTCCTTCCCTTTCTCATTCCGCCTCATTCCCAAATGACTCATCTCCCCCGGCGGGCATCGCCGGGGGGATGGGGCTCTAATTGTGTGGAAGAATTGGGGGAGAAGGCATCGGATTTTGCATGTTTTTCTGATACCTAGCTGAGATAGCCTGCGCCTGCCATTAATGCTCCAAGCCATCTTCGAAATTTTTCATTTTGTGTATTTTTATTTTATCAGATGTTGGTATATTGATACTTGCTCATTCGGGCTGCTTTTTTCAATGATCTGTTTTGTCATCAATACGTCCTATTTTCGGAACTTTAATTTTTTGTGTTTTCACCGATATCTCGAATATTTTCAAAGTATGCCCTTCCTCGCCCCTTTAAACATTTAAACTGGATTTTTAGGAATGCGATGGGGGCTCGGCCTTATTTGGTTGTATCTAACCGTGTATTGTAGCCCCAGAGAATCCAATGAATTGATTGTAAGTTTTTATCCCTAGAAAAGCTCAAAATCTGTTTAGGAAGACCCGGATGCCATTCAAAATTTGCAATTTTCGACATTGGAGCCGAAAAGCCGATTCCCGAATAGCCGGTTGAGATGTGAGTTGTTTTCTGGCTTTCGGTTTTCCGTTTAAACGCGTTGCCGCTGCGTCGGGTATGCACTACGGGACAGTGTCGCAACGGGTTCAAAGTTTTAAAACAGCTAAACTAAAAAAATTTTAAGTCGATTCGAACAGCCCTGGAGGTACGGTATGTTGCCCTATCGTAATGTCCAAAAATTCCCTACCGTATCAAATTGTTGTAAAGTGCTGTTACCGTATCCCATTGTTTTTGAATTGTTAAACTAGTTAAATCAGGTAAAACGGGAAGTTTTCTCAAAATTACGATTTTTGAGGAATGACGGGATTTTAGTGCTATCAAAGATTCGTCAGGAATTCTGCGCGATAGCGGAGCCTTTAGGAATTGCAGGGCAACCTAGCAAAGAGCTTTTAGGAATTTTAGAATAACTTGCAAAGATGCCTTAAGATTTATCGGGAGGCTAGCAGTAATCTTTCAGAGCCAGCTAGCAGAGAGCATTTGGGAACTTCAGGCAAACTAGCGGAATAGTCTATGTTTTCAGGGGCCTCAAGAATCAGAGAGAGGGACTTTGAGCGAGAGAGACAAAAAGATACAGAAAGAGAGAGACTGAGAGAGAGACTGAGCGAGAGTGAGAGAGTGATAGGAATTTTAAGGGAATCTAGCAGCGATTCTTTGCGCGCAGGACTTCGGACATAAATAGATTCTGCTTGTTGCGTTCAGCTGTTTCACTCTTCTTCTACCCCATGACTCAACTAAAAAATCGGATCCCCCGATTAGACGGGTCCGTTGCACCCCTTTCAGGCTTCATTTCGGAAATTGGCCGTCGGGCCCTCGGCCGTCGGTCCCCTAAATATTTGTGTAGATCTTATTATTGCATGCCGTGGGCCTGGGCATGCACACGTGCTGCTATGTGGTCCTCCCGGATGGAGTAGACGAAATTTGCAACATATCAATCTCTCTCGCTCGCTCTCTCGCTCTCGCAGTCTGCCTCTCACTCTCTCTCTCTCTCTCTCTCTCTCTCTCTCTCTCTCTCTCTCTCTGTCTCTTTCTCCCTCGCGCAGTAAAATTAATATGAGCTGAATAACTAGTGCTGATGCTGTAAATCCTGAATGATCTCTGCTATCTTCGCAACATCGAAAAAATCTCTGCTAGCTTGCTCTATTTCCTAAAGGATCTCAGCCAGCTTTTTATTGGTTTTCTGGACCCCTTCAAACAATTTTCTCAACCTCAAAAAGTTGCGTTTACTCCTATTTCGCTACCCAACTCACTGCCGTCCATAGTTCCGCAACGGAAGCTGGAAGGAAATGGAATTTGACGAAATCGGGAAGGGCCGGCACTACGTCGAGAATGAAATTCTTTCTTGGGTCTTATTTTTGTCTGCTTAGGGCTCGAAACTGCTAATAATAGAGCCGGTTACGGTAGCTTTTGTGGTTACGGTAATTCAGTTGTAAATTAGCTGGAAAACGGCTTCTATGAGTCTATTTTGTCAAGCGTAATTTTCGCCGGGACAATATATTAGCGGGTGCGGGGATTATGGAGAGAGAGAGAGAGAGAGAGAGAGAGAGCGAGAGAGAGCGTGGGGGTGTCTGCGTTTTGATAGGGTTTGTGTGTGTGTCTGCTTGAGTGACTGACTGACGCACCCCTCACGGCTTCAAGCTTTTTATGGGCTTTTGCCCTCCTTGGCGCCTGCCTTGTGATGGCTAGAAATTTGGCACCTTTGCAGGTCGAAATTTTTAGGAACCGTGTTCTTTTCGATCTCTCTCTCTCTCTCGCTCTCTCTCGCTCTCTCTTTCTCTCCTCTTTCTCTCTCTCTCTCTTTCTCACTCTCTCGCTCTCGTTTTCTTTCGTTTTCCAAGAATCCATTTTCCTCAGCGCTCGCGGCCTGTGGGCCCTAAATAATGGCCCCCTCGGCCGGGTACCTACCGTATCCTACCGTACTGCTCCTCTTCGTCTCCGTCCTCTGTATCCTCGCGTACACCACCCATGCCAGTGTCCAGTGGAAGTTGCCGCAGTGTCGCCTTGGCGTCATCAATTGCAGTAAATAAAAGAAACGAAAAAAATGGGGTTTAAGAATTAGAATAAAACGTCCATGAAAAACCCTGTGTAATCCTTACCGTATCCCTGGACTACCGTAATTTTCAAATATTTTTTAGCATGTTCCGGCTCAAAAAACAGCTACTCCAAAAGCGGCATGCGGCCCGAGATCTCGCACTATGAATATTTGCAAAAAATGTACCAGGTGGGACCCAAAGCGAAACTAAAATTCAAAAAATAAGAAATACAAAAATTTCATGTTTTCCAGAATTGCACTCACGTCTACAACAATGTCGAAATTGTCAATTATGACGAGGATCGGCCGATCGATTTTTTGGATGATATCGTCCAGGTTCGAGCTGAACAATTTAGATTTATGATTTTCTGTTTACTGTAACCCAAGTTGCACAAAAAAGCCATCGTTTTAAAAGGCCATTGAAGGCAGGAAAGTCCAATTTTTAATTTTCAGGATAGATTTTTCGTTTTTTGAAGCTGTTGAACGGTTTTCGGACCCATTGAAGTAAAAAATCCACGATAAATTTCAGGTGAAAGGTTACATCCTCATCTACAACAACCAGAACATGAGCAGCATCAGCATGAAGAAGCTGCAGATCATTTGGGGAGACTCGCTGCATAGGAATGAGTATGCTATCGAGGTATCGTGCTCTCTCTCTTCTCTCTCTTCACTCGCTCTCTCTTTCTCTCTCTTCTCCTTCTCTCTCTCTCTCTCTCTCTCTCTCTCGTTGTTATACCATTAAAATTCTCTCATTCCAGATCATCCACAACGCCAAGCTGCAACTCATCCAATTGCCCTCACTTCGAGCAGTGATGCAAGGGAGTGTGGCGATTGCAGAGAATCCGAGGTCTTGCTATGCAAATAATACGAACTGGGGAGAGGTACGGTATTTTGTAGAGCTCAAGTTCCCTCTTGCTCTCACGCTCTTGCTCATACATCATTTTCTAGGTCCTCGACCCCGTCCTCCAACCCGATGGTACCTCCCGGATACAAATCAAAAACAATGGTCAAGCCTGCCCGAAAGGCCGACGATTTGTATGTGACCCAACCTGTGAATCTGGATGCTTTGGGAGAGGAGCCGAGAATTGTCAACAAAGTTGGTTTCATTTAAACTTTGTGAACTTTTCTGTCTGTGGTCTATCCTTGTGATTAAATTTCAGTGGTCCGTTCGAAGTGCACACCGGCCTGTAAGAAAGATGCAAATGCTTGTTACCCGGAGGTGGATCCGGTCACGAATGGTAGGTAGAAAGTGAGGGAGAGACAGAGGGAGAGACAGAGAGAGAGAGAGAGAGAGAGAGAGAGAGAATGAGGGAGATAGAGACAGACAGCAGAGAGGGAGAATAGATCCAGAGCTATAATTTTACCAATTTCCAGTAACCAACTACGAGTGCTGTGATTCTGAATGTGCAGGCGGCTGCCGCGGCCCCACCCCATCGGATTGCTATGTAAATTTCGGACCCCGGAAATTCATAATATTTTTTAAGAGCTGCAAGCACTACCAGGATGAGGAGACGAGACGATGTGTCGAATTCTGTTCACCGCTTTATCGGTAATTTTTCAGAAAATTTTGGTTTAAAGGGGGAGCGACACTGGAGCTGTCATTTGGAACGTAGTGTTTTTGCAAACGTTAGACGACGGTAGCTCCTCTAAACGCTTTAATAACTTTCGCCAGTTGTAGATGTTCATCTTCGTACTTTCAGACTCAACCCGGCGACGAAAACTCGCTACCGTGACCCGAACGGGAAATACACGCATGATAGGAGTTGCGTGGCAAAGTGCCCAGGTATGATTTTGGTTTTAAAGGGGCCGCGAAGTGGTTGAACTGCTTGAAAAAGTGGGCAGAGCGGCCATTAATCGCCTATCGCTTCTAAATTTCATGATTTTAGAGGGCACTCTAATCGAAGGAGCATATTGCGTACTTCGATGCAGCGAGGGATACTTCTACGATGCGAGGGAGAACACGAAGGAGTGTCAACCATGCAAGGGATTGTGTCCGAAATGTGGGTCTTAGAGAGAGAGAGAGAGAGAGAGAGAGAGAGAGAGAGAGAGAGAGAAAGGGAGAAAGAATGAGAGAGATATCCCGAATCTTTGAACTCTTCCAGCTTGTCGCCTCGAAGAGATCATCGACGCCTACAACATTGAAGGACTCCAGAATTGCACCGAAATCGACGGGTTTATCCGATTACGCACGCATACGTTCAAGTCGCACAAAGGGTACGTTTTATAGGTAAAAATTTGAAGTCAAAACCATGGTAAAAAATTTTTGGCAAAAGGATAGAGGCAAATATTTTTTAGCACGAACAGCACCACCGTGCCGGCGCTACGACCGGAGAAGTTGAACTACCTGAAGACGGTGCGCCAGATTACTCAGGTAAGTACATGAGAGCAGACGGCTCTAGGAATCCTTCGAAATCATCGACGTTTTTTGTAGTTTGTCGACATTGCCGGCGTAGACCTGAGAAATCTAAGCTTTCTGGAAAACGTGGAGGTGATCGAGGGGCGAGAGCTGTCTGAGTAAGTTGAGGCAATGGGAGAATTTTTATTAATTCTTTCAGTAAAAATTCGCTGTGATCGTGTCGAATAACCCGCACGTCGAGTCGTTCAACTGGCGGAAATTGGATGAGGTCAGGGTTTTATCAATTACGCTATGTAATGCTTGTTAGCTGGAGCGCCAAGTGGGCGATCGTCCTCTCGAGAGTAAGCAATTACGCGATGAATTAGGCTATCATGCGCTTTAGCCTTTAAAATTTTGGAATTTCATGATTGATTTCGTACAACTAACCGATTACGCTACGTATTTACCATTCATACGGCCGATATTTCGGGTTGTACCGATTACGCTATGCATTTAGCTTCCTCGGGGCTTTAAAGACCAAATTTTTGTGTAAGTAGGTGGTGTAGCTGAACACAACGCTACTTAGCTGCGTATCATTGCGTAGCGTAACGTAAGTAAGTAGCTCTACGTAACATAGCCTATCGTAGAAAAATGTAAATGAGTCAATAACGTTAGTTATATCTGATCTCGCGTTGTTTTTAAGCCTACGAGGATCTAATTTTTTATCTATTTTGAGTCGATGAATGAATATTGCAATAATCATTAAGGTAATACTATCTCTCTTTTCTATGTTTAAGCGATTACGCGGCGCCCCAATTCAGATCCGCCGTGGTGACGTCGTCGTCAGCCAGAACCACTTTCTCTGCTACCTCTCCAACACAACATTCCGAGGGATCACAGCAGCAAGTGTTGCTGTGAAAGGTGTGTACGACCGATGCGGTGAGTTGACATTTCATGCCCTTCCTTTGCAGACACCGGATACATGGCAGTGCCGGCGAATTGCGAGTCAAGTAGGGACAAGTGTTGCGCATGAAAAACCACTTTTTTATTTTTATTTTTGCACTTACGTTCTGAAATGGCACGATTTTTTGTTATTAATTTTTTTTTGAAAGTCTTGGGTTTTACTAACATTTTTTCGGGTCTTGTTAGTGCGCGTTTCGGGAAATCGCTCTCAAAGAATTTCTGCTAGCTTGCCCATATTTTTGATCAGCATTGGAAGATGGAATTGAAGAAAAAAAGGCCTCGAATGATCTCTGCTAGCCTGCCTTAAAAATGAGACGTCTATTAGTGTGCGACTGGTGAAAAAATAAGCTTCTAAAAATTTGTGCTAGTCTCCTCGCAGTGCGCTTCAAAATTTCGTAAAGGATCTATGCGAGCTGGATATTGGCTATTTTTAGTGGGGCAATTAGCATGAAATACCTCAAAGACCTGCTGCAATTTTCCTATCATGTACGCACCTGAATTCGCATCCCAAAGGGTCTCTGCTAGCCCACCCGACGTCCCAATTAACAGCACAAAGTCGCACTCAGACCGGAGCAAATTCCAACCCAAGAAAACCCGCGTTTTAGCAAACAAATGCGACGATAACTGTGACGCGGAATTCGGATGCTGGGGAAAAGGGCCGACGCAGTGCCGGAAATGCAAAAACTGGGATCAGGAGGGGAGATGCGTCAAAAAGTGTTCGGAGAATGGGTATGTACTACGAGGAATAAAAATGGATTTTTGTTTTTGTTTGTGTGTTTTCGCATTCTGTAGCGTTGTCGAGATCTAGCCTATGGTAGGGGTCGATTCTTGGGGCTTTCGTCGATTTGAAGGGCCGTCAAGATTTAACGTGGATCTGTCAATTTTCTATGGTTCCTACTGTAGAAAATCCGCCCTTTAGCTTCCGAGCCGTCGAGAAAACGGACAAGCAGGGCAATCTGAAGCGAGTTTGCGAGAAGTGCGCCCCACAGTGTCTGCAATGTTCTGGGCCCGGCGAGGAGGACTGCAGATCTTGCCGGAATGTTGGATTGGTAAGCGGTTCGAGATTTTTGGATTTTCTGGCTTGCCGAGGCCTTTAAAGGAGCATGCACGGAAAACCTGCAAAAATTTAAAAAAAACTGAAATCTTGACGCCGGTGGGAGACGAACCCGGGTCGTATGTTTGGGAGGCAAGAACTTTACCAATTAGTCATGAGCGCAAAACGTCAATTCGAAAATGATAAAAAAATCGTTTTGTTAGCTCGTTAAGCTTAATGTATTCATTTTGAATCGCTAGAAAGAGACTAAAGTTGTCTTCCACGTTCTTTTAAAACGATCCTTTCTTTGTTCAGGTAAAAGACAACCGACTACGCTGCCTTCAAGAATGCCCCATCGAGTACTTCCGCTCGGGAAATCGCTGTCTTCCCTGCCATGCGAGTTGTTACGACAACGGGTCAGTTTTTTAGGGTTTGCGGAATTGGTCTCTGCTAGCTCGCCGTTATTTTCAAAAAATACCTGCATTTTTTTTAGCTGCACCGGTCCGGTGGATATGATGGGTGACCATGGCTGTAATAACTGCTCGATCTACGTGGAAACAGAGCTTCACGGAATCAGGTGCGAGTATGCTTAAACTTCAAACATCCAGCCTTGTCCGTCCCTTTAATGCTCCGAAAATCCATTTTTCAGATGTCTCTACGTCGACCGTTCCCAAAATCACGACTCTGAAGCCTGCCAGGTCAACAACTACACCGGATTCTTTGCAGCCCCAGAGGGATCGAGAATTGTAAGTTGATCACGGCAGTACGCTAAATACGCTTTTGTATAGTTTCGTACTTTACACTACGCTAAATTACGGCATTAAACCCACCGTTTAGCACTGCAAGCGCTGCGCCCCGGAATGCAAAACATGCACAACGGGCGGGACGTCGGTCAAAGAATCCAAATGCCAGTGTCGGAATATGAGGTTTGGGGATTGTAGTCTGGTGATTACGGTATTTTTAGCATTCCGTCACTGTCCAATCCAATGGATTACGAATGTGTCAAGGATTGCGGGTAAGTGTACTTTTGGTTCGTCAAATTCCTTAAAAATCCCTGCTAGCTAGCCTACCGTAGCCTAAGACGCTCAGCGTAACCTAGTAAACCTCGATCTGGTTGCCAAATTCGACCGAAATATGTGCTAACCTGCCAATCTACCGTATTGAATTCAGATCGCAAGGCTACCCGCTAAACAACACCCACTGCGCTCGGTGTCACGTGTTTTGTGAAGGCGGCTGCAATGGACCGTCGAATCTGGAGTGCAACAAGGTGTGCTTTCTCTCTCTCTCTCTCTCTCTCTCTCTCTCTCTCTCTCTCTCTCTCTCTCGCTCTTCCATACATTTTATGAGTCCGCTTTTAGTGCAAAAACGCTACAATCACCTACGGCAATGGTACGGTGGCTTGTCTGGCTGAATGTGACGATGCGCATCCCTACTACGATTCGGTAAGTATCTAATTTAATCCGTGCTTTTGATATAAAGAAAGCTTATTACGTCTTTTTAGCATTCAAAACTGTGCCACACTCGAGAACACATCGCCTGGCTGAACGTGAGAAAGTTTCTAATCGTCGCCTCGATCCTGCTGATGATTGCGATGATCTTGGTGGGTTGAGGAAGAGGGAGAGAGAGAGAGAGAGAGAGAGAGAGAGAGAGCGGGAGGGAGAGAGAGGGAGAGAGAGTGAACGAGAGAGAGAAACAACCAGCGTATAAATCAATTTTTAGATCGTCGCCTGGAAATGTAGATACTACAAGAACAAATATGCCGTGGAGAAAATTCAGAATGGTCCAGATTTGCCGGAGGAGATTCCGTTTGGTAAGAATTTAAAATTTCGGGTTTTCATGGCAAAATAGCAGAGAATCTTGAAAAAATTTAAGGCTGAGGCTAGCAGAGAAAAGTTTGGAATTCAGGGCAGGTTAGCAGTGATTCTTTAGAGTCCGACTTACAAGGCAGGCTAGCAGAAATTCCTTAAGATTAGATGATAATGAGATTAGAGGTTAAAAGATTATTGACTTTTCTAGACCCCACCATCCGTCCGAATATGAACAAATTCCACGTGATCGGCATCGACGAGTTGACGAGGCAGGGGAGAGTGTTGGGTGAAGGGGCTTTTGGTGTGGTGTATGCGGTAAGTATGGTTTTTATTAATTATTTGTTGCTGTATTATTACGTTCTATTCCTAATAATTAAGTCATATTTTTAGGGCTACTACAAACAATACAACCGAAAATTCCCCGTCGCCATCAAGGTCATCAAGAAAGCGCAAGGGAATGCGCAAATCGAGGTAAATTTGCATTATTTAGATTTTAAAGGCATTTTTTATGGATTCTCACTTACACGTTTCCTTATAACGATAAAAACCTAAAAAAATATAGTGGGTTTTTAGGAAACGATGGACGAAGCTACAAAAATGGCTGCACTGTCCCACCCTCACCTCACGAGACTTCTTGGAATTTGTTTTGCCGACAATAGTGTGCAGGTAGGAAAGTCTGATTGATAATTGTAGCTTGTAGTTTTGATTATAGTCTGTGGTATAGTGTTAACTTGTACTTCGTAATCATAGCTTAAACTTCGAATTTTAGCTCGTAACCTGGCTCCGCCCGCTTGGCAGTCTCCTCACATTCCTGACGAAACACCGAATGAACCTAACCGGGAAGAATTTACTGATCTATTGCTATCAGATATCATCGGTATGAGATTAGATTACGATATGTTAATGGAATGGAATTGATTAGGCGATGAAATACCTCTACGAGCAACGAATTGTCCACAGGGATCTGGCGGCCAGAAATGTTTTGGTGAAATCGATCGATTATGTTGAGGTGAGAGAGACAGCAAGCTAGAATGAGAGAGAGAGAGAGTCGGTGAAAGAGTAGTGAGAGATAGAGAGAGAAGATAAGACAGAGTGAGAAATAAAGCTAGCGTTTTCCTCAAAGAATTCCTGCTAGCCACCCTGTTTAGGTGACCGACTTCGGCCTCTCGAAACTCCTTGAAATCGGCGATTCCTCGATTCACGTCAAGTCCGGCAAGGTCTGCGAAGTCCAGAAAACCGATAGATTATTTCTTTAAGGTTCCCGTCAAGTGGATGGCTCCGGAAAGCTTGATGAAGACCGTCTACACCAGTGCCAGTGATGTGTGGTCGTTTGGGATTACCTGCTGGGAGATTTTGACTTATGGACAGGTGAGAGAGGGAGAGAGAGGGAGAGAGAGAGAGTATCGTATCCTTTTTTCAGTCCCCCTACCAAGGCATGGACCACATGGCGATTATGGACTTTTTGACAGTAAAGGGACAGCGTCTGGAGCAGCCGAACAATTGCTCCGTGGATTTGTACTCGGTGTTGTTGAGATGTAAGTCGTTAGGATAACTAAGGAGCTAGCGGGGATTATTTGGGAAAAGGGAGCGAGAGAGAGAGAGAGACCGAAAGAGAGAGACTGCCATTTCAGGCTGGGTAACCGACCCAAACTCCCGACCAACATTCATCACCCTGAAAGAGGACTTCCATCGATTCTGCCGGGCACCGCATCTTTTCGTAGCTGTGCGTAAACTGAAAATAATTGAAATTTTGAGTAATACTAAATATTGCAAAAAATCTATTTAGGATGCGAACGCGGCGAAAAAGATGCTGCCGCAGTCGCAGAGCGAGATGTTGCGCGAGGTGCTTGAGACGCCAGACATCGATTTTCAGGTAGGATTTTGATAAGCTAAAATCTGTAGCCTGTCGCCAGAATTTAAAGCATCTTAGCATGAAAGTAATCTTATTAGGACCCGCTGGAATATGATGAACACGTAGCCGGGTCAATTGTCAGCGGAAGTCGGGTCTCCAGGTTGACGTCGACGAATAGTCAACGGTGGGTACTTGCTCTCTCTTTCTCTCTCTCTCCCCCTCTCTCTCTTCCTCGTAATATTCGTATTTCTAGATACCGCGGCGATCCAATGGACATGTTCCACGATGATCCACCTTCCACTCCGACGACACCACGGCCAAACGAGGTATCGAGAACTTTACTGGGCTTAAAGGCAGGCAAGCCAGCAAAGATTTTTGAGGAGGCAAGCTGGCAGAGGTTCTTCAGGAGGGCTGGCTAGCAGAGATCCTTGAGGAATTTAGAATCCCCTTCCACCCCCAATTCCCTACTTACAGCTTGAGGTGGAAGACTCGAACTACTTGGTGCCAAATGCAAGGGCAGCCCCGACCGGAGGTGGCGGGGTCATCTACACAACAGTAGTCCGGGACACCGGAGAGACGGGTACGGTAGTTGAGTCAGGGTTTAATTGTCCATGCTTTAGACCTCGTTGAGCGGCCCGACAACATCTACTACAATGACGTTATACAGGGGCCTGATTACTATAATGTGGTATGATTTTTGTGAATTTACAGTACCGTACACCGTACAGATCAGGATTGCCATAGTTCTTTTCTCGGTCAAAATTCAAGATTCTTTTTAAACGATTTTTTATTCAGAAACCCTCAAAGCCGAGCCTGTTAATTTAGACGTGGTAAATTTTGCCAAAATTTGCATATTTTCGCTGGGTTTTTTAGGCTTGACTTGGTGAGCTTGGGGCTTCGACGGCTTCTTTTTCAAGGAGAGAAGCACAGATATTCAAAATTCACATTCAGGTGGGCCAAAAACGAGCGCTTCTCACCCCTTCTACCGACGTCGAAGTGGAGGAGGATGAGAACAGCAGGCCCAAGGAGGTCGAGAGTGCTGTGTAGATTTTGGCATTTTTTTATTGTATTGGGGTTGTTTTTAACAACTTTAAAAAATTCAGTTCTTCTGTAATTATTATCAATGTTTTCCGCTCCATTCCTATGCCAAAACTTTGCGTTTCACATCGCATAATAGTCACGCTGGATCTGTTGTTGCCCCCGCTTTCCATATTCAAATCTGGTCAATTGCATATACACAAAATACTTGAAACTCGTAAGGAAATTTGTTGAGTT
The DNA here is from genome assembly GCA_958295435.1 of Mesorhabditis spiculigera. Lineage (NCBI taxonomy): Eukaryota > Metazoa > Nematoda > Chromadorea > Rhabditida > Rhabditidae > Mesorhabditis > Mesorhabditis spiculigera. Next base: position 508,394 of record CATQJA010002637.1, read on the forward strand.
TAATGACGATTAACCTAAATTTTGAGCATTCCGCAATGTGTCACATTCCGTAATTTGTAATATTCCGTATTACCGTCCTTCTCCGCCGGGTAACCCCAAAAAAATCGTATTTTCAATTGGTTCTAGAAGCCATAAAGGGGCAGGAATTTGCATATTTTGTATTTGTAGCGTTTTTTCTTGTTTAGCGCTTTGAATCCATTGGTGCACTGAATTTGTTTTTTGTATATTTTTATGCTAATTACGAACTGAGTTTGAATTTTTCCTGTTGATAGCTAGATACGCGTTTGAAAATAAAGCTTTTGGGTTTAAAAAAAACGTTTTTTTTATATACAGGGTGTCCCATAAAAAAGCACCCCTCCGGCATTTCGCCGTATTACATCCCAACAGTCCCAAAATTGGAATGGAGGTGTATCAGACCTTAAATAACCACAATCCTGAGTTATAGCCCGATCGTTACAGTAGTTTTTGAGTTATCGTCAAAATACTGTTTTTACGCGGTTCTTAACAGTTTTTTTCGGCTATCTTTTTGGACTTAGCATCGATTTGCATCGACTTCCGGCTCCGAATCCCTAATTTCGCTTAATATCGGGGGTCGCTTTGCGTTACAAAAATTGTTGAAATCAACGAGTATTTCACTAATTTTTATCAGAAAAAATCTCTAGGGGTAAAGCAGGCTTGCCGCTTCATTTTCACTTAATATTCGAAGGGTCGATTTTGACGAAAACCATATGAAAAACGGATAATAAAGTTTATTTTTGTTGTATCTCGAAGATTAGAGTAGCTGGCGGGCTATAACTCAGGATTGTGGTTATTTAGGGTCTGATACACCTCTGGTCCAAATTTCGGACCGATCGGATGTAATACAGCGAAATGCCGGAGGGGTGGTGTTTTTTTTATGGGACACCCTGTATATGTACGATGCTTACAGTGTTATTTTCTTGAGATTTAAAATGTTATAATTGTCAGTTAGTAGACCCTAAAGACATTAAGAAAAAGGCCAAGATTCTTTAAAAAATTGAGGACAATCGAGCATAGCTCATTCGGGATTTTCTGATTCCAAAGATCTATGATAAATACAGCGAATTTTCGAATAATCCCCCGATTTTCAAATTTTGTCGGCGCGTCCTCGATTTCCGGGCTGGCGGGGTAGGGGCGTGAGAGGTGCACGGAGGGGAAAACAAAAAACACGTCGCGGGCCCCGCGCCGCCGCTCGCGATTTTCACGTGGGCGGAATGGGGAGGGACCGAAAAACGACGTGATGGGGGTTGATTACGCATTAATGGGTTGCTAGCTTTCTTTTTCTCAAAGAGTTTCTGCTAGCTTGCCTTCTCCTGAAGAATGCCTGCTAGCTGGCCCTCCCTAAACCAAATATTGCTAGTTTGCTTGCTCCCAAAGAATCCCTGCTAGCTTGCCTGTTCCCAAGAATCTCTGCTAGTTTGCCTGTTCCTCAAAATTCTCTGCCATCTTGGCTGTTCCCAAAGAATCCCTGCTAGCTTGCCTTTTCTTCAATAATCCCTCCTAGCTGGCCCCTTCCTAAAAACCACGTCTGGCCTACCACTTCCTCAAGAATCTCTGCTAGCCTGCCCTCCGATCCTAAATTATCTCTGCTAGCCGATTTTTTGCACAAAAGCCTTGAAATCTATGGGTTTTTCAGGACTGGTGATGACATTTGCGTGAGAGACGCCGTGTCCCTTCCCCTCCCGTCGTCCATCCCCCCCATCCATCCACTTTTCCTTCCGCCTTCCGCCCACCAACTCCACAAACCCTCCACCAGGGTCCCTTACCAGCTTTTAACCAACGCTTTCAGAATTTACCATAATTAGCGTTTAATTATTTTGATTAGGACCAGCTAGCTGGACTATCCCTTGCATTCTAATGGCCAAAAAAATGTCATTAGTTCCGAAAATCTCTTGAAAATCATAGTTTCGTCACCAATATTCATTTAAACTCTATTTAAAAACCTGGAACGCATTAATGACACCTCTAACTGCTTCTGGATAATTAATATTTCGATTTCTCCATATTTTGTGCGTTTTCGCAGGTTTGCCGAATTTCTCATTCTCATTTTTTCTTATTCTCCTCCCTTTTTCGTCGAAATTATGAGGTAATTCAAAAACCCGAGACGAAGTCCACTCGGAAATCACGGGGTTTCGAAGTTTCTGTTCGGGCCCCCTTTCGTCATTATGGGGTGGTGAACGGGGGACACCAAACAACACCTTCCCCCTTGTGACTCAACCCAAACGACCTTTCATTTCACAGACCCCCACCCGGCTGACCGACACCACCACCGTGAGCGGCAACATTTGATGAATTAGAGAACGGCACCCCGCTCTGGATTCTAACAAAAGTACGAACCTGCGCTGGATTACGGTCGCCGGACAGGGCTGTAAACAACGTTCTTCACGGGGAAATGGGTGTCCCAACATACAGAGGGATGCGAAGCGGAGATTACCGTACTTTTTCGTCCCATCCATTTCTGAATGTTGTTTTTTTCGGGTCAGTGCTGAATTTTTATTTTATTTTGTTGAATTTCGTATCTATCAAGTTTTTGCAAACTCGGGGTAATGCCTATTTCCAGCGACGGTACTGGTCAGTTACCCGGGGGCGCGGGGGTTTTTTATCTTTTTTTTTTTGACAATTTTGAAACAATTTGAGCAAAAAGTCACTGTTTTCGAAATTTTTGATGAGTTTTGAGATCCAAAACTAAGCAAAAAGCTATAGAAATGGTTTCCATTTAGTTATAGGAAGTACGAAGTTACTGAGAAAAATTAGCTCTCAGGCTAAATCCTCCCTCCCCCCGCCGCTAAAAGTCCAGTACCGCCCTGCGGCAACGTGATTTGCGTGTGTGTCTCTCACCGCTCGATTATTTGTCTCCGATTCGATCCGTCCGTCCGTCCTTTCCCATCCAAATGACGCAAAGGAGACACGCGGACCCCCGCGTGGCCATCCAGCTATCGTCTCTGTGGTTCTGTTGGTTGGTGGTGTCCATTGATTCTCTCTGTCCGTTTTCGCGGCGCCCGCCGATTTTCGCGGGGGACGTCGCAGCATCCACCCGGAACCCCCGCTCCGTCTTTTGCGCCCTTCCCTCGCTGTGGCCGTTGTGCCCTTAGGGCCCAAAAGTCTGGACGGCGGCTTGAGTGGTTGGCCGGGCATCTTTTGTTCCTTTCCGGGAAGGCAGCCCCGAGAAGCTGGGGTTGCGGCATTAGTCGGAAAATTGTGTTTTGAATTTTTTGATTTTTTTCACTCACTCTTTGTACTCTCCATGATTTATGCTCCCTCGCTTGGAAAATGTTTAAATTTGCTAGCCTAAGATTATGCCTATTTTTGAGCCGGTCCGGCTGTCACACTCCCTTTGAAATTGCACTACAGTTTCCGTTAGTCGGTATTTTGGCATATTGGCATTTCTTTTTTAGTATTGCTCGGGGATTCCACGGAAATACGCCAAATTTTGGCCATATTACCGTCAAAAAAATGCCGACATAAAAACGTCGACGAGCAAAAATACCGACAAACGAAAACTAGTTCAAAGAAAATTTGACTTCCGCCTGTTTTCTGTAGATATTACTACTTCCTGTTGGCATTTCAGCTCTTTTCCCAGTAAAGTGACTTCCGCCCATGCTAACTAGCATAGATTCTTAGGGATTTTAAAGGGAGTGAGACAGCTGCAAACCATCCTCGTAAGTCTGCAGCGTCCTTTTTTAACAAATTTCCAATCCCTGTCACGCTCCCTTTAAAATGTCTGATTCCCGGCTGGTTTTAAGCTGTTTATAGCAAGGGTTGAACCGGGTCATTCCACGAGAACCAGGTCCCAACTAGGGCACAAAACATCACCCCCATCAACCCCCATTGAACCCACTCACCAGAAACCGCTTTCCGCTTATCTGTGTTTAGTGGTTTTTGAGAGCTTGCTAGCTTTCACGGGAACCCTGAGTCACGCTCCTTAACAAATCAACGAATCTGTTCAATGTTTTTGAGAAGCAACAAGCAAGTTATGGCAAGAAAATCGACTTGGTGAGCTAGCAACTAATTTTTTGAAAAATTTTTAGAGGCGTTTAAGACCAGAAAGCAAAGAAAATTCAAAAAGCTAATCCATTTTTGTTTTTTTTTTCTAGATTTTGAGGGGGCTGTCAAGTTTTCAAAACTAGAAAAAAAAGACGCTAAATCCATCTTTCCAATTTGCACTATGATTTTAAAGCTACGGGAAGTGTAGAAAATCGGCAAAATTCTCTGTATTGCCGTTTTTTGTGGCCTTGAGATTTTTTTAGGCCGGTGAGCTTTGAAACCTGCCAAAAATTCGTTGTTTTCTGTACTATAGGATTTCTAAAGGCACTAGAAATAGAAAAAATGTACTAAGCTGTTAAAACCAGCCGGGAACGCCAGCAGCAACCCTTAGAATTTTTTACACAATTCTGACGAGGTCAAGTTATGTAAAAAAATATATATTTTGACAGAAAAATGAGGAGGCTAGCTAGGCGACCTTTCGCAAATGACCAGATCTTTGAAAACTGAAAGCAGGCTAGCATAGATCACTTAGGAACCCTAAGGAAACTTTGGTCCCCATATTCAAATAAAAACGGGTAACCCCTGCCCGTGAAATTGTGGGAATTGACGAGGCCGGGCTGGGCTGGCTGGTCGGGCTGGTCCGGGAACCAGCAGAGAGAAAAGGGCTGATCCCAGAGTGCTCGTTTCGGAATGGGGGAAAAGGCTGACGCTCACGTGGACACACACACGCTCCTATCGACGGAATAGAAGGGAGAGAGAGCGAGAGAGAGAGAGAGAGAGAGAGAGAGAGGCCCATCGGTTGGTCCGACGGCAAAAACATTTCCCCATCCTCTTCTCTCATTTCAACTGGGTATTGGCTTTTAAAGGGACCGGGAAGTAGCATCCTTGGCCCTATTTGACTTTTGATACCTTTAAAACCATTCCAATATTTTTTCGGGGTGATATGGCCTTTTAAACGGATCAATTTTTGTTTTATCAAACGTTTCAATTCCTTTGAATGAGAAATGCTGCTTCGCAAAAGCAAAATTCGTTCCAAAATTATCAATCTCTGAAATCGATGGTTTTTCTTTCTTCTCGGTCCCTTTAAAGCCCATTTCCCGGGAGGCTGGCCCAATTTCTTGCCCTTCCTTCCCCTCGTCTACCCCGCGAAACGACTCGCCCTGCATTTTAAAGGAATTCGCCAGGCAATTTCGGCTGCTCCAGCCGACGCCTATGTACGTTTTGAGGGCTATTCAGCCTTTTACATCGACCTTCTTCCGTTTCTTTCACATTTATACTTAAAGTGTCTCAAGAAGCATAATGTTGATATTGAATTGCCTTTCTTCCAGTAATTTTTTCGGAAAAATTTTTCGTTCGATGCGGGTTTCCCCCTGGAATTTCAGACGGGCGGTGAATCTTACAAAGGCCCCCTTGCTGATGAAAAGCTATCGCGCGCCCCTGCGCCCTAACTACAGTACCCCACCCCACCGAGCCCCCATTACGCCAGCCTATTGCTTTCCTTTCCAAAAACCAAAAGTGAGGAGAAAGAAGCAGAAATCAAAGTAAAAAAAAATAAGATTACGATGAAATGGCAAATAGCTATCCTTTCCATTTCAGTAACCGAGTAAGATGGAGGCTTGATTAACTTTTATGGTCCTTTTATAGTAAGAGAGGTGGTATTAGCCATGAAGAATTTCTTTCCGGCGCATTTTTTGACCAAATGCTACATTTTCGCATTTTTAGGTCGTGTCCGACCCAAAAAACTCTTTGGGCGAGGGCTATAAAAGTTCTCATAATAAATGCGCCCAAATCGGGTGCCGTCAGTGATTAGATTGGTTTCATTACTCATTCTGAAATGAGACACCGGTTGTAAGGGGGTGAATGTTTGTGTCTCATAAAAATAATCAGAGCGGCGCCGTCCATGTGATGATTCTAACTGCACTTTCCAACGCTGAGTGTATTGGAAGAGGTCAGCGATGCCCAAGGACCTGAAACCCTCATCCTACTCTTCTTGTTAGCATTGACTTCGTATATTTCAGAATTCGAAGTAATTATTGCGCAACTAAAATCGATTCCTAGTTCTACGATGATGCCATATGAAAATATAAAAATAAGGTCGAGTAAGTTTATAAGGATCTGGCAAAGCCGCAAGCAACGCGGCTTTTTTTCTCTCCACATCTTTGGCTTCTTCTTTAGGTAACAAAAACGTTACCCGCTAATATCTATCGCGCCTCAACTTCCGGAAGCAACATCGAACAACGGACGAAGCTCCATTCCATCCTGCTTCGTGCGTGAGAATGTTGAAAGCGTGATTGGTGTTGTAGGAGCTCACGCCCAGAATTTGCGGCAATAAGCAAGCAAGGCTTTGGAAAGTGCGCCATTATAACCTTATTTCAAGCATACCAATTCTTTACTTTGATTTCTGCTTCTTTCTCCTCACTTTTGGTTTTTGGAAAGGAAAGCAATAGGCTGGCGTAATGGGGGCTCGGTGGCGTGGGGTACTGTAGTTAGGGCGCAGGGGCGCGCGATAGCTTTTCATCAGCAAGGGGCCTTTGTAAGATTCACCGCCCGTGAATTTCAGTGCGACCCAAACCCAGAAAGAACGTCGAAAGCCGATTGCGTTATCTCCCGTTCCGCAGGTTTCAAAATTTCGTAGTCACCAAGGAATTCGAGGGCCTAAAGTAAGTCATCCCCCGAAAAATTGGTGTTTTTGTCAATGGTCTGGGCTAAAATTAGCGTTAATCTCGCGTTCTGGTTGAGATGAGTGTGGGTGGGTGGTTGGGCAGATTTTGTTGATTGTTGACGGCGGGGTGGACGGGCTGAAGATGGGGCGAAAACAGTGAAAAAGAAGGGAACACTTTTTGGAGGGGAGATGGTGATTTTACAAATTTCTCTTTAGGTTATATTTTATTTTGTTTCTATTTACGTTATTTCTATGGATTATCTCTTAGATTTTAAAACGATGGACAGGCTAGAAAGAGCGAGAACTAGGGCGAGAGAGTGCGAGAACGAGAGCGAGAGAGTGCGGGAACGAGAGAGAGAGAGAGAGAGAGGGAGAGAGAGAAAGAGAGAGGGAGAGAGCGAGATAGAGAGAGAGTGAGAGAGAGAGAAACAGAGAGCCGAAGTCCATCCCCCCCGGTGTCTCGATATGCGGCCAAACAAAATTGTTTTCCGTTCGTATCCTCGGGACTCGGGACAAGATAGGGACACGAGTGTGGCCTCTCAGCTCCTCTTTCTTATCCCCTCCACTCTCTTTCTCTAATTCTCTTCCCTCTCTAATTGTACTAATGGGCCCTCAGGACAAGCCCTCGGCCCTGGTCATACGATTGTCATGGTCATGAGGCCCGCGAAATGCTATCGTCTGCTATTTTTGAAGGGGTTTTAGGTAGCTAGATTTGATCTACAAAATTGAGACTTTCATGCTGCCAAACTACTCCTCACTTATGTTTTCCATTTTTTAGCAAAAATTCTGCTTCTCCAGCCTTTTCAGTTCCTTTAAAAGCCGACAAACAGTCGTGGTTTTTAAACACCATAGAAAATTACGGAAATATCTGTTCAATCCCTTAAACTCCTACAAAATATTTATTCGTCTTCCTTGCTCCTTTAAACTCTGGAATCCGCTTGTTATTTGATCAAAATCTATAGAAAAATGCCGATGGTCAGCCTTCCAAGTCCATTTCAGAAAAAAAAAGATTTTTTCGGGTTGGCTAGTCACTTAAAACCTGGGTACGAGGTCTTACTTCGACAAAATTCGACGGAAATAAGCAAATTTCAGCCTTCCAAGTCCCTTTAACCCCCTTGGCAGCGCCTATATTGCGGTGTGTGGCTGTGGCTTGGCTGGGTAAAGCCAAGGCCAGCCGCCAAGCCACAGAGCAGAGCCATTCCGAAGGACTGCTCTAGCCATTCCCTCCATTCCCTCACAGCTTCTCCTATAGACCGACCGGGAGGAGGGCGGAACCTGATCTGTCCTAGCCAGACCCCCCTCTGCCTGCCTTCCATCCCACCGATCGACTCCGCCACTTTCCGCCCTTCCAGCCCTGGCTGAATGGCTTCTGGATTCGTGTTTTGCGTTGTGTGGCAGGCAGCACGGCTTCGTAATGTCGGCGCGGCGCGTTGTCTCGTTTATACTGGCGCTGTGGGCTTGTTTTAACGGGACGCTGAAGTCTGGGATTTTTCGGCGTGTTTAAGCTAGCCTAATTTAATGCTATAAAGCTATTTTTTATCATTTTAACTGCTTTAGGGTGCGAACACTTTTTCTTTCACTAGCTCTCTCTCCCCTACTATCTCATTCTTTCTCTCTCTCTCTCTCTCTCTCTCTCTCTCTCTCTCTCTCTCTCTCTCTCTTTCTCTCTCTCACTCTCTCTCTCTATCGGTCTATCTATTCGTATATCTTTTAAAAATTTTCATAGACATTATCCGCTTAGACATTCACCGAAGCCAATACACAGTATTCAGTTTTCTCTCCTTCTCTCTCTTCGCTCTCTCTCTCTCTCTCGCTCTCTCTCTCTCTCTCTCTCTCTCTCTCTCTCTCTCTCTCTTTTCAAAGGGATTAATAAGGTCAGCAGGATCAAATTTCACCGGAACAGCCGGCAGCGGCCAGATCCACGCAGCGTTGGCCTGGGAACATGACCAAATCAAGGGGAATGAGGGTGGATTTCTCAGGAGAGGGAGAAAAACCCACGGATTTGCGTCAGAAGGTTCTATGAAATGCGCATGAAAGCGTTACATGGGAAATGGCATAATCAAATTTGATTTTCTAAGCAGCACCTATGATAGTTCAAAATGCGTCAAAAAGTTCGGACCATTCCGTAATTTTAAGTCGTTAAATTTTTGCGATTCGTAAATTTTTAGCTTGAAAAACACTAAAGATAATTTATAAATCGATGATATTACCTACTTAAAGCCAAAAATATCTGATAAAACAAAAATTAGGATTTTTAAAAATTTCTGTTTCGAAAGTCGTGATTTTCGATAATACCAACTTCCTGTCTCTTGAATTTTAGTTATACTAGTTTAAAGCGCCGATTTTGAAGTGTCAGCCTCCAAGGACTCCTATAAGTCATGCTCCCCTCCCAACCTCACACTCTAATTAATTCCTAAAGTGCCCATCTCACTCCCAATCCCTCCCCGTGTAGTCTGTAGAGGAAATGTGACCTCCTCCAACCCCCCGGAAATGCCCTATTTCCCATCCGGGCGGCTAACAAAAAGTTCAAAATGCCCTGAGTCGGTCGAGTTCCTCTCCCGAAGCCGGAACCTCATCAGGGAGGTTGAACTTCCGAGAGGTGGGTGGGGGAAGGGGAAGGGGAAAGGGCCCAGTCGTCAGCTAGGCGGCCAAATTATTGACGCAGCGGGGTGAGGCGAGAGAGTGAGGGCTAGAGAGAGACGCAGTGGGGTGGGCGCAGAATCGGAAGTGAAGATTCGTGGTGGCGTTCGTGGAAATTTGAAAGGGTACTGCGATCTTTGGCGGGTAATAGGGGGTGTTTGCTAGAGCTTTAGCTTCGGTCTGGAGTTGACTTAGACCTAAGCTTAGGTTTAGGCTTAAAAAAGGCTCAGTCTAAGGCTTCTGTTTCTGCTTAGGTATAGGCTTCGGCTTAGGCTTATGCTTGGCTTAGACTTACGATTAGGCTTCGGATTCCTTGGGTATGCTTTGCTGACCCCTTCAAAATCCTTATAAAAACATTTTCTATCATTTTCTATCCATTTATATGTCTACCAGGTGCCTAGAGGCGGACAGCCAGACATAAAGACAGACAAACAGCTAAATAGAGACGCAGACAGACAGACAAAGAGCCTGAAAGTGAGATTCAGACACGCAGAGATCCAAGGTCAGATTCCAGGCGGAGATTCAGGTGAGGAGAGAGAAAGTGAGGGATGAGAGAGCGAGAGAGAGAGAGAGAGAGAGAGAGAGAGAGAGAGAGAGAGAAAGAGAGAGCGAGACAGAGAGAGATGCAGACAGCCCAACCGACCCACGCATTAATAGTCAATGCAAACCCCCCCCACTCACTAAATTTCCACCCCAGACCGAATTCCCAGTGCGGGAAAGAAGCCAGAAACCACTAGAGAGCAGCCTCCTTTGAGAGAACCCAGAGAAAAAAGAGGGAGAGATCGATTGAGGGGGAGAAGGGGAGGGAAGGGGGCGCGTGATATCGAGCTGTCTGCCGCCCCTCAGCTGTCGCCATTCCTCACCCTCTCTCTCTGTCTGCCTGTCTCTCTCTGCCTGTGTCTCTCTATCCTCTCTGGTTGAGCAGTCGGGTCACGGGTTCTCCTCCTCCTCCCCCTTCCCAGCCAGCCACGCTGGCAGTACTTCCCATAGGGACTCGGCCCCGGCCATTGCATTCCCCTAGCCCCCCGCATTTCAGCCTCCCGGCTTGGTCCAGGGTCCAATGGGACCTGGGGATCAAGTCTGTTGGACTTGTGCTTGGCTTGGCTTGGTTTGGTTTGGCTTCGATCTCTTTGGACTTTTGAAACTTTGGAATTTTCGCTTCTGTGCTTGGCTTTCCTTGACTCCCGCTCCCCCTGGCTACCGATAGCTGGGAACGAGCTTCGGCAGCTCTAGAGAAGCCTGATGAATCCCCAGCTACTGGATTGCGGCTTGGCTTCTCAAACTTCGGAATCTCCAGCTTTTAGACTCTTCCTGGTACCGTGTTTTACGGATAGCTTTCGAAGCCGTTCCCCGGTTTAAGCTGTCGCTTTATCGGCTTGGCTTCTAAAGCTTGAGCTTAGGAAGCCTATTCTATTGTCCGAGTCGATTTGTTTGCCGGAAATTTAAGGTTGCCGGCACCTGAAAAATTACCTTAAATCCGACATTACCGTGAAACCTGAAGATCTTAATACCGTAATACCTTAAAGCTTTTTTCCCATTTTCTATACCTCATGTAGTAGATCACGAGGCGCTTTCACCATTTCCTGGTATCACGTTATCTTTTCTTATCAATATCAGCCGCCGGCCAGCCAATCCAAGGGGGGCTGTGGCTAGCCGCAGGGAGAAGAAGCCAAACCCTGTGCTACTGGCCTATATACACCTTAGCATAGTTTAGATTAAAATTGTGTGAATCTACTGACTTCTACCCAAGTTCGAGCCCCCAAAAGTTTATATTTTAGCTTTGGTATTGTTTGGCTCTAAATTGAGTGAAATTCAATGGATTTCAAGCAGATTTCGATATATAGTGAACTTTTAAGCTTTAAAAGTTATACCTTCCGGTGTACGAAGATGTTTAAGGTAACACCGTAGCCCGATTGCGTCATCTGACGTTTCTATCCGTTCTTGGGCCCCCTTTAGGCCCACCAAAACAAAGTTGAAACCACTTGTTTTGTAGCTTAAAACTTAAAGAATTTCGAATTTAACGTTTAAAGGTGTCCACAGTACCCAATTGCGTCATCTGACGTACTTCCCGTCCTTTCAACCCCTATAAGAATTATCATGATGACCCCCACCCCTCCCCCTAGATTGATCAATCGATAGTGGAGTATGTATCCGTTTGCCCTGAGTGGGTACTAGGGGGTGTAGAGCGTAGCATTTCGTAGCCCTCTCTTCCCCAACCATCATCGTCTCGTCGTGTCAATCAATCTTTTCCCTTTTCCCCTCTGGATCTCTCCATTTCCTGCCCGGCTTTTACGGCCCTAAAGTACAAACTACAAGAGATACGGTACCCCACTTCGGACATCTGTACTTATCATATGGGACGTAATTCCCTTAGTGTATGACCCGATAACATGACCTGGGGTTACGCATGGCGCGGCAGAAGGTTCGGGAACCCGGGCTGAAATCGATTACTCCCTCTCGCGTCATCTGGTGTAAGGCGGAACGGACATTCGGGCGAGTCACCTCATTTTGAAGTTCAGGCATTTCTTGTTCGGGTTTGGTAACTTTTTGGCATTTTTTTTGAGTTATAAATTCCTTTGTCGAAGATTTGGTCACTTAAATGTCATATAAATTTTAGAACATTCCCGATGAAACTGTGCTAGCTTACCTTCCCAAGAGGAATTTAATTTCTAGAATGCATAGTTTCTAGAAATGTTAGCTTCTAAAAATTCCCAAAAAATTACTGTTAGTTTGCCTTAATTCTCTAAAAAATCGAACATTGATTTCTAGCTTTTTCAAAGACCCCCGCTAGCCTGCCCTCGATATTACGGGGCATTTTGCTGAAGTTAAGCTCAAAAGCAAGCGAAAATCCTATTTCCGCTTGAGCTTTTGAGGCTCGGAGCTCGGAGCTAAAGCTGAGACCAGCTCCCAGATCTCGATCCCCAGTTTTTGGACGTTTTCACCCCATTCTTGCTGTCCCGCCCCCTTTAAATCCGCTATTCGACCCGTAGTACCCTTGTGGGGGTGGGTGACCCTACAGGCCACGGTGCCAGCCGGCACCTACACGGAGGGGATTCCCTTCGGCTCCTATACACACCCGCTCCTCTACTCGGCTGCCCACACTATTGTTGTTTAGCCACTCGGTGGCAGCCTAATTGGTGTTATATCGGCTGGGCCGGGCAAATATCGTGGATACGGTAATTTACTAATTCCGGTTGTAATTCCGATTTTCGTCATTGGGGTAGCGTTTCGGAATTTCGAAATTTGTGTGAAAAACGATTTTTCTGGATGTTTTTTGATATGAGAGAATTTCTATATTATTATTGCGTCAAATTTATTTTTAGCGGTTATCACAGCTTAATTTAACCGCTGAAGATACCATATTAATCACCCAGCCAAAATCATCATTTTTAAGCTGACGCAAGAATTTTCGAAAATTTCGAAATTTCTCGTTTTTTCGGACTGTAAGAATCAGTATAATAAAATCCTTTAAAATTGTATGTAATCTCTGATTCAAACGCACATTAATGAACGCCCCCAATTACCTGGAAAAATCAGGGAAAGGCCCCGATTTCTCGGGAGAAATTTTTCTGCGAAGATCCGCCCTCTCCTTCTCTTTCAATTTTCCTTCTCTCCGGCCTTTCATTCGTCGTCGTTCTATTTTTCTATTTTTCCGCTCGCTCTCTCGCTCTCGCTCTCTCTCTCTCTCTCTCTCGCTGTTCTTTGTGTGTATTGCGTATTCGTTACGGTATTCCTTTTTCTTTTTGCAGGCGGCCTTCCCATCCGTTCAGACGATCCCCCTCCCCTTCTCTTCTCAAATGGAAAACCAACAGCAGCAACCCCAAGCCACCCTCTTGTGCAGGTGAGAGAGACAGTGAGAGAGAGAGAGAGAACAGAGAAAAAGATCGATAAATCGATAATTTAATGAACTGTGTTTATCTAGATCTTTATTAACTTTTCCAGACCTTCTAAAAGCTAAGCGAGCTCTAAAAATCATTAAAATCGTCTAAAATCAATAACCAAAGAGAGCATTGCAACAAACGATCGATAATTTTATAAAGTAAGGAGAATACTGTTTTTAGAGCTTGTTTTCATGCACTTTAAATGCTTTAAAAACTCTTGTTCCATTCTTTTCTTACCTTCCGATTTGTCATCATCAATCGATATTCCCGAAATTTCGACATCCCATCGATTTTTCACCCCCTTTTTTGCAAATTTTACATATCTGGCCGCTCTGACGTCCTTTCAATCTTGTATGGGTTTTAAAACCCTTTATGCTAATTTTTTGCCTATTTCCAATCGATATTCCGGATCGATAAGTGGCTTAAAAAGCGTAGAAAGCCGTGAAATACTGTTCTCAAGCCTATGCTTCAAAGCTTATAGCTTTAAAATAAGAAAAATCTGTATTTTACAATTGTCATCATCGATCGATATTTTGGGGATTTGGCAAATATCGATTATTATCGTCAGAAATTCATGCGAATTCCATCCCTATAAACCCAGATAAGCCATTCTTATAAAGTTTTTGAATATTCCAAGGAAAATAAATTTATTTATCGCTTTTTCTGGACTTTAAGAGGCCAGGACTTTGTCAGCTTTTGCGCTCCTTTGTGTGCCTCTCTGTGTCTGTCCTTGGCAGAGCAGCTCTGTCTGTCTGTGTGTCGGCGTGTCTTTCTTTTGTCTGTCGGCCCTGGTCGTGTCCTCAAATGCTCGGGCAGGGCTAGCGACAAATGTTGGCAGCACAAAGGGGCGGCAGGCATCCATTTCTACAAAGGCCGAAAAGACCGGATTTCGCAGAGTATGCACGCGGAATTCCGGGGTCAAGCGATCGAAATTTGTGCAAATTGAGGAGAACTGTTGGAGCTAATTTTCGTACCAATTTTAAGGCACTTTAAATGATTTTTTATTGTATTTTTTGGGAGCTTTAAATTTTCGAAAACATGCAATTTTATAGGAACCAAAAAGGCTATTAAACGGTATTTTAGCGCGATTTCCGCGTTATTAATAAAATAAAAGTAAAGTACCACTTTTTAATAAAACTACTAACTACTAACTACTACTATCGTTTAAAATCTCATTTTACCATTTTTTTGCAGAGGCGGATGCGGATTCTTCGGCTCATCGGCGACCGAGGGCCTCTGCTCGAAGTGCTACAAAGATTCGATTAAGCGAAATCAAGAAACACAGCCGAGGTTGAGCCCCACAAGTGAGTCTTGCTCCTTTTTTGCCAATCCGCAAAAACCGTGCAAAACCCCCATAATTTTGCCCAAAAAAGTGCATAAGCGTCGGGGGGTAAATAGCGGAATCACCGTCACGGGACCACGTTTTTAAGAGAGGGCTTACGGTATTTTATAGCATTTTTCGAATTACGTACTTGTACTGTTGTTTTTGGGGGGATAGCAGCAAGATTTTCGGAAAGGACCTGGAAAAAAGAAAAATAGGGTAACGGAAATTATTGATTCTTTCGTTGCATAGCAGGCTAGCAGAGATTCTTGGAGATTTCTAGAGCTAGGTAGGCAAGCTAAGCAACATTAGCAGGCTAGCAGAGTTTTTTGGGAGTTTTCTAAGTAGCAGAAAATCTTTAGGAACTTCTTTAAGCAGATTTGTATACTTTTTTCGAGTAATTCCCTTTAAACCGTTTGAAAATGCGGTACTTTTCAGTGTCGTTGGCGTCATCATCGGTGCCAGTAGATGGCCTCCTCTCTGGATCATCAGTTGTTGTTCCAACCTCATCTCCATCCCCTCCTCAACATTCATCATGTGGCCAGGCTGCCCTCTCCACTGAAGAAGTCACCGCTAAACTCGAGAGCCACCAGGCTACCATCGAAGCCAAGGTCGGTCAGGGGGAAAGGAAAGAAAAAGGCAAGAGGGGGCAATCGGTAGATAGCTCTAGGGTGGATAGGTCAAATATTGATGGGGTCAACGACCCGTAAGGGGAGAGGGATCTTATAAAAATTAGGCTAAACTTTTTATTTAAATTTCGCGGCTTTAAGAAGCTTAAATATATAGCTTTGCATATCATTCGCTCCTCTTAAATGCAAAAAAAAACTTTAAAAGCATTGAAAATCGTTAAATTCGATTTTTGGTAAAAACGAAATTTTTCGAATTTTCCGTAGCCTTTTTATAATTAAATGATAGTTAAACCCTATTTAATACCCGCTGAATACTGTAAAATATTAAGCAGATTTTTTCAGGCAATTTGTTCTAAAATTTTGAATTACCTTAAGACAAATTTTAAGTTTCATTGAAATTCGGCCGATCGGTTTTTGCATTTTTTTTCGAATTTTCGGAATACTCGGTTGTTTCCGATACCTTTAAAAGCCAATTTGCCATCAGAAATTACCGCCAGACCCGTACTTTTTCACCCATCAAAAATTCCCACTCAATTCCGCTACCCACCAATTTACGCGGCAAGACGCCGTTAATTTCCGTGTTTGCGAAATCACCCGGATCACCCCCACCAACCCAAATTACCGGGCCGGCGTTTTTTGGTGTCACGCGTCTACTCTGGCGGGGGTGATTTTGTGGCCGGGTGGTTGACGAGTCGATGACGGCTACGAAACGCTCCGGGAAAACACGTGTCTCCCCAAATCAACAGTCTAATTAGAAATCGGGGCAGGCGGGTGGGGGGCCAAAAGGCAAAAGCCCGGGTTGGGGGCAGCTGAAAAATCACCCCGAAATGCGTCAATGGCTTTCCGGAAATGCCCATTTACGGAACGTTGGAATTCAACCTAAACTACAAATTTTCTTAGATCAATGCAAATTTCAACGATGTATTTCATGGCGTAATGCTTGATTATTATTTTTGCGCCAAAATCATAAAAATGAAAAAACAAAATATAGTTTTGAATCCATAGGATTCTGGGACTTCTCAGTCCCTTTAAAGTCCGTCTACGAGTATAGATTTTACAAAAATGAAAATTTAAAAACGCTAGGATAATTTTTATCGGGCTCTAGGTCTCCAAAAAAAAACGAAAAAGCGAGTTTTCAATGATTTTTCAGCTTAACTTGTTTTTTATCGAGTCCCAGTGCTTAGAAAATCAAAACGGTTTTTTATTAATTTTAAAATGTAAATTCCAATTTACAAAACCATTTTTTCAGCTCGACGCCTCCTCCGGCTCAGCCGATACCTCCCCTGCCCCGTCTACCTCCACGAAAAAGGCGAATCGATGCCATTCGTGCAACAAACGTGTTGGACTCACCGGCTTCCCATGCCGTTGCGGAGGTCTCTATTGCTCTGAGCATCGCTATGATCTGGCCCACAACTGTACATTCGACTACAAAACAATGGAGAGGGAGGAGCTGCGTAAGAATAATCCCGTCGTCGTCTCCGACAAGATCCAGAGAATCTAAAAAAAACGCCTTCCCGTCATCGCCGAATTTTCATCCAATTTTGTTTTTGAATGAAGCTTTCTGGTCGGAGCCCTCTTCCCCCTCATCTACCACCCTCCTATTAGGCACCTGTAAATTGCGTACACTACGCTCCACCGTACACTACAAGTACTCGACGTAAAAACGACAGAATTTACCGCTTCATCCCCGCTTCCTTTTTTCGGCTGTAGATAGGAGCTGGGCGGAATTTCGAAGGCTTCAATGGCCCTTTAAAGCTGGTTGATCTAAAGATGCAAATTTTCTAGTGAATTCTATGGATTTTTTGACTTCCTGGCCCCTTTAAAGTAATTTTTAACATTGATCGCATCTTTTCAAGTTCAGATCAAACTTAAAAATTTATTTTTCCTATTTTGACTTCCTCGCCCCTTTAAAAAGGCTAACCAGGCCTAAAATCATTTTTACGATTTTTTAGGAAAAAATCTAGTCCATTTCTACACCTGCCGATTCGATTCTTTGGTTCAAATTGCACAAAATATTTGCAAAAATCGATTTTAAAGGGACAGTGAAGTCAAATCCACAATTGGAAAAAAAAGCTTCTGATATGCAAAAATCCCGTCCAGTTCCCCCCAGATATACACAGATACACAACGATTCTCTCCCGTTTCCCCCACTAATGGTCAAAAAACCCAGTTCTTTTTTCGGTCTAGTGATTTTTGGGGGGTTCTCCAACCTTTTTATGCAAATTACAGTCCCCCAAAAATAGCTAGAACGCCTCTAGGTTTTTCCAATTTAGCCAACTACACCGTCAGGGGCCCCCGGAATTTCCGGAATCGCGTGGAAAAATCGATTCTTTTTCGGGTTTCCACGGTATGCCGGAAGTTCCTCGGGGGCAAGCCACCTCCCCCAAAACCCCTCAAAAACCGTTGCCTCTTTTCTATTCATTGATGTGGTCATTTGATTGTCATTTCCGGGGGTGCTGTGGGGGGAATTGTCATTTTTGCGATCCCCTCCTCCTCGCCCCTGCCACCCTGTGTCAATTTGCATGCACGTATATACCGCCCGCCCAGCCGTGATTTGGATATTTGTCTGTGAGTCTGATTTTGCATGGGCTTAAGCCTAAGCCTAAGCCTAAGCCTAAGCCCAAGTCTGTCCGTCCGCCAGCTTCAACAATTCGGCTTTGCCCCCTCCTTTTTAACGTCCGAATTTTGTTGTCGCTTCTTTCTGGGTAGCCTCCTCATCCGCGTTTTGCTATAATTTTCTGAATTCTTAAGCTACAAAAACGACACTTTTTCTTAAGATTAAATTTACATTTTTTATAGGATATTTGCGAATATTGTGATGTTTTTCTCTCTCCCCTGGCCCCCGTCCTGAAATTCGCTACACGACCCCCCGTCCTCCTTTCGGCATGTATATAAGGTTTATGAATGAATTTTGTTCATAGTTAAGACGTGGAATTTACACTACAAACTACAATAAGTAACTACAGTAAAATTGGTAAAAACTGATTACGCCTTAGAAAATACGCAAAACTAACGCTGTAATCGTAGCATGGAACATAATTCCCTAAAAATCTTTGCTAGCCTGCCCCCACTTTTTTGGAAATTTCAGGCTGAGGGCGCGGCGCGTGACAGTATCACGTTTTTGCATCGATTCCCATCCATCTTATCGCTATAGAGGACGGACGCTTTGCTCTCTTCTCTCTCTCTCTCTCTCTCTCTCTCTCTCTCTCTCTCTCTCTCTCTCTCTCCCTCTGTTGTGTTGATTGAAAGCATTTGAAGGGCCGAGCTTTCAGCGGTGGAATTTATAACTTCCACCCAGCCTCCAGCTAGAAGAAAAAAGAAAAAAAGGAAAAAGCTGATTTTATGAACGGGGATCGGGTAATTTCCGGTTCTCTAGCGATCTCGGCTAGCTTGCCTTACAAGGGAAAGGCCAGATTGGGGTTTTTCGATCATCAAGAACACTTCGGATGGTCTTTCAGTTTTGGTCAGTTGGTAGATCGATTTCTCTCACTCTCTCTCTCTCTCTCAATCTCGCTCTCTCTCTCTCTCGATCTCTCTCTCACTCTCTTTCTCTCTCAGCTAATAGAGTCCCCAATGTGGACCGACCAACAAACGCCACCTCATATTTGATGGGCCTATATGGTCTCTCGGCGCCGTTTCGGCCCGCCGAGCTGTACAATCCGTTTACAATCGTTTTTTAGAGGGCGTGGACCAGGAAAAAAATGAAAATGTAAATGACATCTAAAATGTCGCTAAATTTAAGACATGCTAGTAGCAAACGTCCAGTATAGGTTCTCAATGGCTCGCATTACTAAAGCCATCAAACTTTTAAAAACCAAAGGCAGGCTAGCAAAGATCGTGAGAGAAATCGAACTTGATTAGACCTTGCAAACGACCGAGCCCGAAAAAACGCCGTAAAAAACGGAATTCTTTCGGAAATTGGAAGCGGTCAGGCAAACTAGCAGGGATTCCTAGGGAACGCCCCCTTTCTGACATCGAACAAATATAAATATTAAATGGTTTTCTGAGAGCTTTCCATTTTTTCCAGTTCACTCCGATTGACCGTCTGACGCAAAGGCCCGAATCCACCCGTCAACCGAGTCCACACAGACACCACGGGGTTCAAAAATTGTTTGAGCACGGGTTCAGCAGGGGGGATGGCATACACGCTGTGAAAAGAGCAAAGAAATCGATTCATCGGCTGGAGAGTGTGAGGGAGAGAAAGAGAGAGAGAGAGAGAGAGACGAAAGTGAGGTCTTTCTGTATATTTGAGGCTGTGCACACGGCAAACAGCACTCCCTATCTCCCTCCATATCTCACCCTCTCTCCCTCTCTCTCTCTCTCTCTCTCTCTCTCTCTCTCTTCGCTCTACCATCTGACCCCCAAACTGTGTTTATTGAGGTGAGGGGACAACCGAATTTCACGAGGTCGCCGGAAACGTATATAGCTGGGGACCGGAAATCAATTTTCAGGGGCCGTTAACGTAACGGTATATCTTTGCCAATTCCGTCACTATACGGCACCTCAATACCATACTTTCCGACTTCGTAGCCCCGTAGCAAACTCTCGATTTTTTTGGGGGCTCGATGCCGATCTCATCCAAGGGTCGGCCGGAAAACAGTTCTCCCGTCAATGGCGGCCCGGAACATTCGACCGGCCGGGCTGACGAATTTCTCGTTTTTTGGCGCTCAGTCGGGCTCGCTCCCCCTCTCTCCCATGAAAAGGTAGAATTGGGAAACTTTGCGCTGGGAGGGTCCCGCCGAGAATTGTGGTCCGAAAAAGCGAGGGACGGACCGACATATTTGAGGTATTTGAGGTGTTAATGGATTTGCCCGGAGATTGGAAACAATTAGTTGCGACATTTTCTCTCTCGCTCTCTCGCTCTCTCTCTCTCTCCCTTTGTCTATCTCTCTCTCTCTTCCCCTCTCTCTTTCCTCTCCGATTCTCTATCTGTCATTTTGGGCTCACATCAAAATCAATTTATGCTATCGACTCCAAATCCTAATATAAAAGCGAAACCAGTAAAAGTACAATTATGCAAGTATAACTCAAGGCTGCAGAGCCTTGCGTAGTCGTAGCCGGACTTCTCGCCGTCGTCGCAACATTGGACTGTTGGCTGAGAATTGATGGGATCACCTGGAAAATTGGTTGTTAAGATAAAATAGCTATAATAATTGTTATATTGCCCAAAAATCAGCTTATTTAGAAAACAATTATGTGTCTTACTGTAGCTACAGTTTACCGTACTATCGTACTCTATCGTACCTTATTCCACATAGTCGAGTCGACCTGTCTCCACCCATCAGCCATCCTCATCCCATCCGGTGATATCCTCCAATAGCGATTCAACGTGGGCTCCACGGCTTCCCATTGATTTCCCATGGGTTTTCTAGGATACGGTAGAAGAGGCAAGCTTTAGAATGGTACCCAGTTTTGGCGAATTTCGTCCAGGAATCTGCATAAAAGTTGGCGACGTCGTAGTCGAATTGGATTACCTGAAAACAGGAGGATCTCTCTCTATCTCTCCAGCTCTCTCTCTCTCCCCCTGTTCTCTCCCACCTCATTCGCCTGCTCAGCTCTGGCCCACTCGCCGTCGGGCAACCACATGAAGAACAACTCGGAGCAGTGGGGAACCGCTGAAAAATTAGATAAATTTTTCTTGGTTTTGGTTTTAAAGGGACGGCGACAGCTAGGAAACCGAGACCGAACTCTTGAAACTCACGCGTCCAACCAGGCAACGAAAGGATCCTTCCAACGTTGCTGGAATAGTCGTGCTCCCAGAGGAAGACGTCCTTATTCCCCTTGGCCCAATATCGATCAACATCTCGCTGCATTGGGCCTCCAAAGAACTGACCGGAGTACATCTAAAATTGAAATTAGGTTATAGTTTTAGAAAGAAAGTAAGAGAGAGAGAGAGAGAGAGAGAGAGAGAGAGAGAGAGCAAGAAAGAGAGAAAGCGTGAAAATCGAAAATCCTTACATCACTAGCCAACTTCACCCATCCAACATAGTCATCATCAGCAATAGTCGTCGGATGATAGACCTAAATTCTATAGTTTTCATGGTTTTCAGGTTTCGATACCTTTTCGAGCATCCGCATCACCTCTCCCTCCTTATCACCCATATAAGTATGATCAAAGTTAAAGGTATATTCGATGAATCCACGGGTCATATTTGACAGAAACAGCTCCTGGGTACGCAGCTTTCCAAGCACTAAAAAAAGAATCCTAAAAAGATGCTACGCAAAATGCAGCAGCTACAAAATACAGACACCACCCTGCTTTAGGCTACAAACCACGGACAACTACAGACTATAGGCTACAAACGATTCCCATACCAAAATAGCTCCACTCATCCCGCATCACCCCGATCAGCGAGGGGAAATTCTTCCGTTTCTTGCCGAGGTTTTCAAGAGTATCCGGGAGGAATTGGGTATCGTATACCATATTCCAGGCCTAAAATGATTGCTTTAAACGGACGCGAAGACTGCTTTGCTCGACTGGATGTTGCCAGCGACAAACGTTGTCAAATGATGCTTAGTTTTGGACTTAATTTTAAAGTTTCGTTACTCGTATTGACGGAGAATTATTTGTCGAGACCCGGTGGAAAGCTAGGGTCGATTTTGGGCCTTGGTAATCCTTTTAAATATTTTAGAAACCTACCATATCGACCGATTTCAATATATCGACGGCGGATTTGTTCTGCACACAATTTGTCATTTTCTGCCAGTCCTTGCCGCTCCAATCGTTCCCTGTGAAGCCGCACAGCTAAAAATGGCGTCTGATTATCAAAGCAAGCTAGTAGGGAACCTTGAGGAAGGTCTAGAATTCCTTTTCTAACTTACCTTACTAGCCGCGTCGATGCTCAACTTGTTGTCGGTGTTCAGGCAGGTTTCGGTGGCGCCAGATTCTTGAATGGCTTGCGAGAAAAGGGCTAAAAACAATAGATATTTTTAAAGAGAGAGTGAGAGAAAGAGAAATAGATAGGGAGAGAGATAGAGAGTGAGAGAGGGAGAGAGAGAGATAGAGAGAGAGAGAGAGAGAGAGAGAGAGAGAGAGAGAGCGAGAAAGACTCACATTGTGCCATTGGCGAATAGGTCAACGCGGAAACCGAAGCCGCTCCAGCAGATTCTCCAAAAATCGTGACCTTCGTCGGGTCACCTCCGAAATCCCGGATATGATCTTGCACCCAGCGGAGGGCGGCTACCTAAAACGATATTTTCTGCATTTATTCGAATATATAAATTTCTATAAAATTCTTTACCTGATCCAGCATACCACGATTTGCGGGAAATTCGTTCGATCCGGTCGTGAAGAAACCTGAAAAATGTTTGAGGTTTTAAAGGGAGTGTGACATGGTCATGTCATGAAAGGAGAAGTTTTATGTTTTGAATCAAACTGCCTTCCTCACGGATCACTGCTAGCTAGCTAGCTAGCTGGTCACATTTTAAAAACCCAAAAAATTCCGCTACCGTACCCCAAAATCCTAGGCGATACTGTATGGTAACGACAACAACGCCTCTCGAGACAAACGAACTGACACCACCCTAAATAGAAAAATTAGAAAATTTAAGATCCTAGTTTAACTTACTTTATACGGATACTGTTGAGCGCATCCGGATTGGAATGACCCGCCATGGATCCATACCATCACCGGGAATGGGGTTGCGGTTTTCACCTGAAAAAAACGTTAAATATGAATGACAGGGGCCAGATTTTGCCTTCAATGGTCCTTTAAAACCGTGAAAAACCAACATCTGGTGAAAATACATTTAAATACAAGCAATCCTCAGATGACGATGTACTGTTGAATCCGCAAGGCTGCAACGACTGCGAGCAGGGCGATCTGAATTTTTGATTTTAAAGGGATCATGAAGGTTGACGAAGGCCTGGCTCACTTAAGGCAAATCTTAAAGGAACCCTGCTAGTTGTGGTTTTCGCAGTGTTCTCTGCTAGCCTGCCCCTTGATTTGCCCTCCCGGTACCTTTAAATAATTTTACAAAACCTTACCGGAAATATGTAGCGTCCCACGGGGATTTCGGCAGCTTACTCAAAGCCGCTGGAGCCTAAAAGTGACTTGAAATTCGCTAAAACTACCGTATACCCACCGCAAATCGTAGTGCTCCAAGTGGGGGCTGTACATAGGGGATGCCAAGAAATATATCACCTACGCCGCGATAGATTTTGGACTGTTCATTCGTGTAGTCAACGTGGAAACCCTGGAACAGTTTTCATTGCTGCTCAACTTTATCGGATATCAAAGCTGCTTTCAAGACTTAAATTTAAAGGGACAGGCAAGGTTTACTTAGACGTTAGTGCTAGGGTTTTAAAGAGACTGGGAAGGCAAAAGAATTTCCGAAAATCTAGAAAATTATCGTTGTCCTTATTTTGCCTTGTCTGATCCTTTAAACTCGCTGTAATATTAATAGTATTAATAGTGGTATATATGGTCCTTTAGGAAAAAAAAATCCCTTAAAGGGACTGGCAAAATATGATTTTAATATTTTTTTAACAAACCTGGACATCGCCTAATTTTGTAGTAACGGTTACGGCATTGACCACACAACAGCCGACCCCCAGAAAGACTATAATTGGCACAGCCAACATCTGAAGAGAATGGAAGGGGGGGGGGGGCCTGGAAATGGCTTATCGTGTTGGCGGGGAAAAACTCTGGAAGAGGGGACCCCAGATCAGTGGCAATGACAAATCATCCCCGAATTTTTGCACCCCCTAATATAGCAAATTTTTGAAGTCTGCTCGTGCAAAAGTTGAGACTATAGGAATGGTGGTGATATCATAAGTTCTTGAAAAATCTTGATAATCGTGTGTCCATTTTTAGATCTGAAAATAGCGGGTTAGCAATATCTTCCCTTCACAGCTCCTTTAAAACGATTTTTTACGCATTAATTGAAATTTCGGGGAAAAGCAAAAAAATTTTATAGCGCTTATTGTCTTTTTAAAGGTTTAAAAGCTTTCAAAATTGTAAAAAAGTAGAATCGAACTTTTGGCTATAGCTTTAAGCATTAATGATATATACCTAAAGATTTCCCGTAACTGGACCTTTAAAAGTTTTAAGATTTTGATACAAAATAGTTGACGCAATAATGGTAGATTAAAAACTCCAAAAAAAATTCAAAAATTCTTCTAGGAATTTAAAATACCACCACTTTGATTGAGTCCATCAATACGCAAAACACCATCAAAAAGGTGACACAAGGTGACACGCGAAAAGCTAAATTTATGCAAATTCCAGAGTCTTTTCAGGCGACAACAAAATAACACGCTCAAATATTTACCTTTACGAGGGATCGGCCTTTCCTTATCAAATCGAGGGGAACGAAAATTTTAAGAGCTAGCAAAAATCGAGTAGTTCTTCGAGCCAAGAAGTCAACAGAGGCTGCGATTTTAGAGAAATTAAAAGAAATCACAAAATTCCCAATTGTCTCCAATTATTATCAGCAGTAAACGCCTTGAAAATAAGAGAAAAACACCTATTTTTTTTTACTCGATGGAGTGCTACGAATCGATACGAATCGCGGCAAAATCCATAGGAAATCCGCAGCCGTGCCTTTTCCAGTTTTTTAAGGGACCTAGTATCAACTAAATTTCGTCATTTCATCGTCCGTATCTCGACAATTAACAAGACGCACCTATAAACATTTGCACGCATTTGTCGATGCCCAGCATTCCAAAGGGTGGATTTCCACAGCCAATACCCCCTTAAACCGTCGCATCCGCTTTCCACTGTACCATACCATAGGCACCGGGGACTCTGGTTGTCGGCCCTGAAGAGCTTGATTCACACGCACTCGACCTGGTGGGCCCTGTAGTGGGCCCCCGAAGGGATTTGAAGCTGCGAAGCTGAGGAAGACAGGACGTGTACACACGGCACAAACACTTCATAACCGCCTCGTTCTGACCCTTCCGTTCCACACGGTTGGCCCCAATTGGGGCACTTATGGCTTCACGGCTGTATGGTCTTTTTGGAGATCTGAGATTTTGAATAAAATCCTGAATTTTCTGAAGCTGGACAGGGTTTCTCTTGGCACGTTAGCGGAAAAAAGCACCACTCGGGGCAGACTGGCAGAGATCCTTGTGGAAAGGCAGCTGACTGGAAGTAACACTCTCGGAATTCGAGCCGAACATTTATTTAGCCCCCGAAAATTTAATTTTTCCATTTTCAGAAGCTGGTACAAACGCAAGCTAGCCCAGATCTCCCAGCAAACCTCAGCAAATTTTTTAAACCCTTTTTTGGTTCGTCTCTTCCTGGGCTGATCTGGTGACTCAGGATCAACCGGTCGAGCTCATCAATATTCAGCAATGAACTCCGGGCGTGGGAGCTGCTCCTAGATTCACGCGTTTGTTTTGTTTTTATGAGTAATGCCCAGGCCCCAAAAAGCAACGTCTGGAATTGTAAGAACTTCCCTCGCTTTTATTCTATCTCGCTAGCCTTCGCTCTCTCTCTCGTATTCTCTTTCTCCGCCTCTTTCTCTCTCTATCTCTCTCGCTCTATATCTCACGCTTTCTCCCTCTCTCCCCCTCTCTTTCGCTCTATATATCTCTCTATATCTCTCGCTCTCTCTCTCTCTCTCTCTCGCTTTCTATGTCGAGTTCTCGACCTCAACGGTGCAGCTGCCCGGTACTTTCCTATCAGCCTGTCGTTGTCCCTTTAAAATCTGCCAGCCAGCGTCACGAAGCCTTTTACGGCTTCACAAGGACACAATTCAAAGCGTGTCCCGCCCTTGTCACCCTCATCATCAGCTGGCTAATGAAGTGGACGGGAGCCCAATTCGAGCTTTTCGCCATATGGCACGCGAGGCAGCGGGGTCGGAAATTTGACTTCTGATTGTAAGGGTGTCGTTTTTGAGCATTTCTGCTTATCTATGGCATTAACTCTCTCTTCCACTTTGCCGTTCCCGAGCCACAACGTCACATTAATGCGCAGTCCGAAGATATGCAGCTTTCTGGTCCCTTTAATTTTCCAGCTCTCCACGCTTCGTCAACCCGCACAAATTTTTGACCTTCCCATGCCGTGCCAGCTTCTTTTTTTGTTTGCAAAGCGCGCAACTCGAAACTGAAACAGCATCCGGCAGCAGGGGGGGGTCTCGAGAAGACCCCTCACTCTCTAAATAGAACCTCGCCTTGCCCTGGCTAGGTCCTAATCATTTCTAGACTGGGCTAGGTGAGTTTTCTAAAAATTTTTGAAATGT
Source organism: Mesorhabditis spiculigera (assembly GCA_958295435.1). Classification (NCBI taxonomy): domain Eukaryota; kingdom Metazoa; phylum Nematoda; class Chromadorea; order Rhabditida; family Rhabditidae; genus Mesorhabditis; species Mesorhabditis spiculigera. The sequence continues at coordinate 534,716 of CATQJA010002637.1, forward strand.
AATGATTTCAGTCTCTCTCGCTCAATCTCTCTCTCGCTCTTTCTCTCATTCTCAGCGTCTCTCTATCTATCACCAACTCTCTCACACTAGCTCTTCTTTCTTTCTCCCTCTCACTGACACCTTCTCTCACCGACATCTCTTACTCTCTCAATCTGGCCATTTCTCGTTCTCTCTCACTCTTCTCCATGCCCTCTCTGTCTCTCTATCTCGCTCTCGTATTGAATCTTGCTATGTCTCTCTCCTCTCCATCGTTCTCTCTCTCTATCTCTCTATCTGTCGCTTTCCACACAAAAATCTCTTCACGCTCCCTGAATTAATCTCCATCCAAATCCGGACTAACAGACAGTTCTGTACACCTACACCCAGCTCCTATCCACACCTCCCCTCAGCATTCACTTCTGTCCCCGTTCGTGTTCCCATGGGTCAATGGTTTGGGTGTGTAGGTGCAGGGCCCGGGGGGCTCATATTTGAATACGGCCTAGAAGACCTAACCAACGCCGGGAGTGCAGAACATCCTGTGTATGTGTGTCTGTCTGCGTGTCTGTCTATCCGTCTGTTGTTTACACGTTCTCCCCTCCAGGCTCCGCCCACTTCCCTTCCTTTGCACCATTTTTGGCTGCGTGCCAATTGGTGCCCTCAGGGTATCTGGCCGGTGTTTCCTCTGCGTCTCTGCATCTCTAATCCCTCTCTGCGCGCCCTTTTTCAAGGGCCCGGGTCATTTTGCCGGGGTCATTTGATGGCGGCAATTTGGTTGACTCAGTGAGGCCAAGCCCCGAAACCTAGAAATTCTACCGAAATCCTGTATAGCCAGATTTTGCGAGCATACCGTAGCCTAAATATTTTTTGGAGTTAGGGCTCTAAATACCCTCAATCGAGAAATCCTAAATTTTAAAAAAGAAAAAAATATAAAGAAGAAAACATCAGCCCTAGAAAACTCCAGTAGTCAGCCCGATATTTTTCATTTTTAAGAAGCTTTTTAGCTTTTTAACTGTAATTCACTGTCTCGATCGATTGTGCTACGGTAGCCAGCTTTTGCACTTGTCATTTTTAAGGAACCGTGCACCTTTTTGCAGATACCGTAACCCCCGCTATGTGTTTTTCAGTCTTTGAAAAGTCTAGTGTTCCATCTTGAAAGCTACAGTACGCAGCTACGATACGTTTAATTATTTTTTTAGAAAAATATCGGTTTCAATAAGAACTAGCGTAATAACCTCCGACTATTTGTCATTTTTAAGAATCCTGAAACCATTTTTCGCCCTTATCTATACCACAACCCCTAGGCTAAAATTTGAATTCCTCCCCCAGAAAGGACAAGGTCACCTTGCCAAAAAACTGGCGTTATCAGGCCCTAAGATCTGTCTGTTTGTTTGTTCCTGTCTGTCTGTCTATCTGTCCGTATCTTCTCCAAATATTCGTCTTCTTCTTTTTTACGCTTTCCACTTTATAACTGTCCAGCCATTTTTTGGTCCATTCCAGACCAGCGATTGATAGCCGGTACTTTTTCGTGCCATCCATCGGCCGTCACAACCAGCAGCACCAAAAAACCAGCAGAACAATGGTGGGTTTTTCGACATTTTCAAGAATTAGGGGGATTAGCAGAGATTCTTTGGGCATTTTAAAGGGAGCGTGACAATCAGGCCAAGGTGGCGAGCTAGGCTCCTCTCAAAAAGGAGGCTAGCTAGAAACGATTCCTTGGGACAGCGAGAGGTCTATCTTATTTCGTTTTGGAGGCAACGAGCAGAGACTCTTGTGGAATGGGATATCTAGTAGAAATAGCTTTTGAAATAAGTTTTATAGCTGTATTTTGCTCTGTATCTCTCTTTTGCCCTCCCTTTTTCTCTCCCTTCTTTCTTTCTTTCTCTTTCTCTCTCTCACTCTTTCTCGCTCTCTCTCCTCTGCATGAAACCCACAGATTAATCCACCCCTCAACCGGTCACTACCCTCACAATTAAGCAGTCTGCATAAATTAATCCGCGCCCCCAAATACAGTCCCTCCCCTTACCTTCCCCCCTACATTCCAATCCGTGACTACATGTTGACCACCTTCTCATTGCTCCACGAGATGGTAAGCCTTCAATCGTCCTTTAAAATGCCAATTAACCTCCGTAAACTACCGATTCCCGATTCGAAACGGTGTAAATTCACCCCGATTTCACAAACTGTCAGGGCCCCAGATTTATTTCCCGAAACTGGGGCGTACCTTATCTGATCTCTCTGCTTTCTCTTGGGCCTGGGCAAAACTGGGAAGGACAACCTAGCAGCGATTGTTGGGGAGAATTTCTCGGATCCTCCGGAAGCTCATGCTGGTCAGAAAGAGCAAGACTCGCCCCGGGGCCGCGCTTTTTTGCAAAAGCCGTAAACGGGCTGAAGGCCATCGAAATCCTTTGAAACGTCGGCGGTGGGCAGTCGAGCAGAGAGCCTGTGGGAATGAGGGTCGTCGGAAACAGTGGAATCGAACTGGGGGCAAGCTGGCAGAGATCCTTTGGGATTCACGGACTGCAGATTGTGGCCGAGGCAAGCTAGCAGCGATTCTTGGGATGCTCGGGATCGGAGCTGTTTTCCGTGGTCCGGCAGGCTAGCAGAAACCCATAGACGATCCGGCCGCTAGATCGAGTTATGTTGAGCAAGCCAGCAGTGATTCGTTGATTTGCAACGGTTGGCCAACTGGCCGAGATTCTTTGGGATTCAGACCTTCCGGATCAGTTTGACCGTTTTTCGAGCAGATAGGTTTATGTTTATACTGAGGCTTATAGAAATCCAGCGATTCCAGGGCTAACTGTCAGACTACCTTTAGCTCTTCCAAAGCCTTGCATATCATCGATTTTAACGGCATACTAGCATCGATCGTTTAGGATCCCAACCCCCATTCACCCCCAATTTCCACGGCAATCCCCTGAACGGCATAGGGTATGGCTTGGGTTAGGCGGGGGGTAGGGCCTCCTAGGTCACAGTGGTACGTAGAGAGCCAGAGACATAGGCTGTGACCCCGTCCATCGCCCTATCCTATCCCATGTCTGTCTGTACCCTCTCCCTCTCCCCCTCTCCCTCTCCCATCCCCCTCCCCACCCTCTCTCCCTCTCTCCCACTCTCTCCCTCCCTCCCCTTCCCTGTCCCCTCCAAGAGACGCCATCTCTCGCTCTCTCGGCTCTTCTGGCCTCTTGCCAACCTCCCACCCCAGCCATCTCCTCTTCCCCTCTCCTCGCAGATACCAATTCCGCCTATTCACACGGTCGACCTTTTCCGGGGCTGCCGTATACCGTATTCGATCACCACCCGTAATCTGTAGCTTTTCGGAGCACAACAGATAGTAAATTCGAAATGGTGAGTTTTTTGGGGGGGTTTCAAGGGCTTGGCAAGTTTTAGGGGTCAGCGCGATTTTTGGCGAGGTGCCAGATTTTTTTTATAGAAAAGCAAAATAACACGCTTGAAGGCGTCTTTAAACGGTTTTTATGAAAATTTCGGCAAAAAAACGGTTTCTACGCAGTTTGAGTGGTTCTAGGGTTACTGTAGCTTTTTTAAATGGTTGGAAATTAAGCTTTTAATAGCGTCATGGGTTTATTATTGTAAAAATTAGCCAAAGATCGATTAAAACGTTAAAAAACCTGTTTTTTTAGGCCCGTGCCGAACCCAAGTCGCGCTCCGTGTCTCGCGGACGGAAGTCCACCGGAAAGTCCACCTCCAAGTCGCCGGCTCGCTCCAAGAAGGTAGGAATTATATACGTTTTATCAGCTTTTTTATCTGATTCCAAAAGTATCAATTTTACGCAAATTTTTGCAGAGCCCAGCCAAGAAGTCTCCATCCAAGTCGCCTGGTCGTCCCCGTTCGACCAGCCGTGGACGTCAGCCAGCGAAGAGCCAGGTTCGTGCTAAATTTCTGAGCACGAGAAGCTGCAAAGCGGAAGCTTGCTTCATAAGCTAGTCTTTTCCTGGACTCACATTCTTTCTAGCCATTTTTCTTTCCCTATTTAGCCGAAAAATTCCAAATCGAATGCAATTTTTGAGGCAAAAACCGTTCAAAATTTGCAGATAACTTGATCTAGGATTTTCCAAAGTAATTTTTCGATTTTCAGGCAGTCAAGCGCACCCCATCGAAGCCCCGCTCGGCCTCGAAGCCCCGCGCCAAGTCGGTCTCAAAGTCCCCAGCCAGGACCCCGGCCAAGACACCATCAAAAGTGACCACCGTCCAGTCGGCCAACCGTTCTTCTTCGCGCCAGACAACCAGTCATACTTCTTCTGAACCCACCCTCAATGAGATCCGTCAGCGTGTCCAGCGTATTAAGGAGGTATGTTACTACTTTTATATACACTTTATTGTCTATTACTGGGTGGCAAGCTAGCAGAGATCGCTTGAGAATGATCTAAATCCCTATTTCTAGGCGTCCCGCTTCGCGCCGGCCCCCAGCTCATCACCGAAGAAGGTCGAGAAGTCGAGCAACTGGTGCCCGATCAGCTTTTGCGACAAGTTGAACTGCAGCAGACTCAACCAGCAGCAAAAGGTGGGCAGACTAGCTGAGATCTTTTAGGAAATGAGTCGCCACTAAGGCTTGAATTAGCTTTAGCCTTCAAATTTAGCCGCAAAAAAAAAGATTTTTTCAGATTTCAGAGCTGTTACACTCTCAAAACTATACTTTTCAGGACACAATCGCGTGCATCTTCTTGGTGTTCATCATCGTCAGCCTCATCTACTTCATCCTGTTCACCGACCCCGTCAAGGCCCGACAATGGGTCGAGCACTTCCCCACCACCGTCCACAAATTCTGGAAAAAGCAGGTCGTCCCGAAGATCAAGTTCTGGTAGACGACCAGCGACTTGGATAGGGCGAACCCTGAACTCCTTGAACTCCCCCAGCACGTGTAAATTGCCCTCGCCCACGTAGTCCGAAAGTTCCACAAAGATCCCCCTACAAAAATTTCAGGCTTTCACTCCTGCCATTTGTCAAATGTTTCGTTAGGCGCCTTTTGCTTTGTCGTATGCAAATTTTTAGGGGGTGTAAAGATTTGTAGTTTGTGCACTTCGTTTTAAAGGGCCAATGAAGTAAAAAATTTTTGCCCTTAGCTACAACTCCCAGCCACCCTCGATCCCTAAAAGTTGCCCCAACGACCGTAACCCTGAGTGAGCCGGTTCGAGCCCGGGGGTGCCCCGTTTCGCACCCGTGTGAGATTGTCCAAAAAGTTCTTAGGCTATCGTAGTCGCTACCGTAGACTTTCGATTTTTTTTTTGTGGCGATCAAAATATCCTGAAATACCCCCCAAGCAGCCCCCCTCGAATAGCCTCCTCTCTATTACCCATTTGTCATTTTTATTTTTTTCCAATCCCTCCCTCCACCCGGCATTTAATTTACAGCTACTGTAGCACATCGATTCTCGCAATATCCAAACTTGGAATATGCAAATTTTGAAATTTTTAATTTCTAAATTTTGTAAGTTCCATCCTCGCCTTTTCCTCGGTTACGATACATCCCATTTTGATGTCATTTTTGTGTATCTCTTTCAGATCTTCCAACATGATTTTTCTATGTAAATCCAAAAAGTCTCACCCGCTACCGTACCCCCATATTTTTCCCCGTCGCGCTGTGTATCTCACTTTTTTTATTCGCATGGATAAAGTTTTTGTCGAATCGAGATTTTTTTGGCAAGAAAAATGCGCCTTGCCAGTACGTTCCATTTACAGAGCGATGCTAGCTAGCAGAAACCATTTGGGAAAGCTCTAAAGATTTGATAGACTTGTTGGCACGTTCCCTTTAAAACGAGCCAGCTCGGACCAATCGAAAGCTAGCAGAGATCCTTAGGGAATTTCTGAAACTATACTTTAAAGACTGTCGATTCAGACCAGGGGAAGCTAGCAGCTATTATTGGGGAACCAAGGTAAAATTTGCTGGATTTTACGGCCAAAGGTCGTTAAAATAGGAAGAGGATGATGATCGATCGGTTGTAGGAAGCAAACCTAGCAAAGATCATTGGGGAAATTGTAAGAATTTTGCAGAATTTCGATGAAAGCTATACGCAACCAAGGCCAAGCTAGCAGAGACCATGCGATGATGCAGCGTCAAAAACGCTTTAAAATGTTCTAGATAGGATTTGTGGCAAGGTGGCCGACACCACTGAGAAATCCAAATTAGCTTCGTGACAAGCTATAGAAATAAGCGTCGGTCCAATAAGGCAAGCTAGCAGGCTGCGCGTGCGCTATGCGTTAATCCTTATTGAAGGGGGTAATTGAGTGATTGGAGGTAGACCCATCCCCTCAATACTTTCCTTTGTCCCCCTTACTCTCATCCCCCACGGCAGGTAGGTCGAGGCCGACCACCTGCGACCAGGGCAGAATTGAGCCGAAAATGCACTCTAAATGGATTTATAGCAACAGAGGGATGCAAAAAAAATACCACAAAACCCCTCGCACTGAACAGCAACTTAATCAGGTCAGAACCGTCGGAAGCAAGCAGTAATTCTTTTAAAGTTTCTGGCCCTAATAGTGGGATTTTGTAAAATAATTTTGCTACTTGCTCAGTTGACTGAAAAGTGGATATTTTATCGTATATTCTATCATCGTTCCACTACCCTTGAAATAGCAAACACTCGCCAGCGACCCCTATAAACGCCTCGTCAGCACCGGCTTCGAAGCGGAAGGCTGTAAATGTCGCACATCGCGACATCGAAAAGCTATACAACACCTCCCTCATTTACATATCTACAGACGGGCCTCAGCACTTTCACGCTGCAACACTTGTCAAACGTGGCTCCGGACCTGCAGATTTCACGATATTCCGGATGCGGCCGAATAGTTCTTAGTCTTCCTCTCCAAATACCTGGAAATTCTCAAAAACTCCCTTTAAACGGTGGGAAAAATGTGAATTTCAAGGTTTTGGCTTTCCGGTCCCTTTCAAATTTACGAAAATCGTTAGAGCTGCCAGAAAAAAAAACAAAATCAAAGCTTCAGTCTCTGGGTTTTGATTTAAAATGCGTAATTCCGGCTTACCCAGAAGCTCAATTCAACTTAGATTTATAAGAAACATAGCATTTGGACGTTGTAGGTCGAAGGTTTTGACTTCTCGATTCCTCCAAAAATATAGGACTCGCAGCTGAACCTATCAAAGCTCCAAGCCAATCCAAACCACCACGAAAATGTCTTGCCTTCTCCGTCCCTTTAAGACCACTGACACCTTTCAAATCCGTCGTCAGCCAAATCCGGAAAAACTTCACGTCAAGTTTCAGTTCTGTGTATGTGTACAAAGGTGTGTGGTGGAATCTCCTTCCGGTCCCCATCCTGCTTTTCCACGATCCAATGGTGGTCCCGCAACGACCCCCCTCGAGCTAGCTAGCCCCTCGGGTCGAATGGGCCGTTTTTGAGGGCGTCCGGAATTCGCAGCTGCACCCCCCGGGGCAGTGGTATGCAAAACCCACAAACCACTGCTGACCGCCCAGCCGCATACTAGATGGCCCGGGTACAAAAAGTTGTGACTATGCGCGACTCCTATCCACATGGAGAGATACAGCCGGCTGGTGTCACTTTGACCCTGTTACCATACGGGGAGGGCTGGAAGTGGCGAAAGGAGTCTTTCGAAATTTTTGGCAGACAATACAGGTACTTGCCTTCTCGCCACCTTTAAATTTTCTTTAAATAAATGCAATTCTGGATTTATGCCTTCTAGGTTCCTTTAAAAGTTGCAAAGGGTCCATATAAGACAGAAGACGTCTTGCCTTCGCGGTCGATAAGGCAGTAGTGTGACTGGCGATCGGAACATTGAGGAATTTTTTGGAAAATCTACGCATTTTTGCCTTCTCGATGCCTTTAAACCGTAGGACACCGTGTGTTTAAATATCTGAAACATCCTGATTCCAGCCTTCTACGATCCTTTAAAAGTGCTTACGATTTTCCCAAACGGCTTTCCCGAAATCGGAAAAGCGTCAATTTCCTAAAAGATGACTGCTAGATCTCGATCTAGATCGCCATAAATCTAGATTCACTGTTCTCAAAAGTTCTCTGCTTGCCTGCTGTCGCTTTCTTAAGATATTTTTAGATAAAATGCAATGCTCTTCTACCCGTGTTCCTGGCATACGGTAGCTTATACTTATTTTCGCTGAATTACTATTTCCAAGTCCCTTTACAGTGCAAGAAAAGCACTTCAAGGGAATTTACCTACAGTACCGTAATTCAGTAACATTTTTTGCGAACTATGACTTCCAAGTCTCTTTAAAAACGCCAAAAACGATTCTCTGGCTTCCGCTACTATACTAAGATCACCGTTTCCTTTTTTAGTAAACCGATACCTACTTTGAGACGGCTATAGAGGCTCTATCAAAGAATTAGAAGTGGTATAGTGTGGATATTGGTGGAATTGGATCCTCTTCTCTCGTCTTCCAGTTGGGCATACATCCATCCACCCTTCTCCTCTTCGGTGTCGATCCACAAATATAGCCTCAGGGTATATATAGAAGAGAGCCAGAGAGAGAGAGAGAGAGAGAGAGAGAGAGAGAGAGAAACAATCGGCAGCAACCAGCGGCCACCACCAATTTCGGGCTTTACGATATGCCAGCCAGGTGGATGGGGCATCATTAGCTTATTAGCGGGCCGCCGATAGGGGCCCTTATTTTGGCCTTTCCTATTGGCTGCTTTGTTCCGAAATGGTTCCTGCTAGCTGGCCTTTAATTCCTAAACGATCACTGCTCGCCTGCTGTACGCATCAAATGGTCTCTGCTGGCTACTTTTTAATCCTAAATGCTGTGTGCTACCTTTATACCATTTCCTGACGTAACAAGCAGAGAGCCCTTTATAAGATTTTAGCGACATCTATAAAAAGCTATATTTCTCTTTTCGCGGCGTAATGTTGCGTACGCGACACGTCAATCGCTTATCTCCAGCCGTTCGCCCCGTTTTTATGCCCGCTTTTTCTGAAAGCAGCTTTGATAACTGGGTTCCAGGCAGCCGGCTTACCGGAAAGAAGCGTTTTTTAAGCTTTTATGACGTTGAAAATTCTTTTAGTGATGTTAGTTTAGGTAGCAGTCGAGGGAATGCTATTTTTTGTTTTCTGGGCCAAAGGACAGGATAACAGACACAATTTGGGAATGGATGGCCGGCTAGCAGAGATCATTTGGGGAAAACGGCAGCTAGCAGAGACCACTTGAAAAGTCGGCAGGCTAGCGGAGACCATTGGGGGAAACAGGGCTGGCTAGCTGAGGCCATTTGAGAAAAGAAGGCAATCGAGCATAGACCATTTTTGAAGACGGCTGATTAACAAACATCACTTACAATATTGCGGGAAAACTAGCAGCTATTTTTAGGAATTTTTCAACCAAATTTTTGTATTAGCTTTGCCAGTCCCTTTAATCACCCCTCCCCTGCCATTCAAATGATTCACCCCGCCTTCCAGACCTTTCAACCCGAAACCCTGTCATTCTATTGGCATTTTTGGCCGATCCCCACCTCCTATTTCTTTCTATTCAACACCCCACACCCACACGAGAGCTAATTTCTCACCTTCTCACCTTTTTAGGGCGTTATCTAGAAGCGGCGCGGGGCTATGGAATTGCCGCTATTTCCGGGGCCTCATAAAAAGTGCAGCCACTCACACCTGGCTGACAGCTAGATTCGGCTATATTTTTTATGGCTTCGGAAACAAGCGAGGTGCGAAAAGATTCTGGCTAACCTTCCTGAATTTCAAAAAGGCCTCAGCTAGCTTGCCTGGCTTCCTAAAAGGCCTCTGCCCGCCTGCCTCTCCAAAATAATATCTGCTAGCCTGCCCTAGGAGTTTCTAAAGGTTGCTGCTAACCTGCCCTCCCTTCCCTAAATAATCTCTGCTATCTTGCTCCAATTCCTCAAAGATTTCTGCTAGCCTGCTTTTTCCTAAAGAATCTCTGCTAGTCTACCCAGAGGCGGGATCCCAAAAACGCCCGAATTTCTTCAGCGCTCTCGGCACGCTCATCGAGGATCTTCCGAACTGGCATTTCCCCTACAATCTCGGCTAGCCTGCCCAATACCTTTTGTATAGCTTTTTCAACTCGTCAACGTTGTTGCTTGTAGCTGAAGATGGTGGATGAATCACCCTCTCCCTTCCACTTTATTATGTCTCAACCAAGTGGCCCCCGATTTCTCTCCCTTCGCCTTGTCGTTTTTACATTTGTTTCTGAGGAATTTCGAAAGGGTCCAGTGTCAAACTGTGGAATTTTTAGGGCGGCTGGTTATTTCCATCAGTTCTTCCGTTTGTTTTTAAAGGAACCGGGAAATGGGTGGTTTGTCGACTTCAAATCCCCGTTAAAATGGACTCAAACGCGAAAAACGATTTTTCAAAGAATCTCTGCTAGCCTGCCTATCATCGTATTTTTCTTCAAAGATCTCTGCCAGCCTGTCAAGCTTTCTGAGCTTTCGCAAACCATCCGTGCTAGCCTGCCCTCGTCTTCCAAGTCCCCTTAAACCATTTCCCATCCGTTCCCCCTCCCCTCGACATCTTCCATCGGTTTCGAGATCTTGGCTGTGTCATCTTCCGGAATTCGAAAATTCATTTCCTCCTCCCCTCCTCAAATTTGCATTCAAATTTGTGGCGTATTTGCCCAGGATCGGCGGCGCCCATCATCACCCCCTCCCGTCGCCGCCGATTTCTTTGTCCGCGTCCGCAGCCGACGGCCAATTGCTTATTTTTTGGCGGGCGTATGGATGATTGCTATGGGTGTATTTTAGGGGCAAGAGCTTCCTAAAAAATCTCGGCTAGTTGCTTCGACTCAAATTTACAGCATTTCCTAAATAGTCTTTGCTAGTTTGCCATGGAACCTGGAAACTTGATCAAAATAGATCCTGTCAAGGATCACTGCCAGCCTGTTGCGAGGCAGATTTACAGCTGTTCCCAAATGGTCCCTGCTAGATTGCCCTCCACTCAAGCGTCCGTTGGAAAATACGCAGCCTTCTTGAGAAACTCTGCTAGTTTGCCCGAGCCAGATCTCAGGATTACTCAATAGTCTCGGCTAGCTTACCCCTGCCCAGGGCCCTATAATTCCTAAATAATCTCTGCTGGTCCCCAGGTTACCAAATCCAAAATGGTCTCTGCTAGCTAGCCTGGCTTATCATGAAATTTGCTATGCTTCTCTGCTAGCTTGTCGTCGCAGCAGCTTTGAAAGTCCCCAATAATCCCTGCCAGCCTGCCCGGCCATGCAACGTAAGTTACGTTACGTTACGTAACTCTTTTTTTGCAAAGGAATGACTCACCGGTGCCTCTAAAATTTCTCGGCTTCACCCATGGAATTCGATCTCGATTCGTTATGCAAATTCCTGGAGGTAGCGGGCAGACGATAGAGTGTTTCTCTCTCTCGCTCTCGCTCTCTCTCTCTGTCTCCTTCTATTTGTATTTGTGTGTGTCGGTGTATCCCGTTGATTTCTTTGTGCCCTGGGGGGCTACCGGGGCGCGGTGGTGGCTATGTTTGTTCTTTCCTCATTTCTCAAGCCCGGCTCGGCTTGCCTGCCTTGCCGTCTGTTTCATAATTTCCGCCTGGCTCCTGGCTGCGCATGCAAATTTTGGTATCTAGAGTCTCTTCAAGGCTTCAAATGTCGGGATTTTAGCTGTCGGCGTTCCGATTGTCGAGTTTTCGGCGTGTCGGCATTTTGGCTACTCGGAAGTCGATATTCTGGATGTCGGTATTTTGCCAGTTCGATACATCTTTCCTCGGCATTGCCTGAAAATGCACTGTTTTTTATTTCCTTGGCTCTGATCCAATAGATTATCCGATAGCCCCCGAGGGCAAGGCTAATATTTTCGAATCGGCTGTCAAAACAGGGATGGAAAGTGCTCGGGGGATGGCTGGTCGGATGGGGGGCGAGATCGGAGGGCGAGAGACGATCCGGGCAAGCGATAGTTTCTCTCTCTCTCTCTCTCTCTCTCTCTCTCGCCAGAACACGAACATACAGGGTGTCCCAAAAAAAAAGACCCCCCCAAAAATTTGAGCCAGAGGGCACCTACAGAGCTGAAAATTTGCACAGAGGTAGCGAAGCCAATTTCCCATGTATATGGAAAGTTTGAGCCATATCGGCCGACGGGTTTTAAAGTTATAGCGAAAATACTTTTCATTTTTAATTTAATATGGGGATTTTCGCAATTTGCATCAAAAATATGCGTTATTCTTGAATTTACGAGCCGATTTTACATAAATTTTGCCAAAAAATCCATTCTCTTGCTGGAGTATGGCGAGAACGATTGCGTATGAAGAGTAAAAAGAGTGTGAAAACATCTGTTTTATCGATCCAAACCACGCCTTATTGTGCATTTTGGCAATCTGCTTCGCGCTAGTCCCGAAACAGAGTTCGATGGGGTTCTAAGTGGTGCTTAAGTTTAGATTTGGGCTTGGGTTTAAGTCAGTCCAAAGTCTAAGCGAAGTTCAGGCGCTGAACGATAGTCTCAACCAATGTATCTTGTACTCAGCGGTCTTGCTGATCGTTTACACGCTGCATGAGCAATCGTTTTCCAAAAGCTCCAGCAAGAGAATGGATTTTTTTTGGCAAAATTTATGCAAAATCGGCTCGTAAATTCAAGAATAACGCATATTTTTGATGCAAATTGCGAAAATTCCCGATATTAAATTAAAAATGAAAAGTATTTTCGCTATAACTTTAAAACCCGTCGGCCGATATGGCTCAAACTTTCCATATACATGGGAAATTGGCTTCGCTACCTCTGTGCAAATTTTCAGCTCTGTAGGTGCCCTCTGGCTCAAATTTTTGGGGGGTCTTTTTTTTTGGGACACCCTGTATTCCCTGCTCTTCTCCGATGATCCGCCCTTTCCTAATTTATGCTCATTCGTCGCGCCAGCCGCGCCACCCCTGAATATGCGATTTGGGGTCGGGGGCCTTTTGAAGCCGCAAAGTTTTGACAGTATCTTAGGATGCTTTGTACAGTTTCTTGGGTCTTGTACTGTCTTAGTATCGTACTGGGTTTTAAGCGGTTCCTGCTAGCCTGCCTCGTCAGAAATCCACAATCCTCCAATCGTCTTTGCTAGCCTGCCCATGCGCTAGATCACCCCTCGACACTTCCAACTTTCCCAAATTCTCTTGGCCAGCCTACCCTCCCCCGATTCCCTTCCAATCCTAACGCCTTTCCGTGTCATTTCCCCAGTAATTCCTGGCACCCCTCCAGACACCCATTAGTTGATGATGATGAATGGGACTGTCCCCCTCCAAATCGTCATGAGACCTCGTCGATCCCGCCAAAAAAAATGGTGCACTTTAGGGGGGAGCGCGGCGGGGAGGGGCCCGGCCATTCCATAACCCTCAGTTTTTGCGTCCCGTGATTCAGGCGGGGCCATCTGGGATCGGCGCTCATCCACGCGCTGGTTCTCAACTTTTTTGAGGCTTAAAAATTGGCCATAGCCGTGGATTACTGTAGCAAGTTCTGGATTGATACTACAGTCTAATGAAGCGGGGTATGAAGCGGTGCAATTGTCCCACATGAATGACCCAAAAGCCGGTCTCGGGCCCCCGGAAGCGCCTTACGGCTTCTTCTCCTTCTTCCCCCGAATCGGCTGGGGGGAAGGAGGTGATTCACACGCTGCACAAACATACCCCCCGGGGGGATGGGGCCCAATTTGCATACGGAACTCTCCCCTCTTCTTGTAGGACTTCTAGGGGGTACCTGCGTGTCTACCGGAGCATCTGGTACCATCTGCCGGTAGATGTTGGTACTGTTGGATCGCTTTTTTCCAAAGTTCTGCAGAGCTAATTTATTGGCATTCTAATTACCGCTTTTCAACTGGATTTTGCTGGTTTTCCGGATAGCTCCGTTCGTCCGGTTTTCCACAACTCCTATCTAAAGCTTCTTACCTTTTTCTGGACCTCCTCGGCCGGCTTTCCGGTTATCTCCGGTATTGTCCGTTTTTGCGTGCTTGCCCGGAACGCTGGGTTCAGGATTTTTTTTGCCGCTCAGACCTCCGTATCAGAGTATATTTTGGGACGGAATTTGTAGCGTATCGCAATTTTAGCATAAATTGTTTTTTTTTATTTTTGTTTTTTAATCTTTTAAATTAAATTTCCCTAATTCCATTAAAAATTTTTCACCTACTTTCTTCAGGAAAAATTCCCCAACCTTCCCGGCAAACAAAGCCAGTCATTTCCGGTCAACCCAAGGCTACGGTAACCTGAAAAAAAGACATTTTTTAGGGTACCGCCGGGCCGGGGGGTGAAATGAGGCATGAGGGCCATGACGGCCGGCTGCCTGTTAGCGCAACAAATAGAAAACAGACGATGGGTCTTTTGACGGCAATGAATGAATGAAAGGGGGATGGAGAGAGAGAGATAGGGCGGGAGAAGCTCACAAAGTTCACCAGCACCGTAACGAACCCCCGTAGCGTAGCGTAGCCCCCTAAATTACTCGAAAAACGAGGTAAACGACGAAAAAGGACCAAAAACCGTTTTTTTAATAAAAAGAGCTGTTTTACCCTGGCTACAGTAACCCTTTGAAAAATGCCATTTTACTAGGTTTAATGGAAGTCCTGAATGCCGATTTGAAAAGTATCTCGATTTCTCATCTGTGGACTGATTATTAGTTTATTCAATTGTAAATTTTAAATTCAATTATGGCATTTTTTAGCATATTTTAAAGTTTCGTGATTTGCTTTTTAGCCTTAATTCGTGCGAAACGATACTTTAATTACAAAAAAATCAACAATTTATGGAGTTTGTAAATTGTTAAGCGTGTTTTGGATTAAATTGATACCATAAAGCTACCGAAAATTTTATTAATGTATTGATTAAAAATCATGGAGTTTTTTTTTCGATTTTTTTGCAAATTAGATGAGTCCTTAATCAGATAATATTTTTAATTAATTTCAATGGTTTTTATCGCCCTTTGGCTGGCGCCCTATCCCTGCCATCCCACTGCCAGTATTAGTTCCCGGTTGGGCGGGAAAAACCGTTTTTCGGGCTGTAGAAAGGGGGAAAAAGAGGGAAAAACTAGCAGATCTAGGCCCCGCCCCCATCGTCCATCCGTCCATCCCCTCAGTCCCAGCCTCGGGAAATAGCAAAATCAACACACAATGCTTTTCAGCGGCGGTGGCGGCTCTTTCTTTTGCTTGTATCTCTCTCTCTCTCTCTCTCTCTCTCACTCTCCCTCGCTCTCTCTCTCATCCCTTCATTATCATCATCACTTGCACTTTTTTGGCAATGACACCCCCTGTGGCTGCTAGACCAGCCGACCCCAAAAGGACGACAGGCGAAAAAGCCTAGTTTTGATTATATGGATTGATGGGGTGTGGCTGCTGGCGGAGAGGATGATAGCAATCCCCCGAAAAATCGCTTGCCCTCGAATTGCGCATGCAAATCAGCTCGAAAAATCGATATTTTGAGCGATTTTAAGTTGAATTTGGATCCTAAACCGCCAAAAATAGATTTTTCCCCGCCAAAGGTCCTGCAAAAATAAGTTAAGGCCGAAAACTTATACAAATTAATGCGAACTCTCAAAAGTTAAATCGATTTACTTGAATTTGCGTCCGAAATTTCAGGAGCTTTCGATATTTTTCAGATTTTCGCTATTTAAAAAAGTAAAACCTGATATTTCTTAAAATTCACAAATTCCGAACGATGATTAATAACGGAAGCGGAATTTCGATAGTATTTTTGCCGGAATTTCGTTCCCCCACATTTTTCCGTTGTTTATAACCGCTTATTGCAACGATTTTTTTCGTTGCTGCAACGCATCGCAAAAATTTTTGCTCGCGCAACCATTTGTGGTGATAAGCTGGGGAGGTCGGGGCGCCAGTGCAAAAAAAAAGGAAATTATTGGCTTTGTGCCGGCTTTACGATGAGGTGTGGAGGTTTTAAGGTATCCGGAGAGTCTGGAAAGTGCTGTTTCCTTCCCAAGAATGATCGTACTGTAGCAAAATTATGCAGTCCATTGAAAATTTCGCGAAAGGTTGCCTTATACGTTCCTTTAAAACATCATAATTTACATATTTCGCTGGCTTTCTTTGGTTAAGGGAGATTTCCCAAAGATTCTTTGCTAGCTTACCCGGATAACCCTAGCCCTATGGCTTTCCGGTGCCTTTAAAATCTATCCGCTTTTTTGTTTAAGCGACTAAATTTTTTGGGTTCTGCTGGCCTACCTAGATGATTCTGCTTCTGGCTTCTCAATCCCTTTAAAACTCAGTTTTTTCTGACTTTTTTCCAAGAAGTCTTCCCTTTTGATTTCCCAAATTCTCTCAGCCAGTCTGCCCGATTTTCGGCTTTTTAACGGTTTCCTAGTCCCTTAAACTTAACGTACATAGTTTTATAAAGTAGTAGTAGTTCATAGTATTATAGCGTACTCTATGCAGCTGCTCCCCTCGCCTCTATTTTGCATACCCCCATTTTCATTGCCTAATTGTGGTCACAACACTGAAATCGGATCCCTCCCCTTCTACACATGCGTATTTCATGTCGGTCCGCCTGGGCCCCGGGCCTCCACTCCAAATTTGCATTCTGGACCTCTGGACCTTCCAGAATTGTGTGGCTCAGAATTCTGGCCCTTCTTCTACTCCAGCTGCAACTTTATGGGCCCTTAGGGGCAATTGGGTGATTTTTGTGTCGTTTTTTGACCCTAAAGAGCTAAGAAGAACTAGGAAAGCTGGCCGATTCCTAAAGGATCTTTGCTAGCTTCCCTACTCTCGATTTTGTAAAAAAAACTCCGCTCGCTCGCCTTCCTAAAGAATCCTTGCTCGCTTGCCTCGTTCGATCCTGACCCCCTAAAAAACTCTGCCAGCCCTCCACGCTCTACAATTCCGCAAAGAATCTCTGCTAGCATGCCCTCGACTTCCTAAAGAATTTCTGCTAGCTCGCCTCCGAAATAATTTTTCTTAACTCTCTTTCCAAAGTAACCTTTGCTAGCTCGCCTTCCTAAAGGCTCTTTGCTAGTTCACCATGGCGAATATTTGCTGGCTCCGGTTCCTAAAGGGTCTCTGCTAGCTGACGTTCTCAAAAATCTCTACTAGCTTTCCAGGTTTTCCTAAAAAAAATCTATACTGGGTTGCCCGGATTCCTTAAGAATCTCTGCTAGCTCGTCTTCTACAATTATATCTGCTCACCCAATGATTTTATCCCAATTTCTTCAATAATCTCTGCTAGCCTGCCTTTCCACAGTTTTCGATGTCTCGGCCATTTTTATCTATTTCCTATTCGTATTTTCCTATCTTCAGATACCCTCCAGACAAAATGGTACGATGGCGGGGCGCCGAATTCCTATTTTTCGTCGGCTACACGACACTCCTATTCGCAGATGTCGAATCAATCCGTTGTCATTGTTCAACGGATGCGGGTGGAATCCCGTGCAATCGAGCCCTCGAATGGTGTGAAGTGCGGAATTTGAATGACAAGGTATTGTCTCGTACCCGATGGGGGCCGGGCCCTTATCTGATCTGCGGCCCAGGAGGGGGCCCTGGACCGGATTTTTGCATTTTATAGCGTGAAAAGGACAGGCTTCTTCAGACAGAAAGGACAGACAAGCAAAGAACCTTTGGGAAAATTCAGTGGCAGACTAGCAGAATTTCTTTCGGAATCGATTTTACCCAATTTTTTCAGGTCGGCGCATGCGCAATTGTGGGCATCGGAAGCCAATTAAAAACGGCTTGCGTGCGGATAAAGCCCGATTCCGAAGACGCATGCAAAGTGGACAAAGATGAAGACGGGAGGACGCGGGTAAGATTGTTAGATGTATTTTGTAATTTGCAATTTTTAGTAGCTTAAAAAATCGAAAAGTACAGGTTTAATATAATGGCAAGTTTTTGAAAATATAGATTTCTTGAAAAATCTAAAAACATGGATACTTAATCGTTATTTTTCGCAGATTTAGTCACGGTATAGTTGTTGATGCGGCTCGTACTATTTTTTGAGGCAAACATCTTGTTTTCCCGCCTCCACCCTACACTGCTGGTCTACCCAGATAAACATCCTGGTGCCAGTTAGCTAGCCGTTTTCTAGGATTTTTGAGGTTCGTATGCAAATTAGGGGGCTTCGATCTAGCTGTTTAGCTATTCCATATTTTCCGATAATAGCGAGAGAGAGACAGAGAGAGAAAGAAAGAGAGAGTGAGCGAGAGAGCGCTAACACCCCCAAATTCCCAGCCATTCTATTTATGGTCCGAAGGGGGGCTTCTTTTCTTTCCAGGGCTGCTAGTCAGCGCTTTTGGCCGTACAGAAAAGATTGAATTCCCCGGGTTTCGGGGAATTTGTCTGGCATTTTCACACAAAAACCTACAATTTTTGAGGGTATGGAAATTGCAAAATCTTGCGGAAAAAATTTAAAAGCAATTTAGCGAATTTTGAATGTTTTTTTGTATAAAAAAGCTAGGAAGTTGTGTTCATGAAATTTTTAGGATCATAAAATCAATAAGTTTTAAGAGCTAAAAATTAAAAAAATCGTGTGAAAATTAAACAGCCAAATTTTAAATTTTTTGTATGCGGTTCAGATTTTATGAGACAGGCCTCTAAAAATACCGAAAATCGATAAATTCCCCTACGTCTCGTACTACTAACGGCACCCGAATTTGCATACGCAACACGCAGCCTAGCCGGCGCAGGCCGCTCGGTTGAAATTTGATCCCCTTTTAGGGCAAAGAGGAGGGGTCCAGTCCAGGAAGGAGTCAATATAGCACAGAAAGCGGATTTAATATAGCTAAAAAAGTATCAGTAAATTTCGAGCGTAAAAAACCGATCATTTTCCAGACGCGTTGCTGGTGCAAAAGCGGCGACTACTGCAATATGGATATGATGGATGAGTTGGATAACCAGCCGGTTTGCTCTTTTATAATATTTTATCGTATGCAATAAGAAGTGAAAATACACCAAAATTTTATATATCGTAATTGGATAGTGTAAGCCTGGAGTTGTAGCCACATTTTTTAGAGCAGTGAAGAGAGCAACGATGTCGTCGAGGAGCCGCAGGAGGAGTTCCAGATTGAGAAGAATTATGATGAGCAGCGGTCAGTTGGGACGTCTATTAGTGCGTAACAGGGGTTCTTGGGGGAATCGCCGGTTCTCTCGTTCTTGTTCGCTCGTTCGCTCTCTCTCTCTCTCTCTCTCTCTCTCTCTCTCTCTCTCTCTCTCTCTCTTTCTCTCGCTCCTTCTCTCTCCCGCTCTCTCTCTCCTCTTTCTCGCACTCTTTCGCACTCGCCCTCTCTCTCTTTCCCATAAATCGGAATGCAACACCATCCGTTAGAAAGTCCATTGTTGACCGTTCGGACCCCCAAAAAAGCGCAGCGGCTGCTTTTGCTCAACCCTCACTGGCCCTCCGACGCTCGGTTGCTGAACAAATTCACGGTATTGACACGAACTCTGTGAGGGGAACGGTGGAAGGGGAGGAAGGGCGGCTTTACGCTCATCGCCTCCTTCCGCTCCTAATTTTTAAGATGATGAAGCACTCCAGGGGTGGAAAGGAAAAAGTACGGTTATATACACTTTACAAAAAGTTAAAGGAGAAAGTGAATTGATGACGCGAATTCGGTGCCTGTGCGTTGCGTATTGCGCAGTGTATCCTTGAAAAACCTCTAAAATTTCAGTGAGCAACAGCACCGCCAACCTGTGGCTCGTCCTCAAAATTCACTTCTACATACGTCATATGAGGTATATCGCAACCATCAAAAAATTTATATATATATTTCCAGGCCGAAACTCGGTCCGGTAAACGTGAAGATGAACTACTGTGGGAACAGCAAGAAGCTGAAGCCAAGAGGAGGCTGATTGAGGAGAGAACGGCCAGGTAAGATCGGTATTTTGGATCTTCTAGGCCGTAGATTCTACCTTGCACCTTCCTTAAAACCGGTGTATTTCCAGGGAACGCTCGGAGCGAGCTCGAGCTGAAGACGAACAGCGACGGCGGCAGGAGGTGGAACGCCAGAGGGCTGAGCACGAGCGGAAACAGGGTTAGTCGGGCAACTTCAGCTATCGAGGGAGTTTCAGCAGCTCGTGCTTGTTCAGCTTAGGCCTCATCTCGTTGAACCTTTTGAACTTCTTGAACTTGCGCTCCTAGCGCTCCTTCAAATGCTGATCGTCTCGGACCTCTTGAACTCCCAATCCTTGCTGAGTTTGAAATATCCAGCACGTAGTGTTTCAGGGCGCGTTTCTCTCCAACTCCTGAACTCCTTGAACTCGAGCTAAAATCGCACAAATCCCTTAAATTCCTAATTTTCAGCCGAAGAAGCTCACCGACGTCGTCTGGACGCTGACCGACAGAGAAAAGAAGAAGAAGACAGAAAACGTTGGGAAGAGGAGGAGGAGAGGATGAGGAAAATGGCCAAGGAGGAGGAAGAGGCAGAGAGAAGGAGAAAGATAGAAGAAGAAGAGTCGAGGAGGAGACATGAGGTGATGAGGTTGGCAGAAAAGCGCAGAAAAGAAGCTGAAGAAGAAACTCGTCGTCGAGCTGATGCTCAGAAGAAGAAGGAGGAGGCGGAGAGGTAAAAATGCAATGATCTTGAAATCATTTTTCATTTTGAAAAGTTAAATGTATTCATTTTAGACTTACCAAGCAACGCGCCGAAGCAGAAGAAGCTGAAAGATTGAGGATGGAGCGCGAAAAGCAGGAGCGGGACGAGAAAGAGAGAGAAGAGGAGGAAGAGGCCGAGCGGAAGCGACGAATCCAACAAGCTCAGGCTTCAGCTGTGCACCGCAGTCACTTACATAACCATTTGCATGGCCATAATTATGTAAGTGGGCTTGGCGCAGTTGGTAGAGCAGCAGATTATAAATTGGGGGTTGAGGGTTCGGATCCTGCCGTTGCTAGATCTTTTGCGTTTTGCTACAACACCAAAAACCAAAAAAAAACCTAGCAGAAAAATAACACCAACAACCAAAATTTCCATTAATTTCAGCGCGCCTATCACGACCAGGACCCACCAGTATCAGCACCGTCAAAGCCCAGAAATCCGTAAGTCCGCCGCGTGCCACTTTACGGCTCAAAAATGGCCACGCTTCGGGTGACGGTACGGTATACTAACCAAAAACTAAGTAATCACGCAATTCACTGGTGTCTAGGCTCTCCACCTCGGCCACAATTCATATCCTTCTCCGTCCCTTTCATCTGACGCAAGCAATTCTCTTATACTCGACTTCTTTGAACCTCTATGATAATCTACAACTGTGTGTTCTCGCTTTCTAATCGCTACTCCTAACCTTCAAACCCGAGCAACGTCTCCCGGAATACCTCTTTTAGCCCCTCCTCCCCATTGACAGAACGACAAACCGTCTACCGACTACGAAAAGCCCTACTCGTCGAATTCCACCGCGGCAGCAGCCCCGATCAAGCCACCCGTCGCATCGCCCAGCTCTTCGGCCGTCAGCTAGTATCGCTGCGTAGCGTCAAGAAGTGGTTCTATCAATTCCGCCAGGGCAACTACGATGTCAGCTTCCGCGTCCGCGCCTCGGGCCGAAAACTCAGGACCGCGGATTTGAAGAGCAGCATACAAAATCAATAGACTACTTCTATCATCGTTTATGAATCTAGGCTTATTGATATACCCTGATACTCGGTATTCCAATCTGGAATTCCCCCAAAAATCACTGCCAGCCTGCCCTTAAACCCCTCTTAATTGCTTAGATCCAAAATTCCCCAATTATCCCTGCTAGCCTCCCTCTCAAATACTCCGTGAATTCCTCAATATCTATTTTCGTGAAACCTCTTGCCATTTTCCTTATCCCCCGGTGTCCTCAAAATCTCATGACAACCCAGTATTACAGCAATTATGGGTAGCAATAAAGTATCGTACCGTTGCCCGGAGCGAATTGCATATACTACGAGACTTATTTCCGACGTTCTAGCGTAGAAATCCGTACTTTAGCCCTCCACGCCGCTCCAACTACCGCCCTCTCGACGTCGCCCAAATTCTTAATAACAAGTAAGCAAGAAAAAAAGTCATTTCCCGAACGCGTACGGCTGCGTAGCGTATCCCGTACAAACCGGGAAAGACGCAACGCGTCCGCCCGTGCTTGCAGCATCGAGCGTCCAATTAAAAAAGAAAAACTTTCAGCCCAACCACTACAACACTTCCCCCAACCTTCCCGACCGCCGTTGAAGGCCTTGGCATTATTAAGATTAAAGGTTATATCTCGGAAGGTAAGTCACATTTGAATTACGATAATGAGCAAAAAGAACTTATTTCTACGCGCCCAGAAAAATATGCCGTTTTCGTTGGCTACACGAGCACTCAAAAGCGCAGATCTTTGCAGTTTCTGAACCCGAAACGCACTTGAAAAACGTCGATAACCTATAAAATCTCAAGACTTGATAAAATCAACAAAGCACATATCAGAAACCCCAGAAGAAACGACAACTACTACCAGAACAACCACCACTACCACTACTTCAACAACTTCTACCACAACAACAACAACAACCACGGTAAGCCAGCTTAGCTTTAGAAAATGGCAACAATCTTCTAGACAACAACGACTAAACCAGCCATGAAAGAAGAACCAAAAGACAAAGAATCTGCCGAATCTAAAGGTATTCAACCAGTCCAATCGCTAAAACACTTTTTAACCTTAGAAAAAGTCGACTGGCGTGCGAAATATAAGAAAGTTATTGAAGACGCCGAGGCTGACGCTGAGAAAACGGAAGAAGTTGTATGTTAAAATTACCTCCCGATACTTAAATACTAGAAATTTAAAAAAACTATGAACTTTCAGAGCGAAGAAGTCAACCCGTTCCTGGAACCCCGGCGCGAAGCCGTTGCCCCCGACTCGGCCACGCTCCCAAATATCATTTCCTTATTTGCTTTTATCATTGTTATTTATATTCTCGAATTATGAACAACAAAACTATGAAAAAAATGTCATTATTCGTCATTCCCGTGCCTGTTCCCTTTAGAAATCCTGGTGCTCTTTCATTGTAGTCTTTTTTTCCTTACTGCGGTGGTGTATTTTTTAATTTACGACCATTTTTTATGTTTATAACGCTCTTTTTCGTTTATTCCGGTACGCTCTATCAAAATGGACAACTCGCAAATTTTCACTTTGAACCGAGCTGCCAATTCGGTTTCCAACTTTTCGAAGAGCCAAATTAAATACAGCGCACTGCCGTCCCTACGCGCTTTAACCAGCCTCTCACGTGCCATCCAGAGCTTTAGGCAATTTGGCGATGCCATGACTTTTCTTGATCACTTTAACTTTCATTTCCTGTTTTTCCTGTTTTCACTTCCCCCCGCCTTACTATCCATTCGCCCCACCCCTCCATATCAGCTACGGGTGCTGAGACATATTGTTCCGAAAAGACGCAATAAACAATTTTATGTGAAAACCAGATTTTTACAATAAATTGCACTGTATTTTAGATACATAATCGGCATTTTATTATTTTGATTTAAACAAAGGCTTACGCTATGAAATCTAGCGCCAATAGGACATGGGCGTAGCCTCTGTAATAAATCGCATAAGAGAAAAGAAAAGGAAGAAATAACGTTATTTGTTGTTATAACATTGAAACTAAAGCAAATCCTTGTTCAAAAATGTTGAAAATTGCTAAAACTATCGCTAGGTTATTTAGCAACTTTTTCTTCATGCAATTGCCTCATCTCTTGTCTATTTTTCCCATTTTTTTAGCTCTTTTCGCCTTGAATTTACATATAAATGCTGTTTAAGATGGCAGACGGTTGGCATATCAACGAAGCCGTCCTTGCCGAACTATATGGCTCCGATCCGGTGCCCAAGGAAAAAAACCGGCTCCAACAGGACCTTTGTGATGTGCGTTTTTTACACAACTTTTGATGTTTTTGAGGATTAAAAAGTACCGATAGTTTTAGATGGATATTCGCCGTTTCGGGATGCCGGTACTAACGGATAGAATCGACAAAGAAAAAGGAATCATCCGTGGCCCGATCGTATTGCAAATTACGCGCGCAAAGTAAGCGAAAATTTGGCTCTAGAGTGGAAATTTCAGGAATGTCTCCCATCCCAAGATCTCGGAGGTTTCACGCACGAGCGATGGCATTATTCGACTGCATCTGACTGATGGACACGGAGCTGCTTCGGCAATTATCCTGCAAACCATCAAAGGACTCGAGTTTGTTAAATTTATTTGCAAAATAAATATCGTTTAGTGGCTCGACACCGCCCGGTACGAAAGTTCTAATCACCGGCGACGCGCCAGTTGAAGCTGGCTTCATCTTTGTTACCTCCCAAAATATTCGTGTTCTCGGCGGGCACGTGGATGCGCTGATTCAAAAATGGAAGCTGGAACAGGGATCTCAAATTTAATGGTAGAAGAATTATTTTCAGGGCGCTGAAATGACCGATCGTACAACGTTAAAGGTTACTTCAAAAGCACCCAAATGGGTATCATTTGGCAAGAAAACGAGCGGTGCTCCGGTGGTAAATACAAAGGATTTCCGGGCGAATGAGGTATGGGATAACCTTTTTCTTATTGCTTTCTAGGTAATCCAACGAAACAAAAACGAAAGTGAAGAGGCCACGGCGGCTGCGACTGAATTTGAGCGCCAACGAAAGGAGCAAATTGAAGCGGCAAAGGAAGCTGCAACCAAAAAAGTGTTCGCGGCTCCTCAGGTATTTTTTCTATGGTAGTTAATTCTGTTTTTTTTTAGATCGAAGCCCCGCTGAAAGGCCCCGAAGAAGCTCGCGTATTTGCAGTGAAAGAGCCAAAAGAGAGACCGAAGGGCAGAGGGCGTCGTGGAAGGGACGAAGAGGATGAAGACGTACCACCGGAACACAGGGCTCCCGTCTCTCGAGCCACTCTTTTCGACTTCATCTCGAAAACCGGAAATGTTCCTGATGCACCGGAGACATCCTCACGTCCTGTTGTTGAGCAGGTAAACAAATGCAGTTTTCCTCTATTTTTTTATATAGCGAGCACCGGAAGAACGGCGACACCAAGGCTTTCAGAATAAACAAGACTTCCAGCCGGTATCAGATTATTTTTTGGGCAAATTTTGATTTGTAGAGAAATGATCGCAGAAACGAGCGCAACGATCGAGCTCCGCATGGTCAAGTAAGTGTAATATTAAAAAGTCGATTTATTTTTGTTTAGAAACCGAATGATAATCCAAGGCGAGGCCCACCGCAACGAGATGATAGGCGCGATCCAAAACAACCGGTATGACTATTTTTTTACAGAACGAACAAAAACTTTTCAGAGGCCGGACAACAGAACGGGAGCGCCAAATACGCGAAGGGAGCAGTACCAAAATGTAGCGGCTTATTTTATTAGTTTATTAGTCATTTATTAAGAAGCCTGACGCTCGTCCAAACCAGCCCAACCGTAGACCGGAAGCTGGCCAGCCAACGCCGGGACGGTCTTCTGGCCCGCCGAGAGATCATCAGAGACAAGATCGGCCCAAAATTGAATACACCCCGAAAAGAGACACCCAGCAAAATTTCGTCGAACCGTCAAGACCCTCGGGTCCGCAAAGGGATAATCCGCGCCAAGATCGCCCGAAAACCGAATACACCCCAAAGAGAGACAACCAGCAGAATTTTGGTATCTTTTTCTACTTGGTCTCTGGAATCCGGGATTTAGCTCCGCCACGACAAGCGACTTCCGATGGAGGTGCTGTATTTACAAGAACTTTCCGCCCTAGTCGTGGAGAACGGTAAAAATTTTCATTTCCGGCTAAGCCGTTTTATTTCTAGAGAACCCACCAATCAGGCGATGCAGCGAACGGGCCATGGACTCGACGTACAAAGTAAAATCAGCAATTTCTGATTTTTACGCTTATTTAGTGCACACCCTACAGCTCTCCGACCGAGCCCCGGCCCCACGCAGGGCAGCAGCACCGCTCTGGAAAAATGGGGAGCAATGCCTCGCGCCGTGGGAGGATGGAATGGTAGGTTTTTTAGGCAGATTTAATTTTTGTGATTTTAGTTGTATCCCGCCACGATCGTGTCACTCCGCGGGCCGGAGGAGGCCGTCGTCCGCTACGATGCTTATGGCAACACGGCTACATTACCCACCGGAGTTCTTGTCAAGCATTAGAACCATTTGTGATTGATTGTTTTTCGTTTTTCTTTTTCGGAATAAAGTTTTATCGCTATTGCTATTTTGTATTTATGGTTCTGGTTGGAAACCAAGTATTTAGTAAATCGCCATACCGTTTTTCTCTTTTGTTCGTAAAATACAACATAGTTTGGAGATTCGTCTCCTTTAGATGATCTCTAGGTTCATCTGTTGATGAGTATGGTCTATATGGTCCCATTTTATTTATAACTTCTTGCTTTTTCAAATTAATTCTGTTTATTTTACAGCGCTATGGCTGACGCTGACGACTACCCGTCATTGACACCGCAAGAAATGCTGGCCGACGTGCGGGCGTACATGGCTGCACAAGACCTCGGTAGACTATGAAAATAGGCTGTATGTATCCTTTTTAGATCCGGTCGACACTAGCATGTTCTTCGGTCGAGCCAGCGACTACAAGCCTTTGGAAGGGGAGGTGAGCTTTTCATTTGTTATTTGAATTATATAGTTCTCAGTAGGAAAATATGTCGAAAAAATTTATTTACTTAGCACCTGCGTCGGCTCCTCAGAGGGGTAGAAATGAACAAACCACGGCCCCCGCCACCAAGTACGTTGATTGTATCTGGTCTTAGTTTTGTTGATTTTAGAGATCGTCGTCACCTCGGTGTACCCGGAAGCGATGGCCGATCACACCCTGTCAGTGGTTTTTTTTGAGATTTTGCTATCAGAATGGGGGAAGTTGCCTTGTCGAAATGTCATTATGCCGAAAATCTATGACTGCACCAGATTGACCTATCTCTCTCTTGAAGCAGAAACGTAAATAGACGCGGTGTTGCAACTGCGATATAACAAAATTTTCATAAAGCTAATATTACATCCTCATTTTTGAGGAAATGAAATGAGCCTTATTTAGCTTATCAATTAAGGTGCTTCCAGGTTAACGGGGGACGGTTGCCAACTTTTCTTTCATAGTCTACATCCGCCTAGTGATAAATTGTAGTTTATTCTAATAATGTTTTTAGTCGTTTCCGATAAGCAAAAATTATAACAACTTTATCCTACAGTCACAAAATCTAGGGGTTTAGCTCGTTTTCAACCATTTTCTTAGACGTTAGACCGAAAAAAAAGCAAAAATTTTCAACATGTTTTATGATGTTTGTCTAAAATTCTCCTCCTTAGCTAAGAGTCAAAAACCACTTGAAACGCTTACAAGTATACAAAGTACTTTTATTTAGTCGACCTGTACGAGATTATAGAAAAAAGTTGGCAACCGCCCCCCCGATAACCTGGAAGCACCTCAATTAAAAAAGGCTGTCTGAATATAATGAAAATTTAGGAAAACTTTCAACGAGCTCACCTTCTGCAAAGATGCCGTGGTGACGCACCTTGCGGATCGTTGCCCGGATAAGGACCCCGAAGAGCTAGAACCGACCAAGGTCCAATCGCTGGTGCATCCCTTTTTCCAGAGTGAGTTCTTGGCAATGCTATTTTCATTGATTTATTTAGGACGCTCCCATGTGCTGGTCCGTGCTCCCACCGGCTCGGGCAAGACAATCGCGTTCTTGGCCCCAATCTTCGACATACTGGCGCCCCCCGTGCTGTTGGGATCAGTATGCTTATGGTTGTTGAGAAAATTGTTGGTTTTTAGAGAAAGGCACCGCGCGCTCTGGTGGTAATCGACACACGTGATTTGTGCCGTCAACATACTTGTGTCGCCACGCAGTTGTCCAATTGTCGGTTTTTAGGCGAAAAACTGTTGTGGTTTTAAATTAGAAACTTTTTCGCGTGGTTGATGTTGTTTTCAAACAGTCTTCAAAAGCTCATCCTAACGAAATTACGATTTTTGCGTAAAGTTATTTTTTAGTATTAAAGCATTTTAGAACCAATAATCGGTCTTCTTACAGTAACCGACGGTCGGCTGACCGTCGCGTGCCACATGGGCGGCAACATCTCCCGCATCGACTGCGAGAAGTACAAGGCCGAGCAGCACATCATCGTCAACCCGCCCAACTACGAGTACGATATCCTATTCATGTCACCCGGCAAGCTCATCGAGGCTATCCAACGCAAAGTAAGCTTATTCGCTTGGTTTTGTCTTAATTTTGCAATAATTTAAAAACCAAATTACCATTTCTCTTCCAGATCGACTTCTCTCAGCTCGAGTTCATCGTCTTCGACGAGGCGGACGAGGTCGAATTTTTTCAGTAGATTGTCACTGTGCTTTAGTTATTCGATGGGGGCAAGTTCCAAGAGGAGTTCCGCTATCTCAAGGAGGAGCTGGAAAAGCTGCGTGCCCAGCCCGTAAGCCGATTTAGCCGGATTCTGATCGTTTCCAGACCTTTCGGCCTGCTGTATCCTTCTTCTCGGCCACGCTCGACCCGGAATCGCAGCAAGTCCAGCGTGGATTGAGCATTGTTGGCTTGGAGAATCTCCCTGTCGAAGAGGTATTTATTGACCTTGTGTTTTTATCATGAATTTAGTTGGGATTCGTGTACGTGGACCGGCAGCACAGCGTCACTCAGCTCGTCTTCAAGGTGGTTCCGGCATTTACGCAGCTTCTAATCCCAATTTCAGGTGGCCGGCATACGGCAGAAGCTGCACCTTTTGGAGATCCTCCTCGAGAAAGACCTGAAACGTGGCGGCTCGTCGAACAAAGACCCGAACAAGCACACCCGTTAGTATTTCTCCATTTGCTTGTAGTTTCCCTATCCAGATGTGTACCCAAATGCGACTCTCGTCTTCTGCAACACGCGCGCCCAGGCGTGGTTCGTCTACATGTGGCTGAAGCAGAAGGATTTCCCGGTGGCCGTGCATACCGGGTAATTCGGCTTATTCGATGGATTTATTCGATTTTCATACGCATTTCAAAAAACTAATCTGTTTTTGAATTAAGCTAAACTAAAACCCTTTGAATTTCACTACTTATTTAAACTCTTTCCGACCAAATAGGCCGATTTTCGACCGAAATCTCAAATACAATTTTTTCAAAGTTTTCTTCTTTCACTTTAAATATAGTTAAATTTTTGTAAAAATACTATGAAAATACTAACATTTTTGGACTTATAGGAACCGCCGATGCTACGCAAGAGCTAATATCAGCATAGCCAATTTTTCAAAATTCTGATACTTCCTTTTTTTTTCAGAAAGATGAACGACTCGGCCCGGAACTCGAATCTAACGGGAATCTCGGATGGCAGGGTGCCGATTTGCATCGCGTCAGATGCGTTGGCCCGCGGGCTTGATAAGCCGAATGTTGACCATGTTGGTTTCGCTGCCGCTGAATCTATTTTCGTTTTTCTTCAGGTGATCCTCTACCAGCTTCCCAACGAGAAATGGGACAAATACGACCATCGCGTCGGACGGGCTGGTCGGGCTGGAAGGGTATTTTAAATGATTGTTTTCTTATTGTTTTTAGCCTGGTACATGCTCAATCTTGTTCGACGCGAATCACCGCCCAGACTTGATGGAGGCGGGCATGCTGCTGGCGGTAGATGATCAACCGCCGGAATCTAACTCCTTTTTAGAAGCTGCGTTCTTTCGGCCAAAAGGTGCCAGCTTTCCTGACTGGACTGGGCGGGCACGTCGAGATGGTGGAGGCCAGTACGCAAGATGTGAGCCTTGTTGGCTTTTTATTTATAATTCGCGGTTCTAGTTTCATAACGGGGGGGGGTAATTCCCGACTAACCCTCAGAAAATTAAAAAGAGACGACTTTCCTATTTATTTCATTGTGGATTAAACAATTACGATATTATAGGGCAGATAGGATAAAATTAGCCGCCCCTCCGATAACGAACCACGGACCTTATTTTTCTATGATACGCTAAACGCTCAGCAATTTCCATTTTTCAGTCGACAGAAGATTCGCGTAGCAACTATGACACGGCCCACGAGGACGAGCTGCGCACCACCGACTCGACGACCGACGCCGACGACCCGAGCTCCGATCTGTCACTCTCCAATATTCGCCCGCCAATGAGTGATGATGATGATGATCGCGACTCCAGCCAACCTCAAGGAGTTGCCGACACGTACACCGATGAGGAGGAGGCGGACAAAATGGACTATGATCAAGGCTTCCGCTCCACCGGCCCCGACCTGCCATAATAAGCCTCAGATCTTTTGTTTGCAATTTGCCGTGATTGTATTGAATCC
The DNA here is from genome assembly GCA_958295435.1 of Mesorhabditis spiculigera. Taxonomy (NCBI): domain Eukaryota; kingdom Metazoa; phylum Nematoda; class Chromadorea; order Rhabditida; family Rhabditidae; genus Mesorhabditis; species Mesorhabditis spiculigera. The sequence continues at coordinate 564,761 of CATQJA010002637.1, forward strand.
CTTGCCTTTGCTTCTCCGGGTCCATTTTTGCTACCCCCACCATTGAATGTTTACGATTTTACTTTGAATAAAGTTACCCATCAAATTGTGGGCTTTTTCAATCTTTTGCGCTTGTACTTCGGAGTATACCGCGTTCTAAAAAGGGCTACGAACTACATTTTGGGACTTCGAGCTTTTTCGCTCTCCTAATTTTGAAAGATTATACGGAATTCGAAGTATATCTAGCTTTGAAATGAGCTCTAATCTACGTTTGAGGATTCCGAAAGATTATATAGGTAAAATTCGAAGTACTTTTGAAAAAATACGTAAACTACGTTTTATACGTATTCTAACGATTTTCAAGCCTTGCCGCTTTTGATTCGATGGATACTCCTTTTTTTAAAGCTAGAAAACGGAATATTTTTGAAGACCTGGAAAAATTTTCGGCTTCCAATTCGAAATATCTCGCAATTTAGAAGAGCTAACCCACTATATTTTAGCAATTTCTCACGTCTCCCCGGATCTGGATATTTTGCCGACCGGTCTATACATGGGCTGAGAATTGTTTGTGAATGCCACCTGTGTATTTGTGTGTGTCCATCTCTCTGTTCCTCTCTCTACAAAGCGACCATTCGTGCCGGGACGCACAAATAATTAGAGAGCCACTAATAGCCGACGCGTCCCCAGGCCAATACCCTCCCTGCCACCACCACCACCTTTTTCGTCTAATTGACGTTGGCAGGCGATTGGCGCGGGGCCAGGTGGACAGTTCTGAGGCGGTGATGATGAAGCATGGTTAATAGGGATAGGAAAGCTGGTATCAAGATTTTAATGGTAAGGACAAGCCGTGACTCTATCTTCCAGGTTATCTGACTTTTTTCTAGCTTTTCGACGTTTATTTCGGAGTAAACGCATAGGCAGACCAGCACAGAACCATTTGAGAGGGGCTTTTTTAAAAGGTTTTCGGATTTTCGTTGCTTTTGGCGCATTAACGACTATTTAGATGGTACGTATCGCGTTGGAATTCTGTAGGAAACAGCGAAGACCAAAATTTTTAGCCCAAGAAGCAGCCTTACACGCTTGGTCTCCCTTTTCCGGTTTTTGTAAGATTTGCGGAGCTATTCTTAAAATTATTTAAGGAGGCAAGGCTAGCCGGGATCTTTTGAAAGCTGTTTTTCCTGCTTTTGCCCCAAATTCTGATTTGGCCTCGTTTAGGACAAACTCGTTTGGTCGCTATTTTCTTTATTTAGCGTCTTTTCTGTAAGCCTCTTTCTCTCGCTCGCTCTCTCTCTCTCTGTCATTCTCTATCTCTCACTTTAAAATCTCACCATATCTGTTTTTTTCGATGCATTCCCCCAATTTTCGAGAAAAGAAGCGTCAGCACATCCGTCTGCCAACCCGGCCGTTTCCATACTAATTACGTGGTGCTCGTCGAGAGAGGCCTGTGCGGCTCCTTCGACCCCTGGTCCGGGGCCCTAACCCACAAATGGAATGGGCCCTAAGCCCGGGAAGGAGAAGGAGAAGGAGCGGAACGACGAAACGAGGCCCGAATTGGACCCCGGCTCGAACACCCAAGGGGGTTCCCCCTTTGGGTTTTGCATCCGGGACCAATACGGGCTCCAGGAATTAGCGGGGTTTTGGCTCTGGAAAAGATGGGAAATCCATCGGGGTTTTGGGTTTATGAGCCCTTTAAAGGGCCGGGCAAGCCAGTTATAAGGACTTGGATCTGTAAAATCCATAGCCTCCATAGCAAAAATCCAGTATTATTCCTTGCCAGTTCCTTTAAAAACACTTCCCTCATAATCTACATATCTCAACGGGGTTGTGTTGTGTATTAGGTTGTGGTTGGGTAGGGAGGGCGAAAACCTGTTCGAGCTTCCCGCCCTCCCTCCCGGCCCGGTCATTATATGCATAAACGATAAACCGAGCAAGGAAGGGGCCACATATGTGGGCACCAAACAAATGGGCCAACCCCCACAGAGGTCCTTCTAGGTTGGACTCAAATAGCCCCGACGAGTTGAGGACGGGGACACTGTTATCTCTCACTCTCTCTCTCTCTCTCTCTCTCTCTCTCTCTCTCTCTCTCTCTCTCTCTCTCGCTTTCTCTCATACGTGTTCCTTGAGCGGGATACGGTAAGAAGTCATGAGAGAGCGCGGTAGAGAGACGGCGCGAGCGGGAGAGAGGCAGAGAGAGTGTGAGAGAGAAAGAAAGAGCACGAACCTGAGTGAGAGCTATAAAAAAATTTTGTTAGATCTAGGGGAGCGAGAGAGCTAAAAGAGTGGAGGATCAGAAAGACAGAGGGAGAGTAAAAGCGTGAAATTGGGGCAAAACAAGTGATGAGCTGTGTTCAGGGTATCTTTAAAGTATTCCTCTTCTCAGTCCTTTTAAACATCTTCCCCCCCCAAAATTACCATTCCCCAATGGCCACTGCTAACTCCCCTCCTCATCACATAGCATCTGGCGGATGACCCCTCGACTTTGGCTGTTTTTGGATAAATGCCCACTGAGAGGCCCAGAGTTGTTTATTGAAGAGAGTTGGCCAAGTGCCAGCCTGTCCTTCCAGACACACTCTCTCTCTCTCTCTCTCTCTATCTCTCGCTCTCTCTTCATCGGCTTACCCGGTCAGAGGCCGAACGAATATGTAAACTACGATGACCGGGGTGTCGGATGAGTCATCTTTGTTTTTTGAATATTTCAACGGGGTACCTAGCACAAGATCGTGCTCACAAATTGCTACAGTAGTCCCTGGGGAGGAAGCTAGCAGACACCTTTGAGATCTGATCCAGATTCTTCCTGTTCAAATACGCGTGAACAAGAGCTCGGAAAATTTGGACAAAAATGGGGGAATGATAGCTGGCAGAGATTCTTTACGGAAAAATGGATTGGATCGGGTAGGGTAGCAGTGATTCCACGCGGAAGTTTCGATAATTTTGGGATTTAGGATTTTTGCCGACTCGGTGAAGGCAGGCTAGCATAGATTTTTGAGGATGAAATTTTCGCCTCGAGCAACCTAGCAGAGATTATTGAGAGAGGACATGCTAGCTTGGATTTTTGCGGAAAAATGCTGTTTTTATACTTATTTATAAATGCAATGTATTTTCTATTTTCACGTACACTATTTTCCGAAAAAATTTATTACGACAAAAACAGACACATAGTATATCGAGAAAAAAGGCTATCGCGCGAGCGAGAGAGGGAAAAAAAGTGTCGGGGCCGGGGGCTGATTTGCATAGCAAAAAAAACACAAATTTGGGGCAACGAAAAAAATTGTGTTGAATATGCAATGTGTTTGGAGTTGTGGTTAGGAGTTTGTAGTGTGTATGAGAAATCTCGGGGCGTTGAGAACGGGTTACGGTAGAGGGGATAAATCGGGATTTAATGGTTTTTACGGTAATTGTTCGGAATGCTCCAACACAATTCCAGGGTCCGGGGAGGGGGGCGAAAGATCAGCAGTTTGATAAATTGTTTGTTGTGGATGGGGGCGAGAGAATGGGGGAGGGTGAGAGGGACAGGGAGAGCGAGAGATATTTTTATTCGATCCGGCTGCTGAGTGCACCGCAGATGAACATCGCATCGGGTGAGGGGACTGAAAATAAGCAAATTATTCAACATCCATTTGAAATTTTTTCTATTTTTTTTATGGATTTTCTCTGCCTTCCGAGTACCTTTAAGTCTTTTTACAAGTCGAGATTTACAATTTTAAGTACCCAGACTGTTCTTACGGAATCTTAGCCGAAATTTTGCCTTCCTGGCCCCTTTAATGTCAGAATTCCGCGACAATACTCCAGGGTACAGGCGAAATTTTACGTGGTATTCCCTTTAAATCAATAATTCCGGGATTCCTCTAGAATACTATACCGTAATCCCGGGTTTTGGCTTCAAGTTCCCTTGAAACTAAAATTCCCGACGGTTCCGTAAAGATACGCAACGTACTGACGAAAAAAATTGGCTTCCCGGTTCCTTTAAGCCTGGAATTCGGTTACAGTACTCTATCGTACAGTCAAAATTTCACTTGCAAGTCCCTTTAAAAATGACGATGTTTTTAGATTTAAACTTTTAGCTTCCCGGTCTTATTATTTCCGAAACTTGGAGGATTCCGTCACCATACTCTACCATAACCGAGAAATGCGCGTTTCTGCTCTCTTTAAACCCACAAAAGCCCCTAATTTGCCCATTCAAGGGGGTTAGTTAAGATTCCCCAAGGGTTCCCCCCCTCCCCTCTCAAATGTACTCCCCGGGCTCCGTTTTGGCGGCTGTCCATCAATTAAAGGGGACAGCAAGGGAAGGGAGGCAGGGGTGTGTAGATAGGATCATCGGGTAGCCTTCCCCCCCCACCCTCGACACTACGCGCGACAACTCGAGACGGACACACGATCAATATCTGGGTCATGTCCAGCCGGGGATCCTGGGGGCAGATGGCCTCCTCTTTGACTAGGGGAGGACGAGACTAGTTATGTGCGCAAGAGATCCCATCGCATCCCCCGTCCCTCACTTCCGCCAAGGCTGTGTGCTAGCTTGCCCTCAAGGAGGGGGGAATTCGGGATTATGCAAATTAGGGTAAAAAATGGCTGAAACTTTGAAAAGTGTGGAAAATTGAGCTTTTCACATAAATTCCGTTACAGTACGGACTATTCCGCAGAACTAAAAAGTCCAACAGAGCAGTTGATTATGCTAATTAAGCTTAAAAATATCGAAAAATGCTAAAAAATTCGTTTTTCCCTTAAATACCGCCCGATTCCGCGTGATTACAAGGTACAATAACGCGCGTTGTTGACCGTAATTTTTGAAAATAGCTCCCAAAAATTATTACATTACCGTACCCGCTTCCCAATTCCGCTAGGATACAAACTACGCCCCGGGAGTAATTTTCGGGGGCAGGCAAGGCCGGGGCCCATTTGATGACCGGCTGGCCCCAAGATGGGCCCCAACGACGGGGGCCCATCCATGCATAATTTATGGACAGCCGCGACTGGTTTTGGGGGCAAGCCATTTTGAGCCCCGGGCCCAGACCGCTTTTTCTGACCCCTCGGGGGGCCGGAGGAAGGGGAGAACAATGCGGAATATGGCACGTACGACTAAAAACGGGGGTCTTTCGCAACATTATCAGGATTTGTAATTTGTACGATAGCGTAGTGGAACGGAATTTTGGGGTTAAGGACAGTTTTAAATGGCCCAGAAATCCGTTTTTTGAGTTTTAGGAGAGCCCTTTAGTCAATTTTCCGGCTTTAAAGGGACCGGCAAGTCAAGAATATCTGAAATTCAGCGCACCAAAAACCCCCTAGAAACCATTTTTCCGAAAGCATACGCGATTTCGTGCCCCTTTCACAATGGTGTGTTGGGGTGGGTGGCTGGGTGGCCTTGCCGAATCCGGGCGTCCCATCCCATTATGGTCGTTTCCATTCTCGGGTTTTCTAATGGGTGAGACGAGAGAATGGAAATGACCCCCGGCTGGTGGTGATCCGTCTTTTCGTGTCGGGACCCCCTCGGGTTTTTAGGAGGAAATGCGGTATGGATATCTCGGGTGCGTCTGGTTCACTCACTCTCTCGTTCTCTCTCTCTCTCTCTCTCTCTCTCCTCTCTCTGTCCTTCTATCTATCTCTCTCGCTCTCTCTTTCTCCATCTCTCTCCTATTTTAAAGGTGTTCGAAAGGCAGACTAACCCCAAAATTCTCTACCTATCCACAAACTCCAAATCCCAAAAACCAACCTTTAAAACCAAACGAACTCCTTGAACTTGTCGAAGTCGTCGGCATAACTTTAGAGTGGGGGGCGGGGCGGGAGAGACGAGTAGTAGTCATTTGTCACAGAGGCGGAACCGGCAGGGGAATGTTGGGGAGAGGGAGAAGTAGACGGGGTAGCTGTAGCTGCTCATCCCCGTCATCTAGTTGGCGGCAACGACAGCAGGGCTGGTGGGGGCGACCACCTCGACCTTGACGGCCTCCTCCTCGACGACCTTCTCCGCCTTCTCGGCCCGCTCCTTCTCCTCGGCCTCCATCGCCGCCTGCTTGGCAGACTGAAAAAATTGGAATTAATTTGGGGTATGGTAGGGGTTTAAAGGGTCGATGCTAGCCTGCCTTCTGCCCTCCTCCTCACCTGGGATGTCTGGGGGCGAGCCCTCTTGAAGAAGTTGAGAATGGTGTCGATGATCGAGGTCTTGACGGCCTGTCCAGCAGCCTCAACAACAGCATCCGTATCAATCGAATCCTTCGAGAATTTCTCGGTGGCCTGGGTGGCCAATTGCCACAGAGTGGAGAAGACGGCCTGGTAGCCCGGCTTGCCCTTCTCCAAGTCCTCGGCCGCGAACACCTGCAACAGGGAAATTTAGTATTTTGCTTAAAAATGATAATTTTCATATATTAATATCCAAAAATAAGTTTTCTAAAAACGCGTTTTATACATTTTTTGAAGGTTAATTCCATTGCTTTAATTATTATTTAATTAGATTTTTTCATCGAGAATTCATTTTTTTAATTTCTAAACCTTAAAAATAGTTCCAAACAATGTAGAGTCTGTTTAGGTCATTTTAAGCATCAAAAAGCTCGTAGAAAAAATTTATAGCCTAGAAAAGCCTTGAATTGATTCGATTGAAAATTCTAATTCAAATTTATTTTTTGAATGGATTTTCTCGATTCAACAGATCTTCCCTTTTTACACCCGGTATTACGTTTATTTACTATGCCCACCACCGCTTCCATAGCAGGGTTGATTCCGTATGCAAAACGGGGTTTAGGTTGCGCCCCCCCGGAAAAAGCCATCGTACAACCACGGTGGGGGCTAGAAAATAATTCCAGATTCTGGAGGCGACGACGTGTATCTCTCTCTCTCTCTCTCTCTCTCTCTATCTTCTCTTTCGCCTCCAATATATAGCCATTGTTGTATACCCGTTTCCCTTTTTCCGATCGACTCCTCCTTCCAGTCTTCCGTCTAGGGCCCTTCTCATCAATTAAGGCCTCCCCGCGGCCCCGAAATGGGCGCTTCTCCCCCCACGAAATTGAGACCGGGCGCCTATTCTCAATTATTCGATGGATGGGACGGGCGTTCGGAGTATCGTAGTGGAAATTCTGGGAAATTTTGTCCTTGGTGGTTGCTTTAAAGCGGCGTCCCTACTGCCGGCTACGCTAAGCTCCTCTAGCCACCACCTGGCACCTGGGCTGCTAATAGCCGAAAAGCGGTGCTTGGTAGATGACCCTGGGGTGTCACAGGTGGGCGTGGGGGAATTACTGTCAGAGAGAGAGAGAGGGAGAGAGAAAGAGAGAAAGAGAGAGAGCGATAGAGACTGGTGATTTACTATTTAAAGGCAGAAAATCCATAGTTCTGGCTTACTCGTTCCTTTAAAGAAAGGGAAACGAGAGCGAGAGAGAGAGAGAGCGAGAGAGACATACAGACTGTCAAATCGACGGACAGACAGACAGTCGACACCCCCATCCGAGGTCACCCCTGAGCCGAGTCCAAAGGCTAGCCGCCCGGGGGCGATCAATGGCTCAGCCGAGCGCACCCCATCCACCACCCTGTATAAACCCTCACATTTCAAAGCACACACCGACACTCGCTCTCGCTCTCTCTCTCTCTCTGTATGTCTCTCTCGCTCTCTAACCAGAGTAAAGTTGGCAGCTTCAAAAGTTCTTGAAACGCGGTAATATGAGGTGATTCCCCAATGGTCTCTGCTAGCCTGCCACACAGCTAAAGCTTCCTAAAAGGCCTCTGCTACCCTAACGGTACGTGAAAAGTCCTAAGGGATCACCGCTAGCCTGCTCCCCGTTGGATTCCTCAAGAGTCTCTGCTAGCCTGTCTGCCGGGAGAGCTCCCCCCGGCGTCTCTGCTAGGATGCCTCCGACTTCCTAACAGATCTCTGCTAGTCTCCCTGGTTTTAACTACCCAATTTCCCGCTTTCCACCTAGATCCCCGCTCTCGACCACGCAATTTGCATACCACTAAGTGGATATCCCTTTCCATCGGATCATGTGCCGACAATTCGACCCAATTTGAGCGATTATCACTCACAGACCCCGGACGAGGCGACGATGATACCTTCACTACGCAACAATCCGGAAGACGAACGGGGGGAGAGAGGGAGAGAGGAGAGAGAGAAAGAGGAGAGAGAGAGAGAGAGACGAGCACGATCCCTCTCGGATGCATTTTAGCAGTGAAAAGCGACACTTTTGGGGGGTGTCTGGAGGGTCCCACGGGGTTCAGAAAAACACAACGACGGGCCGCTACTTTGGACGGGGCGGAAAATTTTGCGTTAGGATTTTTTTTATACAATAGAAAATTGGGGGTTTCGCGGTTTAAAGATATCTAGAAGACAAGAACGAGCGCAAGAAATTAGTTGCTTCCGATTTATAGAAGCAGCTCTGCTTGTGGCCGCTTTTCCAGTTCTTTTTACCCTGCAAAACTGACCGGTCCCTAAGTCGTTTTTCTCTCTTGCTCCGAAATGGATTCCACCAGACAACCGGCATGTAAATAGGCGTTTTTCGGAATCCGGGTCGCTCCAAAAAACACTCGCCCTCTTTTCTTTCGCGAATTTCCCATCGACACAGTAGCAGCACACCCCCTTCTACGGCCAGATGGGCAAATAATGGGATTTTTTAGGAAGGGGTGGAAGGAGGGGTAGAAGGGGTGGGTTCGATTCTTTTCTCTAGAAGAGAGAAAGAGAGAGAGAGAGAGAGAGAGAGAGAGAGAGAGAGTGAGAGAGAGAGAGTGAGAGAGATACAGCCAACCAAACCATTTCCAGTCGTGTTTCCGTTTCGCAAAAAACACACACAGACCGACAGCAGGGGCGAAACAAAAGGTTGGACGGGTTGACTCAGCTGGGAGGTGGGCCCGAGACTTTTCTAACAGGGCCACTGGTTTGTTTCACAATCCGGCTTTTGGACGGGTGCCAAGTTTTGTGAAATCGGGGAAATCTAGGTAATGGACTAAACTGTCCGGGAGTAAAAATTCACGGCTGACCATGAGGAGGGCTAGCAGAGACCTTTTTGGGCGGTTTAAGGGGTTCTGGAAGCCAAAATCCATCGCGGATAAGGGCTAGCAAAGCTCTTTTGGATAGCTTAACCTGAATTTTGCACTTAATAGAATCTGGAAGTTACAAGATTTTCCAATTTACACCAACACCTATCCGGTCGCTAAAAATCTCTCAAGCTACGCTCCCTCTAATTGCATAAGCCCAAAGGCCGAGACGGTGCCAGCCATTTGCCTGCCCACAGGGTCGGTTTTGACCCCCCTCCTTTGCCTGGGGCATCTGGTCCGGATTTCCTGTCTATGGTCCCGCCAAGGATTGGCAATTTGGGTGTGGAGAAGAGGGTGGATGGATGGTAAACAGGAAGGTGAGAGGAGGAACATGGCTATTAATGGCGGATGCGTTGGAGAGGGGCTTCTTGAGGGGCCCTCATATGCAAATTAGTTTCGAAAATGATGGGTTTCGGTCTCTCGGGTCCCTTTAAAACTATCTTTAGGTGGAAAAGTCTACGACAGATTAATTCTTAATTTTCAGGAAAGATTCCAACTACAATACTTTCCTAGTTCCGTTAAAACGTCAGCTATTAGGAATAGACTTATTTGATCTTTATTTTTTACTTCCCGGTCCCTTTAATTCATTCCTCCGACTATAGCAGCTTGTTCTAACCCCCCAGTCGGGTCAAATTGACCAGTGATTTTAGCCCTGGGACCGGGGGTAGCGGCCCCCCAAATCCGGTAAAACGTCCCAATCCCTACGGGTCCTGGGGGGACACAGCGCATTTTAGAATGAATGGACCCGGACGGGGAGGGAGAGAGCGGGACAGAAGAAAAGAGACAGAAAGCAGCCCCAAAAGAACAAGCCCCAGAATGCAATTGAGCTGGACCTCCCGGGGTCAATTCCGGGGGATTCCGGAAGGAGGAAGCCTCTGGCTATAGTATACCATTGGAATATGGAGATTTTAGGGGTATTTAAGATGATTTTACGGAATTTAACGTTAACGGCGGCACGCGACGCGCAACGCAAGCGCCTACCCTAGATGTATCTCATTCGATTACGCAATTAAAAGGCACATTCCCGCTTTGCGTGTCGCGGCGCTATCTTTTTTCACTTTAAAGGGGCGTGTAAGGATGCTCACCTGGTCCTCGGGCAGCCTGGTCTTGGCCCAGTTGACGAACGCCTCGCGGTTGGCCTTCTGGTTCTCCTTGACCTTCAGCTCCTCGCCCTCGTGCACCTTCTCCACGGCGCCGGGGGTGAACACGTTGGCCAGCTTGGCGAGCAGTTCGCCGTCCCTGAAAAGAACATTTTACTTTTCCAAAAATTTCATGGTGGCCGAGTGGCTAGCGAGGTTGATTGCGAAGTTGAGGGTCAAGGTTCGAGCCCCCGCGTGGAAAACTTTTTGCTTTTTGAGCTCATTTACAAGGGGCAATCCAGTGGAGATCCTTTCCGAAAACCTACTTGAGGTGGTTGATGAACTGGTTCTTGGTGACGGCCTCATTCTTGCCGGGGAGGGCAGCACGCTTCTCCGGGTCCTCCTCGACGATCGTCTGGATGTAGTCCAGGATCAGGTAGTTCACCTACAAAATCGAGATTGCTCTATTTCTCTAGCTCACTCTCTCTCTCGCTCTCTCTCGCGCTCTCTCGCTCTCTCTCACCTTATGAACAGCCGGAGGGATCTGCTGTCCGAGCCACTTCAGCGGCTCCTCCCGAATGTCGGCCGGCGGCTCCTCGACCTTCTCCTCAACCTTCGGCTCCTCCACCTTGACCTCCTGAAAAATGAGCATGAGCTTGATAATTTACTTATGGCTTTGCTTAGGCTCAAAAACGTACGGTAACCTCCTCAGCGGGCGGGGCAGTGGTGGGGACGGCGGGGGCGACCTCCTCGATCTTCTCGACCTGCTCGACAACGACGACCTTCTCCTCGGACATGATGATTGTTGACTAGTGCGAGTTGGGAACCCTAGAAAAAGGAAAATATAGGATTTATAGGGTTGAGTGGATCACTAGGGGTATGGAAAACCGAGAAAAAGTGAAAAATGAGCAAAAATGCAGAAGGCAGGGGAAATGGTTCATGCGGCTCTGAACTGCTTGAACTTGGTCAACCAGGTTTTTCTAGCTCAAATGATCTCTGCTATCTTTCCAGTTGCCTTGAACAGCTTGAACTTGTCCCTCTAAAGCTGCTGTTCCCCGATGATCTCTGCTAGCCTGGCAATTTCATTCTGTCCCTCCCCAAGGCGTTATGCAAATTAGTAGCTTTCTCCAGCCGGAACTCACTCCCAGAATGGTATCAAGGGAAGCACCTCTACCCCCTTGAGGCCAAGTGACCAGGTGGAGAGGACAGGAATGTATGCAGAAGGGACACGCGTCTACACATACAGAAGAGAGAGACAGACGGACAGACAGACAGACAGACAGACAAACACTTCTACCCAACACTCAACCCCATAGTGCGAGACCAACACTTTACCTGCAACCGCCTGGAGGGGTTTGGCCAATCGCCAACCCCCGCTTAACTTGGAATTTGGGTGGACAGACAGACAAATAGATAGATTAAGGGATGGGTGGATGGGAGAGAGAGAGAGAGAGAGAGAGAGAGAGGGAGAGAGCTCCTAGAAAAACCTAGGAGATAAAAATCGGAGGGCTACAAAGCGTAGAAAACTATTTTGCAGTACAGTAGCGTACAGTAGTAATGTGTACAGTAGCGGAATCTCGGAATATTTCGAAACTACCTCCCCGAAAAGCGAGGAGATACAATGAATCCTATTAAAAACGACCCGAGAATTAATCAAGAATACCGCAGAATTTCGAAAGAGCGCCACGATAATCGATGCTCAACCGTAGCCTGAGGGAACATTTGCATAAAGGTCAAATATCATCATTAATAGGCAAAAAATGCGGCCTGGCAAATTGCCAACTAATCAACGGAATGCGTACAATGCCGGAATTTTTCAAATTCCGTGAAATACCTAGCTTCCCAGTTCCTTTAAACGAGGCCAGCTAGCAGGGATCACTTAGGAGAGGTGAAGAATGGGGAGGGGCAACGAGCAGAGACAATTTGTGAACGAGATCAGACTGAGAAGGGACAGTTCAGAGATTTTGAGGAAATTTAGGGTTAAGGCAGGGGTCAGCTAGCAGAGATTCTCTAGGATGTAAGTGTGGAAAATAGGACAGGCTAGCGGAGACCATTTAGGGGCATGGGGCTCTTCCAAAGGCAAGCTAGCAGGGATCATGTAGGAAATAAATAGCAGACAAGACAACGTAGGCAGCAAGATTTCTAAACTCCCCGGCAGAGTGCCAAAACCCTACCCGTCCATAGTACAACCGCGGAACCACATAGTGCCAGATTACGGCCATTTCAGCGGTAGGCAAACCATCGAAAAAATTCCAAAAAACCCGCGCCGCCACCCCCATAAATCGGCGCGCAAATTGGGCCGCGCCAGTAGTGGGTGGCCGGCTGAAGCGCCTGTCCATATTACTACAAATGACGGGGCGGGGGAGTGGAGTGTCGCGTAGTCGTTATGAAATATAGAGGATTGGTTTGATGAGTCGGACCTCGGAGGGCGAGTGTAATTTCCGCAATTTGAATACGGTTTTGGGCAATGAATTTGCATATAAATAGTTTTATAAAAGGCTTACGGCGGATTAAGGCATAATTAAATTAATTTTACATCTTTAGCATTAATTTTTCCTCTTAGGCTACCAATAAATAGTGGCTACGAGGGGGGGTGACTTGATTAAGAATAAAAATTAACTAGAGGGGTTGTGTGGTATATGTAAATTGTGAGAAAACAGACATCCAATGGTCACGTTATCAGACAGATGCTGGCGACCTCTTTGGTGCCGAATTGGGGTCCTGGTGCGAAAATGGGCCCTGAGGCTAGATTTCGGAATCGGAGATCATTCTTGGGTCAGACTACGATAATCGGGAGCAAAAATTAGGGTGTTGATTGGCGCGTAAATCGATTTGATCGAATGGAAGTGACAAAGAAAAGTTAATGTTTTTGTATAGCTACCAATAATGGTTACTGTAGCTTTTTCGAAAAATATCTAAAAGAGAGCAAATCGAGAGAGAGAAGAGAGTGAGAGTGAGAGAGAGAGAGGGGATGAGCGTGAGATCTTATGCAAATTGAGCTCCAAGTTTTTAAAGGGACCGATAAGGCAAGAAAAAGTATATTTTGAGGTCAAATCGGTTTAAAACTGCAAAAATCTCAAAATACAGGCCAGTTCCTCAAAAAGGAGCACGAGCTCCTTGGTGGCCGCTTTTTGGATTTGGTGTTGAGGGTGCTTAGGACTCTAGAGGATGGCTTGGGGGAACGAGGACTACTGGAGGTCATCCTAGAGAAAAGAGAGAGAGAGAGAGAGAGAGAGAGAGAGAGAGATAGAGAAAGGGAGATGGGGTCAGAGCATAGTCCTCTAGGAGGAAAGGAGGGGACATCTGGCGAGAAATGGCTCCCTCCTCTATTCCTAAGCAGCTATGGATGGGCACACCACTCTGCTCGATACCACAGAATATGCTAATTGAGGGATCACTTTGAAGGGGCAGGCAAGAAAAGGGGCAGGGCAGGCTAGCAGGGACCGCCTGGGAAAAGTCAGAAAGCAACCTAGCAGAGACCGCTTAAGAACTCCTCCGAGATCAGGGCCAGCTAGCAGGGATCATTTGGGAAATATTGGTGAGGATGAGGAAAATCATAGTGAAGGTCAAGCTAGCTGAGACCTTTTAGGAAAATATGCATAGAGGCTAGTTAGCAGAGAATCTTTAAGAATAAAAATCAGAAAAACAAAGAAAAAAATAGTAGGTAGTCTAGCAGAGACCATTTAGGAAAAAATAGTGAAAAACAATGAAAAGATTAGAGCCGCCAAGGGCAAGCTAGCAAAGTTCATTAAGGAAAAGGTCGACAAATAGGGCCAGCTAGCAGTAACCTTTGCAGAAATCCAAAAAAAACTGCTAAAAATAATCCAAGCATAAAAAGATGAAAACGAAGATGAGATATAGTGGGGGGCTGGTTCTGGGGTAGTGCCTTGTAATTGAGCCACCCGGTAGGAGGGGGAGATGAGGAGGGCGAGGAGGTGGAGGACAAAAGGGGCGGGGCCAACCTCAAAACCACAAGCCACGCCCACTTTCTGACTCACCAACGACGAACCGCACGATTCTGCTACCCGCAACTGGGTTACGAAAGAATTTTTCTGGTGGAATGGGGGCCCAGGGGTGAATTTGGTTAAAGGGACTGGGAAGGGGGAAATGCGAAGTACGGTAATAGAGAAAATAAACGCAAAAGCGAAGGGGGAATGCTGTTTTAAAGGGGCTCACAAGTGCAGGATTTGGAAGAAAGCGAAGTAGAGAGAGAGAGAGAGAGAGAGAGAGAGAGAGAGAGAGAGAGAGAGAGAGAGAGAGTTGATAGCTTGCCACGTCTTAAAATATCTCCGCCAGCTTGCCACGCATTCCTAAAAAATCTCCGCTAGCCTGCCTCCGATTTTTGGCTAGCTTACCGAGTTCCTAAAATGTCTGATAGCATGCACGATTTCCTAAAGAATCTCCGGCAGAACGCTCGATTTCCGAAAAATATCTGCAAGCTTGCCCAAATTTCCCAAATTATTTCCGCTAGCTCGCCTATTCACTTTCCTAGGAAACGATGCGAGTTTGCCTCTCACTAATAATGATATCTGCTAACTCGCACGGCTTCCTCAAGCGTCTCTGCTAGCTTGCCCCGATTTTCTAAGAAATCTCGTTGACCTGCCTGGCTCCTAAATATTCTCTGCTAGCCTATCAACTTCTGATCATTCCCGAATTTCTCCAATGGACTCTGTAAGCTTTCTGAGCCTAGAATCTTCACGGCAAATCCGACAGGAATCTAAAAATAAAAATTACGCTTTATTCACCGTCTCCCGAAAATCTGTCATTGAAATCGAGAATTCGTGAGTCATACCATTGGTTGGCTGTGAATTTGAAGGGACGGTGAGTGTTGTAACACCCGAAATATCAGGGTAGCCCCCGCCGCACGGATTTCGACAATTTTCCGACTGTTTTCCGTTGGACTACCCGGGATGACGCATCGGGATTTGGAGCGCTGGGTACTGTTTTGAAAGTGTGAAAAATAAGTTGATGGTAACCAGACATGTTGTATCGGTTATGATAGCTTAACGGCTTTTAGAATTTCGGTGATTTGGCCGTGTTTTAGGACCTATCTTAATCAGAATTGGCGGGAGTCCAAAATTACCTAGCTTATCAAGCCTTTTAATGACTCAACTCTTTAGGAAAAATGCGGAAAACGGGGGCCTGGATAAGAAACTAACTTGACTCACTTCCTCCCCTTTCAACGAAATCTGAATTTCAATTTCTAGGACCCTATTTCCGGGCAAATATTGGCTGAGCGGCGAAAAATATAACGTGACTCATCGAGGGGGAGTAGGTGGCAAAATTGGATAATTTAGGGAGCTGGAAACATTTCACAAAAGATTAAGGAAGATTCCGCACAGAATCCCTGCTTGGCTGCCGAAGCTACATCACGCAATACTGCAAATTCCGAAAATGAACACTGCTAGCTCCAAATAGAGGAGAAATAAACAGACAATCACCAGGCTTCAGAAAGATCTCTGCTAGCCCGCCAGCCAAGTAAAAATTTGCTAAAGAAACCCTGCTAGCCTGCCCCACGTTAATGTTTGCGGAGATCCGTCAAGGGTATTTACTTCTCGATTTCCACCAATGATCGCTGCTAGCTGGCCCAAAAACATAAGGGGTATCTTCTAGCCTGCCAAACGGCAGATAAAATTCCTGAAAAATGGAGGCTAGCTGGCCCTGCAGACATCGAAATTCCTGAAGGATGCCTGCTATCGATCTTGCCATTTTTTTAATGGAAACTTTGCTCGCCTGCCAGCCGAACTTCTGAATTTCTCAAGAATCTCTGCTAGCCTGCTCGATAAAAAATTTCAAAAGCAGAATGCTACCTGAGGTGCAATTATGCCGTTTCCTAAGCGATCTCTGCTAGCCTGCCATCTTCCGATCCCGTTAAAAAATCAAGCTATGACCCGACTCCACAAATCATTTCTGCTGGCCTTCCCAGGTGCTCTTATCAAGATTCTGCCTTGAGCATCCGAATTTCACATTTTTACACTCCAAAAATTCCGAGACACTACCCCATTTGGAACACATTCCAGAACCCACCATCGAATGGCCACCACCCCAAATGCATAAGCAATTTTCGGCAGACTGGAGGGGACGGCAATGGAGGCTGTGTGGAGTGGCATACAATTCGAGAACCCCGGGAGAAGCCGTGGCCCCAATTTTAACGGTCCTCTCCGCGCCGCACCACTGGAATACTAATTACGGTGCGGTTGGCTCTGCGCTGAGACGCGCAAAAACACCAGCCACACCGGACCGGCATATACGTCCCTAGTGAAATTGTAGCCTGGAGGAATGGGGTTTTTTTTTGGGGGAGAAAAGGTATCGAAAATTCGAAAAATGATTGACGTGGGGAATCGGAACATGACATTCTTATGGCTGAATAATCTTCAAAAACCTCTGCTAGCCCGCCCTGGTCTCTTCCTCGCGTTCCTAAAGAATCCCTGCTAGCTGCCCTTATGGTTCAAATATGGGTTTCCAAAGGGTCCCTGCTAGCCTGCCCTTAGACTTATCGGCTCCTAAATCTCTTTGTCAATTTACCCTAGGCTCTGCTTCTTTCCCAATGCTTTCTGCTATCTAGCCTTAGTCTGTCCGGGTTCCCAAATGTTCTTTGCTAGCCTGCCCTGAGCTTCTCACGTTCCCAAATGGTCTCTGCTGGCTCGCCCTAAATCCTCTCCCCTCCCAAAAAGTCTACGTAAGTCTCGCTAGCTTTTCCGAGTTTTCAAATTGTCTCTGCTAGCTGGGACTAGCCTCGGCAGCCTCCAAAAGGATCGCTGCTAGCCTGCCCAGCCCCTCGCTCTTTCAAATAATTGCTGCTAGCTTACCCGTCATTATCGTGTTCCAAAATTGTCTCTGCTAGCTTGCCCGGAAGCCCCTATCGACTCCCAGAGCTTGTGATGTGATCTTTTGGTGACCGTGTGTTGGGGCGAATGGCCAGATGGGCACCCATAAGCCCCAATATTGGCCCCGTAACAAAATGGGACCCAGATAATGATGACGGCCCACTATGGGGGGATTAAGCGAGAAATGGAGCTGACTCATCAATTTGTCAAGCTTCAGGCTTGGGAAGCTTGAGTGTGGTAGGCTGACAGAGATTCTTGGGGGAATCGAAAATGCCGTTCCAGTCTCGGGGTAGCTGGCAGAGAACATTGGGGAAGGGGAACGTTTGGAAAGGGTAGTGACATGATTCTACGGGCTGGCAAACTAGCAGGTATCATTTGGGAAAAGATGGGGCGAGCTAGCAAAGACCCCTAGAGAAACTTGCCAAGCCTTAGCCAGCCAGCAAAGTACATTTAATAAAAGGAGATCAAGCTAGCGGAGAGCTGGCAGGCTAGCAGAGACCATTTACGAGTTCCCTCTTGATTTTAAGCCTTTTGGCGCGCAGACAGGCTGGCAGAGATTCTTAGAGCCAACCTTAGAGAAGCTCTGAAGGGCACTGGAGCCCAGGGCAAGCCAGCAGAGGTCATTTGGACTTGCCGATTCTCCAAGCACAATGATTTGGGCAGGCTAGCAGACATCCTTGAGGAATGCACGATTTTGAACAATTTTTCATAACTTTTCGATCCCAGACACCCCATCGGCCCATCAAATCGTGGTTGACGTGCCAAAAGTTGACCCAGACCGGGGGTACGGTAGTTTTCTACTAAACCGGCGGGCAGCCTGCTTTGCCACATTTGGCACCAAAGCACACATATGGTCGCGGTGACCCCAAAATATTAGCCATACCCTCAAAAATCGTCTAAAAATATGGCGATCACAAGGTGTCGCGTCATCTGCCGGCCCACACGTTTTGGCGGATTTTTGGCGGTTTTTGGCGCCTGGCCAATTGGGGAATAGCCAAAGAGACGGGACAAGTTTTAGCTAGCCAGAATGAGGGATATGAAAGGTTTAAAGGGTCATTGAAGGATAAGGAAGAGGGCAGACTAGCAGAGGTTCTTTGTGGAAATATTAAATCCTCTAGGGTAGACTAGCAAACATTCCTTGTGAAAAAATTGGCTATAGGAGGGCAGACTAGCAGATATTCTTCGAGAATCAATTCCAAAACGCGGCCCAAAACATTGCAAAAATTACGGTACTGCTGCTATTTAAGGAGATTTCCGAGCAATACTATTGCACCAATTCTCCGGCGTATCAATGCCTTTTCAGAGCGCCTTGATATCGTGTAAATCCTGCAAATCTAGCATGACACTGGGGTTACTCATCGCTCTCTTTGGGACATTTCTCACGGATTGGCACCAGATACCTCCATGTTTTTCTTGCATTGGTCAGTTAAGGGAGAGAGAGAGAGAGAGCGAGAGAGAGAGAGAGAGAGAGAGAGAGAGAGAGAGAGAGAGAAAGAGGAAGCTATGATACCCCGAGGGGAGACACTGAATCAGCTTCGCTGTAAGAACCATCATCCCCTGGCACCCGCCCGGATTTATTCCCACACCGATGCCAAGTTTTTTTGGCAAGGAGCGAGAGATGTGATCTCGCTACCGTACTTTGGGAAAATATGAATGCAGGATCTGTAAAAATGGTGTCGTTAAGAGGATTTAGACCTTCCACGTGCCTTTAAAATCTAAAAATAGCCTCGAAAAGCTGGCGGGAAAACTCTGGAAGGGCAGGCTAGCAGGTTTTTTTGTATAAAAACGCCGCCGGGGGAAGGCCAGCACGGATTTTTGGTGGAAAAATTTCGCCGGAGAGGCAGACTAGCGGAGATTCCGTGTTAAAAAATTCCAAGCCGCAGGCAAACTGGCGGAGGTTCTTTGTGATAAATTAAGAGGAAAAGGGCAGGCTGGCAGAGGTTCTTGAGGATTGTTTCACATTCTGCCTGTCGCACTCCCTTTAAAAGTCCATTAAGGCGTTGCTCCTCGATTTCACAACCCTCTAGCTCTATTTTTATCCTCTCTCTCTCTCTCTCTCTCTCTCTCTCTCTCTCTCTCTCTCTCTCGCAAACGGCTTTTCCCCTGCTTGCTGGGCACTGGCCGGCACGGTTCTCAACATTCTTCCAGTTGATATCTACGGTGTATGATGATTAGATGGGCCAAGGAGATAACACTCGGGTGTCCCTTCCCCCCTCCAAATCTTGTCTGCCAATCTACATTCCACAGAAAGGAAAGGAAGGGCCCCGAGCTATGGTGAGTCAATTGGAAAAAAGCGAGGGTTGGCAATGTGGATGAGTCAGGGCGGGGGGGGGGGGTGCCCAGCAATAATAGCGGTCGGATGCGGATGGGGGTTGTGATACGGAATCCGGGGATCGGGGTTATTTCGAAGCTCTCGTAAACTGATTTGAAACTACTCAAAGATACGCGTAAACGCGTGACCGTGGCGTTGCGGCGCGTAGATATTTTAAAAGTACAGAGAACCCCAGGGAATCGAAAATTACCGTCTCAACACCCACCTTAAGCTACTTAAAGGGATACCCAAGGTTTTGCGGGCAAATATATAGTTATGGATTCCGGTCAGTACAAATGACGCGCGAATTTTGTGCGGCAATGGGGCGCCATTGCCGCACAGAATTCGGACACCTTTCCCTCTTGTGGCGTCCCCATCCCACGCAATGGCTTGCCACTATGGCCTAATGGATAGCATCCAGGCCTACAAACCGGTGGTCCCGGGTTCGACCCCCGCCCGCGGCATGGTTTTTGCTTCTTGAGCCCCGAAAAGGTTGGGCATCCCTTTAAGGTATCCTAACCTAGCTAGCTTCCTAATCGCGTCCATAAGCCTAAGCCCAAGCATTATTTGAGAGTTTCTCTGGCTAGCCGCCAAATTAGAAAAAAGTTCCCAAAAACAGGCTAGCAGGGATACTTTAGGAATTCAAGCAGCTGTTCGCAAAATTAACTAACTTTCGGAGGCAGGGTAACAAAGATCCTTTAAAGACTACCAGAACGATGGAACGCGCACTGTCACCCCGAGGGTGCTGCCCCCAAGAACGCGTAGAGAGATGCGTCATTAGTGGTGCCCCGTACTGGCCAAAGGCCCTCTGGGATTTGGGGCGTCTCTGACTCCCTTCCCCACTTGGCCCTGTGGTGTAGTGGCTAGCGCGTCCGACTGTGGAGCGAACCATCGCGGGTTCGACTCCCGCCCGGTGCGCAACTTTCTTGCGCTCAACGGAATTTCATCGTTCTGACGGTCTTTAAAATTCCAAATCCCCCTAGTCAATTTGAGCAACCCAGTTCCGCGTAACTCCTATGGCCATGCTGCGTTACTGTAGCAAGCCGACGATTCCCTTGTCGGTATGGGCTATCCGCCACCCCGATTCCGCCACGCTCCGATAGCCAACTGACAGGCACAGAGGGCATAATAATTAGCCAGCCCGGATCGCTGGCAACCAGCCAATTTTAGGGAGCCGAAATAGAATGGTCTTTTTCATCCCGAAAATTCGCACTAAAATTCGAGAGGGCCACGTTGCAAAAAGAAGCGCGAGGAGGGGGGGCACAAGCCAAAATATATGCATCATCACGATCCGGAAGGGCGCGTCCTGGTGACGGGACGGATTTTAAAGGGCAAGAAAAGGCTAGCCAGGTTAGGACGGACTTTGGAGCGTTGCGTAGTTGTAGGGGAAATCGTTGGAATGTCAAAAAAAACCGGTCAAGTATAATTTTCCCCCAGATTCTCCCGATTTTCCTAAAGCATCTTTGCAAGTTTACCATGGCGCCTAGATTTCCAAAGAATTCGGGCACATATCGAGTTTCTCAAAAGATCTCCGCTAGCACGCCTTGTTTTCATAGCTTTTCATAAAGGATCCCTGCGAGCTAGCGAAATTTCCACAAAGGAAACTGCTAGCCGGCCCGACTACGGCACTAATTTCCGCAAAGAATCTTTGCTAGCCTGTGCCAAACTATTGGACGTAAAACCGCCAGTTAACGAAACAAAGCCACATTTTAGCTATCCTCAAAACCCTCCCGCACCAATTCCCGCAATTCCCAAATGCTCCTCTTGACGGCAGCGGGGCCCTAACATCAAAGGACCCAGCCGTTCTCAACCCGCGAAAAGACGCAATACTTTCCGGGGGTTAGGAGTCCCTCTTTTCTGGCACCCTTTGAGGTGGTGGCCAGCTGGGCCTCTCTCTCTCTCTCTCTCTCTCTCTCTCGACCCCAGAGACACGCGGTACAATGGCAATTTGCACGCCGCGCCCCGAAAATTGGGGGTGATACGGTCTTTTTGAAGTCTTCCTGGAGCGACTTTTAGGGATTTGCCAAACAAAGACCATTTCGGGTAAAAGCCGCTTCTTTGAAGCCAAAAGCTCCAGCCGCCGATGAATGGTATTGGTTTTTCAGGGCATTGACTGGTCTGAAAATTGGAAACTAAAATTTTTTGGGGGGTTAAAATTGTGAAACGGATGGCTCGTTTTTAGCTAGTTTTCCGCAAGGATCACCGCTTGCTTGCCCGGATGCCGAGAGAAAGGTCCTATTTTTTCCAGCGCTATTTCCTGCCCTATTCGGGCCTGGCTTATTTTACGATTTACGCACTGAAAATAGCGTCCTAAAAATGGAATTCGGCTATGAGCACCTTAAAAGCTAATATAACGGAAATGAGCCTCTAAAGGTCCTGACAAGCTCTAAAACCGACTCCTTCCATCCATTAGATATCGACACAACTATGAAAGAAGCCAAGATACGCGTGAAACGCATTTTCTCCAAATACAAGTCGTAAACGGGCAAAAAAAGCCAAAAAAAGTTTTTTTTTTTTATCAAAAATTTTGAGGAAAAAAAAAAAAAAAAAAAAATCGGTGCTAGCCTTCAAAAGCGCTTCCTCACCCCCTTGAAATTGGAGTACCGTAACCGAAACCTAAAAAACAAACTTTTTTTCGGGTCCTAAACCCTAGTTTCAGCTCCTTTTCTAGTTTTTTCTCTAGTTTTCTCCTTTGAGTTGTAAAACGCCAAGGGCACGAGGGACGACCCATCACCCAATCTCTGATCTTTACAAATGGCCATCACCCCGTGGATAGACCCACGAAAATTGTTATTTATCTTGCCCCCCTTGCTACACACGAGTGCACGCAAATAGAGCGGATATGGTATTGGATTACCGCGTTTAATCGTATTTTAGAACTTAATATTTATTCTGGGTGAATTGGCGTCGTATTTGCCCTAAAGTTTTGAATTATACTAAAATTTCTAAACAAATAAAACAATTTTAAGCTATTTTTATAGGCTTGCACCGTAGTATTTTGATACTTAACTGGATTCTTGTGTATTCCCGGTCTTATAAATGCTATATTTCGGTCTAGAAACCAGAAATTACATTTTAATTGACTCTTTTAAGGCTTAGAAATCCTACTATAAATAAAAAAATAGTGTCTGTGTGGTGTGCCACTTGCAGCAACTCCGCGTCTGTCCGGAGGATATCTCAAGGAGGAAAGGCTATTAGGCTACGGATGGGTTCTGTTCTATTTCGCGGGGGGGGAAAAAACTGTGCGGGGGGAAATTTTCTTCGTTTGTTATAACCTTTACATGATGCTATTTTGAGTTGTAATTAAAACTCTAGTATATTTTTGACGCTCTATCGAAGGCATTCAAGAAATTTTTGAAAGTTATCCAAAATGTCGAAAACTAGCTTTCGACTCCACGATCCCATGTGGAAACACCGTATAAACCTTGTTTTGCTATAACTATTTTATAAAACAAATTTTAAGATGAAATTAAAACTCTAGTATATTTTGAGCTCTATCGAAGACGGGTTCAAAATATCGAAAACTGGCGAAAAGCCGAAAACTAACATTCGGCACCAGTTCAATAGTTTTTTGTTTTTGCTAAAACTTTGTATATTACAATTTTAGCAAAACAAAAACCTTAGTATATTTTGATGCTCTATCGAATGGCTTTGCAAAAATTCCGAGAAAATAGCGAAAAGGTGAAATTCCGCGAAGCAATTTCCCCCGCACAGTTTTTTCCCCCCCGCGAAATAGAACAGAACCTACGGATGATACGTCATTAGGTGCGTAATGGCCACGAGATGAATGCACGTATATCAGATTTTACAAAATTCGTAGTTTTCGACATTAAAATTAATTTTTGTTGTAAAATCGGGAACCCTCTTTGGTAGGAACCCATTTACATAGGCCGGAAGTCGCGGGCGCCTATATAATGAGCGAGAGAGTGACATTTTTCATTATTCGCATCGAAATGGAGAATCGAAGACCAGTATGCAAAGTGAAGGAAATTATGAGGGTTTGACGGGGCCAGGGTTGAAAAGTCGCGAAGCGGCTTTTCAACCCTGGTGTACTTTATTAAGATTAAGCATACGGCATACTTTAAAAATCGAAAAAAAGCTTTTCGTTCTGCCAAATTAGGAAAATAAAACTTTAGAAACTATTCTATTAGATTTTGAAGGCGTTTTAGATCCGAAATGAAGTGGTCAGGCCGTTCTAAACCTAAAAAAATTCTAACAAACAGTTATGAACAGTGATTTTCAGATTTAGAAGCCTAATAAGCCTACATTTAAGTTTTCCTATACTTTTACACACAAGAAAAACCTATTTAAAAGTTATTATTACTATTATTTTTTTGGAAAGCAGCGAAGCAGCGACCGAAAATCGGTTATCATCCCTCCCATCCGATCGCCTAACAAAATTACCGAGGCAAAAAACGGCGGCCGTCCGTTCTGTTTAGCGTGATTGATAAGTTGGGGCGGTAACATTTTAGAGGTCACCCACTATCTTCTAGTACATACGATACTGCCACGATTTTTAGTGTTTTCCTGGGTACTTCCGAGTTTTTGGCGAGGTGCTTGCTTAGTGTATAAAACGGGTTCTCTTCTTTACGAAATATTGATAAAGTATAAAACTTGTTCTCGCTTTTTTTAAAATAATTTAAAGTATAAAGTTACTCTCCGTCTTTAAAAAAAGACCTTTTTAGGATGCTCTTCAAACTTGTCACCTGGGTGCTGTTGGCCATATTGCTGGCGGTCGCCGCAAAAGTTTTGTACGTTTTTATTTTTTTGGTGCTTTTGCATTATATATCCCCCCGATAATGCGAAAGAACCGTTTTTATATTTTTTAATCCAATTTGTCTGTAAAAATTGTTAATTTTCAGGTGGTTCCTCGACCTGAACAAGCGCGTCTACAACCATCGCCCAGGGAAATGTCAGCTCGTCGAGGGACCAGGTTAACCTTTCTTTGTTTTTTGAGGAATCTCAAATTTTAGTAAATGGAGCCGAAGATATTGAATATCTCGAGTCGGAGGGCCTGGCGTTCATCACCTCCGGCATCTTCTACATGGCGCCCAGGCCGGGCGTCGAGGGAAAGGTTTGTAGCTTGTAGTTTAACGCTATGCTCTTTCTTTTACTTTTCAGGTGTGTATGAAGAAAAAACGGTTATACCTTTTTTTAACATTTTAGATATTCCTCTACGACTTCAACGACCCCGCCACCAAGTACAAGGCCACCGAGCTGAAGATCAAGAATAAACCGGTAAAAAAATATTTTGAAACTTGATAACTCCCGAAACGTAGGCCAAATTCCAAGCACACGGCATCACGTCGTGGGTGGAGAATGGCAAGGTTTTCCTGTACGTCGTCAACCATCATCAGCCCGAATTTACGCATTCTATCGAGGTACGTTAGTGCTATTATCATTCGAATGAAATCCGATATATGCATTTTTCAAACCATAAAAAATTTTAGGTCTTCGAATTCAACAAGGTCGACCGCAGCCTCACGCATCTGAAGACGTTCAAACACGAGAACTTTATCAGGTTTTTGATACGATTTTCTGTATTTTTTCTAGGCCAAACGATGTGTTCGCGGTTGGCAGGGACAAATTTGTATTTACGAATGATGGCTCGGCGCAGGTGGGGAAATAGAATTAATTAGATTTCTTTTTCCAGACGGCCCGCATGAACCTGATCGAGATGTTGCTTGGACTGAAAGCGGGCAGCATCGGCTATTTTGACGGGCAGGTTGGCGGAAAGCTTCAATTATACCTATAACAAAATCTAGGACGTGCACTGGTTGCTCGAACGGGACAGCTCACCCAACGGGCTTTGGGTGGACCTGAAGAAAATGGTGCTGTTCGTCGCGTCGCCGAACAGCGAATGCGTCAAGGTGTACAACTTGGCAAAGGTAGGTTGGTAATACACTGGCAAGTTAGAAAACGTGACCGCCGATTCAAACTATGTTTTAGGACTTCAAATCGATTTCTTTCATCTCACAAATCGATCTGCTCACCTCGCCCGACAACCTCTACATGGACAAAACTGGTGCGAGATCGATGGTTTGTGGATGTGTCTAAATTGCAGGCCATCTTTGGACGGGCGCCCATCCGGTGATGAGTAAGCTGAGCGAACTGGAGTCGTGCAACCGGAAGCCCAGAGCTGGTATCGAGAGAGCGCCATCGCAGGTTTGTTCTGCAATAAAAATCTAGAATCCGGGTCATGAAATCGAATGTTTTAGGTGCTGCGTATCCAATTCTCTGCCGATTACAAGACGGCCGAGGTAAGGATCCAAAAATCGGCAAGACACGCAATCACAGGTGACCGAACCATACACCGATGATGGGCGACAACTTTGCTGCTCGGCCACCGCTGTACACGACGGCAAGGGCAATCTTCTGATTGGTAAGTCAGAACTTGCTCGAAAACCTTCTTTTCCTCCATCCAGGTTCCGTCGCCGCCGAGCTCGTCCATTGTGAATACACCGAACATACAATCTAGTTGTCACTTCATTGCCGGTTTATAAAAACTCATAAATGTCAATGGTACAGCAGTTTATCCCATTCAGTGGTTGCGAGGATTATCTGACGAAATTATGATCACAGTCCGGGGTTTCAAGTCATTAAAAGTAAACGAGTTCAGGGGTAGATTTCCTCAATCAAGTAATTAGCAAAAAACACATATTGCGCCGTTAATCAGCTTGATGCAGTCTTTTTGGGAGTCGAGTAAAAGAACGGCGTGATGGTCTTCGCCGGCTTCTGCACTGATTGGGCTGGCCCGATACGCGGCTAAAGCGGAATGTATGGGGCATCGAAAAACGGGGCAAACCTGATTCTCTTTCTCGCCTGTCTTCAATGTACGGGATAGGATGTCGGCCTCAAAGAGAAATAAGAAGAATAATTAATGCGACTTACATCGGAAACCACAGTCGCCTTAACCTTGCCAGCGCGCTTTTCACTTTGAAGCATACCCATCAGCGCCTAAACCGGAAGACATGAAAAACAACATCTACATACTGCCTGCGAGGTTGTTGAAGCAGCGGCTGGTCGTGGTAGACGAGAGGTTCCGGGGGCGTCGGCCATCGGTGTGGTAAATGGCTTAGGTTTTTGTGGCGCTAGCAGTTGTTCCGTCGCAGTATCGTCGCCTAAAATGCGAAAACTAGTTCCATGTCGCCGATTTCGATACCAGAAATAACGGTTGCCATCCGATGTGGATGATCATCGACAATAGCCTGTAGACGATCCTTTTGAGTCTTCAGCAGGGCGCATTCTCGCTCTGCGTTGCGCGACCGGTTCTGCTCGCTAAATGAAAAGAACAGTAAACTGCAAGCAATTAAAACCCAACATGATGCATGTATCCTTTGCCTGGTCACGTTCGTTTCTCATGCGCGTGAGATTGCTCTTCAAAAACTCGAGGTCCGCTCTAAAAAGAACTTGATGCGATTGCCAGACCAAGCCAACTTGAATCTCTGAGCTTCTTGCGTTGAGGTTAAAGCGAGTCCATTTTCGACCTTTGCCAGCAGAGTCTGCTCGAAGAAAGAGTTTTCGTTGCGCAATGTCTCGATCTCTTGTTCGACATCTTGGCATCGACATTCTTTGGCAGGGCCCGAAGTGATGCCCACGTTTTGGTTGGCTCGCCGGCGCATCTCGTCGAGCTGAAAAATCCAGTGAATAAAATTCGATCAATGAAAACACGGGCATAGGGCAAAAACACGGCCCCAAAATTCTTAGAAAGATACCTCGCCGGCCTGTGCAGCATTCTGGATACGGAGCGATTTCAGCTCGTGGTGCATACGTTTCAGATCTTTCTCCAAGTTTTTGCGCTCGTCAACAAACTAGAAATGCGTAAAAGGCTGCCACTGCCACAACCTTACCTCGCCGAACATGGAATTTCCGCGCGCAGCCCCTTCCAAGACGAGGCCTCCGGTCTGTGACTCTTGGAGCTGGCGATTCAAATCCATTTGGAACTAAAGAAAAAGCGTTGCCATATAGCGGGAAAATACCTCAAGCTTTTCTTGATATTCTTTCTTCTGTTCACGCAATTCGCCGCAGTCTTTCACCAATGAACTGTTCTCGTCAATTTTCTCGTTTAATTCAGAGCGAAGTCTTTCAAGTTCTGCGCACAGTTGCTCATTCTGCTCCTTCAGTGCATCCTAAAAAACGTCTACCGAAAATAGGTAAAAGTCTACCAATGCAACTTGCAGTTCTTGTTCCCGGTCCGTCCGAGTTTCGTTTTGAAAACTCTCATTCTTGATATTGACTAGATACTAAAGCCAAAATTTTCTATCGCAAAAACGGCCAACCCTGTTTTCTTCTTCCAAAACTGCGATTCGTTTTTCGAGCTTCTTCTCCGTGTCGGCATGCCTTCGGTTGATTTCGGACAACACGTTTTGCTAAGCAAAATAAGAATAGTCCGTAAATGGTACCGAATTGACTAGAAGGATCTCCTTTTCCCTTTGTAATTCGGCGATCTGAGCTGCCAAAGCGTTGCTGTCATTCGCTGGCGTCGGCGTTCCCTCATTCTCCTCTAAATATTGCTCGAGCAAAGCGCATCGCTGAGCGAGACGTTCCTTTTCCTAAAATTAGCATATCACAGGGAAGCAAAAGCGGTCTCACGTGTTGTAGCTGCAAAAAAGCGGGGTCTTCAACTCCCATCGAGTAGTGTGTCGTTGGTTCAGTAAATTCTAAAGAGTTGTTTGGTTCACAGTAACGTGAGAAGCGTCAATTTGAAAGGCGGTGCGGGCGAACGTCACTAGTATCACCGCTCATGCCGCGAATATCGGCTCGTAACCATTATTGCGCCGAGGAAAAGAGTCTAGAAGAAAAACTAGCGCCGGTCCCAATCCCAGGACAGCCATAAGCAAAAAACTGTAACTGGAACTATATGAAAATGTTTTTAGATTTGATTTGATCATTTTGGACACAACGTGGTCGAATTCAGCTAGAACCGTTGAAGTAAAACTCTGGGCTGGTACCAAAACGGAAATATGGGCCCCCATTATGGGTACCCATACAAAAACTACGGGTACCTATACAAATTCTATGGCCACCCATGACCACTATTATTGTTGTATAAGCAGTTTCATTAGAAAGAGCATGTCCGACTGCCCAGCTTCACGAACGCTTTTCGATAGTTCTAAGCATCGGGAACCAATTTTGGCACCTGCAAAGTATCCCTGTTCCTGGACCCTATTGCTACCTATAGAATTTGTATGGGTACTCATAGAAAATGTATGGGTACTCATAGATTTTGTATGGGTACCCATCAGACAAAAATTATCGTTTTGGTACCAGCCCTGGATCCTTTCCCTTTGGAATGCAATTCGGCTTCAGACGGACGGACAGATACCACAGCAAAATTATTACAGTTGATTGATTGCTGATAGATATGTGGCAGCTTACCGGCTGAGCTGCCAAAGCAAGTCGATAAATCGCGGGAAATGATAGATTTATTACAAAACAGTCAACAGATAACATAAGAAGGGGCTTATGTAAATAAAATAGATGGAAACCTTGTAAATGCTAAAATGGCGCGCTCAAATGCGCTTGATGACTTGTACGACGTCTTCGTCCTCCAGCACATGCTCTTTTCCAACTCTTTGCGGGTTGTGCTTGGCCGATGAGCCCCAGACAAGAGCGCTAAATTAGGGAATGAAAGAATTTGGCGTAACAAGCACCATTTGAAATCTTTCTGAAGTGACTTGTGGATCTTGATGCACAAATCATCAACCGTTTTCGTATTTGCGTTGAGCACGATCGGAGCCGAGTAGTCGGGCAAGTGACCTTTTGGCTTTGTGTAACTAAATTTAAATTCGATGATTAAAAAAATCGGCCTTACATCCTGACGAGATTCAGGTATACCCAAATCTTGTTCAACAAATCGTCGAAGTTCCATTTGTGGTGCGCCGATATTGGGACACAATGCGGGATTTTGTAGATCACGTCTAGTTCCTTGAAAGTTTACGTAAAGAATGGATAAAAATCAAACTTCGATCGAAATGGCGTCGATTTTGTTGAGAACGTAGAGACAAGGGATATAAACGCGATTGCCTTCTACGACATCAATTAGGTCCTCAACGCCTGCATCATAACTAAAAAAACCAGCTTTGAAAGTTATTTGCACGTACCGCAAGGTGATATCCGCGTTGTGTATCTTGTATTCGGCGAGCACCTGCTTGACAGTCTCCAAATCCAGCTCGGTTTGTGGTACCTAGAAAAGGGTCGTTAGAAGAACAAATAATGCATAATTACCAAGGCTGTCAAATTGATTCCTCCCTTATCCTTCTTCTTAAAAGAGAGATTCGGGGGTTGTTTGTTGAGCCGAATCCCGAAGCCTTCGAGCTCGTACCTAAGCTTGTGCATTTCAGTGTTCAAAATAGGTATCTTACTCAATCAATCGCTTGTGTTGAAGTGGTTTGGAAACGTCGAGCACGATTAAGATCAGAGAACAGGTACGCGCAACTAAAATTATTTTCATCAAGCGGATACAATTCATACCTGCAATTACTTGCCGTCCTCGTCCCTTGCCGTCTTTGGCGCCTTCGATGATCCCCGGAAGGTCGAGCAGCTGGATTTTTGCGCCCTGAAGTACAAGTGATAATTTCTGAAACAATAACCTTATAGCGCACAACGCCGGGCACCGTTGTCAACGTTGTGAATTCGTACGCAGCAACCTCCGAATAGACGCCGGCAAGGTTCGACAGCAGCGTAGATTTGCCGACCGAAGGAAACCCTAAAGCAGTCAATCACCGAAGTCGAGTTCTCCTACCTACAAAACCGATTCGAGCATCACCAGTCTTTGCCACGTCGAAGCCTTCTTCCTTCGGGCCACCGCTGCTCTAAAATTGGATGAAAAGCGGAAATCTGGTGGCTACCTTTGGCGTAATCAAATCTCTTCGTAATTTCGCGAGCTTCGCCTTCAGGATCCCAAGATGCGCGTTTGTAGCCTTGTTCTTTTGGGTTCGGGCCATCTGAAGCGGTTACGTTCACAAAACAATTAAGATACCTCATTTTCGATGTCGGCAATCTTCTGAAGCAACGACATCGCGAATCACCCTTCTTACCCTGTAGGTAACCAAGACCGAAACCTAAAAGTGTTTGATCATGCGGAAAAGCATAAAATTAAGTAAGTATGATGTCTGCCAAAAACACAGTTCAACTTGTCAAGCAATCGATCATAAAAATCTTTATTAAACAGAGAAAACAGTCCAAATCTCAAATCAATCAAATGAATTAGGCATACAGTTTTACGAGCTCCCCGCCAACAGCTTCGGGCGGAAAGATGCCAAGGTCGGTGATGATCAGATTTATATTGGTGGGCGGAGAATAATCAACCTGGAGAAAAATAAACATCAGGGCCAGAAATTAACGCTAACCTGTTGATAATGATTCTGTTTATCGTCATTATTGTAGTCGGTCTCAAACCGACGGAATAATCCGCTAGCATCCTAAAAGAAACTTCTAAGTCGGGTACGGCCAAAACCAACCCGCGCCTCGGTGATGTTGAGCGACATATTTATTGGCTTTTGTGGATACTGAAAAAGAATTCGAGAAGTTGAGGACTGGATACCAAGGCTATATGTGTGATCTCTCGTTTGCTCATCGGGGCCTTCTTGACGAACTTGATACTTTCCGCAACGACGTACACCGGCTTATTCATCACTTTCGCGCTGTCGGTGATATTCAGAGTGCCCATCTAAGAAAATTTGAAGAAGTCTGCCGATCAAACCTTATTGATAATGCCACCAGTCTCGAGCACGCCCTCGGCTCCTATCAGGACGACGTCCACGCTGGACATTAGCGATCTAGGAAAAAATGGGACACAAGTTAGAGAAACTGACCCTACAGATACATCGAGGATTAGCGTCGCGTCAAAGCCATGCCGGACCAGTTCTTCGTACATCCGGCGTCCGCTAAAGTCGGGCCGCGATTCGGTGACGAACACGCGGAACTTCGAGCCGATTGAATTGCTCATCTTGGCCGTCGCGAGCACTCGGAGGACGACCTTGCTGTAGGAATGCACGAGCACCGTCTAAATTCAAATATCGGCCAAAAAAGGTAAAACTACCCCATCGCGTGGCATAAAAGCACATGCTATTCGAGCGATGAAATTCGGCGAATTTGCACTCCGTTGCAGGAACTGGTACGCTAAAAGGGATATTCTCGAAACTTTAGAATTGCTACCTCGATTGCGGTAGAATCCGAGCACAACCCGGAAGTCACGATTGTCGAGTATTTCGCTGGGAGTCAACGTGACGTATCTAAAAATATCGGTTATTAATCATCTAATCAAGTACCTGGTAAAAATTTCACACGCTGTCAAGACGCACAGGCTGGCCTGCTCAGCGTTGGCCATGGCTGAGGTCGCCGACTCCAGTTCAGCAATTACTTGGAAGGTCGTCGAGGCTGAACGGTTGTTAATTTGGAGCAGATAAGACTAGTTTACCATCTGTGTTGTTCAGTATATCGTAGAGGACTCGAATGGCCGCTATTCCCGACGAAAGATAGGAGTCTCCACGAAGAAGGGCGAGGAAGTCGTTGGCAACGCGGTCTTGGTCGAGTACCGGTGGGCGCTCGGTATCAGACATCTGAAACAGTCGATAGTGATCAAAGAAAGAATAAATGAAAAATAAACACCACGAAAACAAGAAAAATAAGTAAACAAAATGAAAATAAAAATGAAACGCGAAAACTAAAGCCGGGAAGAGGGGCAACTTTTAGAAAACACCACACTTCCGCGCGATTACGGTTTGTCCCGCTGCCTCCAAAAAATTTGCAACGGCCTAAATTGTTTTAAAAGAATTCTTTTTAGCTCCCTTCTTGCTTTAAAACTTGCTTCTTTATCGCAAATGCGTTTTTTCACAGCTGCAACGCTTGTTTTACCGTTATTTTGTTGCCACCCCCAAAAAGATCGCAAAAGCGTCTAGTTCTAAAAACGTACCTTGCCGGTTCTACCTTTCTACCATTCGTTTTCTAGCATGAATTCGCTAAAAAGATGCCCATTTTGCTTTCTTTACTACTCCGTTGTTGAACAGAACGTTTTACTAACAGTTATTACTATACATTTCTCCTTTTTCTATGTCCTCCTGACTTGCGGCATTTACCTTAGCCTCTTTTTCAGCTAAATGCCCACCTTCGCCAACGTGGTCAAAGGCGGCGCAGCGGCCGCTGCTGAACCACCGCAACCCGCCTCCACCAAAATCGCGCCCGCGCTCGAGAAAGCTATCGAAAAGCCCGTCGTCACCCAGCCCGAGCCGTCTCCGCCGGATGATCTACTCCCAGATAGTGTCCTCGTCGTCAGCAAGCATCAGCGTCGCGCCCAACGGGCCCTACAAAAGAAGCAGGAGCAGCAGGAGCGCCAACAACAGAAGGCCCAGCCAAAGAAGCCCTTGACTCAGCCGAGGAGGGACCCTGTTCAGGATGGAGAGAAGTTGCGCGACGAGAAGGAAAAGGAGGAGAAGACGCAGTCTTCTGCCTCGCAGCTCGAAGCCGCTAGTGAAGATCTGGCCCTCGATTCTCCCGTCCTCCTTCCGGCTCCGCTCCCAACAGTCAACGCGTGGTTCAAAGAAGCCCAAAAGACGGGTTGGTTCCTCATTTTCTCCTTGATTTTGTAATTTAGAGACGGTGGTTGCTGATGAGGGAAAGGAAGCGACTCCATTGCCTGATGCTAAAGAGAAAGAGGTAGTATTATTTTTACTAGTGAATATTTTATTCAGGTCACTACGGAAGAGCCGCCCAAGGCGCCCGAAAATACGGAATGGCCTACGCTCGGTGACGAGTTGGCGGACGAGAAAACGACTATTGAAACATCGCCCTCTAGTGAAGGAGTCTCGAAGAAGGTATTTTTTTTCAATCTTTCAATTCTCTTTCCAGTCGCCCGATGAGGCTGGCTCGAAGAAGCCAGGCAAAGGAAACTGGAAGAAAGTTGAAATAGAGGTTGAGTATCGTAAGCCGGAAACTCGCCGTAATACTCACGTACGTTTACTTATCACTCATATTACTCATTTTTTTTAGTCACTTAATACTCGAGCTGAGAAGAAGCTGTCAACAAATGACGTGCATGAGGGGGAGTCTGGCAAGAAGGACTCTACCACGGTATATTCATAAATAAACATTGATAGGTCGTTTAGGTCACCAATGCTTCTGCCACCGAGACGAACCGTTCGGCCCCAAAGCACAACACCGGTGCTACGCCTCAGGTTTAAATATTGTCAGTTTTTTTTTTTACTTTTTTTAGAACTACCGTGCCCCTCCACAGGGAAAAGGCACTGGATATGGAGCCTACCAGGTTGCTAACAACAATAACCGTTACCAACCACGCAACAACTACGTACCGAAGAAGATGTCGGATGCTGAACGTCGTGCTCTTGGCCCTCTGCCGGGCTGGGAAGAGATTCAGGTAGTTTCAATTGGTGGGGAGCATTGATTAATCTCATTTTTAGGACTGCGAGCCCGACACTGACTACATGGGAATGATGGACGCTCAATATAACAAGTACTACCAGAAGGCTGTCGGTCCTCCATACGACGTGGGACATCATCCGAACGATCCGGCGCTGGAAGCTATTCGACATGCCAAGCAACACATGGCCACTTTTGGATGCCGTCCGCCTTTCCCGCCGGCTCCGCACTATCCGGTCGCTCAGCCGATTTACTACCCGCAGCCATATCCAATGTATCCGCCGATGGGTCGGTTTTTAGAGTAACAAGCTTTTTGGGGAAGCTTCTGACTTTTTCTTCGCAATGTTTTATTTTGCGCGTCTTTGTATTATAATGAGCGATTTTTCGACTCTGTGTGTGTTTTGTCCTTGGCTAGACTGTCTTGACTAGGTCACTGCGAATCACAATGCGATCACACGTTTTGGCTACTTTACAGCGGTATAGCATGCGGAAGAGCCGGGATTTCTAAAATTTACGCTTTTCTTTCCAGTTCCCGTACCATCGCCGCAAACTCCAGTCTTCTACAATCAAATGCCGTACAGCCCGGTCCACACCCCGGTGCTGTTCTCGCCAATGGTTTCGCCAACTATCGACGTCGGCGCACTCCGCAAGCAATTGTAGTTTTGTCTTTCTTGACGAATAACCCTTTCTAGGGAATACTACTTCACCAACGATAACCTGCAACAGGACTTCTGGCTTCGTCGCCACATGAATACTGATGGATACGTGCCAATTGGGATGATCATGCAGTTCCCGCGTGTCCGTCACATGACGCAGGATCCTCGTATCATCGTGCGTGTCCTGCGTGAAAGTGACAAGGTCTGCAAAGCTCCTCGTGGCCTTGAACTAATTTTATATTTTAGGTTGAAGTGGACGATGCTGGTGAACGAGTTCGCCCGGTCGAGAATCCAGAAGCTTGGCCGCTCCCGCCAGGGGTCAATGGCCCCGACACCAAAGAGGGACAGCCGGCGGCTGGTAGAAAAAACTCGGTAATACCGATTTATGACAACACCTGAAATTCCTCCCTTTTAGTTGCGCATCCGAAACAAGAAGCCTGATATCTTCTCAACTTCACCCGTACGGAAGCCCGACCGTAAGCCAGAGGTGAGGAATTTCAGTATTAGACATTGCCTGTGTTTTTTTTAGCTGAAGCCGGGAGAGCTGCTTTGTCCATTCTGCCAGAAACAGGCCATCAAGAAGAACTCAGCCGGCATTTGGAAGTGCAACGGTTGCCAACGTGTAAGAGCCATTTTTTTACAATTTATTTTATTTGTTGCAGGAGTCGTGCAGCGGTGACTACTTCGCCAACGAGGAGCGCCAACGCACGATCTCTACCTCGTCGGGAAAAGCTATCAAACATTAGGGGCTGCGCTCACCACCTGCACCTAATCTGCTTGATTTTTTATTAGCTTTTTATTTGTTGCACTGCTCCTAACATTGTGAGCCTTAGTTAGTTTATTATTCAGTTACAATAATTGTTGCCAAATACCCGGGTCTAAGCATTGTTAACAGGGATATTATAGTCACCTTCACGCCCAGACCCTTTCACTTGTTCTGTTGCTATCTGTTGTCTTCTCAATAACACTTTCACTATTTTAGTACGTTTTGCAGGGGATTGCACGCACATGGTTGCCCACAGTTGCAAAGTTATTAGGTAATTTCTGAGGCTTACACGCTTTGTTAGCGTCGCTTAGAAATGAGAAAGACTGACCCCGTCAGGCTACGACATTTGTTTTGCCGGAAGTACGATAGTTATTTATTCGCCACCCGTAGTTTCATAAAACCGCGTTTTGAGCAAAGGAAATTATGCGCGAGGAATGATAGGGCCATTTTACTTCATCGTGGTCATGACGGTGTGAGGGATGTGAAAGTGGGAATGTTGCGAGTTGTATGGCGTGACGCTTATTCGGGGCTTGCGCTGACCGCAGGATGAACACCTAGAAAATATCGTAGGGTTGGCAAAACCGACATTTCATGTTTTTGAGGATCACAAACTCACCAGAAGCTGTGGATCAATATGTCACGGTAGTCTGGGCGGAAGACCAGGTTGATCACTGTATTGGCTATTGTGAGACAACTAGAAAAGAGCTATGCTTTTTTTGTAGCTTTCCTACCCTGGCATTCCATAGGTTAGGGCTACCACCAAATCGCTAACTGTCCAGACGTTCCATCTGGAAAACGAAATGAGTGAAAACAAACTTCGAAGCTTTGCTAACTCTTCGGCAATCTACGAATTTTCACGCTTACTTGATGCCGATCATTACAATCGACGGCATTGATACGAGGGCTATCGAAATGCCGCAGATGCAGATCATCAGCCGCACCTTTTGTAGCCGATCGCCAGCGATTCCTTCGACGTGCTGAAGCCGTTTGTTTTAGAGGCTTGAACCCGGGAACCTACGCTTGAAGCCGCATACACGCTGAGCAGGGAGATGAATGAGACCCCGTAGGCGACTACTGGGAACGCGAAGTGGAACGTTGAATAGGCTGTAATTAGGTGTGTTTTGGAGGGGTGGTAAAGTTGCGTTTAGTTCATAGGTTATTGGCGAATAAGCAGTAGCTTAGGTCTAGACATTTCGCCAACATACCTATACTCGTCGAAGAAATAATGGCACAGTGGCGGGTCAAGTTTGGTGTCATGTCGCCCCATGATGAGTATCCGCCAATAGCTAACGATATCTGAAAAAGTAACGTTTTCTGGGAGTTCAGCTAGCAGAAATTTCTTGGGAATCCAATAGAGGTGTAGTTTTAACGTACCAATCCAAGAAGAAAAACAACGAGTACAAAGTAAAGCTTTGACGGGCCCGAGAAGTACTTCTTGTAGATGACTGGGCGCACCGAGGCCAAAATTCGCTCCAACGACATCAGAATGACCATGTAGCAGGGCCATTCCATGCCGAGAATCAACGAGTGCACCCAGTACTTCTGAAAATGAGAATTTGGGTAATTTTGGATACCCTACCGCGAAGAAGCAATCGTGTACGGTGATCGGGTCCTTAAAAGTTCCGCCTAACAAGGCGCTGCCCCGCCCTATCGAAGTGAGGATATAACTGGACAAATTAAATTTAGTTATTCAGAAATCGGTTACCTAATGCTATCGACCAGCTCGAAGACCTCGTAGGCAAGTTGGTATAGATATCGATTGCGCAACGAGCGCCGGCTGTAGATGTAGATGTTCAAAATGCCCAGAATGGTCGAAAGTACCCCTAAATTGAAAATGTCTCTAAGGCACGTTAGCAGTGGTGCTCTCGGCAGATACAGTCAAGTTTAAACGCACCTAATATCATGTAAAATATAACCATAAATAACGTGGCCCCATAATCAGCCAATAGTGCCATCTCGAGCTCGCTGAAAGGGCATTTATGATCTACGAATTTAGGTAAAATTTTGAAAATAATTAAGCTTTGTAGAAGGATAGTGACGATGTAAATAAGCTAGCTAGAAAGCAGGCATTTCCCGTTCTTTAGAAAATTAATTGAAGCCGGCAATCCGAGCAAGGTCCCCAAATAAGAGTATGAATATTAGAACAGGTAGCGGCAGGGAAATAGGAGGTATATTCTTTTTCTGGTCCAGAATAGGTTTTAGAAAAAAAAACACAAAAAGTTAATAAATAAAACCTCTGGGATTTTGATGGCTTGAGGGCCAGTCATACTATTTTTCGGATACGATTTAACGGCCCTTTCAGGAGAATCGAATCATCTTTGCCCTAAAAAATTATTCCCGATTCAAGGCAGAACGTCGAAAAGTCCGTATCCGAGTGCCTTTCCCAATTTTAACGCTGATAGACTATTCCAGGCAGAGCAGTACAGCTGCACTTATTAAGACTATCCAGGCGAAGTTGGCTTTATAAAGTTATTTAAAAGATAAAAACAGAAAGCTATTCGTTTTACTGTGATTTCTGACTTGGCAAAAATGTACCAAAATGTGTCCATGAATGAAAACGAAAACGGTAAGCTTGCTGGTTTTTATGTTTTCTGGAGCTTGCTGACCCTTGAAAATCAAGGGCTTTTCATTGGGATAGACACTAGAAGTAAGAGAAAGACAGGTATTAGGGATTCCTAAATGATCTCTGAGTTTCAACCGCTAGAACCAGGTTCAAATTTTCGCCGTTATTTTGGCCCAATTAGAAAACGTGACTTTCCTAAATTCCTACTCAATCTTGGCGCATCTTTTCTTAATTTTTCAGTACTCAAAGAAGCGTTTCAAATTAGAAGACACGCGCCTCGACTAACAGACGCAATTGCTATAATTGTACTTGTGCCTGATATAGAAGGTAAAAAAATGAATCGGCGATGCGCCTCTGTGGTTAGAAAGTGGCTTGGTGACAAAACAATTCGTTGAAAACATAATTGCCATTTTTCTAGGGAGCCAGCCTAAAAATAAATTGTATGTTTAAAATTAGGATGCAGAAAAAAATGCAAAAGGCCGAAAAGAGCAAAATGCAATTCCTACTCATCCTGGGCGAATTTCCTAATTTTTTCCATTCCTAAAAAGATTTGTCAATTAGAATTAGAGACGTCTGACTAATAATTGATGTGTTTTCCGGGGATTTTCAAGTCCATTTCCTGAACCTTTTCGAGAAGCCCCGGACTATAAAAAGTGAAAAAGCGGAAGTCGTTCAATACCTTTTTTCCGGGAATTGGACCGGGAAATACACCCCGATTCGCTATCGAAATGGGCAGAATTTAGGGGCCGCCACTCGACCCACCAATACCGCCACTCCGCGCCAATCCAATAAACGCGCGGCAGCGCTCCCGACTAGTCTTATTAGTCCCTTTAGCATCGCACATCAAATGCTCTGTCGTGTTGTGAGGGCGAAATGTGATTCAACCCAGGCCCTTGTAAAAATTGAATCCAAAAAATATGACGATTGTCAGCTGTGGGCGATTTGTGTGGCTTTTTTAAGATAAAAACTAATTTACAGGGATTTGCAGGGATCCTGAATGGTTTCTGCTGGGCTGCAGAGCTTCGAATGATAGCTAGGAGCACGAATTTTAAAACTCGATTCCATAGATCGTTTAAAACGGCTTGTAGGTACTGTAGCAGGTAGCACTGTAGGTACACTTTCTCACCCTTTTTCGGTGTTCCAATTTTACGCCATTTCCTTGCTCGGAGTCGGAAACTTTAAAAAATGCCTTCCTCATTCGTTTTATTCAATTTTCACATGCGAAAAGTGAAATTTGCGGTGCCGAATATTGTAATCGTGTTTATTGCGGAATACGGTGGTAGATATTTAAAAATATCCCGTTTTTAGCCCTGCCTCTGGCACTGGTTCGTACAGACGTTCATCTGGAATGTAATGTATAAAACTCAGGTACTTTATTTACGCGCCGCTTATTAGCCAAAAAAGAAATACGTGTGGCTCCTTGATTGTAAAAATTATTTCCAATTTTTGTTTTTAAGCCTTGAAAATTTAATTTGAACAAATTCTCTCTAAAATAAATGCAGAAGCTTACCGGCGAGGGCATGGTTTGATGCTTCTGCACGCTACCGTCAGGATTCATGCCGGACGAGCCGACAAACTATGTAAAATGGATGTATATAACAAATTAAAGGGATGCCGACGGCATAGGCAATCGGTTACGCGCTGGAAAGAAAATGTCTCTGCGCCTCCCCCGGGGGCGCTCTCTGCCCGTTGGCATGCCAATTGTTGAGAGGGGGATCGAGCTGGGGCCCTTAATGCGCTTACATTCCACTGGGTACACCCGTTGAGGTTGCTACTCCGCGGGCTGTTGAGCGTGACCGGACGGGTCACGCTGCCGGAGAGCATGCCGTTGCCTTAAAGCTCAGAATTGCAGAGATCATCTCTTTAAAGGGGTTAGGAAGTCAGCGAATCAACACTTGCATCGACAGGGTCGACAGCTGCGCCAAAGTCCAAAATTCACGTGTAAACGCCTTAAATTCACCTGGAAACCCAAGGCGCAAGAAATAGAAAAATAAAATTTACAGGTCCGTATGTGTGTCGCGTGCTTGTCTAGATCGAGTCAATCAAAGGAGTAGATTTTCACACTTGCTAGCCCCTTTAAGACGGAAAAACTAAAATTTGGAAAACCTACGGTAGCTCAAATTTGACATCGCGACGTTGGCTGATTTGTCGATTGTGGTAGGGGGCCCAAATTGCGAGGTGTGACCTGAGATAAAAAATACAAAAAAATAATCGGATGTACCCACCGGTGACCACTGACGGTTTCCCGTTCTGCACCTTGAAGATGATGATCTCCAGGTTGTCCTGAAATTTGTCATAAAAGATTTGGTAGCTCCACGCACCATCGTCGTTCCAAAGGCCATCGCTGTCCACTGGTTATTCGCGATTTTCGAGTTTTGAAAGTTGATATTGACCTGACCATTGGAAGCCTGAAATGGGCTTTAAATAATCAATTAAATTCGCTCCCCTACCGTCCAATTGGCCATTATTCCATTTCCGGAAAAGGAGCATTGCGCAGAGGCGAATCCAACTATAAAAGGAACATTTTTCAAAGTATTAACAATTTACCAAACGCCAACGCAAGTAGGACCCGCAACATCATCGTGAACCCGGGATGGCCTTTGCCCGATTGACACCCCCAATAAATACATACTCTAGGCGGGGGTGTCGGTCTATTTACTTTTAAGTTTTTAACAGAAAACCGCGTTCCAACCAACGTGGGGTCTTGTGCACGCGTGTATTTACCCAAGTTGCCAAAAGTGGACGAAACTCTTCAATTTCCGACTTCCTACTGTAGAACTTCGGCGACTAGGCCAACTACACAGGGCACAACGGCTTTAAAAACCCGAAAATTTCAGCTTGGAAGGTTTCTTGCGCCTCGAGAACCTAAAAAAGGATAAAAACTACTGAAAACATCGGCATCAATCATAAATCCATCTCACGTTTTCTAAAAAGCAGGATATATCTTTTAGAACGTTTTATCGAAGCAAAACATCATATGAACCCAAAAAAACACTAACAATAACATCAAACAGGCTTAAAACTTTATTGCTCTTCTTTCTTCTTCCTCCTTGACGGCCCAGCCACTTCTTGCGTCATCATTCGATTCTGCGCCTCGCCTGGAAGTATCGTTTTTAGGTCTCAAAAAGCTGAACCCACTCAGCTTATCGTAGAAGCAGTCCTCGGGGAAGATGGTCGGATCGTAGATGTGCTTTGGGAAATTGGTGCCCAGCTCGTTGATGCCGAACCTAAAAGAGGTGCATTATGAGAATGAATAAAATCAATCCTACTTTTCTTTGATGATGACGTAGCCGCTCGGGTTGGTGAAGGTGCGACTATTGAGAAGTTGATCGTTGATGTTATATCCCTGGGCCTTGCGCTCGAACAATCGTTGAAATTTCAACTAAATCAAGAAGTACATAGAAATACACCGATTAGAAACCCACGGCCACTTCCGGGTCGGGTTCACCTTCAGCGTCTGATGGGATTTCAATGGGTTCCTGAGACAGAGAGTATATCGGGATCAAGTTCTAACCCTGTCGGCTTCCGGAGTAGCTGCTTGATCCCCTGCACCGTCCGGCATTGGGCTGGAGCCATCTTCCAACTAAAACGACTAAAGGCTGACAAAAAGGCCATTTTCATACCTGACTTGTCGGGGTGATCCGAGCTTCTTTCCCGGCTGCCAACAAGCGTTCAATGTCATCGTCGTCAGACTAAAAGCTTTTTTTTCCTTACACCGTCAAAATTATTATTTCGAAAACTAGGGAAAAATGAAAACTCATTTACCTCTCTAGCCGGCGGCCGCGGCTCATCCCTCTCATCGCTGCCCTCCGAATTCCCGCTACAAGCGCTGGAGTTTTGCGTCGGTGAAGTTTCAAAGTCATCATTGGCGTGCTCTAAAAAATAAACAATAGAAAACGTGGAAATACCTCTATCATACTTAGCAAACGAATCCTCTTCCACCTGGTAATCAGCTAGCGACAGAAGGCTGGCCACCTAAAAAATATGTTTCGAAAACTGCGATGCCAACCTTTGACATCCCGCCCGTGCCATTCACCGCCGGAAGCGATTGCTGTGATTGCGCGGCCGGTGAATCTTTCGGCCCTTCGTCGAAATTCCAGGAAGTAGCTGTAAACAAATTAGTTAAACGCTCACAAAGCTTACAAGCACGCGGGGAACCACTTCCTTCTTTGATCGTTCTTATCCCGAACGAGTCATCGTCTTCTGAAAATGAAACTGAGCTAAATTTGCCGAAAAAGGTTACCACCCCAAGTATCGGACTTCTTCTGGGCGACCTTGACGGGTGATGGCGGATGAGTGGGCGCGTCAGGTTTGGAGATATCTGAATCAAAATATAGGGCATAAAAAAGAACCAACCCGAAATGGGCGATATCTCGGGGTCTGATTCCTCACCATCATAAGCGACGAGGGCCGGAAAGGACATTGGAGGGTTCCTGAAAATAGAAATAAATAAAGACAAAATACAAGATTGAAGAGGAAATAGTAAAAATAAAATCTGGAGACCCCCAATGGCCGATTTGCCAGGTAATTAGCTTTTTGGGGCTTTTCGGTACCCGGAATCAAGATACGAAACTCGGACCCAACCGCCCAGAAAGGCATATTTTGCGTTTCCCCAAAGTTTGGGCCCGTTTTGATCGCAAAACTGTGAAAAAAGAAAGTGATGCCGAGCCGAGCCATTTTTCTTGATAATAAATGAAAAATAACGCCAAATCGATGTCTTATCGACCGTGATTGAGGGTAGAGCCAAAAAACTAAATCGATGGGGGCATCGATTTGAGCGCAAATCCGTTATAGTTTTTTTTGGCTTTTGCGAAGAAAGAACCGTGCAAGCCGGTAGCATCTACAAGTCAGCAGCGGAGTGAAGAATGTCTAGACATTAACGTCTCTAGATGGCTGCCTAGTAGTTTAATATATTAGAACATCCGATAGAAAAACAAGTTTAATTGAACAGGGCATCTTAGCCATTTTACTAACCTTAATTTTGTAATGCTGATTACTAATGAGATGGGAGGCAACTATCTCTAGTTTTAGCACGCTTTCCCTTTCACAAACAGGCTCGTTTCACTACAAAGAATACTTCTAGACTCGCAAACCCGGCTTTTAAAAGTAAAGTTAAAAGAAAATTTGCAACCGCTCGAACTTTATAAATATGATTGGACGTTTGCTTGCTCGAGCGTTCCAGCTATAAAAGTTGCGAACAATTGTTCGCTTTTGTTTAGCACTACTGTGCAATCTCCGCCGAGAGCGCACTTGGGTTTGCAAGGGTTTCGGGCAGCAACGCGTGATTCCAAATTCCAACGGGCTCGAAAAAGCCTCATGTGGCCAAATTCCCCCAAAATTCGTAAATGCAGTAAGATGGAAGAAAAGATAAATTGCTTTATTGTCACAAAAAATAACCAAAAAAGAGCCGGATAATTCTAGACGATGATCTCGAGGAGGATCCTCTCGGACCTTTTAGCTTTCTCCGCGAAAATCTTGAGCCCGTCGTCGTTGCCCTGGTTCGATTGGTAGAAAATTCGCATGCTGGCCGTCGTTGTGGTCTTTGCGCGGGCATCGATCTGGATGTTCACCTGGAAAAAGATCCAAATATGGAAGGTACGCCGAGCAATTCAGTTTTATCTCCTTATTTACTAGTTTATTATAATCATTTAGAAAATATGATAGGCCCCACTTCCACGGGGGGCGCGAGAGACCGGGTAAGGGAAGGCCGGCCGAGCCATGCACAAGGTAATTTTTCAAGTGCTAAAATTTTCAGTACCTTGAGGTCCTGCTGGGTCGCGCAATTGTTCGTCACTTCGAGCGTCTGGGAGCCGCGGTTGCCCTTCTCCCACTGCAGCTTGTTTTTGTCCGTCAACATAAACTGAAATGAAAGGGTTGGATGCTTTAC
This sequence comes from Mesorhabditis spiculigera, assembly GCA_958295435.1. Classification (NCBI taxonomy): domain Eukaryota; kingdom Metazoa; phylum Nematoda; class Chromadorea; order Rhabditida; family Rhabditidae; genus Mesorhabditis; species Mesorhabditis spiculigera. The sequence continues at coordinate 608,211 of CATQJA010002637.1, forward strand.
AGCCGCGTCCTCGTTCTTTTGAACACATAATTACGCTTACATCCATTCCCATTCTGTCGACGGTCCCCTCGACTTGAGCGAGCAGGCCATTGGAGACGCCGGCTGCACGGAAGAGCCCAATTTGTTGCGTGTTCTAAATTTATTGATAACTGTCTCCGCTCCAGACTCTACCGGGATCCAGCCGTGGACGATCGCCATCTCAACCATACATTGCCGGCAATCACGTACACCTATAAACAGCAGGACGTTATCGGACTATAAACCGTAATCGATATCATGAGAGTAAAAATAACCTCTATAGTCGACACGGCCATTGAGGTGGTCAGCCCGGGCATCACCGCAGCCACCGTGGGAGCCCGTCCAACGGCTAAAGCAACCAGTAGATAAGGAAATCAGTCTATCACCTACTTGATATCTTGGTAGCAACGCTTGCAATAGTACACCGAGCCGAGCTTCAAAGCTTTCGTGAGGCGTTCTTCACAGGAAAAACATATGTCGCCGAGCCGGGCGCGGGCAAGCTGTGCCTCCCGGATCAGCAACAAACCGAGCTGCTGTTACGTCATCTGGGATTCATAACTAATCCTACTATATATAAAAAAATAGGGGTGTGTGTGTGTGTGCCACAGCAACTTCCGTCAGGGTGTCCGGAGGATATCTCGAGGGAAAGGGTTTTAAACAACGTATGATACGTCATTAGGTGCGTAATGGCGCTGAGATGACTGCACACACAAAAGATTTTGCAAATTATGTTATTTCCAACGTTAAAATTAAGTTTTGTTAGAATGGGCACCCACTTTGTTAGGAATCAATTGATATGCCGGAAATGGTGCGAGCCTATATAATGGGCGGAGGAAGGTTTGGTTTTTGTCAACGGAATTCCGAGAATTATGAAAATGAGGCATATTATGGGCTAGGGGGCCAGGGTTGAAAAGAGGCGGCTTTTCAACCCTGGTGGTGGTTTAATAATGGCCAATCAACCATTACCTTTTGCCGGAAAAGAGGGCCAGCCAACACGTCTTCGGTGGGGAAGTGCCCGTCAACAAAAACAAAAACAAAACAAAACAATTACAGCCAAGAAGTACGGACGCAAATATTTATGCAAAAACCTTATGCAAATTGTGCCAAAACTGGTCGGAGTCAGTGCATGTCGTCGGCGAGTCCAAAGGGGCGTCAGCGAGCCAGAGGAGTTGTGAGTGACATCACCAGTGGGTAGAACCAAATTTTTCTTACGAGCGTACCGATGCGAGCTACTCTATCGGATTCTTATCTTCCTATTTTCGCCCCTACGATTAATTCTACTCATATTTCTTGAGCTAAATTTGCTAACTTCCGGTCTGCAGAGCTAAAATTTATTTCCGGCCTCGCGTAAACCTAAAATATCGTCGGTGTTTTCCAAAGGAAACTTTAAAAGAAACTTTCCTGAAAAGTTTCGGGCGTATTTCCGATTACCAAAAAGAAACCCAGCTTCTGGTTTGTTCTCCTAGGAGAGCTTCTCTTTTCCTTGTGATTGTTTTGAGCTAAAATGTGCCCGCCATTCTCCAATGCTGCCCGATTTTTCCAACGACAGATTGTTGAAATTCCAGGAAAAAACCCCGGGCCCGTAACCATGGTCTTGCGAGAGCCGGTGTCATTTCGGTCCGGAATTTGGAAGCACGGCCGTCCGGGGCTGTGCAGCGAGTGGAGGAAAAGAAAAAGCAAAAAAGGCTACTCAACAAAACAAACACCAATAGGGACGAGGAGGGGGAGAACTCAAAGGAAATGAGGGGCATTTCACACCGCGGGGGCGGGAGAGACAGAGCGAGCGAGACAGAGAGAGAGAGAGAGAGTGAGAGGCCCCGGCCAGAAGCGACCAAAACCCAAAATCTTTTCTGGAGGAAAATTCGGAGCCCTGTACCAACCTATACCTAATTTTTGTGCTTTTCTTCTTTTTAGTTGATCTTTGATGACTTAGCTTCTGAAGCCGTTGTACCAAAATCTAGGAAATCTTACAGCGATTTGTTAGGAATTAAGAACCCTAACTTTAAGTTCTTTAGTGCAAAAAGGGTGTTGGCATGTTAGCTGGTATTTTACGCGGTTTTTTCTGCTCACGAAAAGCCCATAAAAATAAAAAATTTTTTTGATTTTTTTTCTTCGTTAAACGATCTACGAAACTTGTCAAAAATAAACTTTAAGTTTGATGGATGTTTTTATGAGTTTTTAAGTGAAAACGACGAAAATGATAAACAGCATAGAATTTGCTGGGTCAGCCCCCGGTAACCGTCCAGTACCTCAGACACGCTGATATTTGGTACCAATCTCCTCACAACTCCTCGTAAACCACTCAAAAAATCCCCCCACTTTCCCCCATCCATTACCCAAATTGGGGCCCCGAAATTTACGGGGTTTTCGCCCTCCAAAAAGCAATCTTTGCCCAGCGCCAAACATCTCTCCCATATCTCCCAGTCCGCCGCATTACCCTGCAACGATCCCCATATATTTTCTATTTATTGTTTCGAGTTGTACGAAATGGGCGGCTTGCCACCCCCGATCGGGTAGAGCCGGATTAGGGTCCCCTCCCCTACTCCCTTTTTGTGGATTTAAAAGGATTTCCCGAGAATTGCCGCATGACTGCAGACTTTTCGAAAAAACACGGCATACATCATGCCGGCCTGCCTGACGCCCGTTTTGACTGGATGTCTCATTTTCCGCTGAAAATCGATGAATTCGTTTTTTAACACCGTAATTGCCATTTTCACGTTCGTTGCTTTGAAATATATTTTGATTTTCTAGCTCAAATCGAATCGCGGGCTATATTTACAACTTTGAACCCGTCTAAGGGATTAAAACGATGTTTTCAACGCCGAAAAACTTTTTGCAAAGCCACCCTGACATTTGGATGTTTTTTGGTCAGACGCGGCGTGTGTGGCTTCCGCCGGTTGCGCTGGCGGATCAACAAAACAAATTTTCGGATCGGGGGAACGAGAAGCCGGACTTTTACCGAAATTCAAAACTGGGGGCGATTGGCATTTGAAGTCCAGACTGGGAATCATAACCAATAACAGAGCCGTTATAGGGAAATCTAGCGTAGATTTTTTGGGAATTTGCTCTCCAGTTTTACGTAATTGTCCAAAGTTTTTTTAGATGAACGTTTTAGGGAGGGTTGACACTCAAAAAAGGAGTCTAGCCAACGGTCAATGGCGCAATGCGTAGCCTGTTTTTTTTAGCGGCGCCTCGCCTCAATCTACGCCCTATTTGCACTTTTGTACCTTGAATTTTGTAATTAGCCTTTTCCCCGAAGAAACTCCCCTAGTATCCGGTACCGTACCCAAAAACCCATTAGTTTCGTTGTACTCCGAGCGCGCAAATGACTTGATGCCGAACTCTCGGCTAGTACATCCGGTGGCCCCTCTGGATTAAATCAAAGGCGCTGGGGCGCCGGCTGAAAATCGCATTTTCCCGGGGCCTCTCCCCATTTTCTTCACTCCAGTTTTTGTGTGGCATTTGTGCATACAGGGGGGAAAAAAAGCCCACAGTTTGTGTGAAATATCTCACGATCGGTAGAGAATCGAAGGGTGTTACCATGCCAGAATGTAAATATGCTGGGTATGAAGATTTAACACAACTTGATTTTTCGATTTTTGAGTACGAAACTGTACTATTGACGCTGGTTACGACCGAAAATTGTGCGTTCTGGAACGGGTGGTGGGAAAATTCTGATTTTTGGCCTAAAAATAGTATAAATTTGTAGAAATTTAATGGCAAAATCTTAGAATTTATCGAGGTCAATTTCATTTTTGAAAGCAAAACAATTTTCGGATATTGCGTTATTTTTTGTTCTTTGGGTCATAACTTGCTTCTAACAGACTACTCATGGCTGATATTTTGTCCATGACCTATCCAAATATTAATCTCGGATTCCACACCAGATTCCTCCACAATCTATGGTATTTTTGTATTGCTTGCTAAAACGTGCCCCAGCGGGGTACTGTAGGTTTCTTTTCCCCGCTTTTCTCGGGGCCCCTAGCTTCGATCCGACTGAAATTTTTAGGGTGGTTAGGCAATCGGTTGTGGCACCTTGCTGCCAAATACGAGAGCGTACTATCCACAAACTTTCATGAAAAAGGCTAAAATCTGATTTTTAATTCTGGGCAGAATTTTGTAAATTTTTTGGTCAATTGGTCCTAAAAATTACTATTGGTTTTCCGAAAAACGAAGCGATTCCATGGCAAAAACACCACGAAAATCGCAAATTTCGGTTTCTACAGTAACCCACGTGGAGCGCGTTTTAGCATGCCATCACAAAATTCCATAAACTGACGATTTTTCAATTCGAGGGCCTTCTAGAGGTGATTGTAAGACAGCCTGTTAAAAATTACTGATTTTGGGTGGTAAATAACAAAGTTACGAGGCCAACTGCAAAACAAGGCCAGAGAGCCGATTTTTGATCCGAGTAGCCGGGGTCATTTTTCGAATTTTTAAAAATAAAAAATCCAGCTGGGTCTTATGGATACGATTATAGTTTTGATGTTATTATCTACGCTCGTCAAATTTGGGGGCAATCTGATTCATGATCATGGTGACTTTCAGCTCAAAATCGAAGATCACCCATTCCAAAATCGAAGTTTAAAATTCTTTTAAAAATTTTCGACGGAAAATTGTATTAGTCTTGCATAGTTTTATTCAACTGATGGCACAGACTTATTGCTCAAAATATCCCACGACTCCACCTTCCAAAATTTTTGACGCAACCTCCAATTCGGTTTATTTCGGTTTTTTGATGAATTTTCCTGGCGCTAAGGGCTGGTTAAAAAAATTCATGAATAAGGCTTTAGGATGCGCTATTCAACTGGGATCGATAAAAAAAACGAGAATTTTCACAGCGCGACTAAATTTTAAAAATGGGACAAGATTCGGAAAAAGCAAACCAACCGTTTTGGAAGCAAAAGACGCCCTTCAAAAGAGGTACGTTAGATCGAAATTTTGTAAATAATAGATAAGCCCAGTACTAATAGTAAGCCAAGAAAATAATGAGTGCCCTTTGGAAATTTAGAAATATTTTTCCAAAGTTGGGTTCGAGACCTCGAAAATCATGACCAGGGGTCGTTGAAAACTCAGTTATCGATCTCAAAAAATTTTTAAGATTTTTATGCGATTGTAACGGGCTCATAGATATTCCACAACAACTGATTTTGAGGTTTTCGCCATAGGTTTTTAATATTAAAAATTTACGAAATTCTCCATACAAAATTTCATTCCTCTCGAACTTTTCAACCAGACCCTCAAAATTCTTAAATTTTGTAGGTACATATCTGCTGTTATATTAACTTACATAATAAAAATTAGACGCCACTACAGGAAACTGAGAAAAAGAATGAAGTTTCCCCGAAGCACAGTTTTCGGGTGTCATTTGTATTGATACATCGCCAAAATCGAAAAAATCAAGTTGTGTTAAATCTTCATACCCAGATATTTAAGCATTCTGGATGGTAACGTACCTTCGATTCTCTACCGTTCGGAGTTATTTCGACCCAAACTGTGGGCTTTTTGCCCACCCTGTAAATGTCCAGGTAATTGCGTGGGGGCTTGAGGGTAGCTTTTCCTTCTCCCGCCACTGCTTCTCCCCAGCCCTCACCTGCCTATTATTATGCCGCCGTGTATTTTGGGTCCTCCTTTTGCCTCCTCGCGTTGCTGATCTTTGCTGCTTAATATTTCCCGAGCACGTTTTTTTCAGGAATTTTTAGTCTGCTGTTTTCTAGCCCTTTTCTCCGTTTTCCTGTTCAGATATTGACGTTTAAAGTTTTAGCTTTAAGCGTTTAAACTTCAAATTTTAATTTTTTGTCAATAAGTTGTAATTTAGCAGTTTGGATTGATTAATCTCTCTTTTCCTTTTATTTTTTACTTACTTAATTTACTGAACTGTTCGCGGGGGGAAGGGTAATTTTTCGAAATGATCCTGTACGGCCCTATGACGAACAATAAACCATTTTGATGCATTTTACGCTTTTCAGATACAAAAATATATAAAAAATGTCAGCATCATCAATTTTTTATGTTGTTTTCTCACTTATCGCGTTCAAAAACGACTAAACAAACTATAAAATACATTATGTATTATCAATTAGCGGCAGGATAAGAATTCATTTCCCCCTGGTAAAATCCCTCACCGCTAACAGTCCAGTGCCGAAAAGCTAGAAGTTTGTGATTTTTACTATCCGTAAAATTAAATTTTTACATTTTTCTAGTTTTTCTGAGTTTTAATTGAAACCGCCCCTGCTAAGAGTCCAGTATGACCATTTCTTGTCGCAAATGTCGCACCAAACAACAGTCATCTTTCGGCCCGCAAAAATTCTAAAAGGTTAGTCTCCCAGCATTGCGAGAAAAGACAGTAATTCACGCCCTCGCCTTGCGAAAATATGGCAACCCCCTGAAACCACCTTATCAAACGCGGCAGGGGCATACTAGCGCCCTTCCATCCGCTTCGGCATTGTTTGCATAAGGCTTCGAGCCCTTGTATCGATTTGTAGAATTGCGTGTTCTCTACTTCTGCTTTTTCTCTCATTTGCATAATATTTCTACATTTTTTCAGCAAACCGCTGTCCTGTTAGCCCTTGAAGTGTCGGGCACAAATGCGAGCAGCGCGATGGGATGGTTCACCGGCATAAGGTTTTTTTGGGGCTTTGGCATTATCGGGGGGGGGTACTAAAATTAAGTTCACCTTTAAATTAGTACTAAAATTTAGCTAAATTTTCTGTGAAAAACTATTTTAAAATTGAAAACTTTGAACTTTTTATAAAAGTTTGTCGGGTTTTTTACGCCTATGAATAGCTGAAAAGAACATAGAAATTTGCTTATAAGATTTCTAGAAGTATTGAAACGTTCTAGACGCTACTTGCTGGTGGGGCTGTGCTGCTTGGTGGTGCTGTGCGTCTTCAGCCCATTTCGGGGTAAATTGAGCAGTGCACAACAACTGCCTCCAGCACAACGCCAACCCGCACCCCCCGCACCGCCGCCCAGCAAAAATCCGGCGATCGCACGCAGGATTTCCGCCGATAAGGGTAGGGTTTTGCACAGCGCAATTAAGCACTACCACCTGATTTTTTTTTTGTGGTATTATTTTTGTTAAAATCTCCCCAAAAATCAAATAAATTTCAAGTTTAGGGCAGCAAAAACCGCCCGACGGCTACGGCGATGGGAAGAGCTGGCCGAAACTATTCTGCATGATCAACACCATCCCCAAAAATCATGCGACGCGCGTGACGGCCGTTTTTGTAAGTGTAGAAGATCGTTTGTAGAAAGTATTTAGGAAACGTGGGCCCCGCACTGCGACGAGCACATCTTCATGACCACGGCGCGCGTGTTGGAGAAGAAGGCGACGGCTGCCAAGAGGGGCCAGAAGCGCGTGAAGAAGCCGACGTTTTGGGTCTACGATTTTAGGTGGGTTTCATTCTAGTCTAGTTGCCAATTTCGATTACACGAGATTGCCAGGGAAAAGCTATCTGCAAACTTTTTGCCTATAAGTCTAGAAACGTTTAATGGCTTGATCCTAAATATTTTAATAGCGTTTTTAGTTAATCAGACTATATTTCAAGTGGAAAAATAAAAAATAAAGAGAAAGTCGAAAAATCTTTATTTTTTGGGTTTTTTTATAAAAGATTGTAAAGTTTTTACGTTGTTTCTTTCTATATGAAATTTGTAAAGTTTAGAGACCGTCAGTTATTTATATTTATCCCTATTATCTATTAGAAAAATGCGAAACGTTCCCACCCCCCGATAATGCAACAGCACCAATAAATGTTAAAATCTAAAAACTCCGTAAAAATCTTCATATTTTTTCTGGATTGTGCCTTTTCAATCTATTTGTCCTCTCCTTTAAAACGAATTTTAGCCATCTGGGCAATCGAACGAAACCTCACGACAGTAAGGAATGGCTGTGGGACCGGATGCGAGCTGCCTTCAAACGGGTACATCAAGAGAAATTGGTAGGTCCAGGCTTCAAGAAAAAAACTTTAAAAATTTTCAGAACGATTTCGACTGGTTCCTGAAGGCCGATGACGACACATTTGTCATCGTCGAGAATCTCAAGGAGTTTTTGACGCGGCTGGACCCGGATATTCCGTATTTTGTACTACAGCGGCATTGGTTGCTGGAGGATGGGCGGGACCCGAATCAAGTAAGTAGGAAGGGTTGTGGATTTTCGCGGTACTAGACTCTTAGCTGGTGGGGGGGGGGCTTTTCCCCTGCCGTCCGTGGGGTGCGAATAAGGAAATACACGCCATTTATGTGGCTTTTCATGCCGTTTTTCGGTAGAAAGCGTCTAAAAATTGTAAAAATGGAGAAAAATGTTTGATCTTATAAAAAATCTATGAAAATGATAGAAATTTTGAATATTTTTGAATTTTAGATCTACGGAAGCGGTGGGGCTGGCTATATTCTGTCGAGAGCCGCCGTGAAGAAGTTCATCGAAATCATGCCAAAAGCATCTGAATGTCGTCAGGGCAGCTACAAGCACGAGGATACGGAGGTTAAACCAAAATATAATATGATAAACGTTAAAATAAAAAATATTCGAAATTCATACTCTACTAAAATTCGATAATTAAATATACGCCCAAAAAAGCCCCAAAAATTTGAGCCAGAGGGCACCACTGCGCTGAAAATTGCACAGAGGTAGCGAAGCCAATTTCATGACAAGAAAGTTTCACCCGATCGGCCACGCGTAAAGTTATAGCGAAAATACTTCATTTTTAATTAATATGGGGACCGAAATTTGCATCAAAGATATGTGTTATTCTTGCATTTACGAGCCGATTTTACATAAATTCGCCGAAAAGTGCCATTTCTTGATGGAGCTTTGGAAAACGATTGCTCATAGCGAGAAATGATCAGCAAGAACGATGAATACCAGACCTCGTGGCGGAAGCTACGTTGGACGCTGACGGCTGCCAGCGTACGCGCCAACATAAGCCCAAATCTAAACCAACACGTTTTCGAGCTCGTCGAACTCTGTTTTCGGGCCGACGAAGCTCAAATTGCCAAAATGTACAATAACACTTGATGGATCGATAAAAGAGTTGTTTTAACACTCTTTTATCTGCATACACAACGTTTTCCAAAAGCTCCATCAAGAAAATGGCACTTTTCGGCGAAATTTATGCAAAATCGGCTCGTAAATACAAGAATAACGCATATCTTTGAGCAAATTTCGAAGATCCCCATATTAAATTAAAAATGAAAAGTATTTTCGCTATAACTTTAAAACCCTGGCCGATCGCTGAAACTTTCCTGTTCAAGAAATTGGTCCTACCTCTGCAATTTCCAGCCCGTAGGTGCTCTCTGGCTCAAATTTGGGGGTCTTTTTGGGACACCCTGTGTAATAAGCAGATGTTTTTTTAGATCGGCGAGTGCCTCCGGAATGCCAACGTCACCTTTATCGACGCGGCCGACCCGTCTGGCAGGCATAGGTGCGTTTCGTAGCGGTATAAAGGGTCTTTTAGTTTTCAGCTTTTAAGTCGTAAATTGGATCTAGAAAAATTAAATTAAATTAGGCCTGGAAAAGTTAAAATGTCTAATTTTCTAATTTTAGCATGCTGCCCATCAATTTTGGGCATCTACTCTCGCCGCTCGACGGGCATGGGGTCGCCTGGGCCCAGGAGACGTCAATATTACCCCTGGATAAGGTAGGTAACACCTAGAAAAATTCTAAGAAGCAGAGCAAGCTAGCAGGGATCTTTTACGAAATTTAAATCTGAAAATAACCTAAAAATTCAGAAAAAGAGAAGAATTATAAAAACAAGCTAGCAGAGACCATTGCGGACGTCTAGAATAGCCTGTAGTTTTTAACTACGAACAACAACTTCAGGGCCCCACGTGCTGCTCGCCGACGTTGATCTCGACCCACTACGTGACCCCGGACCAGATGTACGCATACTACTTCTTCGTCTACAAACTACAACTCGCCCAGCGGCCATGAGCTTTATATTAGGTTTCTCATTTATATTCACTTACATGAATGGCAAGATCTCGCTACTTAGTAACCCCAAAGTATGATTTATATATACACGCTTCTATTACGCAATTTTTAGCTCGAAAAACGACTCAAAATCTTTCCCGAAGCTGCCTTGACGATCCCTTTTATTGTACCACCTCTCTATTGTGTGCCTTTATAGTAGGGGTACGGTAACAAACTACAGTACCCCGAAACAGTTACGAGTCCACCCACGGTACATATTTATTCGTTTAATTGCTTTTATGCATGTTCCTTTTTTAGGCCGTATCATTGTTGCTGTGCGCCTGAATAAATTGTGTCGCCTTAAAAGGCGTATTGGCGGAGAGCAGGGGTGCCATGGCGACCGTCTTCACCCCGCCCATCCAAACGGGGATCCGCGTCGACTAGATGGTTTTTTAATAGAATTAAGACTTAATTTTTAATCATACCAAGGGGTTTACTTTAATAACTTGAATCAATGAAAATAGGTAGACTCTTTGTAAGATGCATGCCATTAATGCTTGCGTAAACGCACCTTCTTTCTTGAGGCCTTCCCCTCGTCTTTCACTGGCTTTTCCGGCTGCTGCTCGTCCAATGGCGCCGGCAGAACCTCGATAGAGCTCGAAAATATATACTAAATGGATTAACAGTGATAGCATATCGGTATCTACCTCTTCCTGTTCTTCTACAGGATTTGTAGTTACGGTTGCATCCTCAACAGCGATCCCATCCGGGCCGGTAATGATCAGCGCCGGTGCGGCGGCCATGTCCACAGAGGCCGGCTCGGCAAAGAATCGGCTTTTTAGCTAACATTTTTTAACTAAAAATATATAAAAACTCAAATCCCACCTCAGCCACATCAATCGATCTCACATGGTCATCTACGAACGGCATCGCGTCCTCCAGCCCGGCAATGGCACGCTTGGGCTTCGGCGGGGCGCGGCGGACCGTTTTCTACAGCTTTCTGTTCTTTTGCTTTTATATTTTACCTCATCCGAGTCGTCACCATCGAGCTGTTGCTCATCAGGAGTCAGCGTCACCAGCGGAAGCGGATGATTCCTCTCTGCAACCTCATCGCGCGCCTTGACTTGGATAAAAGTGTAACTCATAACGCGTGAAATTCACCAAATCTCTATTGACCTGCTCGGCACGGATTCGCTCGATGCGACGCTGCCTCGAAATGTTTCTCATCATCGCCTTGCTCGGCTTCTTCCTGGACATCTCCACCTCGAGCTGGCCAGTCCTCTTTTCGGGCACCGGGTCGTTCCGCGGATTCTTGCGTCGCGCCCATTCGTCCTGGGCATAATTAGATAAGAAGCCATATTTTTAAATCTCTGATAATATAATTTCGTCAATATCACCGATTTTTTAAAATGTACCAGAAATGCGTCGAGACGCTGCAATTCGCAGCCTTCCCAGTGCTTCATCGCACACCCGTCGCAGCGAGCCATTAGCGCAGCCTGCAGACAAATAAAAGTTACTACATTTGAATTGACAAAACAACAAACCTGGTCAAGGCACTCCAAAAAGGATGCATCGCGGTCGATATCAATTTGCTCAACGTTCAGGTAGAAGTCAGGAAGGTAGCCCTTCTTCGCGCAAAGCGGGCACTTCCACTTGCTGATGATGGGCATTTAAAGGTTCTAAACTCGCTTTCAATCTGTACTTTTAAGCGAAAATCAAGAAAATAGTCATAACGCCTACATACATAAAAATCAATACAATTTTACAGCACATTATTTTCGAGGAGTGGCGATGTTGAAAGGATCAAATGGCGCCACTCAGCCGATGTGTTTACAAGCAATTGTACAATCACCCTGCCCGGCCGCTCGTCTGTCCTGAATTAATGAAGCTCACTCCCCCGCCATCGTGTCCTGTGGCTATAATCGATCGTCGAGTTTTTCAGTTTTGCGAAATCTGACTGTTTTGTCCTTTACCCCGGGCCTCTAGGCGCCCGCTGTTTTTTTAATTTTTATTGCAAAATAATATATAACAAAGGTAACGGGGGGGGGGTAGATGATAACGAATATAACAACGGGGGAAGAAGTAGCCATGGAGACGCCAAAGCGACCGAATGAGAAATTTTTATAAACGTCAAAACAACAATAACAAAGTGGTGGTCGGAAATATGGGGGAATAGGAACTGTGAGGGGGGTGGGAGGGGAATGCATAAATCTGTAGAACCGGACGTAGATGCACTACTCAGATGTCGTTGGTGCTGCGCTTCTGCTTCTAAAAAGAATGGGTTCTAAGGGGGCACAAGCTTGTACCTTAGCAGAGGTGCCGGGTGGCCTTCCCCTCTTCTTGCTCGTGGATGGCTTCATCTAAATTTGGATTTATTACAGCGAATTCAACGGGGTTATCCGAATTTTTCCCTTCCCTTTTTTCGCCAAATAAATTATTTTTCGATTCGTCGACTAGGGGATTCCCTACTATCCAACTTCCTATAAGCCCAGAACTGCGTAATAACAAATTCATTGACTACTCCGGGTGATTCTACTTTATGTTACAAAAAGCTGGTTTTTTTGTCGTCAAACCGATAAATAAAGGTCAGAAACTAAGTTAACTCTAGTTTAAGCGGCACAACTGTCTAAAAACCTTCGTAAAACTTAATATCTACACCGAAAAATCGTTGCCTCTATTTTTTAGAAACGAACATTTTCCTTGGCAACGTCATCGCTGAACAGGTCTTGGGAAGAAGTGCGCGGGCGCTTCCGCACTCTCTCGGGGGAAGAGGAGTCGCACACCATCCTTACCGACACCTTCTTTGGCTCCTTCCTTTTGCCGCCCATCCGGCCTAAAATGGTGCCTTCAAAAAAAAAATCGGAATGTCCCAACCAGAACAGTGAGCGACGCGACAGAAGCATTCAGGCAAATTGCCACCGCCTTCATATGGTGTCATGTCGTAAGAGAACGTCAGCTCCTCGCCAACGGCGATCGGCTTGATAGTTCTGACGAACGGGCGGACGTCAAACTTTAAATAATAGGTTCGCTGGAGCTGGAGAAAGGAAACGGATACCAAAGGAACGTGATCGCCGGTTTTAGAGACTTGGACCTGCTTCAGGGAAACCTCGCAGTTTGGATCACAGGAGTGGTTGATGAAGCTAAAATCAGAAAATCAGAAAATCTTTGCAATAGCAATGTATTTGCAAATTTCTGCAAAAGCAGCTTTTCTTAAATCCGCTAAATTTCGAACACGAATGATGCTTAGACAAAGTTTAAATAATTTAAAGCACACGTTCAGGAACGTGCTCCGCGGGCAGATATTTAAATATGTTTGCTTAAATCGGCGACCACGCAGCACGTGACCGAACGTGTACATTCTAAATCCAGAAATTTATACCGGGCATCGTTTGACTTGAAGCAGGCGTCGACGATTCTCACTTTGTCAATGTGCATCATATAGTGGGTCTCTTCGTCGTTGCCGAAGCGCGTCGCCTCCTGTTGCTAAAACACAGACTTCAAAAAAATAGTGTACGGACTGCAAACCCTGCGGGTGATCTCTTCGCGGTCGCCGATGATCTCGCCCGCATACTCGCCGATTAAAATACCCTGGAAAAGGAATAAAGATAGCAAGGAAAACGTCATACTGGCGGCAGCTGTGCAGTAGCGAAAAGGCCCATTCCTTTCTCTTCGGTGTGGCGAACCTCTATATCTGGACAGAAGTACTTCTGGGCCAGCTCTCGATTCAGGCAGGAGTCGCAGTCCTAAAAACTGTATCTGGCTCAGTTCCCCCAAAAATACCTGTCCACATTCCTGGTCAACGACTCGATTTTTGCAGAGAGAATTCGGGCCGCACCTTGTGCCGTCAGCATCCTTTTCACAACCGCATCGCCACTACAAAAAACGTATTATCGTAAAAGTGCTCGGACACCTCATCGATGGGTTCGGCGCGCCTAGCATCGGCCGAGTGGTAAATAGAGGCCTAAATGAGCTGTTTCAAAAATAGACCAATCATCTTACGTCTATCCTCTTGTGCGTTGGTTTTCGATGAAGCAGCGCATTTAACGTCTTTCTGTAGTGAGGGATCTCACGCTTTTCAGTTTGGACACGCTCATCGCGAGTGTCTATAACGATTTTACAACCAAACTAAATTATATACCTTTGTCAAAGACACGCATGAGCCGCTGTCCGTTATACTTGAAGCAGTATGCCACCGGGACGACCGACATCAGGTTTGGAAAGAAGCACCAACGGACCGCGAGGTACCCTGGATGCCCCTTCCAATCGGAGAATTTCGCACGGATGTTGGGCATTGAATCCGGGTCGATCACTTGCGCGTGCCACCACTTCTCCTTTTCTCTAAATTCAATATATAGCGTTTTTACACAACACCAACCCTTGGAAATATGCCATGACGTAGTCACCGATTCGGAAGGGCTCGGCAAATGTGCAAGTGTCGCAGATGAATTTGCCGGCTAAAAATAAGTCAAAAGGCCAAAAAAAGCTTACCAGGCCCTCTGTTGTTAGAGTCATGGCAGCTATCGTGGTACTTCGCCAGACAAGTAGCGCAATCGTGCATCGGCGGACAAGGGTTTTCTAAACCCGGATCGATAAGGCACTCTTACAAAACAATACCATGGCATTCGGAGCAGCTTGGGTACGTGTTGGTCCAATTCGGCTTCTGGATAATTTTTCTAGGAAAGAGTTTTGCAAGAAGACCAAAGCATACTGAGCTGAAGGTAATACATGGCGTTGGCAAAGACAGTAATCCGCGAGTTTCTCTTTCGGGATGTCCAATCCATATAGTTTGACATGATTGCGTAGCTTCCAGTACGGCTTATTCGCGGACTGCTTTGCAATTTCTTCTTCATTGATGCGCTGACCGGCCGGGCGGCAACAGTCGTGGAAGGCGAGATAGCACTTTGCACACTCGATAATGCGCTCGCCTGGAAAGAGCATACAATAAATAAAAGACCAACGATTCACCTTGAAGAGTGATCGCCGAGGTCTTCTTGCGCTCCAAGAAACATGCATGGCAATGATGCAGCGGGCAACAAGGCAGACCACGATTCTATGGTGATGTATATAAGTGTCCAACGGACCATACCATGTGCCAGAGGAAATTGGATTCGTAGTTGCCACCGTTGTATTCTTTCAAGCAATCCTAAATCACGTAATAACTTGTTTGTTAACGGTTACGTGATGGAAGCGAGTCGAACAAGATCCTTGAGGAGGCTGGCAGCGCTGAAGTTGATTTCCATCGTTCGACGGTTGGCGGCAGACAAAGCAAAGGGTTTCTAAGAAAAAAATAATAATCAAAAAATCAGATAACCTGCTTCGATGGACGAAATACGGTCCAGGATAGCTTGTTGGAGACCTAAATTTTCGTATATGGCAAGCTGGGATAAGTACCTTTCTTAGAATCTGATCCCTGGACAGCGGCTACTGGCTTGCCAACCAGTCCCACGTTGTGCAGATCGGCAACCCCGCCTTTCTTCAAGATCGGACTCCCGTCGGTCACTGGACGATCAGTGATGGTGCGCGGCTCCTTGCTTTTTGTTCAGCGACTCCGAAATGTATGGGGCCTCCGAAGGCGCTTTCACATTAGGCCCTGGTTGGTTGATGGGGCCATCCGTATCCCGGTGCCGATTTTGCAACTTGAGAGTGACCTTGTTTTCAATCGGCGCTTCCACGTCGCCCACCGGCTGCTTCGGAACGGAGTTGAAGTCGGCGCTCGCGCTCTCCGGATCGTCAGAGTCCGAGCCTTCCACGTCTGCTACAGCTTGGTCAACAACGACGGTCGTGTTGGTAGCAAGATTTTGTAAATCGCACGAGATTGGGTCTTCCAGAACCGCTTCTCCACCGGCCAACGCATGCTTGATGATACCGCTTGTGTCCGTGTCCAGATTTTGAAAAAGGGAAGTGTTTGAGCCCTGCGGAGTCGAATTCGCGTCGCTCATGTCACGGTCCGCTTTCGGCACGTCGGAAGCACTTGTATCCAGAGCCTTCGCCTCCACAGCCATCTTTTCATCAATGGCTACCATAGAGATAGTCAGCTCGTTGCTTGTCTCGCCAGATGTTTCCTGAAAAAGTTAAAGTCAGATAAGAGAATGAATACAAGCGAGAATTTGCGCCACAAAAGGACACGCCTAGAATTTCCCCGATAAAACCAGAAACCGCTCATAGAACTAGATGCACTTTCAATGAGACTTTACAGGGCAAATACCAACCGCTTCAATCTCGACCTTTGCAAGCAGACTCTCCAAAACCTCGTTGACTGGATCAGGATCGTGGTCCTCTCGGGCTCGCTCCGAGCCTACCACTTCCATATCGTGCAACATCAAGCTAACCTAAAAAATAACGTATAGAAAATCCGGAGATATCTAAACCTCATGCAGAAATTTCTTTCATTAAACCACTCAAAATGTTGGAAATAGTCGAAATGCGAACAAATCTACTATCTAGTATCTACTATATATAAATTTCTACGGTCCGTCTGTCCGCCCGACAGGCCTGTCAACGGGCCGGCCCTAAGGTCAAAAATCTCGTCCCGGCCCTACCGCCAAAATTCTCGGCCCGGCCCTACTTTCTGACCACAAAAAGCGAAAAGTTGGCCTCGGCTGGGATCGAACCCGGGTCATTTTCCTGGTAGGACGACTTCACTCAAAAGTTTAATTTTTCTGCTGGAACGGCGTAGGGAGGTTATATAAGCCATATGCTAGCAAAAAACAATAATAGATTTCATTAATTAACTGTATTTAAACAGATTTTTAACACGGTCAGTTATGTCGGGCCGGCCCGCCCTTCGAAAATCTCCAAAATCTCGGCCAGGCCCTAAAAATTGCCAGGCCTGCCGTCAGACCGACCGGGAATTCAATTGCAAAAACCAGCGCTGAACCCCCCGCGGAGCGGGGGTCAGAGCTGGCCCTCCCGGGGGGAAAAGGGAAAAGACGAAACGCTTTGAGCTCCGGTGAAAATTGCGGCCCGACATTTGCGGCCGGAGGGACAGCTTGCGGACGGCTCCCCGACCATTTGCGGCCCGTCCTATTAAGCTCGTTTTTCCCCAATATAAAATTAAAAAGAAGGTTAGTAAGAGTCTAAAGCATTGTCAGGCAAGGCGGGCCGTCGCTTCGGATGGGCGGCCGCTCCACTCTTTCGAAATCGGGGCGCCTGGCCGCTACGCGCACCTCGGGTGCCCCGATTTGAAACCCTGTACGAGCTCGCACCCATCCGAAGCGACTAGGCCCCGGGTGGCACGAAGCCTTATTTTTAGGTCAAGACCAGGAGACAAGCGCTCAAACCCCGTTCAAAAAACTAGCCTTCCGGCGGTTAAAAGCTTCAGTTTTGGGTAATTAACTACGGCAACTGTCGGGCGCAAGTGACGGGCCGCAAGTGTCGGGCCGTAAGTGTCGCGGCCGCAAATGTCGTGGTACCGTACGGACATTAGAAATTTAAAAAAAAAAAAAAAAAAAAAAAATTTTTTAAAAATAAAAAAAAAAAAAAAAAAAAAAAAAAAAAATAAAAAAAAAAAAATAAATTTTTTAAAATTTTAAAAAAAAAAAATTTTTATAAAAAAAAAAAATTTTTTTTTTTTTAAAAAATAAATTTTTTTTTTTTTTTTTTTTTTTTATTTTTTTTAAAGGGAAAAAAAAATTTTTTTTTTTTTATATCAATTGCAAAAATACCATTCATGAACGGAGTTATTTGCAAGAAACCGAAAAACCGGAACACACCTATTGACGATCATGCGGAATTACGGACGCTCCGTACACATGAAAATTTTCCCCGCCCCTATAAACAAGGGGGGGGGGAGGGGCCGTTTAACCCCCCCCGCGGCCGGCCCTTTTAAAAGGTGTTTTTTTTTTGGTTGTAATAAAAAAAATATTTTTGGTTTGGGTTTTTATAATAAAGGAGGGGAAAAAAAAAAGAATTGTTTTTTTTTTTATAAAATATTTTTTGGGGGGGGGGGGGGGAGAAGAGACCGGGGGGGGCGGAAAAAAACCCCCCCCGCCGAAACCTCCTCCCCAATGAAGGGGATAAAGTTAAAATTTAATTAAAAAAGGCAAAAAAAAAAAAAACTTGGTTTTGTAGGTTTTGTGCGTTTTCGACCTAAATTGGCGGAAATGTCATGGTCTCGGGGGAACTATATACCTGGTTTTAGGGTAGTTGATTTTGCCTATTATCTTTTTTTTTCTATTCTCTTGATTGGCAATCGGCAATAGAAAACCAGCACGCCCTCTTTCAAGGCGTGGTTTTTAAAGTTTTGCGGTGCGACATAGCTCGTTTGATAGAGCTCGACATTCTGAACAAAGCGCAGCTTTCCAAAGTTGCTGAGCGATAACGGTTTTCGAGGAAATGTTAAAGAGTTTCTCTAAGTCACAAATGGTAGGCCTTTCGGAGCGAATTTCCTTCAGGACTAGTCGTTCAGCAATTTTTTGAAAGATGGCACTGGTTCAGAATTTTAAGTTCTGTTGAAATAGCTATGTAACATCTCAAAATGATGCTGTATATTACTTAAAACGCCTTGAGAGGGTGTGCGGCGGCGTTTTTTTGCGGGTTTTCTTTATGCTTTCTGAAATGTCCCTTTCTAGGCTCCAAAAAGCAGAGCCGATGCTGGAGAAGAGACGCAAGGCACGGGACTCGATTACAAGCAAGGTACCATTTTCAGCCGTCAACTTATTTGTTCGGTTTTTTAGTCGTCTCCCGAGCTGCATGCCGTTCCGAAGAAATCCCGACTGAAAGCGCTCTTCCGCGGCATCCTGCGCGTGCCCTCCAACAGGTTGAAGCGCGATTTTTTTGCCTACCCAATTTTTTTAGTAAGCGATACGATTGCCAACCCGTTGCCGCCGTCCTGCCCTCACCGGACAAGGGGGTGGATAAAAGCGTCGACCGGAGCGCCGCCAATTCGGTAATCAATTTGGTCCATGCTTGCTATGTTTCATTTCAGAGTGTCAGCTCCAACAAGAGTATCCCGACGGCCATAAAGAACAACGAGAACCTTCGGCGACTACTGCATGGCTCGACGGCGACACCTATCGCTCAGACATCCGTTAGTGTATGGTAGATTTTCCATATTTTTTTCCCTAGTATACCAACTCGGAGTTCAACGAATCACGCGACTCGCTGAGCAAGGAGCCGAGCAGCCTGATGTCGGATTACGGGAGCTCGCCGCTGACGGAGGGACTGTCGCGTTCGATGTCGGCTCTAAATATCGGGGGCGGCGAAGGGCAAAAGCTGCGCGATCTCTTCGTGCGCCGAGCCAATAGGTATAAATTCGCGTGCTGGTGTGATCTTTCTTTTTTCTGTTTAGCATGAACACGCAGAACACGCCCGTCGCCCGGATTCGCCATTTGTCCGCACGCACCGAGCCGATGATTCCGGAGGTCGCCGAGGTGTGCCTGTTTCTCAACCCTATTAAATGTGCCTTTTCAGAACGGCGCATTCGAGAACTACGAGTTGCCGGTCGAAAGCCCCGCCGTGGAGCAGCTGCCGTATGATGGCGTCGGGAGCACTGATGACCTTTTCAGCACATCAATCACCCCGCATGCTGCCGATAACAGTAAGGCATCGTCTGGGCGTAGAATTCTCGATTTAGTGACGAGCTCAACCCCGAGCGATGGGCCTTCAGTGCCGAACACCGTTCTCCAACGGAATACATCAACGGGGTCGATGCTCGGGAAGATATCCGGAAGACTAAGGCCGCGCAGCGGGCACAACGCCACCACGAACACGCCGACCAGCATTTATGGTAATTTTTGAGGGTTAAAATCTGGTCTAGGCCCCACCAAAATCTCCGCCTCAATTGCCGGGGCTTTTTTCGGCCAAACTGGGATGCAGTCCTAGCCTACGGCACAGGCCGAACATTTTCGTAAATTTTACAACCTTCTAGCTCAAGTTGGAAATCCGGAGGCGAATCTCTGTCCTGTAATATAACTGTGGACGGAGAAGTGCACTTGGCCCTTACCATTATGGGTTATGTCTATTTTTTTAGCGACGACCAGTCGTCAAGGTTCGTTCACGGCACCCGGCTCGAACAACGCAAGCATGCTGTCCCGTCGCGATACCATGGACTCGCAGACCAAAGCCCCAACACAGAAGCGCCGTCGATTCAGCAACGCCAGTTCGTACAAGAATGGGCAACAGGCCACGGCATCTGGCGCCCACTCCGAGGCCGTTGAGCGAGGTAACGATTAGTCGTAGCAATTATCTTCTTTATCATTCCTCTCTTTTTTGTTCTCAAATTCCCGTTTTTCAGAGAAGCTCGCTCGTTTCCAAGCTCGTTGCAAGGTCTACGAGGGGCTGACTGCCATGGTGGTGGACAACAGCGACGGGTTGTATGCGATCATCATTGACGCCACGATGGACGGGAAGCCTTGTATTTTTTTAGCTTTTTTGCTATTTTTTCGCCTTAGATTCCAAGTTCTCGCGCGCCGTCACCAAGTACTTTTGCATTGAGGCGTTGCTCGAGAAGGCCGTCGCCGAAGCTCGTCTCAATCCGTTCGCCAAGGTCGCCGAGATGAACCTACAGGAAAGTGGCATTTGTAAGTTTTCTTTTCT
This sequence comes from Mesorhabditis spiculigera, assembly GCA_958295435.1. Classification (NCBI taxonomy): domain Eukaryota; kingdom Metazoa; phylum Nematoda; class Chromadorea; order Rhabditida; family Rhabditidae; genus Mesorhabditis; species Mesorhabditis spiculigera. The sequence continues at coordinate 628,675 of CATQJA010002637.1, forward strand.
TCCTTTATATCCGCATTTTGCAGATTTCATCGCGGCTCTCGTGCGTGAGCCTTGGGATTTGACACAGCGGAACAGCGTGGTGCTTGCACGTTCCGGCTACAGCGCCACGATCACACGTGGGATCCAGCTTGGGCTGAATGAATTGGTAAATGAATAACAAGTTATTGGCAAATTTGGTCTTAGATGATGGGCGCGTGCTTCTCGCAAAGTGATGGGCTGGAGCGGGATCTCGCGGAGGCCTTCTTGCGCACGGTTTTCTTCGAAATAAACTCCAATGAGCTCCAGGTACCATACCGATTGCACACCAATTAGGTGTTTTTAGCAACTCTACGTCAACGTTTTTGCGCGCAACACTGCCGACTTCGAGGTGCTGATGGAAGTGCGGCAGAAGGTAACTACTCTCCCGTTAGTGATTTTTATTTCCGATTTCAGATTGAACACGAGAAGGCCTGTCTCGTCCAGCGCTCCAACTCGCTCGGAAGCAACGCCTGACGCGAAGATGAGCCCCCGTAAACCCAGTTAAACCGTCTCCTACCCGGTTCTAGATTTGAAAATCGTTTGTAGCAAAATAATATTTGAGTTTCTCGCCCCCTAAAATTTCTTTGCATGATCTATTTGTATGAGTGGGCGCCCAGCTGATCGGCGTACACAGCCAAGTTGTATACCCTCCGATTTTCCAGCCGCAATGAAATGTACATCCCGAAAAGATCTTGCGCTCTTTTTGTCTATTATATGTTGGCGTGTCTGATTGTGGAACTTGGCTCGTACTCACTTTCTATTTCGGCCCCGCTCTCCTTGCTTCTTATCGTTATTTGCGCGCTATTGCAAAAATAAACTTTTCGAAGGTTTCGGAGCATTTGGGGCGACATCTGCAAGATAACATTTAATAACAGGATCGCCTCCGGATAAGCTCATGACCACAAAGATTTGGTTTTTTTTGGTCAGAAATGTATGTATAAAAATAAGCAAAAAGGTCAAATTTTTGAATAATTTTTGAAGGAATGTTTACATGGTTTTTCTTTGGGGAATGTTTAAAGTTTTTGGGAATTGTTTTTATTAATTTTTTTTTTTTTTTTTGGGGGGGAAAAAAAAAAAAAAAAAAAAGAAAAATGGTTTTGGGGGGTTTTTTTTTTTTTTTTTTTTTGGTGTGGGGGGGGGTGTTTTTTTTTTTTTTTGTTTTTTTTTTTTTGGTGGGTTTTTTAAATAAAAAAAAAAATTTATAATTTTTTTTTGGTATGTGGGGGTGGGGGGGGGTTTGGTTTTGGGGGGGGGGGATAATTTTATTTGTTGTAAAAAAATATGGGGGGAAAAAAAAAAAAGGTTTTGGGGGGGGGGGGGGGGGGATTATAAAAAAAAAAAAAAAAAAAAATAATTTTGGGGGGGGGGTTTTTTGGGTTTTTAAAGATGGGGGGGTTGTTTTTGGGGGGAAAAGGAAGGGGGAAAAAGAAGAGGATTTAAAAAAAGGAAATGGGTTTTTTGTTTTGGGGGGGGAAGGGGAAAAAAAAAAGGATTTCTTTTTGATTAAACTTTCAGCGAATCGAATCCTACTAAAAGAAACCCCAAAAAAAATAAAAAATAAAATAAATTTAAAAGGAAAAAAATTGTAGAAAGACATTATTTATTATGAACAAGCAGGCGTCGGCGAAAAAAAACCAAAATTAGAGGCTGGTTACCATGCTTTTCGACAAGCATTACCAATTCTGCCGTCCTACCTGATTTCAGGATTCGGTGAACTGCGGTCATCCCTCGTACGTCACATACCGAACGCATTGCCAAGCCTGACCCGGCGACTATCGACTGTGCGCCGCTCAAACTAAAGTGTACATCAACTGCGAAATTCGCGAAAATTACGAACGCCCCAACCCAGTGCCGTCATTCCGCGTCTTCCCGTCACTGGATTCGACTTGTCTTGGGTGGTATTTATCGGCGTGGAAGGGTCCCCATCCCACACGGCCTTGTTTGCTGTTTTGTTCCGACTTGACGCGATGTACAAATGGAAATGGCAATAGTTCTATTCACTCCCTTACTATTTTAGCGCCGCTCTGGTGCGTGTGTTTTTTTCGTTATTGCAAAAATAGCCTTCAACCGATTTTGGGAGCAATCTCGATTTAGCAAAAAAAAACCATTTATCGAAAAACAACAATTAAATAACAATGCGGACAACAACGAGCAATGTGAAATAACGAAAAACAAAAATGCAAAAACAAACGATCAGTCTTGAGATTCAGTTGGTTTGCCCGTGGATCTTTGAAGGACATCTGGTTGTTTGGAGAGGCTCAGAGCGGCCAGAGAAGGCAGCTCCTCGGCGACGTCAACTTCTCAAAAAGAAACTATTAGGGGCCGGGAAAAGGCACAAGCAAGATACCTTCAATTTTTGGAGACGATGTTCCGCCAGTGGTCTTGAAGGTCAATGCTGATGCAACGGTGCCCGGGGGCTGTATCTGGCCGTTTGCCTCATTGACATCATCGCCAGTCCGCGAAAGCCGCTCAGCTGAAAGAAAAAATGAAGCAAGAATAGAACGGCGGATATAGAATCTCTCAAAAGCTTACCAGATTTCCCGAAAAATTGCAATCTGGGGAGCGCCACCATCGACGAGTTGACGGACTCTTCCGAAGACGACGAAAGCGTGATCGTGATTGGCGTTGGTGATTCCGGATCCGATGGAACTGAAGACATCTGGGTCATCGCAGGCTTCCGGGGACTCGGCGGCGCCGTAGGCAAGTTGAAAGGCTCGATTGCTTTCGGTAGCGATGCTTCTCTGTGCTGCTGAGCTATTTGAAGAACGACATCTCCGGGGTCTTCTTTCCGCTGCTCCGTCCGTAGTCCCGCAGATGGTAGCGGGATTTCGGAAACCGTGCAGTCAAGGTCCGCGGACCCTTGAGGGGAAACTGGCCTTTTTGGTGACTTCACGGTCTTCGGAGAAGCCGCAGCCAGCTTGCGGTCCGAACAAGGGCGCTCCTAAAAGCAATGTCATCACACTCGCTCTCGAACCGCTGTCGTACAGTCAGCGAACAAAAACCCAGATTACAAACAAAATTACCTTGTTTCTAGGCTGGCCGGGAATTGGGGAAGCGCCTCTTTTCCTCGAGTGTTTTCCACGTACGTCGCGGTCTCGAGCTGCATTAGCGAGAAGTTCGATCTCCCGATCGCTACGCAGGTCGGCAGACAGTGTGCTCGCGTGAGATGTTGATGAAGAGGACAGCACGGCCGCTAAAATTCGGTATTAGCGGGGAAAGTACGATCACCAAGTGTCGAGGGACTCGAATTAAAGGGCTGCCGACGGCATGTGTCGATCCCCCCTCATCAACAAATTGGCAGAGCCAACAGGGCAAGCGCGCCCAGGGAGAGGCGCAGAGACATTTTTTTCCGCGCGTAATCGATTGACTATGCCGTCGGCATCCCTTTAATGCTAAACTGTATTTTCACCGCTCAGCGTGTAGCCAGACCAAACGCATTGAGAAAATCGGAAAGCCCGGGTCCACCTCATAATTTACAAAAACCTCACCAGGGAACCACGATTGTCCATCGCCACACTTTGACGATTGCGGCGCGACCTTGGAAGCCGTTAAAGCACTTGGTCGAGCAGGATCATCGGGCGCTGGCTCACCGTCTTCCCACTCCAAATGCTTGTAATCCACCTTGAAGCTCAAGAAGGACCGCTAGAAAACGCCCAATTGTTTGGTCACAAACAACAGCAATTCCTTGTGAAAAACGAACCGCTCCGGGGAATGCACGTCGGCACGGCTTCAAAGCAGCCTGTTGCCCCTTTGACAACTGCAAAACAACGGTTAGAAACGCTCGAAAATATTCAAAGTACCATGCTCTCAAATGCAGCAAGATCCCGCTCATCCAGTCGAACATTCTTCTGTATGAGCAACCCCATGCGCATCGTCTGGATGTCTTCACGAATGGCCTCGCGTCTGAAAGAAAATGTAAAAGGTGGGTGATCAAAGGTTGCTAGCGCAAAACAGCGAAAAATTATCTTACTTCGCTGCTTCCATTTGCTTTAGGGTCAACTTCTGAAAGACGGCCTGCTCCTTCACGTAGTAAGGCTTGTAGCTGTCTACACAACATATATTGTTGTCGTTGATCTCCTTGACATCCGCGAGCTCCTCTTTCGCCAGATGGTCCCCTAAAAAACACATGTGCGTCCAATCCACAACTTACTGTGCACGTGGTTCGGCACCTTGTTCAATGTATCGAGCATTGTATCGAAAAACTGCCCACACTGCAGATCCGGGTCGTCAAAGCAATCTTTGAACCTAAAAAATCGATAGGGACAATCTTAAGTAGTTACATGCGATCACATCGTCTGGCCGTCGCGGGCGGTATTTTGAGGCCAAAGTCGCGGGCAAGGTGGGCCACGATCAGTTGGGTCATCAAACGTTGCCCTTCCGGCTGCCAATGAATGCCATCGCTGAAAAGCCAAATCAAACGCACCTGACCGAAAACCAAAAACCGAACACCCGAAAACGCACCTGACACGTAGGGCTTCTAGATGTGGAGACCTCATTTGAAAGTCGAGATCGATCACCGAAAATCCATGTAACCTAGCTAACTGCGCCAACTGCGACTGCGCCTTGGTGAAGAGGACCCTAAGGGAAAACTATATTTGGCCGCCCCAAAATTTTCAGTACCTCAATACATCTTTGTTGTTGCGGGTGTCCCCGTCACGACGCGAGAACCATCTCGAGACCAGATTCACATTCTCAGAACAAAAAATACCGATCGTTCGTGGGCACACAGTGTGGCACTAGTACGACAAAGACCGCGGAACTAGCCGGAAGGACGAGCTTCAGGCGCTGGAAGAGTAAGCCAGCCCTAAAATAAGATTTGGCTTAGCGTATCAGCATTACCGCGTTTCGTATTCTTCAAGGACCTTCCGTTGAGTCCGAACGCCATCTAAAAATGCATAATATGTGACATCGATGTGTTCCAACCCCTATCGACCGCATTTTCATTGAGGCGCGTGGCGATCCCCTCGTAGCTAAAGAACAATTTGAAGTACCAAAGGAACAAACCGAGAAATATCCCATAAACAACTATTCACGAAAACCATCCTCGGAAACCGATGATCACGCTCCATCTGTGCGATCGCCGCTTCAAGGTCGTGTTTAAAGATTCTGAACGATAAAATTGTAAATTACCCGGATATACCTGGTCGTAAAATGGAACTGTAGCAGGAAATTTGGTTTGTGGTATTCTCGGGCTTGCACGAAGACACGATCCTTTTGAAACTTCTCGATGTCAATCTGAATGAGCTCATTCAGCAAAAGCAAGTTTCGGCACCTGTCGATCATCGTAGAATGATGGCTCTTGCAATGCCTTCGACTGTGTCTCGGTCAGCAAGCGCTCGTCGCGATTTTCGATCATGCAAACAAAATCTTTGTAGACTCCGCGCATTACTAAACGCAAGTCTCGACCATGAAAATGAAACTCACTAGAATCGCCAATGAATAATGTGTGGTTGCCTTTGAAGATCGCTCGCACAAAGTCAGAATCGAATGGGCAGTCGCATCTCCCAGCCATTGATTCTAAACCCCACATTTGAGCGGCGGAAATTTTCTTAGGCAATGAAAGAGAGTTTCCGACAACCCAGGCGCATTAGTCTCCGCGTTTTCGAACCTTCAATACTCAATATACAAACATACAATGAATCGGCACGCTACGTCGGCACTCCAAGTCTGTAAGAATCTATCCGGAAATTACGCTTGGTCAGCGTCTCCAGCAAAACAGATGCGATTGAAATTTATTTACAGAACAAATTGAAAGCAAATTAACAACAATGTTAATAAATGGTTAGTTGGTTTCCTTTCGCTTCGTGTCGCCGGCAGCAGGGTCCGCCGTGGTGTCCTTGTTGCTCGCCTCGCTTCCAGTCTTCGAGACGGTGCGGCCGCGGCGACGCTCACCGGCCTTCTAAATCAGCAATGTAAGGTCACACAGATCAGAAAGATAAGAAAGATCGTAAAAAACGAACCTCAGCCTTTTCTTGCTTGTTGGAGTTCCGGCGAGGTTTGCGGGTGCGCGTCGGCTTCTGCTCGACCTTGTCGTCACGGTCGTTTTGTGACTTGACGTTGCGTCGGCGCGGATTCTGTTCGTCGTCACCAGCCTTGCGGTTGATGACGTTCCTCTTGCGCTCGAAGAAAGCTAAAAGAGCATGGGTAAAGCGCTACCAAAAAAATATACCTTGACGGAACCAGGGCAGCTGAAGAAGGTGGTAGCGCGAGCCGACCACTTCACCGCCGTCCGGTCCGGTGACGTTCACCGCCTCCAGTCCTTTGTCGCTCTCAGCAATGTCGAACTTGACCGATTCACCGTTGCCAAGGGTGCGCAGGTAGTACTTTTCAGTCTTCGATTTGGCGATAGACGTCTGAAAAAAATAAAAGATGCGCGCCAAATTAAAGGTGCAAAAGGTCGATTGAAATGACCTATGACCTATTGAGTTATTTTCGATCAGGTGATCGGGAATCGGTACAAGCCACTGAACGAAAAGCAGAAACAAACTCACTTGGTGCACAAAGACGTCTTCCTCGGTCTCGGTGCCGATGAAACCATAGTGGCCCAGGACGGAGTACCACTTGACGGTACCCTTCACGTTGCGCTTGACAATCTTCTTATCCTTGTCGGCCAGGAACGCCTGCAGCTCCTCTTCGGTCATCATTTGGCGCTGTTGGCGGCGGCGACGCTCGCCGTTGTCCTTCAGCTCAGTCTTCTTCAGCTTATCGCTCAGGTCGGCGATTTCGTCGGTCTTCGTTGCGGCCATCTTGCGTTGTCGTTGATCACCGTTAAAGGGTGGTTGAACCTGTTGCAGAAAGTGAGGAAAAGCATTTGATTTTCCCGCAGTTCGACCGGGCGGTTACGGTACCTGGTTCTGGCAAGAAATCCCGTAATTGGTGTTGCTACGGACGCGACTATCGGCTACAGCTTTTCGTAAAAAATTATTTTCGTGAATAAAATTTGTAAAAACAGTTTTTATTTTTGTTGGTTTTATTAGTTGCAAGTTTGAAATCTTCAGAAGCTGTTTGAATATCTTGGCGGTCGTGATCTGGTTTTGCTTATTATCCTCTTGCAACACTGTTCGATAGCTTTTCTGGCGCGTTAGTCCCGAATTATTCCGCGCACTTTCAGGCAATGTCCTTACATGACGAACCGTTGAGCTTCACCCGCAGATCAACATCGCCGCGCTCTTCCCTCCATCACACTTCGGCATCGTCACGTCAACTCGAGTGTGTGTGGCACGGCACGTCTTTTGAGAAGAGTCCACCACGGGTATGGCTATCCGTCCAGTATTATATTTTTTGAAGACGCGAACCAATCCTCGCTATCGAAACCCGGAGGGCTCTCGTCGCTTCTTCATTTACCATTGGATGAAGGCGGTTTTTCGAAATGAGGTTTGCCGGTTTTTCGCTCTGGCGACTCTCGTTTTAGATGCACAAAATTCTTCCCTTCGTGATCGTACCCGTTGCGGTAATACTTGGAATTATGGTGATGCGCTGGCGAGATGTCCCGGATAGTAGACATTTGATTCCCTCTGACCACGGTCTGTTGAGCGGTCGATTTACGAACCTGGAGGTTTGCTTATTGCCTGTCTTCGTAATTTTGATTTAGGATGCGCTGAAGCTACGCCTTGATAGACTTGACGGCGACCTGCAACAGTTTCGGAAGTCAATGGATGAGCTGCGGATCGACCTTTTCAAAGAGATGAATGGAATCCGCAAAGACAACCGTGATGTAGGTTTTCGGTTTCTTTGCTAGAATTTTTTTAGAGCCAGCAAGCTTGCTATCAAACGGAGCGAAATATGCAGCACTTGCTGACGAAGACCAATGAGAGCGAAAAGTCTTTGCTGCGCCAGCTAGATGATCTTGTCACGGTAAAACATTTTTAGCGAAAGACTTGGATATCTTGTTTCAGAAATACCAGCAAGCTACCTCTTCTCAACAACAAGCCCAAGGCCCGCGCGAGTTCAATTATGCCAGCGCGCAATACGGTATTACTCACTCTTGTTTTGTAACTCTCAATTCTCAGGTGCCAAGTTCAATCCTGCGCGGTCAAGCTCAACCTTTGCTCCACGGCTCGGCCATTGGCTCGTCAACTACTTTGTTGCATTGCAAACGGACACTTTTCCATTGACGGTGAGCTACATATTCTTTTTATTATTACTTTTTGCTAGGAAAGGCCACTGCTGCAATCGGGCGACTGCTGGTGCTTCGAGGGTAGCAAGGGCGTCTATCACTTTACCCTGGCCAGGCCGGCCGTCGTTGGTACGCTTTGTCTCTTCGGGATATTTTGCACTTTAGACCGCATCGAGTACCAGCATGTCGGTTGGGACGGCGCGGAAGTACCTCCACTGAGCGCGCCACGAGATTTGGAATTCGAAGTATGGTTTTATTCCAGGGAGATAGCTCAGTTTTTGGCTTCAAAAATTTTCGACTCGCGAATTCTTTCTAGTTCTAGCTCAGTCTAACCTTTCAGGGCTACACATATGCGGACGATGCATCTGGAACCATCTTGGGCAGCTGCGCCTATGGATCTCACGGGCTATCAAAAGAAACTTGCCTCATTGACAACTCATCGGTTCGTTTCCGCCCTCGCTTGACACTTAATCTACTTTAGAGCATTGGCGCCGTCGAGGCCATTTCGGTGCGGGTCAATGGAAACCACGGACAAGCCTACACATGCCTCTACTCGATCAAAGTATTCGGAAAAAAGACTCTGTAACTTTTAGTCTCTATTATTAGCTTGTACTGTACTTAGCACCCAACTATCGCCAACTGAAATCGCGTCGGAAACTGTCTGCCCATTTATATATTGCCTGAATAAACTTTTTATCCCTGTGCGTTTCCGGTTGGTTTTTGTGAATTTTTACCCCCGTTTTTGGCCAGTCTGATGTTCATTCGGGTGATGACCGATCGTCGGCAGGAAGGGGAGGCTTTTTGGCCCTCTGACGTAAGTGTGTCCCGGGGCGGGGTTTTCGAGAGAAGGCTCATTTTGGATTTTGTCGCGCTTGCACCCGGTCGCTTTTGCTATCATTAAGGTTCGGAAGTCTTGCGCTAATGCTTTCGCTTGAAACTATACAAAGTGTGCAGCTTTTAAGGCTCCCCGCCAAAGGCCAGGGGTGATCTATAAAAGGTTGGTTAAATCCTGGTTAGATATTGTATATTAGTAAGCTGACTAATGCCAGTCGAAGATGTCAGCAAATACTTTAGACGCAAAATTGGTATTTTGGGGTACAAACATAGTCATCCGCATTACCAAGCCCGCGATGGCGGGCCAAACCGCCGGACAAAGGTTTATTCCGATACGTTCATTAATTCGAGAACAAGCGAAAACAACAACTTTCAACAACGTGCTTCAAACAAGAAATAGTGACCAGATTGGGGGGAACAAATGAATGAGACCGTAATAGTTCTGAGCATCAGGGTATATGAAATAAGTAAACGGGTTGCAATAAAAGTTAGAAGAGGCGCTAACTGAAGAAGTAGACCGAGTTGCGCACCTAGAAAAAAATTTTTGTGGCGACTGGAAAGATTTGAACCTCTGAAAGATCGAGGGTGCCCGGCGGGACGCGAGGCGTTAGCAGCCCCTCGGTTTAATATTCTCGTTCCTAAGTCATCCATACGATCTTGCAGATCTTCTGGTAGGTAGTTTTTCTTGAACTGCTCGCTAAGCCTGAAAGGGCGTGTTTGGCTGGGGTAAGAATTTTAAAACTGCTCCACGAGCGGTTCAGAGTGCAGCCTGATGAAGGTTTCGCGACATAAATGGTTCATCTCTTCGACGCTTGAAGCATGGGTCCAGTAACAATCGTGTACAGCGGCAAATGTCAATCCTCTAAAAATAAACTATGGGTTTTTTCGGGAGTAAAATAGAATTTTTTCATCAGGATCATTAGCAATTTTCCAATCAATTTTTCTCAGATAAATAGATGAAAAAGAGAATATCCCTCTGGGGCACGTTTTAGCAAGCAATATTAAAATACCATAGAATCCGGTAAAATTTGGTGTTGTGCTAAAGATTATCATTTGGAGAAACCATCTGCAAAAGGTCAGTCATGGGCAGCGTATTTGAAGCGAGTTGCGAATTAAAATGTAAAAAGATACAAAACAGTGAAATTTGTTTTGCTTGTAAAAAAAGAACTGGCGCTTCAAAAATTCTAATATTTGGCCATTAGCTTTCTACAAATGCCAACGATTTTTGGGCCAAAAATCAGAATTTTCCCACCACCCGTTCAAGAACGCACAATTTTCGGTCGTAACCAGCGTCAATAGTACAGTTGCGTACTCAAAAATCGAAAAAATCAAGTTGAGTTATTTCCCTATTCCTGACATATTTAAGCATTCTGGCATGGTAACGCACGGTGAAATATCTTTCCTTCTCGAGATAATTGGGGACAAACTTGGCCACTTTTTTTTGGGACACCCTGTATATTAGTAAGCTGACTAATGCCAGTCGAAGATGTCAGCAAATACTTTAGACGTAAAATTGGTATTTTGGGGTACAAACATAGTCATCCGCATTGCCAAGCCCGCGATGGCGGGCCAAACCGCCGGACAAAGGTTTATTCCGATACGTTCATTAATTCGAGAACAAGCGAAAACAACAACTTTCAACAACGTGCTTCAAACAAGAAATAGTGACCAGATTGGGGGGAACAAATGAATGAGACCGTAATAGTTCTGAGCATCAGGGTATATGAAATAAGTAAACGGGTTGCAATAAAAGTTAGAAGAGGCGCTAACTGAAGAAGTAGACCGAGTTGCGCACCTAGAAAAAAAATTTTTGTGGCGACTGGAAAGATTTGAACCTCTGAAAGATCGAGGGTGCCCGGCGGGACGCGAGGCGTTAGCAGCCCCTCGTAATATTCTCGTTCCAAGTCATCCATACGATCTTGCAGATCTTCTGGTAGGTAGTTTTTCTTGAACTGCTCGCTAAGCCTGAAAGGGCGTGTTTGGCTGGGGTAAGAATTTTACTGTTCGACGAGCGGTTCAGAGTGCAGCCTGATGAAGGTTTCGCGACATAAATGGTTCATCTCTTCGACGCTTGAAGCATGGGTCCAGTAACAATCGTGCACAGCGGCAAATGTCAGTCCTCTAAAAATAGTATGGGTTTTTTCGGGAGTAAAATAGAATTTTTTTCGTCAGGATCATTAGCAATTTTCCAATCCAATTTTTCTCAGATAAATAGATGAAAAGTTTCTAGACAGCTTTTTAATACTCCAGGGACTCCAGGGACTTTAAACGTTACAAATATGGAAAGATTTTAGTTTTAAAGTGTTCTAAACAGTTTCACAGTTTTTTACCATGCCCAAGCGTCAAAGCTTGAAAAAAGTTTTCCGGCCTAGTTTAACATCTTTACGTTTTTAGAGTTTAAATATAACTAAATTTTACTAAACAATGTGTTACTATACATATCCACGTAGGAAAAACGGCGACCCAAAAATTAGCAATATTGTGCAAATCTCGACTGGCCTTCTTGCACATTCCAGCGCGGTGAGCATCATATGCGTCGAGTCAATCGAGTGGACGTAATTCGGGGGAAAGGCCGACATCTGCTTGGTGGCGATAGGCCGCGGAAAGCGGATTCCCCGGTGCGTCTCCATCTTCACGTAGGGCTGGGCGACAGGCAGCCCAAGTGGTGTGACCCACTCGACGGTGCGGTGCAGTTGAGCGATGCCCTTTGCACATTGTCGGAACCACTCCTTCAATTCCCTAAATGAGGAGGATCGAGAACAAGATCATCGCTTACATGGAATTTTTGAATGCGTCGTTTAAGGACTTGAACGTCAAATCGGCCAAGTATCTCGCGAACGCTTTAAGCTTGAAAAGAAAAATAATACCATAGAATTACGATGAGGAATACTCACGTCTCCGGGGAGTTCCAAGGCTTTCAGCTGCTTGAGAATTTGCATTTCGGCTCCTCGCATCGTCACGCCGTAGACCTAAATCGAGTTAATTAGGATAAAAGTACGGTGACCAATTTTCCAATTTAAACAGTGGAATTGTTTTTGAACAGCTTTTTACTATTCTTAAACGTCAAAACTTTACAAATTTTTGCTAAAAATCAAAATATCGACTTTCGACTTAAAAAGGCCGTTTTTTGTGCAAAATTTCGATGATTTAGGTAAATAAGTGTTATTTTATTAGAAACACTATTAGAACAATTCCTATTTAGCTTAAAGACATTCCTAGACTTTCATAAAAAATTTCGGTTCCCAACTCACCGTAGTCATCACCGTCTGCTTGATGACCTTCCTGGGCACCTCCTGGGGCATGGCTTCTCGTAGCTCACGCGCCACTTTATGTGCGGACGGCGACACCTCGTTCTCGTCGTGCAGTCGCCGGAGTTCTACCCTAAATTAATTTAACTTTGGAAGAAAAATCGGGCAAACCGCTTCGCCACCGAGGAATATACATCACCGGGGATGTCGGCTGGCAGCAGATTCACTTCAGCAGCGCCCTCTTTGTCGCGGCCAAGTGCTGCGTAGTGCTGCAGCCCATTACAGCTGCCGTCCTGGTGGATGGGAAGATGGCTATATTTAGGTGAAAGTAAAAATATATAAATTACTAGTGTATGGTACTGCACTGTTAGCGGGGGGGGGGTTAGCAGGGGAAAAACTAGTTTTTCACAGTGATCCTGTACGGTCCTATAAGAAAATTTCAACCATTTTTATGTCATTTCACGCAGTGTTAGATAGATAAGAACGTTCCTAAAAAACCTCTAAAATTTTCGCAAATTTTTAAATTTGGTAAAATATAAAAATGGCAAAAAAAGCTTCAAAGTTTGGGATTACAACAGGTAGTTACAGACGGAAAACCAACCTTACTGCCCCCCTGCTAGCAGTCCAGTACCATGTGTATGAAAATCAGAAAAACTGGTACCTAATAAATTTCTCCGGATTCCCCGAGTCGATCGCCTTTTTGATCTCGATACAGGCAGCCAGGGTTTGGAAGGGTGCTTCCGACTCCTTCCACCACTGTCCTTCGCAGTCGAGGGGGTTCTCAGCCGATGCCAAGATTTTGGGGAGTAGCTCGTCCGCAATTCTAAACCCGAAATTCTATCCTACTATATATAAAAAAATAGTGTCTGTGTGTGTGTGTGTTTATTTGCATGTAACTTCCGTAAGTATGTGCCGCAGCTACAGCCTCAAGGTAAGGTTTTTAAGGTACGTATGATACGTCATTAGGTGCGTAAGGATCCCGAGATGAGTGCACACATATAAGATTTAGGAAAGTCGGCTGTTTTCGCTATTAAGAATAAGTTTTTGTAAAGATTTCCAAAAACCTCTTTGTTAGGAGACAATTTGCATGCGCCGAAAGTAGGGAGGGCCTATATAAAGGGACAGAGGAGCTGTTTTTCACTTTTCTTGCTAGAATTTAGGGAGAAGCCTGCAAATTGAGGACTTTCGCAGGTCCTGGACGGGGCCAGGGTTGAAAAGCCGCGAAGCGGTTTTTCAACCCTGGTTCGTGCTAAATGAATTGAATTCACCTATCCCGCTCCTCGACACTCTTCTTCTTGTAGAGGCCGGTCAAATTGATGACGTGCCGTTTCAGCCAATGCAACCCGTTTGTTCCGAGGGGTCTGCCTAAAAATAAAAGCTAACAATGAGGTTTCAAAAACCTCTAGCAAATATTAAAAGAGATCTGTTGACGTCATCGCCCATATGGGAGAGGTGAGGAGAGATCGGATAAACGCGCCCACGAAAATCCTTAAAAAATATGTGTAATATCGCCACTCAAACCATATTATGCGGGAAGTAGAGCGTGTCCATGCGGAAATAGTTGGCCTGAGCGAGTCGATAGAGGAGATACGATCGCAGACTATGTGCCTCATTTCTAAACAGATTTTCTATTGAAAATGAACCGAAAAACTGACCTCTCCTTGAACAGCAAGTATTTCTGACGGCGAAACTCTGTCCAGTTTTCTTTGGTCATGTCTACATAGCCAGGGTAATCACCGAAAAGCTGAAAAAATAAGAAAAAGTGAAGACATCGTACCGCTTTTATCGTCACTTGATTCCTTTCAATCGTCATTGGGCACATGGGAATGTTTAGTTGTTTCATTAGTGCCCGGTGTTCGGCACGTTCTCCCATTTTAGAGACCTATTTAGATTAGATTTATAAATAGGAGATTTAACTTCGTATACGGCAAAAAAGTAGTTTTAAAACTTATACCTTCAAAAGTAGATCAAGGAGCGGCACGTTGATCTTCCACGGTGTAGAGCCGAGAAAATTGAGCGCATCCCAGACGGGGCGTGCTTGTTGTCTAAAAACTAATACATAGAAAAATTTGCGTTTTGATACCGTTGTGTCAGTCGTTGTCGGCACTCCTGGTTCGACTTGAAATCGGGAAACTCGCTGGCGTTGCGGATGACACGTGAAGAGGACTGGTATTGCGGGCCCCCGATCCCATAGTCGTTCCACGGGCGTGGCGGGACCTAGGGGAAGGAATAGAATATTTTTTTAACAACGTTATATTACCACCATTGGCAGCTCAGTGCTGGGAAAGGATAACCGCTCGAATCGGTGCGTCATCAGCGTCTCCATAAATTCGGGCGCGATCTTGATCTAAACATCATTATTCGACCTCCATTCAATTATTTTAATTTGAATGGTTTATTCCATCAGTATGTGTAATTACACGGGACAATAATTAACAAAAAAAAGAGAAAACTGGTGCTAGGCTATAAATTGTGTTTTTCTCCAAGCACAAGCTCAACACTGCTGTCCGATTTTAGATGCAATGCTTACCGCCGGTACGATCACAGCAGCATTCACATAGCCCTCTTTTGCTGCCTCCGTCTCCTGAGAAATGTTCTTGATCGAGAAAACGGGCTTCTCAACTAAAATCATACATTCAGCACTAATAACCTATACCAGGATATCGATTTTGAGTCTTCGCAGGTTCGGTGAATGAAAATATCTTGAAAATGAGCGTCTCCAGCTGAATGGAAATCTCCTGATAGACGTCCATCGAGAACCATGTGTAGGGGAGCTAAAAATTAGAGTGGTTGCCTAAAGAGATTCTCGCCTGTATTCGGTCAGAGACGCCGTTAGCTTCGCAGACATGTTTCCACCAGCTTCGATGGGTGTGCTGACGGCTCACCGATTTTTCGAAGAAGTAACGTGAATAATCAGCAAAGAGTTTGGCAAAAACCTAAATATAAAAAAAATACTTTCTTCGGAAGCTAGACAACCTCATCGTCTTCAGGGGAAACCGATTCTAGACACATTCTTTGGAATTTCATCACGAGTGGTTCGATAATTGTTCGCTAAAAAAATATGAATCCGAAGTTAAGGCAGTTACCTGAAAAGAATGCCGCATAACAACAGCGCTTCCCTGCGCTAGAATGCAAGAAATGGATTTGTGGATCATGGCAGCCATATTTTCCGCGCCGATGACATGTACAAGTGAGGCCACTAAACAAATACGTTTTGTGGCAAAAATAATAAAATATTACAAAAGCGATTGCGTCCTTTAGTATTCATGTAATTTGCCAGGGCCTCTGCCAGCTGGCCTTGCCACCCCAGTGCTTCCAGGTATTTTTCAGCGCTTAAAGAAGAGCAATCTGGAACGGATTTAACCTACAAAAGAACCGTTTATACCTGGCTCATAGCAAGGATTAGGCATATCTGTCCATGTCTCTTTCACAGCGCTCAATTGCTTCCGAAATAAGCGCTTGTGATTTTTCTAAAGTTTCGGGAAATAGGAGGTGGAGGAGAAAGTCACCTCGTTGAAGCCACGCGCCTTGAATGGGTTCCCAGAATATTCGACTGCCCTAACCGGCTCGCGCAACGTGTCGACTAGGCTCAGACTCTAGAGAGTAACCCGATTTCTAGAAATTAAATACCAGATCGTAGTCGTTTTGTGGCAACATAATCTTCGGCTCATCACTTTGGCCCGTTAGTTGTTGTATTCGCTTTCTCATGGCAGCCCGCTGGGTCAGGGAGAAAGGCGCATTAACTTTCGACAATCGCAGAAATCCCAACTAAAAACAATTTAGAAGTGTATGCTTTTACTAGAATATAAGTTCTTTATCTGTGTTTTATTTTTACCTTTCGTGAGAACTTTTTCGCCAATGCCTGCATGTCGGCTTGCATCTCGGGTGTTCTGCTGGGATTCTGCTCCACCCATTTTTCGACCTAGGATAAAAAAAGTAGTGAAAACATGAGTGAAAAACCTTCATCCATAAAAACAGCATCCCCGCCGCTAGATTATGCCCATCAATGGCACTGGGATAGTTAAGTAGGTTTAGGGTTGAAACGTATAGTTGCGTCAGATCGGGAGGATCTAAGAAATGGTGTTTTGTAAAAGCGTTCAGCCACTTGGTGTCGCTAAATTTGCCTCGAACATGTTTCCCAGCCTCAAATAACCATCGGTGATAACCTGAAATTATACATCGGTAAAATATATGCATTAAACTAAACCCACCAATTTCTCGTCCCACTCCCGTTTTTGCAATCCCGTCAGTAAAAGTTGTACAATTTTTGCGCCGTCGTTTTGGGAGGCAGCACTGAAGAATTAGTTCGTAGACTACCCGCAAATTCGCCTACTATTTTAACAAGAAATTCGTTCGTCGTTCGGCAGCTTCGTGCTGGCGCATTTTCTCGTTCCGTCGATTGATCGTGTTCATCGTGGACAATTGGTACCTAAAGGAGCCGATCATTCGAAAATTGCATAAACAAACCCTTGCCAGTTCTTGTTGAATTTCCGGACTTTTGTATATTTCAGGGGTCCAGCCATATTAGGTGCTGTTAGCGGCTCGATTTCCGCTAAGCCATCTGACAACGTTGTTTTGTAATATGGAAAAGGCACCTGGTGTGGAAACCTCAGGCCGGCCAATTGTGATAGATGAGGACATGGCGGCGACGGCAAGGCGGCGGGAAAACGCATACTAAATCTGGCATATAGAAAGAAATAGCTAGAAGATAGTGACCCCGTGGCAAAATGAAGTGGATGGCAACGCAAGCCGACACGGTATGACGAGGCCTGCATGCATGTACTTACCTGAAATTGGGGGCTTTTTCTTACAATTAGGAGAGATGAAGCGAGAGAGAGACAGAGAGAGAGAGAGAGAGAGAGAGAGAGAGAGAGAGGGACGAATAAGCATAACACGTTAAAAAATTATGTTTTACCAATCGACACTTTTCATTTCTATTTTTGAAACCTCCTTTTCCGTACTTCCGTACTTCCCGCCCTTCCTCCCCCCCCCCCCCATCATCTCCACAAATCGTCACCCGCCCGGACCAGGGAATGCAACAGCCTTTTTCGCATACCGGTCCAGCCGGAGCGGGGCGAAAGTGATTGTGCTGGGTTGATTGGGGCGTTTCCTTTCGAGTTGACCCAATTCGCTGGACCAACGCACTGCCCCGCACTCGCTCGATCAGCGCGAGCCCATCACCGGTCGGCTTCTGGCCCACTTTTCACCTTCTGCAAACCGATCAACCCGCTGATTTGTCGCATTTGTTCACCCGTAAACTCGGCTATCGCCTTTAATTTTAGCGTTTTTTTCGATCAGAATTCCCGCGTTTTCGTCGTTCGAAAATCATCGTGCCGAGCCCCAGAAATCATTATCTTTTTGCAATGTTCAAGCTGTGCCACCATTCTACTTTTTAAGCCTTGCGCTGAATGACTAGCGGAGTGTATCGAGAGCGCGCTTACGAGGTGGCCATCTGGGTCTCCTTGGTTATCTCGTTGATCGCCATCTCCTCCGCCCTAACAGCTTACCCGCTTCTGAAAGCCTTTGCCGGGTCGTTGGATGCACACATCGTCAAGGAGAGCAATGCTTGTGAGGTGCGGCCTTCCTGTCTCTGTAGCTCGTTTACATTTTGTAGGCGTTAATCCGTGAAGCCGAGCAATTTTTCCTTTCCGCCTCAACGGCAAATTCTTCTCGAATCGGCCGCCATGTATCAGAGACTGATTGCCCGTAAGTTCTGCTGGCTTTACTGATCAAGCCTCTTTCTAGCTGTGAATTCCCTCGTGGACCGCCAGGGTTGCCCGGAAGGGCCGGTCTGATGGGACAGCCTGGAACGCCAGGTAGGGAAGGGATGGGGCTTCAGGGAGGGAAGTTATTTTTTTCTGGTTTTGTTAATTTCAACATTGCGGAAAATTGTCGTTATGAAATTTCGCCATAACGGATCCCAACATAGTGAATTTCAAAGTTTTCAAAAAAAACCTATAAAATTGACGAACCGGACTCCAAAAGCACTGTCAGCATGCTAATAGCTAGGCGCCCCCGGGATGCCCGCGCGGCTACCATGTGACCCACCGATCGACTACGCCAAGCATTGTCCTGATCCGTGCCCCGCCGGTGTTCAAGGAAAAACAGGACCTATGGTGAGAGTAGAGCCTAGCTATAAAAATTGATTAGGGTTTCCCCGGCGACAAGGGAGAAATCGGAACGGTTGGTAAAGCCGGAAAGGCCGGATTGGATGGCAAGAAGGGAAGGCTTGGCGATCAAGGACAACGGTGGGATTGCTAGAAATTAATTTAAGAAAATCGTGATAGCGGCAAAGAAAAAAGAAAACGCAGTAATGTCTTACAAAAAGAGACTAAATAAGGAAAGAACTTCCACAACGACAACAAATACAGTATCCGTTGGCGGACGGCCAGGGAAAAAGCAACGTTTGGACCAGTTATTCTGCCAAACAATTTATTCACATCCAAAAAACATGCACTTTTCAGAGGTATCCCCGGACTTGACGGCATCGTCGGAGATCCAGGAGAAGACGCCATGCCCTCGCCATTTATCCCAGGGCCACCTGGAGAAACCGGAGATGCCGGACCGAAGGGCCCAATCGGTAATTATTTTTTGTTTTTAAAAAATAAGCCTTTGCTTAGGTCCGGTCGGGATGCCGGGTATCGATGGTCCTAGAGGGCCAGCGGGTCCTCGGGGCCCTAAGGGCCAGAATGGTTTGCCGGGCGCAATGGGAGAGCCGGGATTAGGAGGACCTATCGGAGAAGATGGCCCTGAAGGCGAGAAAGGGGTGAGTGGGTAAATGGCTGTCGTGTTTGGTATTTTCTTATATAAGCTTTTGATTCTTATTATCGGGGAGAGGGCGGGGTTCCATGTTTCTTATAAATATTTGCGCTTTATATTATAAAAAAAGATAAAATTTAGCGTAATCAGGTGCGGAACGTACACTATTTTTAGGTGTGCCCAACATACTGTGCCACCGATGGAGGCGTCTTCTTTGTTGAACCCCCAGATTGGTTCTTCACCAATGACTAATTTTTGCCTGTATCAACACACCATGCTTCGCCCGTCGATTCTCACCCCCACCTCATTCCCAGTCAGACTTTAGAGCTAACAAGATTATCAGGGTCCAATTTATGCATTCCATATCGTCAACAAGGCGCGATAACAATGTAACAAAACAAACTCAACAATATCCCAAACCAATCGAAATCTCTCTATTCTTTTCTTGCCTTCTTTGCTGGCGTACCCTTGTCGCCTTTTCCGTGTGTGCGTTTCCGCTGAAATCTCAGATTTTGTGTATTTATAAAATGATTTACTTTCGGCTTGGCAACACTTTTCCGTTTGATGGCATGGCGGTAGATTTGCTTCTTCTCTTTTCTAAACAAAAAAATCTATGAAATCGCGGGTGGATAACCTGGCGATGGGCTTCAGCTTCAAAGTGTATTCTGGGACTTCGAAGCCCGATTGGTGGATGACAGTAGCGATCGGGCGCAGGTACTAAAATTTAAAATTAGCAAGGCCAGGGTATCGACGAGTTTTGAAAAAGCCAATCTGCTAGCTCCAGCTTACCTTAAAGTCATTACGAGTGAAATACGTAATTGCGCGTCCCTTCCGCCCGGCTCGACCAGTCCGGCCTAAAAAGTGGGATATGCGGAAAAAATAGCTACCGATTCTATGGATGTACGAGACAACGGTAGTCGGCAGATCGAAATTTATCACTAGGTTGACGGTAGGCAGATCAAGTCCGCGCCCGGCCAACTCCGTACACACTAATACCCAGGTTTTTCTAGTTCGAACGCCCATCAGCGCAGCGTCACGCTAAAATTGGTATTGTTTTATTCGAGTCACCGAAAGCAAGCAAATGAAGAAAAGTAGACGAACCTCCGCCTGCGAGCAATCACTCGACAACACGGCGTACGCCACTGTGAACGATAGATTTGAAAACCAGGTTTCCAGTTGCCGGACACGCTCCTTGCTCTGCAGATGCGACTCGATAAATCGAAAAATATCAGCTTACTTGAACGAATAACATGACGGGCGGCTCGTACGCTTGCACCAGCAGATTGCGCAGCGCAAAAAGCTAAAAACGGTTCAAGGAGTAAACGAAAATTTACCTTGCCCTGCTCATCTCCAGTGAATATCAACTCCTGAACCACATTCGAGTTGGCAACGTTTCTAAAAAAATTTTGATGGAGAATAAAACGCAGTCACCTTTCACCGATGCACACCATAGCCAAATCCGGGATTTGCTCTTTGCACCATTTTTCCACCTAAGAGTTTGTTAGCGGCAAAAATCGATTTGTTACCTCTTGGTTGTACGTGGCAGAGAAGAACGCGCGTTTGATCCATTTGCCGTTGCATGCGGCGTAAATGGCCGAAAGCTGAAATACGCTATTTTTTACAGAAACATTTCCCTGACCTGTGCTCTGAAAGTATCTTTGGCGCCATTCCGTTTCGTGGCCACATTGTCGAACAAGCGATCGCTCTCATCGACAATAAGCCTGAAAATGTAAAGCTTGAGCATGGAATAACTAGCTTACCATCGCAGCCACTTCAGGCTGATTTCCGGAATCACCTCCAGAAGACGCTTAGGGGTTCCAACGATGACGTCGGCTGAAATGGAAGTTTTCGTAAATTATGAATACAGTTAAAAGATTTTGCTCGAGTCCAATCAATAACTCAACCTTTTTTCAGCTCCTCAATATCGTCTAGAAGCGCAGTCGTTAGTGGAAGACCTTGTGAAAATTTGATGAACTGTCGATAGGTCTAAAATAATTAAATTTATTCGACAAGAAAATACATACTTGAACCGCTAGCTCTCGCGTTGGCTCCAGCACGATCGCAAGCTGCTTCCCACCAGCCGCATATTTCTCCAGCTTTTTCAACCTTACGATTTCGGTGATAACAGGAGCCGCAAAAGCCAGCGTCTTTCCCGAACCTGCAAAACATCTATTCAAGCTTGCATCATCACAGACCAGTCGGCGCCGAGGCTAACAAATCGCGCTTCTCAAGCATTATTGGTATCGATTGCATTTGAATTGGGGACGGCTCCGTGATTCGAAATTCCTAAAAGAAATATAGAACCGATTTTTCAATCAACCTTCAGATTTTCTATCAGTTTGGCAGGGAATGGCGGGGTGTTCCAATTAATTAGAGGGTCCGGGATTGACTCGCCGTATGTGAAGATGCCATTCAGACGTTTCACCTCAACGATCTGCAAGCAGGTCGAGAAAAAAGGCTAGATTACCTGGTCGGCCCGAACTCTTTCCCGATTCACCAGCTTCTTCGCGACTTTTAAGGTTTTGGCTTTTGCACGATGGCCCGATAGTATTTCGACATCTACAAAAAAATAAACCACGCGTTTTAATACTCCAAACCTTGAGTTTCATCATCACTGGACTGCTCCTCAATGGTGAAATCCATCTGAAGCGATGCTGGCAGCAACTATGGGCCAGTAATTCTAATAGTCCAAGAACTTACCCGAATAGGACCAGGCCCTTCCGTTTTGACAGGCTCCTCAGGAGCCTTACCACTTTTAGGCTTCGGGGCAGTGCCGCGCTTCGGCTTCTCCTGTTTTACACCGAACAGCAAATCCTCCAAGATGTCGTCCGAGGGCGGCATCTGGCAAACCGTATTTCACCCCTTCTCTGTCAACCAATACGAACTGAACAAACTGACCCAGTCTTGACAATTGACGTTCACAAAAATGTTTATCTACGAAGAACATCTAGTCAAACGTCTAACGAAAGGCACCGGAAGAGTAGTAATTGTCCATAGAATGGCTTTTCGGAAAATCCAGGATAAGCAAAGGTAATCACAACCGAAAAACATTATGATGCAAAGTTATTTGAACGCTTGCAGTCCGGTGATGGCACGGCCGAGGATCAGCGCATGGATGTCGTGAGTTCCTTCATATGTGTTGACCTAAACAAAAGTAAAACGAGCGACTGGTAAAAATTACGGTTTCCAAATTGCACAGGTGGCGCATGATGTGGTATTCGTCCACGATGCCGTTACCGCCAAGCATGTCGCGAGCCTGGAAAACGGCATTTCCTTCTAACAATTCAACCAACCCTGCGAGCGATATCTAAAGCCTTTCCACAAGAGTTGCGCTTAATCAAAGAGATCATATCCGGGTGCACGCGTCCCTCGTCCTTCAGACGTCCCACACGGAGGCACGCCTAAAATGAACGTCTCCTCCAATTTTAATATCACCTGCAAGCCCAGCGTGATTTCAGTCAGCATGTCGGCAAAACGCAGCTGCATCAATTGGTTGGCCGCTAGTGGCCTCAAATTAGCTGTAATAAGTTTTTGGAAACGGCATACCGGCCGAATTGATGGCGTTCCAATGTGTATTCTCGGGCACGAGTCAGACAATCTTCCGCGGCGCCCAGTGCACCTAAGAAGGATGTATCAGGTTGGAAAGAAAGTAATGGCACAAAATCTTTAAACCGCTGTAAAAACCCACAGGAACGTCCGATTTGAAAGTTTGATATATGGTTTGGTAGATCTTGGGATGCACTATCACGAGACGACCCTCAAAACACCCAAAAACTAATGTACGCGAAAATACAGGCCTCAGAAGTTTCACGGAAAATTGGGTGAAAGCTTCTAAGCGAGATATCTCTGCATACAGGCATTTGCATACAACACCTTTAACACCAATCGATAGCCCTCGAGGAGTAGATATCCATAGATGTTGAGATCATCAAAATCGGATACTGGATGGCCGAGAACCAGGCCCTAGAAATTTGGTCCACTTCTTACAACTTTTCTCGAAATCCCATACATTTTGGCCTGCGCGAGCCAAAAACTGCTGCGTTTGCTTCAGCTCCCGAACCAAAATCCAGAAAATGCATTGATTTTGGAAGGCACATATCTCGGCCATCCAGTGTCCGATTTTTGATGATCTCAACATCTATCGATATCTACTCCTCGAGGGCTATCGATTGGTGTTAAAGGTGTTGTATGCAAATGCCTGTATGCAGAGATATCTCGCTTAGAAGCTTTCACCCAATTTTCCGTGAAACTTCTGAGGCCTGTATTTTCGCGTACATTAGTTTTTGGGTGTTTTGAGGGTCGTCTCGTGATAGAGCATCCCAAGATCTACCAAACCATATATCAAACTTTCAAATCGGACGTTCCTGCGGGTTTTACAGCGGTTTAAAGATTTTGTGCCATTACTTTCTTTCCAACCTGATAGATATACCTAAAGGAAAAGCCCTTACCAAACGCGATTCCTAATCGAGCATTGTTCAAGCATCCAAACGGACCAGCGAGCCCTTCGGTGTTCGGCAATAAGTTGGCTTCGGGCACAGGCACCTAAACCAGGCTATTGGGAACAAAAGAAACAACGCCCACCTCGTCCATGGCAATTTGTCCGGTGATCGACGCCCGCAACGAAAGCTTTCCTTCAATTTTCGGGGTGGTAAAGCCGTCCATCCCGCGCTCCAGGATAAACCCTTTGATCTTGTTGTCATGCCTATACAAGGCTCAATGGGACGATTGAAACAAACCTGTCACTCCTCGCCCAGACAACGGCGATATCAGCAACCGGACTGTTTGAGATCCAGGTTTTCGTTCCGCTCAGCTTGTAGGTCTTGGTCTTTTCGTCCCATTTCGCACGAGTCTCCATGCCATTCGGGTTTGAGCCATGGTTCGGTTCAGTCAATCCGAAGCAACCAATCTGCTCTCCCGCTGCAAGGCCGGGAATGTATCTAAAAGAGCAAAGTTGATCATAGCATAAATAACTCGCTTCTTGCGTTGCTCTTCAGATCCGTAATTGTAAATCGGCCCGATTACCAGGGAAGTTTGGACGCTCATCGTTGATCTGTAGCCAGAGTCCACCCTTTCCACTTCTCTAAAGCAAAAATAAGCTAAAAATAGCTCTTCTCACCTCGCAATGAGTCCGTAACCGACCGTTGAAGTGCCCGCACAGCCATATCCTTCGTATGGAGCGCCAAGAAGGCCCATCTTGCCCATCTCCGGGATCAGAGACTTGTCGAACTTTTCGTGACGATAGGCCTAATCATGATAAAAGCAGGACAGCGGTGCTCACCTCCGTTACTCTAGGAAGCAACTTTGCTGTAGCATACTCGCGTGAAGTGTCCATCAGCGTGCGTTCTTCATCGGTTAATTGACTTCGTAGGTCAAAAGCGTCCTCCCAGTTAAAAGATGCCTAGGAAGGGAGTAAGTGAGCGAATAATGTTGATTACCTTATTCCGATAAGAACAAACGCGGATTACATTCGCTGCCTGTAGTGTTTGTGCCACTCGCGAAAGCATCTGAATCACGACATAAGCCCGGTTGATTCGACCCCACATGCATTATTCGCACTAAACTCCTAATTAAAGCTGTTGGTTTACAACCTGTGTGTACAAACTCGAACGGTAAGAATAAAAAAATTTATTACCACCTACTTAGTGTTGTAAAAAGATCATTATGGCCACTATACCGGACGACTACCAAGGTTGAAATATGCGTTGTGGTTGAAGTAGACGTTGAAGAAACCAAAGTAGAGGAACAGGCTTTAGCAACCAGCATGATAGGCAAAGATGAGGCTGATCCCCGTTCAATATAGCCATGGGATGCGAGAGGGGACCTACAACATATGAAGAGTGCCGGGAGAAAATGAGGTATGCCCTATTGTCCAAACAGAAACGCGGATCAGAATCACAAGCATTGAAGACGAATAAATAGAAGCTCAATTGGAATATAACTAGAGAGGTCAGAGGCCTGGGCGTGAGGTTGATAGTACCGCATTACTAAACACTGTTTAGCAACGTCGAGTCCGAGGTATTGAGGCTGTTTAGCAATGACTGTGATGGGAAACACGTCTGAATGGACACTGAGGCAAAGGGGAAGGGAGGTGGGGATTTACTGTTACAAAATATAGAAAAGTAGCAGCCATCATCGCTGTAATTCACAGAGCACGACGGTAGAGTTTAGTGAAGGTGCTCACGGGCACTGTCGAGAACTGAAATGCGAAGGTAAAATCGAGCAGCAACACACCACTCAGCATAAATTTTAATTGATAAATGGCAAAAAACCGACCATCACGTCCAAGCTCCTTGGCCTTTCCGGCAAACTCCTGGGCGCGAGCGTCGATGGAAGGGACGTGCTTGTAGACCAGCGGCTTGATGAACCTGTGGTAGAGCTTCTTGGCTCCGAGAGTCTCGGGCAGGTAGAGGTAGAGAAGGAAGCAGCTCTTGAACAGCCAGTAGATCGGGAAGACAGCCAGGATCTGGTGCGAAAAGAATTCGGCGACCTAAAAAGAAGACATTGAAAAGGCCAATAGAGCTGCACTCACCGTGAAGATGGCAAAGACCACCCAATAGGTTAGCCATTGCGTGTCATCCTCCTTCGACTGCGATTCGATGGCCCGAATCGACATGTAGGCGGGGTAGATGAAGCCCATGAAGTTGCAGAGGAGAGCAGCGAAATGGCCGAAGACCAGGTAGAGGGCCTGTAGGCCAAGGAGGCCGAGCACGATATGTAAGCGGCGTAGTCCAGTCTTCTCCTCAGCCTTTGCTAGCAGGTTGGTGACCGGGCCCGGCTGGAAAAGGAAAGTCAATTTTCATAGAAAAATAAAATTTACCTGGTGCAGGTGCTTATCAACATCGGACAGAAACTTTTCGGCTTGCGCAGGGAGCGGCATCTTCACCTCTAAGAAGACCTTAAAGTTTAATTCGTAGAGTTTCGATCGAGAACACGAATTAGAATGGACATCGTGGATATAATTGCCGGGTGAAACACAAGAAGGGCCCTGTGTGTAAATGAACTGGCGCTCGGCAACAGCGTGCAATCGATAAGGGCGTTCGAGATTAGGGGACCGACAGCAACGGCTTACTCAGCATAAATAGGCACAGAGTCATGAAATTTAGTTTATATCCCCCATAACCGCCTATGGAATGTTGTAGACAAGATCATGCGACTCGGATTAAACCCTAATTGGATTATGTGTTGCCGAAGCCTAGTACTCGGTTAGCAAAGCGCCCGAACTGGACCCTTTTGCGCCCCGGGCGCAATTTTTGCAAAAGGGCGCAAAACCGCTCGGGGCGCAAAAAGCGCCCATGGGCGCAACTAGGGGCGCGCTCGCGGGCGCATTTGAATGGTGAACACCTTTCAATTCTGCGAAAAAACGGCTAAGTTCCTGGCTTATGCACTTATTTTTGTTCAAAATATATATAAATTAGCACAAACGTTACTAGATTTGCTTGGTTGTCGTCGTCGAATGTAGAATACAATACTTTGAAGCGCCATGGCGCTGGTAACGAAGGTAAAGTTTTGCTACGGAACCAGTCCCTTCAAAAAACTTTAAAAATACTTTAAATTCAGGTTTATAGATTCTCGATTTATATGAGCCGACCTTTCAGACGATCATGGTCATCATTGCAAATGCGAAGCGCGACGTTTCCGGTATCTTTGGGCGGAGGTGCAAAGTAAGTCGGCAAGAAGCAAGTCAAAGCAAGTTTTCAGGAAGCGGGAACAAAGTAAGTGCTAATTACGAAGTTTATAAAGGAAATTATGTAATTAGCTATACTTTTAGCGGCCATCTATCGCGCATTCGAACGTATCGGTAAGTTCTAAACGAAGCTAAAGCCAAAAAAAAGCAAAAAAAACATATTTCAGGTGCGCAGTACGACCATTTTCTCAGGGAACGTGAAGATCTACATTAAGTATAGGGTACAGCATCGCCAAAAGCGATGTAGTGCTCTTTTTTAAATAATAAAAGCATTAAAAGAACCCGTCCTACGCCGTTGCGACGCGATTGGGGCGCGCCCGCGGGCGCTTTCGAGTTTCGGGCGCGCTCGCGGGCGCTTTTGGCCATTGCGCCCGAGGGCGCGCCCGTGAGCGCGCCCGCGGGCGCAATTTCGGGCGCGCCCGCGGGCGCTTTACTAACCGAGTAACAAAAAAATTCGAAAAGTGATGGAGACGGATAGAGGATGTAAGGAGGAGCGCCGTTTTTTTGGGGATGGGATAGGGAGGGCGAACGGCAAGGGTCGAAGATAAAATGGAGGGGGTAGGGCGCTAGAGTAAAGAGTGAGGAGCGATGGATGGAGGAAATTTGGGAGGCAGGCAGGCCCGGTCAGGACAGAGGGCCCGGTCGACAACAAAACTCAAAGGCTCGAAACGCCTAGCATGAAAGGGATCGATAGATTCACCATATTACACCAGGGCCAGCCGGTAGACAGAGCAAAAGAAGAACAAGGAAATGCACGGAGAAAGTGCAACGACCAAAACTAAATGAGAAAGATTTCCAGTCATCATGCCACACCAGTACACTAGACGATATCCGTAATGTGGAGCATTCCGCAATACTCCTATCGGTGAATACGAAGGACACCATATTACAAACTTCGTCAGTGTTTTCATCGTCAACGATTTCTTTTTAGTTTTGTGTCTTTTCATCTTTGGTCGTTTTTGAACACCTTTATCAGGGGCTGTTCGAGTTTTCAATTTAGAATACAAATTGGTTCCTTGCAAATTCCAGCGCAATCAAAAGATACACAACAAAGGCGAGGCTTAGCAAAATTACAAGACATAATCGGCCAAATTTTGCGCCCGTACTTGTCAAGCCTCGATTCGTCGCCAGGTGGAAGCTGTTTATTGCGACGGCTATGCAGAAGGCAAGCAATACCTGAATATTGTATTGATTGGATGAGGGTAGAGTGAAGGCGTTTTACACCTCCAGCCTACCAGGACATAGTAGCTTCCCAGGGCCAACCATCTAAGCGGTTGCTCGCTGACGCATGTTTCATATTTATCGCTGATCAATTGTTGCTTGGGGACGAACATGACTCCGGAGGCATGTCTGAATCAGCGCAGTCACGCGGGAAGGTCGATGTTTTCTGCAACTTCGTTGGTCTCACCTCTTCACAAAATCCCCTATATAATCAATCGTTGAGGCGCAGGCTAGCGCGACGAATAGGAGGGGTACGATGAATATGATAATTCCACCAATGAAGAGCACGCCGACGATCAAATAGCAGTAGGGGATTGGGGTGCGTACCTATAACATGGTTCTGGTTCGTTATCGGAGGGGGGTGGGGGTGGGCTGACTTCCTGTATCGAACATGATTTATTGTTTTGTAGGAGGTTCCGATTAATAAAAGTGCTCAAAGCCTCTTTCAAAACGTCAAAAATTCGACCCTTTTCGCAAATTTTGAAATAAAAAGATAAACAAATTGCCCTCGTTTGCTGTGTAGTTTTTATATATAAGATGCGTAAACCCCTAAAAAAATAGCTTAGTTTTCGCTAGAGAACGCTTTGTAAAAAGTACCCCCCCCCCCCCTGTTACCGACCCAAAACCGGGCCAGCTTGAAACCAGCTTCGATCTGGTTTTCAATTCAATGTCGCCAACCTGTTCGTGCACCGAAGTGTGGCGATACCTCGAGTAAAGCGACATTACCTACGAGCAAGCTAGAAATCCACCGGGCCGCCAAGAAAGTACTGTCTGCACCTTCGATTGGCTCGGTAAACAGAAAAGCAACCAGATGTGCCGGGGCGCATGGTCAACCCGCCCACTCGGCGTTCAAGGATTCGCTAGAGTGATGTCGCGCAAGCTGTCGTATCCAGCGCCTTACTATTTCCAACGTGTTAAAATTACACTTTAGCAATTTATTGATATATGAACTTTATTCGCGTTGGAATTTTCGATTTTAAAGATTGACCAGGGTTGAAAAGCCGCTTCGCGACTTTTCAACCCTGGCCCCGTCGAACCCTATGATATCCCTCGCTTTGCATAATCCTCCCGCACTGTTATGTCAAAAAAGAAAAATCGCATCCTCTCCCCGATTATATAGGCTACTCCCACTTCCGGCCTATGCTAATTTTTTCCTAACAAAGAGGGTGTCCGATTTTAAGGCAAACCTTAATTTTAATGTGGAAAACAATCGATTTTGTAAAATCTGATATGCGTGCAGTCATCTACAGGCCATTACGCGTCTAATGACGTATCATACGCCCCCTTTATCCCTTCCCCTCTTGAGATACGACTGGAACACGCTGACGGAAGTTGCATGGAAAGTGGCACACACACAGACACTATTTTTTTATATATAGTAGGATAGAAGAAGGAAACGGGGAAAGGGGCCCCTAGGTGTAATTCCAATAAATTCAATGTCCAAAAAATATCACAGTCAATGCCAGGCACAGCAATTTAGCACCGACACAAAATCAACATAAAAAACGTCACCAGGAATCTCAAGACAATCACAAACGAATAATTTGTACAGTAAATACAGCTACCAGAATCGGATCCCAAAGTGGTTGAGGCACACCGAGCTGATGTCGCGCAACTGCCGGTCGGCCGTCTCGTTCAGGCGAATGGCGGCGGCGATGCGGCCGAGTGAGACGATAGATTGTTGCCAGCCGTCCGCATCTTCGCTTTGCCACTGTACTCGATCGCGTTCCTCGCCGGCCAGGGTTCTGAGGCGACTAAAAAATCATTTCCGGAGAAAAGTCTAAAACCTACTTTTCCGTCGACAAGTTCAATGTCTTTTCCAAGGCATCCGTGAATTTCATGACACGTGCAGCGAGTAGATGTGTTACCTAAAGGCCGTTTAAAAATTTAGTTAGATCAACACCTTTTCCGATATCCTCTCCGTGTGCACAAGTGAGGTGATTTTCTTGCTCGCCTCTTCATCCTCCCCGTTTCGCAGCAACCGCGTCACCAGCCCGACAATCGCGTCGTCAGGCCCGAGGTTCCATTCGGCGCACAATTCTCGGGCCACTTTGATGTGGTCGAGGTCGAATTCCTCGCTGGCCTGCGGAATGGATAAAACGAAAAATAAAACAACCATACCTTTTCAATCCAAAGACATCTTCGCTCGGCGATCACATCATCCACATCCGCTAGGGGGATTAGGGGATGAGAGGTGAGTGGTAAGAAGAAAGCGCGCTGGCCAATGTTACAGAACAAATGGCGGATGAGATGACAACGTTCAGTGGTCACTTCTACCTAAAGCTTGTAGATTACGTAAAGAAGCATCGAATTTTGCCTGAAGCGTCAGGGCCATCGCCAGATGAAGATGATGCAGAACGAGGTGGTAGTTGACCAGCGACTGCTTTGCCGCCGCGTCCGCTAACGAGGAACGTTTCGTGAATTGGAAGTATTTGAAGGGACTGCTGGTAAAGGCCGCCTAAAATCATATTGGCTTAAATATTCCGGGCAGCAATTTCTACCTTTAGCCAATCCTCATGCTCGATGGCACACACCGGGGGCTCGTCGCGTACAGATGATAGCATTTCACGCAAGCAGACGATACACGCCTCGATGAATTGTTTCTAAACCCATTTTTCAACGAAACACAAAAAGTGCTACCACATAAACATCCGGCAGCCCGAGGTTTTTCCTCGCTTCACGATCCTTCGGAGCGCGGCCAGTCTGAAAAACAAGGTTAGCCAGGAGGATTTCATCGAACCTTATCAACGAGCTGCGCCAACTCTCTGAAGATGAGGCCGAGATGAGTGTCCCAGGCGAGTCTGCAGATGCCGTGACGGAGTCGCTCATTCGTAATGGCAGAAAGGTAGTCGGTAAACATCTAAATACAAAAATAAAGATGTCGAGAAAAAAGTACCTTCAAATAATTCACGTCTTCTTTCCGCCTTGCCCAAATTGAGACCGACTCCCAGGCGGCTTCGCAGCGGATTCGGTCTTCGCCCAGCGACTCCGGCACGTTCACGGCCAACTCGGCAAAATCCTTGGCGTGTTCCCCAGATCGTCCGGCTAAAAGATCAGGCAATGCAGCCGCTTCGACCTTGTTGGTAATGACATAGCGTGAGATCTAAACGGCCTTATTAATATTAATCCGATGTATACCTCCTCCGAGATATAGCCTATGCCATTTGTCAGCAGCCGGCCGAACGACTGCTTCTCGAGCCCGATTCTCCGCAGCAACTCCATCACGTGACCAATTCTGAGCCAACAGTCCAACTAAAACGGTACCATAACTTACAAAATTCTACAGAAAGTTTACCATCTCCATGTGAAGATGCATAGCTTCCCAATCCGAAGACCCAGCAGTGATGTCGAGCTCGTCCAATTCCAGCTCAATCGGTGGCTCGGCATCGGTGTCGTTATAAAGCTACCAGAATTTCGATTTAACAACCCCAAAATTCTTCCTCACCTCCGCGTCGGCTTCTCCGTGATGAAGATTGATCTCATTCACTGGGCTCGCTTTCCCATTGTCATCACTTTCTTCAAAGCAAGAAATGTCCGTTTCGGGGGCCTCGCCATCTTTTCGGATCCGGACCAGGTTGAAGATCAGATACAGCGGCATGGCGCGATCCATATTTTCGCTAAATTTAATTAGAATTTTCCTAAAAAGATCTGCCAAACCATTCAGCCAACCGCTTCTCCAGCATTTCGTTGCTCCCTTTTGAAAAATGCTCAATCTAAAGGAAATTTGTCTGCTTTAAAAAGGCGTTACCATAATGAGAAAACATAGCGTTTCCCTGGCCGTCGGTGGTTTTGTCGCATAGACCCAATGGAGGAGCAGCAACCACAAATAATCTTCCTAAAATGGAGTTTCAAAAACCTGAAAAGGAAAACCTCTTCAAAGGGCAGCTTCTTCAAGATTTCCAACTGCTCTGCAAAACCACGACTGCCATGAATAAATGCTCGGAAGAGAAGCCGGGATAATCTTACTGCATCCTTATCCGGCAGTTTCCTAAAAGAATTTTTCCATCTTACAAACTTAAATACTTGTCGCGCAGAGCAGTAGATTTAGACTTGAAGTCGATCATCGCGATAAAGTCATCAAATCCCAAATATTCATCGTAATTCGCTGATCTAAAGCTCGACCTTGATGCTCAAAATTCGAAACCAACCCCTGAAAATCAAGGAGATGAGCCAGGAACTGGAAGGTCTCTTCCGTGATTTGGAGCCGCTTTTTGAATTTTTCCTTGGAAATGCTGGGGACGGGGCTGGGCGGTACGGCGAGATCTTGATAACACTTCGCTAGAGTGCTGATCGTGTCGAGTAGTTCTTGAACCGACGCTGCTGCCTCATCCTAGACGCAAGATAATTCGCTAGTCTTACAATTCAATACCTCAGAGATTAATCTGCAAGCATTAGCCAATCCTTCAGCCGAAGTAGCTGCCATAATCATCGACATCAGCAGCTCATGACGCCCCTTCGTCGTGCGCAACTCGGAAAAAGTCCTCGCGCATCTCGTACCGTCATTGTAAGCATCAGTGGACAGCTAGAATCCAAAAGTAAAAACCATCCGACGAAAATCTACCTTTGAGAGATACAGGTTATCATGGTCCTCTTGCGACGCCGTCTTCACAAATGCGCTTATAAAAGGCACATCAACAACGAGGAAACGGCCGTCCGGAAGTGAAAGGAATGCCGATGCGGAGAGATCGGTGCTGCCACTGCCCAACACCATGTCTCCACCTCCGTCCAAAAGAATCGAGCCGCTCGGGACGTGACGGGCAGATACGCGAAAGCCCTAGGAAAAGATACAATTTCCGGTAGATGTCGTTAATAGTTACAGCTGGGCTCCAAATCTCTAGCAAATCCCTTCTTGGAGCATGTATGACGAGGAAAAGCGCCGATCTGTTTTCTTCCTTCGCCGTGACGAATAAGCATCGGGCATCTCGGTATCCTTTCCATATCCGCAAAACTTGGCGTTGTTTATACTAAAAAAAGATAGATGAATATTAAGAGACTTCAAACGGACATCTATTAGCAGAATCCTAGCATGATTGTCGACGACGGCTAGGAGTGGAGCATCAGGAGCCCGAACGAGCCATTCGGCGACCCTGGCCTCACCGAGCACACCTCGTGCATAGGCAGTTCTGGAAAATACAAAATTTTTGACAGGCAGCTCCGAAACCAACATTTTTGGTCTCCCTGAGGCCCATGTCTTCTTCGATTCGTCCGTATTCCAGCCAAAGAATTTTCGTATCCCGAAATGCGGGATCATCTGAAAATGGAAATAATTCTAAAACGAGTTGACCATACTTTGCTGGCGACCTCTGATACAGCGGCCGTGATCAAATTGCCGCGAGCTCCTTGCTCATGCCAGATAAAATCGCCCAAATGTTTGTCGGGGCGCGTCACAAAGAACGTCGAATAGTTCGGGAGCTTGGGGCGATGACTTTGCCTCTGAAAAAGGGGTGAAAAAGATGAAGCCAAAATTACTGACATCATATCCATGACACGCTGCAGTCACGTATCTGTCGAAAGCCATTTGTTTCTGTGTCCCCGTAATGATCACAGAGCCAAACGGCCCGCCGCCTTCCGGTTCGATCCTTTCCACCTAGAAGAACATGGATTTACAGATTTATAGCAATTAGCTTACATCTAGCTCCAGAGTCGATGATAGTTCTGCCCACGTATTTTCGCCCTTGGCAATCTAAAAAACAGCGTCGTTGCTCCTCCTAAAAACTTCAGAAACCTGAGATTTAGCTCTTGCCAAAGTAGATAGAAGGGCAAAGGGCTGAATCGAGAAAATCTCGTACTCCGTCGATACGGCCACTTGTTGCTCATCCTGAAAAAACTGCTAGAAGTATGATTTTAATGCTTACCGTAAATTGCTCAAAAGACACGTCCAAAATGGCCGTCGACGCGAATCGCTCCACGAATAATAGCGCTCCCTTCTCCGTGTAGAAAGCTACCTAAAAAACAAGTTGCTAAAAGTGAGAAAGAAGCCCACTTGGCCCTTGGTTGACCCGACGGCGATACAAATACAGTCCAATCGTTCCGTCTTTCGATTCGTCCCTAATCCAAAAGCGATGGCACACGTAATTTCGGCCTAAAAATATATTATTTTTATTAGATGACGCCCACCTCTTCATCCAAAAATTCCGGAGTACAGGTGAGGGAAATATGGTAGAGCCCGGTGTCCTGATTGCGTTCTAACAGCGCGAATCGATGACGATGGACGGCAAGCAGGAATTCGAGGTTGGAGTAGCCTTGTAGGTCCACCTAAATAAAATGAATTGCTAAAATCTAGTGTTGACAACAAACCATCGTCCGCCAATCCTTCGGCTCGTCTTCCAGTGGGTCAACCGGCTAAAAATTGAATTCTAAGGGTAATAAATGAGTTCGAACCTGAGTATCGAACAGCTTCCAGTCTTCGACACCCAACTTTTTCTCCGGGTCTGGGCCTGATTCATCGTCGGGCGTGCTGCCACCGCTTGATCGAGACCTGCTCCGCGCTTCCCACCTTGCAGACGAACCTAAAAAATGGTCTAGTAATAAGCGCCTCATTTCCCACCTAGCGCTAGGTCATCCGCAAAGAATTTATACAGCTGCTTGAGCACGTCGGGCCCGATGAAGGCCGATTCAAGGAGCCGAGCGCCGGATAGGGTCATCGCATCTGAATCTCACGGTTTGACAAGTATTAACGGCCATTATAACAGTGAAAATGAAATAATTTAGTCTTTACGGCAGTTGTTTTGTTGACAAAAAACAACGTATGGCAAACGCGTGATCATATGTTATACGCTCTCTGCTCGGTTCAGGTCCCGAATTGTGTCTGGTATCTGGCTTTTCCCCCGTTCTTTCTCCCCCCTGTGTTTTGCAGGGTTGAAATTATCCAAAACTGTAGCTAAAATTCAAAAAGCTATTTAGAAAATTTTGCTGAAGTTCGTTTTGGCTAAATTTTTCCAAAATTTTTTATTTTTGGACGGACGATTTTTACGAGGCCGTACTACAGGGTGTCCCAAAAAAAAGTGCCCAAGTTTTGTCCCCAATTAACTCGAGAAGGAAAGATATTTCACCGTGCGTTACCATGCCAGAATGCTTAAATATGTCAGGAATAGGGAAATAACTCAACTTGATTTTTTCGATTTTTGAGTACGCAACCGTACTATTGACGCTGGTTACGACCGAAAATTGTGCGTTCTTGAACGGGTGGTGGGAAAATTCTGATTTTTGGTCCAAACATCGTTGGCATTTGTAGAAAGCTAATGGCCAAATATTAGAATTTTTGAAGCTCCAGTTCTTTTTTTACAAGCAAAACAAATTTCACTGTTTTGTATCTTTCTACATTTTTAATTGGCAACTCGCTTCAAATACGCTGCCCATGGCTGAGCTTTTGCAGATGGTGTCTCCGAATGATAATCTTTAGCACAACACCAAATTTTACCTGATTCTATGGTATTTTAATATTGCTTGCTAAAACGTGCCCCAGAGGGATACTGTAGCTTTTGTTTTTCGCGTTTTTCTTTTTACTGTAAGCTGCGATTTCGCTCAAAATTTTACCATCGGTAAACAATGGTAAGGGGCAGCCATGGGCAAAATATAGCAAAGTTCTAGCCACACACTTTCGAAAAATATACAAAAAGCCGATTTTTTAATTTAGCCACGGCAATTTCTAAATATTTTAATGAATCGGTCCGAAAACTACTATTATTTGTTTTCCTGAAAGATCGAAACGTTTCTATGGTGAAAAGAACGAGAAAACGGCGATTTTCTGTTTTCTACAGTAACCCGCCTGGAGCGCGTTTTAGCATGCCAAGACAAAATGCCATAAAATGCCGATTTTTCTATTCTAGAATGTTCTCTGAGTAATTATAAAAACGCAGGCAAAAAATTACTTGATTCCGGTGGCAAATGACAAAGTTATAAGGGAAAGAGGAAAACCCCCCTCGTGCCCCGATTTTGGACCCGACGCCCTGGCTCGAAAATCGAATTTTTTGAAAATGAAAAAGGCACCGGGGTTTGGTGGATACAATTAAAGCACGTATTGAACTGTGCATCAGAGCAAAATTCTGGAACGATCTGACTGAAGTTAATGGTTCGTTTTGATTTAAAACCCGAAAATAACGTTTTTGAAAAGTCGACTTTGGGGCGCTCATCTAAATTCGTTCGCCATGAAAAGGTTTTGTATTTGCATGGGTTCTAGTTGATTACCCAAGCTTGCTCTATGCCAGAAAATCGGGGCTACTAAAGCCTCGAGAATTTTTTTACATAGCCTCGAATTCGGGTATATTTGGGCTCTTCCTGAATTTCTTTTGAGGGATTGGATGGCCCAATAAATTTGTAAATATAATCTTAGAAGGCGCCCATTAAGTAGTATTAAATAAAAATATGACAATAATTCTAGCCGCGCAAATGAATTTTATAGACTGGCACGAAGGTCTGCGAAATAGCACGAACCAACCGTTTTCGAAGCGCTAAAAGGCAACCTTCCAAAGGGGTACGGTAGCCAGAAATTGTTTTCATGATAGATGGACCCCAGTCCTACACAGCGAAGCAAAGCAAACACCGAAATTCTATTTGCAATTTTAGAAATATTTTTCCAAAGTTCAGTTTCGTGACCTCGAAAGAATCCATGACCAGGGGGTCATCGAAAAACTCAAAAATCCGCGGTTCTGAAAATTTTTTTTGATATTTTTGTGGGATTGTATCGAGCCTATAGACATGCTAAAACAGCTTATGTTGAGGTTTCTACCATAGGTTTTTTGTAATATTCGAAATTTACGAAATTTCTCCATATTAAATTTGAGCACGCTATAACTTGCCAACCTGACCTTCAAAAATTCTAAAATTCCGGATGTGCGTCGGGGCGATCCTGAGGTACCTACACTGTAAAAATTGGAAGTGTTCGACCACCAGCAATCCAAAAAAATGCAAACGAAGTTTTGCCGGAACGCACAGTTTTCGGGTGTCATTTGTATGGGTACGTCGCCAAAAATCGAAAAAATCAAGTTGAGTTATTTCCCTATTCCTGACATATTTAAGCATTCTGGCATGGTAACGCACGGTGAAATATCTTTCCTTCTCGAGTTAATTGGGGACAAACTTGGGCACTTTTTTTTTGGGACACCCTGTAAAGGCGATACTCGCCAGCCTAACCGGTTACGTCATCGTATAATTTTTAGTTAGTTTTATTTTTCGCTCGCAATTGCCCTTTGTGATTTCTAGAAAAGAATTCTTTTATTTTGTTCTACCAAACCATTTCCAGTAGCGCGATGCTTGGCGGCGTTTCGCGTGGTCTCCTACTACGGGCCCCGTCGTCCTACGCCCAGGTAAGGTTTATATTCCTGGTAGATGGCCGAATTTAGGCCTGTGCGATGGCCTCGGCAAGTGTCACCTTCACGCCTGCTTTGGTGCTGCAAAATCCCAGCTATCAGCGAGGTTGGAACACATTTCTGACAATAATCATTATTTTTTCAGGCCGCCAAAGACGACCGCTTTATACCACAGGTCCTACGCTGGCCTCCAAGGACTATTACAAGTTGCTAGGGATCAGCAAAGAGTCGTCAGCGAAGGACATCAAAAAGGCGTACTTCCAGGTATGATATGGTTACATCACTTTAGAATTCAATTTAGATGGCTAAAAAGTACCATCCTGACGTGAATAAGACGAAGGAGGCTCAGGAGCGTTTCCAGGAGGTTTCAGAAGCATATGAGGTACCTTTAAAGATGTATTGTTGATATTTTTATTTTTCATGCTGTTGATGCGTTTCGTTGCCAAAAATCGTGGAAGCTTAAAGTTAGTTTTAGGTGCTCTCTGATGAGGGTAAACGAAAAGAATACGATACCTACGGGACTGCCGATGGCCAGCAGAGGCAGCGAAACAATATGGGACGCGGCGGTGGTGCTGGTCATGGTAACAAACATTATGTGACCTTTACTGGTATTTAGGGGGCTTCAATTTTGGTGGCAAATCGACAGAAGAATTCTTCCGGCAAACTTTTGGCTTTGGATCGGTGGGTTTTACTTCTCTTTCTGCACAAAATGAAATTATTTTCAGGGTGGCATCAACTGGGACAGTTATGCCGATTCGTCCTTTGGCTACGCGCCTGCTCAGGAAGTGGAGGTTTGTTTGGCGTCTTTCAGGAATGATTTCTTTTTAGGTGCGTCTATCGTTCGAAGATGCCGTTCGCGGCACTACTCGCTCTTTTGACATGAACGTCGTGGAGAATTGCGGTACTTGCCAGGGCACACAGGTCCAACCCGGTTATAAGAAGGTAAATTTCGAACTTTCAGCATTATTTGGTATTAGGTCTCTTGTCCTTATTGCAACGGGACTGGGATGGTCTCGCAGCGCATCGCTGGCGGCTTTTATTTCCAGCAATCTTGTACCAGGTAAGTAAACTTCGTATTTGAAGCTATTTTACACTTTTGTAGTTTTTATTTATTGTATTTTCAGATGCCAAGGCTCGGGCAGCTACAATAAGAACCCGTGCACGGAATGTACGGGCAAAGGGAAGACCGTCCAACAGCGAAAGGTAATGGAGTTTTCCGGTCTCAATTTATCCGCTTCAGGTCGACGTCAAGATCCCGCCGGGTGTCAACGACAAAGAACGGATGCAGTTGTCGGTCGGGCAGGTATTTTTAGCGTTCAAAAGCTCAAAGCTCCTCTCGTTTTAGGAGACCGTCATTTTGTACATGTCGGTGGCGCCGTCATCCGTGTTCCGGCGTGACCGCAACGACGTACACTGCGACGTCGAGATCTCAATTGGACAGGCGGTGCTCGGTGGCACGGTGAAGGTGCCGGGAGTCTATGAAGATGGCTACATCAAGATTCCGGCTGGCACCAACTCGCACACCAAAATGATGTTTGTCATTTCTGATTTTCCAGCAATGTCAATTTCAGGCGTACGGGTAAAGGCATCAAACGGCTGAACCAGCACGGCTACGGCGATCAGTACATCAACATCAAGATTGCTGTGCCAAAGTGAGCTTTGCTTAGAAAAGCTAATTTCTTTCGGCTTATAGGTTCCCGAGCAAAGAGCAGAAGAAAATCATCACAACTTTTGCCAAGACCGAGACACTACAAGCCGGCACTGTTAATTTATTTGAGGAGGTAATAACATTGATCGAGGTCAAAAACGTTGTTTAGCCTCCGAAGAAAATTGAGAAACAACAAGAGCCCGTTTCTGCCAAAGCTGAGAAGCCGTCTGAGACGCCAAAAGCGAGCGCGGAAACCACAAAAGGTAAGGATTTTTCTAGGCTAATTAATTCTAACCAGGGTTGAAAAGCCGCTTCGCGATTTTTAACCCTGGCCAGGTCTGGCCCTTGTGTTATTCTTCGCTTTGCATAATGACAGATGACAAAAAATGAAAAAAAAACTTCTTCTGCCCCTTTATATAGCCGACTCCTTACTTCCGGTTCCCAACCAAGAAGGTTTCACAAAAACTTCAATTTAGTATCGAAAATGGGTCATTTTAAAAGATAGCATATGTGTGCAGTCATCTCAAGACCATTACGCACCTAATGACGTATCATACAACCCTTAGATTTCTACCCTTCTTGAGATATGACTGGAATACGATGCGGCGGAAGTCGATGCAAAGTGGCGCGCGCGCACACACACACACACACACACACACACAAACTTTTTTTATATAAAGTAGGAATAATGGATTCAAAGCATGAAGTAAAAAGCAAAAATATAATTTCCAGGCCCTTCCGAAGCCAAAGAAACCGAGACCGGCAAGCCTGTGCAACCGGAAGACGCCAAGACTGAAGGTGGATTTTTCTCCAAACTGAAACAGTCGATGTTTGGTTAAACATGGCGGAGGCGAGAATTTTAGTGCTTGGCGAACGAATCATTTTCAGATTCCTCCCAGGCTGATGGTGGTAAGGACGTCGAACAAAAAGCAGCCAAATCCTAGGCCCCGCCTCAAGGGAATCTCGTTTCCACTTGTTATTACCGTTAGTTTATCGCCTCCCCAAAATTCTAGTTCATTTTTTCGTAGCGTAGATAAGGTGTTGTTTGTAGCTTTAGCGATTTCGTCCCGTTTTTCTTTGTTCCTCGTTGTTGCTCCCCGAGTTTCATTTGTGTGTCATCGACGGTTTCACAAACGTTATAAATGCTTTTATTGCGATGGTGTAGAAATTCGTTAATTTTGACTGCACGGGGTTGGGGTGGTGGTGGTCAGCTAGCCGCAGGCCATCGAAGTAGTCCTGAAATGGGATTTCATTGTCATTCAATCGCTTTTTCTTACCTTATCAGGACGTCAATCTTGGTCAAGGCGTTGTGGTCGTTGATGAGAAGCATGCGACGGGTCTCCATTTTCTGACGGACTAGGGCCAGCTAAATGGAGGTTTAGGCTCAAAGTGGATGATGCTCACCTGAGCCTGCTCGTGCTCGACCCGCTCCAGCCATTCCGTCGAGCAGCGAATGATATGACGGCGCATGGCGTCCTGAAGCTGACCGTCCTAAAAGAGAAACCCTTTGCGAATACGAAAGCAAGAAAGGTGCATAGGTATCTTAGTTTTGTGAATTTTCAGCACCTAGGTGGTTACTACCGAATCGCTAAAAATGGACTAAACAAACAAAAAGAAACGATGAAACACACGCCATGCTGCCAGGCCGCCACCCTGTCGAGCAGTTCCAATTCTTCACGATGACGCACCGAGGCCAACGTGTTCGAGTAGTCCGTCTAAATAGACTTAATTTTCTCGCATCACCTAGCCCCCCTACATCGAGGTTGAAGACGCTGATCGGCTTCCTCTTTCTCAGCTGTCCGTCCGGGTTAATACAGGCTGCACGGGCGCGCTGCTCCTCTGAAAATACATGACTCTTCATCACTGAGCGTTTAACCCCTACGGAGCATCGAAAGCATGAAGGCTTTTGTGCTTTCTTCGGACGGCTCTTCATTCGGGGTGTTCGCTCGAGGGCGGGCACGTCGACTGCAACAGATTGGAACCCCACTGTCGGAGTCTACCGGGGATGCAGGGCGCCAGGGCGCTGCAGGCGAGGCTGCTGCTGCTGTTGCTGCAGCGGGACGAAACGAGGGGCACCGGCGTTCAGATTCGGCGGGCGCAGCGCCTATACATTGCAATAGAACCGGCGTCCGTCGCTTTTCTGCTACCTGTGGCATTCCAGGATTTGCTGGGACGTTGGCCTGCCCAGACCGCCTTCGACGCGGCGCTGGGATGATCGCAGGCGGAGGCATTGCGAGTTCGCCACGGGGCCGCTATAAACAGCAAGTATGTCGGTGCCTTCTCCCTGCCCACCTCCATGATGAGCGAGCGTGGACTGACGAGTACGGACGGGGGGACGAGTAAAAACAAGCACGCTACTCGACTACGTGTTTTTATACCGAAGGCTGTAGGCAGATAGCCCTACTTCCGCCCAGCCACGTCTATACGCAAATCCGGATATCCAAATCCAGTTAGATGTGTCGGGACGCCGCCCGAAAAGTCCGCGGACTTTCGGAGTCGGGCGCAAGGAAGAGGCTCATTATAAGAATCGGCAGAATGGAACTTTTATATACGAAAAATTTAAATTTGCAAACAACAGCAAAAAAAATAGAAAAGATACATGGTGGGCTTGGTGAAAGACGATCTACGAGTCGGGGTGTCAAGCATGCAATTATCGAAACACGGGTAATGTCCGGGCGGAGGCCTTAGCATAAGTGTTCACAGTGAAGAAGCTAGACCCGATATTAATATAGCGGGTACCGCGATGCTTGCAGCTTTCCCCTCGAAACTGAATGCAGATTGTTGGCTCCAGCGATGGAGAATTATGCCACGGGGATCCAGGGGATAAAGGGGCTATGGGGGACGGGATAAAACAAACACATTGGGGCTGATGGGCTGGCATACCAGAAGCAGTCACAGTTCCAGTGGCAAAACAAAATTGGTGGTGAGGTAGCAGTGTTATAGCCGAAAATTCTACACGCTGCGTGGGACCAAAGGTGAGGGGGGACAGGCTACACGGGATTCAAATACAATATCGATGCGCGAATTCGTGTGCGTTGGCTATTTGAGCAGGTGATCAAGCGAATGCAGCATCTTCTTGCCCGAGCTGTAGCGCGACAAGTAGGAGGAGTTCGTGTCGATCAAGGCCTTTAGACGATCGCCCCATTCGAGCAGACGGCTGCGGTAAATGGCGAACTCGGGCCTGTAAAATAATAAATTGATGATGAAGTGATAAGACACAAAAAGGGACACAGCATTCGAAAATAATAAAACTCACAACTTGGCATTCTCATAGCAAGCGCTGAGCATATGCTGGACGACGTAGTTGCCATACTGGTGGTAGAGCAGGACATCAATGCAATTTCGGCCAGTCTTCGGCTCCGGCATGTAGCCGTCAAACAATTCCTCCAGCATCAGGTAGACGTCTTGGGCATCTCCGCATTTCAGAGCGCATTCGACAACGTGCGAAGCATACTTTTCTTGGGAGAGCGACAGCAGGTTACGCCTAAAGAATGGGTCGACCACGCGCAGAAAAACATACAGCAGGCAGGTCCTGATCAATTCAGAGCGATAACCAGAGATGCACTTGATGACTTGTTGGACGACATAGTTGGCGTACTCATGGCTCGAAAGGCGCTCGCAGTTGTCGATCATAAGAGCCATAAAAGGCTCCAGGCAAGCCTTGGCTTCCTGTAAGAAAGGTATGAAAGAAGAAGATTGAAACCAACCAAGTGGCTCTTCTTGTCTTCGTATGCAATGGCCAAATGATCGACGGCAAGCTGCATGATCCTGCATCCAAACTTGTCTTCGATGATATTGAAGAAGGTGCCTTCTCCAGCAAGATAGATGTCGAGAAGGTTCCGCCAGTAAGCAATGGGCAAATCCTCGATCATCTTCTGGATAACGTGGTTGGCGTTTCCGTCATTTGTCATCCGTAGAACATCTTCCCGTTGCAGAATAGTGTTGAAGAGAACCGCCTTGGTGTCCGGCGGAAAATGCTGAAAATAAAATGTGCGATGTCAGCCAAGAACTTTTACATCGAAAATCTGTTGAACCACGCGGCAAGCATATCGGTTGAAGCAGAGATCATCAAGGTTTTCAAACAGCGATGTCATGATCCATTGCTGATGCACCGGAGCGGTCGCGTGCTTCACCAGAGTCTGGGCGAAGAAATTGCCGAAGACGTGTGCAGCGAGACGCTAAAAACATATTGATAGCTAAAGGAAAGGTTACCTGGAAAGATCCGGGCTCGCGCATCAGCACCGCGTAGATGTAATGTTTCCAAAGCGGACTCGTCGGAAGCAAATCGGTCATCAAACTGAAGTGAGATCAACGCTAACTAAGAAAAGCTTACGGGTACCATTCCTTCTTTTTGGCGGCCATCTCGACCTTGCCATCGCGGAGGCATTGCTCGAGCTCGGCTTCTCCGTCGAGCGTTAGCTGCGGGGCGTAGTTGTACATATATCCATTGCCGTAGCCCTATAAAAAAAGATAAGATTTACTGGAAAACTTCCAACCATGTCGACACTGCTGTTCGAATTCGAGGCGAACGATCCGGATGAGTAGGCCCTGGTCCCCGAGCGACTAATGAAGTAGTTGTTCTAAAACACGGTTAAGTGGTCGGAAAGCAAACGATTACATTAAGCACGTT
The DNA here is from genome assembly GCA_958295435.1 of Mesorhabditis spiculigera. Lineage (NCBI taxonomy): Eukaryota > Metazoa > Nematoda > Chromadorea > Rhabditida > Rhabditidae > Mesorhabditis > Mesorhabditis spiculigera. The sequence continues at coordinate 672,141 of CATQJA010002637.1, forward strand.
TCCGGGCGCATGGTATCTCGGCATACGTGGGTGCGTTGGCTTTGAGTTGTTAACTAAAACCATGATTTCTAGAGACCGTCCGGAAATAAACGAACCAGAGCCATTAGCAAGAGACATTAGTCTCGGCGGCTTCGCGTCCCCCATGTTAGAGCTGCTCTAAAAGAGGTGTTGAATCAGCAAAATTCATTTAAAAAAAGTTAGAATAGGACAACTGCATAGGATGTGCCGGAAAAAAAGAAAAGCAACCATTGGCTGCGAGCAGCGATGGAAAACGAGGCAAGTTACAGGAAAGATATGGAAGAAACGGCCAATAAGAGAATTGTAAAAATTCAAGCAAAGTTGAGTCTGGAGATTTGAGGTTTTTTGTTTTGTTTTTTTTTGCAAGATTCCGGAGAAATAAAATAGAGAAACGTCAGTGGTGCTGCATTACGGTAGTCCATGGATACCCAATCCGTCATTTGTATTCCAATGTTGTCTAAGCGTCAAAAATCTTGTTATTCGCCGACTTCCACAAAGACGAAGTTTTTTTCCAGGTTCGACGCTGGCTGACCGATTCGATTGGGCCCTACACCCAGGCGGCCGTCTACAGCCTATTTGACGCCGTGGTGAAGCTCGGCGAACCAACGCGGTTTTTCTTTGCTGGGATCCAGCCCGACGCCAAGCGAGTGGGCAAAAACTATCAGAAACAATGGGTCGTCGACCTCTTTCTTTAGGAATTCGTCGTGCTGGGCTCCTTCTTCTTCGTCGTGTTGATGAGCGTCGTGCTGTTGATCGTGCTGTCCTGTACGGGAGGTGGGCCCATAAAAGCATCAAAAAATTGAACATATGTCATGCATTTTAGAACTTTTTTACCCGACCGAAGGGCTGCCGAAGCCGGTCAAAAAGAAGTGGTGGAATCTGTTTTACCCGCTGAACAAGCGCGTCATCAAAACACCGGACGAACACAGCGGCAAAGAAATGGACAACGTCGGACCGCCTGCTAAGCAGCCTTCTTTGAAACAGAAAAAGGTTGGCCTGGTCGACATAGTCGAAATAATTTTCAAGGTTCTTTCGCTTTATCGGGAGGGGGGCGCGCAATTTTTTGCATGAGTCTGGCAATGCCTAGTAACTTAATAATAAGTGTTTTTAGTAAAATAACTATATTTAAACCTGAAAAACTATCTAAAAACTTTTAAAAAAGTGTTAAAAAGTCGAAATTTTGGTCCAGAAACGGTCATCGATATTTTTTTATATTTTTAATAAAGATTTGTAACATTTTTACGTTTAGGAATAATAGACACAGTTTAAAAACAGTGCCGCTATTTATGTTAGGAAAAATTGGATCCCTAGGAAAAAGATAATGTTAAAGAACCACTTTTCAGAACCACTGATCTACACCATCTTCCAGCTTCATCTCGGCCTAACCCCCCTTTCCACATAAATTGTTTCCGAATTCGCGTTCCAAACAAGCCATGCACAAAGCCATTTCGACAGATTACCCGGTTTCACCGGCCATTTTCAGGTAGCGGTGTCGGTTGTAAATCGGCAAAAAGAGGGCTGCGAAAGTCATATGGCACAAAGCGCGGCGCGTCCTTTCAGCGATTATGCAAAATTCGATTTCGAGGGCGGAATACTTAGCGGAAAGCGCATTTTTCAAACATTTGGAATAGCTCTTTTGTGATGTTGATATCACTGTCGCCTTTTCGCACACTTTGAGATTCCTGTCCCTCCCCTCCCCCCGACACCTAATTGGTCGATAAACGTCAGCGGATCCGGATGGAACTGTTTTGGGGAAGGGAAAGGCAACGAGAATAGATAGAGAGATACATTCCGTTCAGTTCAGTCGCGTCTAATTTGATCCCTTACATTCCCGTGGTGTCTTTACCGATTTGTGGATATTTTTAGCGGCGACTATGTTGCGGTTTTTGCTCGGCTTGGCAATAATTGGGCTGGTTTATGCAGACACTGGAAATTCTTCATTGCTAGCAGAAGAGGGCGAAAACGAGCCCACAGAAAAGCGTTTTCAGGTAGGCAAATGTTTTTGATTCTTACAAAAAAAAAGGTTCTTGACTATTATTGGGGGGCGACAAAATTTTTCCCAGTAATTCCCTACGGACCCACAACGAAATATAACCATTTTTGTAGAATTCTACGTCGTTTCCAGATCTAAAAAGTTTATTTTTCGAAAATTTTTGGCTTTTCAATAAAAATTCCATGAAAATGACCAAAAAAGGTCAACTTTTATGAATTTTTGAAAGTTTAAAAAATCCTTTTGCCAACTTTAATTTTCTAGCAATGAAAACTACTATAAAACGATCAAAATACATTATAGAGTTATCAACAGGTAGGTGGTACAGGAGGAAAAAAAACGAAAGGGAACGAAGGCCCCCGCTAACAGTCCAGTACCAAAATTAATGTCCTAGGTGATACATAATCAATGGGATCATGTGAAAACTCCATACACAATCGCTATCTGGATCCTGATTGCGAGTGGAGCAAGAATTTGTGAGTTCTGTTGAAAATAAGGGATAAATTGCTTTTGTTATTAGTCTTCGTTCTCAGCAAGCCATGTACAAGATTTTTACCGGATTCTTCATTGCTTATCGTTGTTGGACTAGGACTCGGTAAGTTGAAAGAAAACGGAAAATAATTTCTAGCTTTCCAGGAGTTAAAATTATTATACTTGATAGAATAAGATTAAAAAAGCCTTTAGGAGCTTTACTAAAATATGGCGGCGCATCCGTTGATGTCTATACCCTAACCAGCCATGCTTTCTTCATCTACCTACTCCCTCCAATTATTTTTGACGCTGGTAATACTTTGAAAATTACTTCAATCGAAATAATTTAGGGTATTTTATGCCGAACCGTGCCCTTTTCGAGAATATCGATTCCGTGCTGCTATTCGCTGTTGCGGGCACGATCTGGAATTGCGCTGCGATCGGTGGGAAGAATTTTGAAGCCTTTTTATTTTATTTCCAGGTCTCTCCCTCTACGCGCTTTCGCTTTGGAATTGGTTTACGGTCTCATTTTCCCTTCTCGACATTCTGTTATTTTCGTCGTTGATCTCTGCCGTCGATCCGGTGGCCGTGATTGCGAGTAGGCCAGAGTATTACCAGCCAGAATAGACAGAGATGTACTCACGCGATTTCATCATTATTCTTTTCGTAAAATCTCTGCTTTTTACAGTTTTCGAGGAGATTAACGTGAATGCCTTCCTGTTCGTCAACGTCTTCGGCGAGGCGCTTTTCAACGACGGCGTGACCGTGGTGCTCTACAATCTGTTCAACTCCTTCCAGGCGCTTGGAGCTGAGAATTTGATTGTAAGCGTGAAAAGAAGTTCTATAAGACTAGAAACTTTGATACCTAGAAAATCTCTGTATCTCTTTAAAATCGTGTATTTTTAAGTGTTTTTAGCGTTTTGTATTACCGACAAGTCATAAAAATTGTAAAATTGTAACCGTTAAAAAATTTGACATTTTTAAAGGTTTTGTTTTGTTAATCTTTTATGCGCGTTTAATACTGTAGGTTATAAAATTGTGCGTATTTCATGATTGGGGCGATAGCAACCTGAATTTACGCGGATTTGTCTGCAACGAATAACATATGGGAAAAGAAAAAGAAAAACAACGTATTTAGACACGCGACTACCTAGCCGGCGGGCTCTCGTTTTTCGTGGTGGCAATCGGTGGGATAATCGTGGGTGTCGTTTTCGCATTTCTGGCGAGCTTCGTCACAAAGTAGGTTCATCAGATCGAGGGTCAACCCCTGGCTTCCAGGTATTCCGAAGAGCTTCGCGCGATGGCCACAGTATTTGTTTTCGTCGTTCCATACGTCTCGTATCTAACGGCGGAATGGTGGGCCGTATCTTCTATCATTGCGTCAGTTGCTTGAATTTTTGACGTACATAGGAAAATTCTCCAGAATCGCGGTTTGTGGTATGGTGATGAAGCAATATGTGAAGGGTAATTTGAGCCAAGCAGCCAACAGCTCTGTGAAATATTTTACAAAGGTTTTGGCGCAAAGTTCAGAAACGGTAGGTTGTAAACAATTATGCGAAAAAACAGGCTTTCCAGGTTATTTTTGTGTTTCTTGGGTTGTCCCTTTTGTCGTCTGCCTTCTATTGGGACACGTGGTTCGTCGTGGCCACCCTGGTATTCTGCTTAATTTACCGGACGATAGGTGGGGTTTTTTCTGACCTTTTCTGATATTTCTGATCTTTTTTCCAGGAGTTGTCGTGCAATGCGCTTTCCTGAACCGCTTCCGTGCCAAGAAATTCACGGCCGTCGATCAGTTCATTTTGTCGTACGGTGGCCTGAGAGGCGCTATAGCTTATGGTCTCGCCGTGTCCATGCCAGAAATCAAAGCAAAAGACATGTTTGTCACAACGACGATTGCCGTCATCTATTTCACCGTCTTTTTGCAGGTAGGCAAGCTAGCAAAGAGAGACAGAAGTCTCCCAATTTTAGGGCAGCACCGTTCGACCCTTAGTGAAGCTGTTCAAAATTAAAATTGAAGAGCATCGAATGCCGACAATGGCTGAAAGCGTATACAACAAGGTGTTCATTTCCGTTGTGGTTATCTTTGCAAATACGACTAGTACCTAGATTATATGATGTCCGGCGTGGAAGATATTATCGGCAGAAAGGGACACTACACGATCAATGAAAAGTGAGCCATGTATCAGATTTCGTGAAAAAAGATGACTTTAGCTATGAGCGCTTCAACGCGAAAGTTTTGAAGCCGCTGCTGATGAGAAATCAGAAAAAGAGCGATTTTGATGCGACAAAAATCGTGGGTTTATAACCAAAACGCAGGGAATCTATGCTGCCGCTAACAAAGCTACCATAGCAAGTTTCAGCTCCGCGCATACGCCAAAATCACGCTCGAAGAGGCGATGACGATGAGCCAGGCGAAACCGACTGCAAAAGTGTACCCAGACAAACGGATTGAGCATCTCAAAAGGTCTTTATTTTACGCGCAGCTTTCCCTAAGAATCATTGCCAGTTTGCCCTATAAAATCGGGCTTTCAGGCAAGATGCCTCAATGCCGAGACTAGCTGTTCCAAGCTTCAAATTTGAACCTACGCCTCAACAGAAGGTACCATCGAGGTTTCTACCTAATATAAATCTTTTAAAGATCTCACAAGCGAATATGGACCAGCTGTACTCGATGTTTAGTGATCTACTGGATCACAAGCTGAGAGAGCTTCAGGTAGACTAACGTATATTCTGCGAGTTTGAATGGTATTGATAAAAATACTGGTGAAAAAGCTACCGCCTTTTTCACCAGAATTATAGAATAGACTAAACTTTTTACAAGAATAAACTTTTTTAGGTGGTCAGCCGATCGTCGAGCGTACATGGGGACCACGACGAGATAGAGGACGACTATATGAAGCAGATCGCCCACTCAAACCAGGTATTTCCCCATTAGCTAAAAAGCACCTAAAGATCACCATCAAAACCATTTTCTTGCTTTTAGCATATGCAAATCTCGCGCTCGCTATCCCAGCCAGATGACGGCCGAGTCCGTTCTGAAGTTAGCATTTTTTTCGGAGGGTTTTAGCACTTGGTGGAGGGCATTGTCGTATTTACCACCTAACTTTTAATTAGTGCTCCTTGAGCGTGCCGTTCATCATTCAAGAAAATAAAACCATTTGCAGGGCTCGCGGGCAAACCTCTCCCAGATGGCGAATCTCTCTACGGACTTGGAGGCCCAGATCTCGCGGCGGAGAAGCACCGGAAACGTTTTCGACCTAGCTCGAAAAGATTGATCAGCCTTGCGAATTTAATAAATGACTGAAATCAAGATCCTACATACAGTTTTTCGGGTTTTAAAATTTTTTAAAAATGTTTTTTTTTTTCTGGTTGAGCGATATTTGAAACTGAATACCACCAAAAAACTAGGGGCTGGGAAAATTGAGAGTCAGCAAAGAATAATACGGTGTCCGTGCGACAACTATGGACGCCGTTACGGTAGCTAACGCGGGGCCGAGCGGATCGATGGAAGGATCATTTTGATTTTCGAGTTTCGGATTTCCTGCAAAGCATGCTTTTCCCCGTTCCCGCTATTATTTTCCCTTTCCTTACTCGGTTAGCAAAGCGGGCGCGCCCGAAAACCCAAAGCGCCCGCGAGCGCGCCCGAACTGGACTCTTTTGCGCCCCGGGCGCAATTTTTGCAAAAGGGCGCAAAACCGCCCCGGGCGCAAAAAGCGCCCATGGGCGCAACTAGGGGCGCGCCCGCGGGCGCATTTGAATGGTGAACACCTTTCAATTCTGCGAAAAAACGGCTAAGTTCCTGGATTATGCACTTATTTATGTTCAAAACATATATAAATTAACAAATACGTTACTAGGTTCGCTTGGTTATGGTCGTCGAATGTAGAATACGATACTTTGAAGCGCCATGGGGCAGGTAAAGAAGGTAAAGTTTTGCTACGCAACCAGTCCCTTCAAAAAACTTTAAACATACTTTAGATTTAGATTTATAGATTCTCGATTTATATAAGCCAACCTTTCAGACGATCATGGTCATGATTGCAAATGGGAAGCGCGACGTTTCCGATATCTCTGGGGCGGAGTTGCAAAGTAAGTCGGCAAGAAGCAAATCAGAGCAAGTTTTCAGGAAGCGGGAAGAAAGTAAGTGCGAATTACGAAGTTGATAAAGGAAATTAGGTAATTAGCTACACTTTTAGGGGCCGTCTATCGCGCATTGGAACGTATCTGTAAGTTCCAAACGAAGCTAAAGCCAAGAAAGCAAAAAAAAAACATATTTCAGGTGCACAATACAACCAATTTCTCAGGGAACGTGAAGATCTACATTAAGTATAGGGTACAGCATCGACAAAAGCGATGTAGTGCCCTTTTTTAAATAATAAAAGCATTAAAAGAACCCGTCCTACGCCGCTACAACGCGATTGGGGCGCGCCCGCGGGCGCTTTCGAGTTTCGGGCGCGCCCGCGGGCGCTTTTGGCCATTGCGCCCGAGGGCGCGCCCGTGAGCGCGCCCGCGGGCGCAATTTCGGGCGCGCCCGCGGGCGCTTTACTAACCGAGTACATTTCCATGATTTTCCGGTTCCCAACGTCTTCTCAAGCATGACGTACGAAAAACTGGTGTACGATGAAGAAGTGCGGAATGGGAAAATGACCATGAGAGAGTCGGCGATCTCTCGTGCGGTAAGCTTTTTGGCGATCACGAAAAATATCCCCTTTAGATGAACGTCCTTCCCGTTGCGCCACTCAATCTGGGCGCCGCTCCCGCGAGAGTTGCTCCAGGCGATGTGATCAAGCGAGCGGCACCGGTCGCCAGGTTCATGCCATCCGCTAGGCCACTTCCTCCCAAGCCACTGACGGTTGAAGCACCGGTATTATTATTATATCGAAATTCCTAAATGTTCCGGAGCTAGTTAAGTTTGATGGCCCCAAGGGCGTCAAAAAATTTTTGCCGATTGGGCATCCCCGATCGGCGTAAAAACGACTATTCTGGCGTAGTTTGATGCGCTGAGTTCGAATTTGTCACTCTTAGACTACAAAAATTTAATTTTAGACTACAAACTACAAAAAGTCGAGAATCGCCAAGTCACGCGAAAAACGCCGTTCAGGGCTGGTTTTTCGCGCTGAATCCTAATATAACAATGCAGCAACGCGCAAACCCCTATATTTGATCCATTTTCACCTTTATGCTCACGCATGAATGCTAGTTTGGACCAGCTACGGGGCTTCACTCTATTGGGCCTTGCTAAGCGTTACCCGTTGACCAAAATAATGACTGGCTTGTAAGCCTGGGACCACTTGACAGCACTCGGATTTGGCCCAAATTTGGCCTACAAGTCATGAGATGATCAAATACAGGGTTTGCGCGTTGCTGCATTGTTATATTAGGATTCAGCCCGAAAAACCAGCCCGGAAAGGCGTGTTTCGCGTGACTTCGACTTTTTGTAGTTTGTAGACTAAAATCGAATAATTGTAGTCTAAGAGTGTCAAATTCGAACTCAGCTCATCAAACTACCCCAGAATACTCGTTTTTACGCCGATCGGGGATGCCCAATCGGCAAAAATTTTTTGACGCCCTTGGGGCCATCAAATTTAACTAGCTCCAATGTTCCTAGGTAAAGTCTGCGCCCGTGTCATCATTTGGTTCCGCCACTAGTTCCAGCGCCCAACCTTCATTCTCGAACTTTCTTGCGGCTCAACCGCAAAAGGTCGGCGTTCCAAACAACAGTGCTTCCCAAGAAGTCCCCAAGGCGGTTTCTGCAACACGGGTAATAAACTGAATTAGATGTCAATGATCGTTTAGACCGATGTGTCTGCTCAGAAAACTAATGCACGGCAGCTAGAAGGTTTTGGTCTCGAATTGGACAAGTTTTGGGACCGAGTTTCTACGCGGCCATTGCGTTTCCTCACGAACTTCGCAGAATTGGTATTACTTTGGTTCAAAAAAAAATCTTTGCAGGGCCTTTCGATGGTCGAGAAGACAATCTCGCCATCCAAGAGCGCTAACAACAACAACAACTGCATCGATGGTTCCGCGCCGGAGAAATCGGCTCAAGTAGCACTACTAATGGCGGCAAGTTTATAAGGTCTTTTTCATTCCGTTTTTAGATGCGCATGAAGAGGAAGGAAAATCAGCTCAAGTTGGCTTTGAAAGGCGAGGAGGTTATTGTGGACTTGAGCGACCGAGACCTACTGTCTCTCATCAGTTTCAATAATGATGCTTTGTACCTCCAAGGTTTGTTTCTTTGAGAAACAATCTTTATTTCTCGCATTGTTCAGGAAACAAGCTGCTTCGCCGTCCATTGGGCCAATACGATGCTGAAACGCACGTTTTCCGCGAGGAGAACTACGCCCACTTCAAAGACCTTGAGCAATTCGTATCAACATCGCTTCCTGAGAGGGTTATGATATTTGACATTTTTTTTGAACTATTCAATTTAGGCCACTCCCATAACTTTTATCCTCAACTCTTACATGCTAATCATGGGCAGACTGGACTCGGACAAAGCCAAGAGCATTCGCGAACACGTCAAAGCGTATGCCTCTAATTTTTGCTTACATTCTTACAGCACGATGGCCTCCACAAAACTGCGCCCACTTCGCGATATTGGCTACGGGAAGACGGCATTGTACAGGGACGATCAAGGCCTTTATAAAAGAGTCTTGCTGCTCGCATGCCAGGGCGAGGATAAGGTACTTTCAGTTTACTATCCAAACCCCCCATTTAGGCATTGATCTGTCCTCTTGATGCCACCGAGAAGGTCACAGATGCTGTGTTGCAGGTTTCTCAGGATTCAATTCTGGATTTATTTGTCGATAGTTGGTCCCAGTCGCCACTCTACACAGGCTGCCATCGGTTCTTAGTGTCGAGCAAATGGCCACTAGCCTTCACCTAACGCTCCTGCGTGGTCTCTGCAACTTCGCACCGGTTAGTTATTCGCAATCACGGTAACCCCGGTTATAGGGCTCGATCGGAACGGCACGTCGCTTCTTGCAAAGCGGCATTGCCACGGACGTGGCCGGACGCGAGGTTTGGCCAGTCTTGGTCCAGTGCAACCCGGTTCGTTGGTCGTAGATTTCTTGACACGTTTTCCATAGCGTCCTGGTGAACGTGCCCCGGTGGTCGATCTTTTGGTGCCGGGCAGCGATGGAATAGCCCCGTATCTGGCCTCTGAGCTTCTATATGCTAAGAATAACATCGAGAAAATGTAGGAGTGCTTTGAAGACATATATCGTGGTTTTTAGGCAAGAGAATTTCGAGGCGAGCCATGACTTTTGGGTCCCATGGTCACCAACCCAACGACCCAACATTGACGAAATCATTGCCACGCTGGTATGGCTTTTTTCAGCCCTTTGGTACTTTACTTTTTTTTTGGAGGTCGGCAACAATGAATGGCAAGTTGACCTCGGCGACAGCAGCTCCGAATGGATGAACGAGAACTCTCATCCCGAAGAGACTTCTCCGGAAATCTCGACATTCTCAGATGCTGAAGAAGTGTCTGAGACGGACAAGTGTCATGCCTTGATCTACGATGTTTTGGCGTGAGTCGTACCGATTATTTTTGGTACCAAAATTCAGTGGCCCCGTCGGCCAACGGCTCCTCAACGCGCGCAAGAACGAGACCGCGACCTCTAAATATTTTGACCATTTGTTTTTGTGATTTGTAAGCGCCCAATTTCTTTAAAGCACGTCTTCTTTTTCCTCTGAGAATAAATAATTGTTGTACACGTAAATCACGTTTTGAAAGTGCCTGATTGTCAATCGGCGGCTTCCGGGTTAGAATTTCCAGCCCTTCCCGCGATTCCTCGATGGCGGGCACTTGTCGGCAGATGCTAAATGCATAGACAATACGGTTGTGTGTTTGTTCTTCTATCTGTCGGTTGTCTCGCATCCCTCTGGCTTCCCCAAAAACAATGAATTTCCGCGTTCGCAGATGCGCAAATTTCACAGGCGTCTCGCGAATTCCGGAACAATAAGGCTATTGTTTTTTTGCAGGACGCCTCATTCGTTGTCGGTCTGTGTATGTGTTTTTGTATCCCTTTATTTAGAATCGGGCCCGGGTTCTGCATCGCTTTCTGGAAGTGTAGCAGACAAAGGCCGGACTTCGTCCGCCCATCCCGGGGCCAACGAAGGCGAAGATATGCAAATTGCTTACGTGCAGTAGGGAGAATGTAGTCGCGTGTCTCTGGGGCACGCGCCCGGGATTAATTATACAAATTCCCGAGGCGCTTCTTGGGGTTGCGTTTTTGTGGCCTATACGAAAGCGGGGGTGGTTGGACGTGGTATTAAAAGTGGCAAAAGGTTATGCCCGACGTGGAGTATTTAAAGATATGCCCACAGACTGTTATGATTTAAATTTGACTAGTAAGCCACGGAATTGCCTAGTCCTTGTGACTGGAGCCTATTTCGAAACAATTCCTGGCTTTCCAGAACTTTTTGCAATGAGAATAGGCGCCCGTCACATGGCCAAAAATATATTGGCGTTGAAGCATGGCAGCCCCTAGAACATAATAGAAACAAATATTTTGCGTGGTTGTGTATATGGAGCGGTGGGCTATTGAAAGTCGTCGGCCAGCAGCGACCATCGGCTCATATGCCCTTTTCAGACACGTGTATGCCTGTTCGTCGATGGACACTGGGTGGATAATTGTTATGAAAGATGTATGATTTGTAGCAGGTTTTTGATGAGGAACTTTCGTGGGAGGTACTAAAAAGTTTGTTATAAAGTTGCAGTAACTTAATACTAGCGCGGATTTCCACAACGGCGGATGTGGCACAGGTCGCGCAATAGCAAGCAACCGTTCAAAACCGAATTCCATGTCGTAATTCAAGGTTTTCTTTTCGTAAAACTCAAAGGAATGTTTACAAAAGAAATATTTATCGAAACAGAACAACAAAAACTATAAATGTTTGGTAGAAACGAACAATAACAACTTTTTCATCCATTTTCAACGGGATTCACCTCCGCGGCTATCTTCTGTGCTCTTTCCTGCCATTTCGTGCCTTTTTACTTTCGAGTCGATAATTTTCTGAGTGGGGTATTTTTGGACTTGGCAATTTTTGCGAGCTTTTCGTGCTTCTCTTCAGTCGGAAATTCTTTTATCGGATTCGACAGATATTCTTTTAGAGCCTGGACCTTGTCGGTGTTGCCTGAGGAGCATTAAAAAGCATTGAGTATTGCCTAAGCCTAAGCATTAATAAGCATTGGGTGATAATGATTTACACTTTATACTTCGTTGACTGGAATCAAAAGTGCTCAACAGCTTTTTGTCGTCGTATAGAAACCAGCGTCACATTCCGACCGCATAGTCGAGGGCTAGATGGCTCGACGACTCAACATGCTTCTTCCTCTCATGCTCACGGAGGCTTTTCAGAGTGGAGTATTGATTCATATTGCAGGCAAATCCATCCACCTCACTTGCATCTTCTACGTCTCCGGCAAAGATAATCCATCGTGCTGGTAAGGATGCCTGCGCAAAGTGGTATGATAAGGGTGTATAGTCACAAGCAAGTGATGGACAAGCCAGCTGCTTACGAGACATTAAAAGTGAGCATTAGGCATTTTCAAACGTGCTCCAAACAATTAATCTACAGAACCGCTAATCATGTATGAAGAAGAAAGCCGCAGAGGTGACACACGTTGAAAATGGATGAAAAAGTTGTTATTGTTCGTTTCTACCAAACATTTATAGTTTTTGTTGTTCTGTTTCGATAAATATTTCTTTTGTAAACATTCCTTTGAGTTTTACGAAAAGAAAACCTTGAATTACGACATGGAATTCGGTTTTGAACGGTTGCTTGCTATTGCGCGACCTGTGCCACATCCGCCGTTGTGGAAATCCGCGCTAGTTAACTTAATGCCCGTCCCTCGCCCCAAACCTCCCATCCCCAATTTGACCTGCTCGCTGCAGCTATTACCTGTGCGTGTTTCTTTTGCAGTTCTGTCTCCCCTCCATCCCCCCTCGGGCTCCCCTCCTCGCACAAAAAGTGAGCAGCCAGGCATGCTTTCTCGACCATTTTCCCTTTCATCTAAAGGGCTTAAAGGGAATGGGGCGCTCTGGCAGCAGCAGCAGCAGACAATCGGCTTCATCTCTCCCCCACGGCCACATTTTATCTGGGGGAAAACTCTCCGTTTAGGCAGTCGAGAGGCCATACGCTGTTTCGAGGAATGGTGAGGCGAGATTTTGATGGGCGAGGGTTTCCGTTTTGGACAAAGGGGTTGTGACGCAGTGATGGGTTGAAATATGAGTTTCTTCGCTGTTTTCAGGCCAATCTCTGGGGTCGATCTTGGGTTGTCAGGGAGATCTTTTCCCCAAGAATCGCTGTTCGTCTTTAGACAAAGCAATTTTAGGCACTGCCTAATCGATTTGAATAAAGTATAGCGTGGCGCCTGATCGGAAATACTTTTAATATCGTTTCACTAAATTGGGGTGACGGCAGATTTCAATCAAGCTATTTTATCTGATTTCATTTTATTGTTTCCCCGGGAATCCCTGCTCATTTTTAGGTTCAAGCGCTTCCTAATCGATTATGACGCGTCGCGACACCTTCGACATGGCGCCTGATCGGAAATACTTTTTTTGGGTGCTTTCACTAATTAGAGCTGACGACAATCGTCAATCAGGCGAATTTTAGCAGGTTTACATTTTAACTTAACTAGGAAGTGAGTTTTTTACAGCTTTTCTTTTAGCTAATTAGAACAACGTAGTGCCATTTGAAACACTTTCACGTTCCCCAATTCCGGAACCCCCAATTTCCACGAGCCACTCGATGACCAGGGCACACACCCCAAAAAAGGTTGCTTGCAAAATGGAGGGCCGCAGTGCAAATGGGCCCTCATTTCGTCAGCAGCTTCGAGCCGGCCAACTCATCTGAATGGCCGTCTTTTCATTATTGCCCTCATTGGGAAGCGGGTTGCATCAGAGGATTGACGGATCGTGCAGTGTGAAAAGCCGTGGGGATGTGCAAATATGAAAGTGGTGGAATGTTGAAGGGGGGGAATAGTTCGATGATCAGCCGGAGAAGTAGCGCTGTATAGCGGTGACCATTTGGGGAAAATTGGGTTCATTATGGAATCATTAGATTCGTTAGATCAAGGTTCATTAGACTTCAGCCTTTTCCAGAGAATCCCACCGAAACCCATCGTTTTGGCCAAGGTCCAAAAACATTACTCTGGAAACCTGACAGTCCCCGGGGGACCGAAATACCCCAACTGCCCTGTTGGCCGATCCACATCGCCCTCTTACCCACTCCTCCTTCTTCTTCTCCCGGTTTGTGCCGTCGAATCCTCGTGTGGAGGATCATGTGGTCAAAAACATTGGAGACTGTGTTCCCGGCCCGGGGGTCAGCTGGCTCTCTTTTCGTGTCCCTCTTCCCGTCGCCGCTGCCCCGATTTCTTGGCGTTTTCCAGAAACCGAAAAAGGTTTTCACAACTGGCCCTCCTCAACTCGTGTGTGTGATGCTGTTTGCCAAGGTGTGCACGTGTTGATCTTGGCGCCCGGGAACTGGTTAAGGTCAACATAGCGCGTGATAAAGCTAATTTTTAGGGGTTAGTCAATGTTTAAGCTGCTTCAGACTTTTCCAAGGCATCCTCCCACTCTGGGACAAAAAGCAAAATCGTTTGCAGCGGGTAGGGTTTGAACCCTGGCCTTGTGGTTGGGAAGCGAGCCTGTTACCGTTTAGCTAGATGAAAAATTAGCTTTTTCTTAAAAATATTAGAATTTTATGCTTTTCAAATATCTAAATCTAGCTTTACCCCCCCAAAATCAGACCACCCACGCGCACGCACACGCCACGAAACGACACGACACACGGTTCCGGGTAGTTTGGACGCGATGATTGACAGGTATTTTGGAGCCGGCGTGCCACCAGAAGCATCATTGGAATCTGGCCAGCCTCACAGCCGGCTGGCTTACAAATTACATCACCACACAAAATCAGGGCTCTGATTGGCTACGAAATACGCGGAGTTTAGTGTTCTGTAAAAATAGCAATGTTGGATGTGGTTTGATCGTGGGAACCGGAAGGGCTAGGCGGTCAGAAATCGGAGGAAAATCGAAGCGGCAAAAATGGGTGGAAAACGAATTTGTAGTGTCGATAGGAGCGCTTTTAAAACAATCTCAATTTCTGAACGCTAGGAGCTTGCTGGGTTCCCAAGCGCTGCGTCGTGAAAGCCCACAGCTCCCAGATCCCAGCCTAGGTTTTGAAGCTCTAGCTCACGGACGGAAATTCGAAAATGTGAGCTTGGAGTTGAGTTCGTTCTCCGCTTTCATCCGGACTGCAAAAAGTTTCTAAAGGGAGTGGAACCGAAGTGGCGCGTTGCGTCGGCGTCGCGCTAGCTCCCAAAGCTCTGGGCTCCTACCTTTGACTCCGGAAGCGGTTTTTAGATTTTGCAAACGCGGCGCTGAGGGGACTGACTTTCACGCGTCGCGCTTGCGTCGCGTCTAGTTGCGAAATGCCTGCTTCGAATTGAACAATCTTCGCGGTACTTCGATGTGAAAGGGATCAAAATTGTTGAAATCTTGAAACTGAAGTTCTAGGATCTTTTGAAAGGTTTTAAAGTTTTTGATATTTTTATCTGCTCTGCTATGTGTTTTCGCTGTTTACCCAAAATCCCTCACTATCAGCCACAGCTCCTTCAGCTACGCGGCAATACACAACCCCCCCTGCTGTTGCCTGTGCTTTGGCCGGAAGTCCAGTTATTGTCTTTTTTGTATATTTTGACCGTGTTCTCCGCTGATTGACAGTTGTTAGAAGGGCCCCCAATAAGGATACGTTTGTGCGTCACTCTGTCTGTCCGTATGTGCGTCTATTTGCCAGGCTTCGTCAGAAATCGACACCCCCTATCCAACGCCCGCGGGTCCTTATCTCGCATATTAGGAGGCAAGGGAAATATTTCCCGGTTTTTTCTGTGTTTGTTCGACCCCCGGGGGCCGAGATGGCCATCCTGATAAGGGAGGGGGATGTTGAATTTTTGGACGAGCAGTTCAACAACAACAAAACGGTCAGAATCTGGGGGAATTTGTGACTGTAATAATTACGTGGCGGATTGGAGAGCTGATTTTTGAAATATGATTGAAAAGCTTATTACAATTAATTTAAACATCAGAAAACAAAGTAGGCTAGCAAATATTCTTTAGAAAAACTGGTTAAATCGTGATTAAAACCGTATTTGAGATATCAGGCCGGCTCGGGGACCATCGCGGAAAAGCTTTGTTTTCACGCTGGATACTTCAAATGTTCCTGAACATCTGAATCAGGGCAGGCTAGCCAGAACCTTTGGGAAAACGCGCAAATTTGTACTTTTAAAGCGATCGAAAGTCGGGACAGGCTAGAAGTGATCGAACAGTTGGAGAGCCTGTACAATCCGGAATTTTAGAAATCCTTCCGAAACACATCCATACAAGGCATGCTAGCAGAGATTCCTTGGGAATTAATCTTTTCTCTAGATCCTACCCATTTTCTCGGGTCCCGCATTCCGTTAAAAAATGTCCTGCAGCTTTTAATTAGTCTAAAACCTATTAAAAATCGAAGCTCTCCAATTTTACAGAATTTTTCCATTTTCACCCCCCGATTCCCCGGTACTTCATTCTTGGTCGGGGCTGGAGAAAGCGGGGTGGAGTGCTCTGTGGCCTGTATCTCCTCTAGCAATCAATCCATTCGCCCATCTAGGGGAAAGACGGACGGACAGACAGACAAACGGACAGACATACACACGGACAGACGGACAGAGAAAGTCGGGGCAACCGCAAGAAATGTCCCGGACATGCCGCTCGGCTGCCCACGCCGGAAAAGTGCCGCCGGTGGAAACGGTAGGTGGCCTTGGGCCGCGGGAAGATCAAGAATTAGCTTGAGATTTGATGCAGGTTTAGCGGTACGCGCTAGAAAATTTATAGTTTAATTCGGTTTAATCGTACACGCGATGTAATGTTCTAGGCATCTCGCGCGGAGGAACGCGGGGCTTTGACCGTATACGCAATGCAATTTTTATACCTAAACGTTAAGCGTACGCAGCGCGTTTATCCGTACACGCAATGTTATTCCCTGGGCCCGGTCCGCAACGCATACGCAACGCGTTGACTCGGTAAAATCTGCCCTGGCGTCGTGGTGAATTGGTTAAGCTCTCGCGCCATAATCTCGCTACCCGGGTTCGACCCCCATCCAGTGCAAAACTTTTTGCTTTTTGGCTAATCAGTATTATTTCAGGTTTGGTAATTTTTGCCCTGTTAGTTTTCCTATTTCAAAAGACTATTATTTTTCCGAATCCGCATGACTCGCCGGCTTGTGACTAACCCGGAAAATATTAGCGTGGGGGATAAAAATATTTCACGAATTTCCCAATATCCCTCGGATTTACGATGACCATCCATTTCCCCCCTTCTGCTGTTTGTGCAGCTTTTCCCCGCGCCGAATTTCAACATGCATTTTGCGAGGTCTATTTTTGGGTGGTGGGCCAGTCATGGCTATTTCTCCGCGATTATGCATCGATTCTGGGTCAACACCAGGTAGCAGAAGCGGCACAGAGTGGCTAATTGGACAATACCCACGCTGGGCACAATATTTTTTTTTGGCCGTCAGTGCGTTTTGGGCTCAGAGATGACGGGCGTGGGGGAGTACGTGCGACAACGTTTACGCGTCCACTACTCCTAAATATAGCCGAAATACCGTGAAAATAGATTGTTATTTGGAGCTGATCTCGGCTAGCAAAAAGCAAACGGAAAAATGGAAAACGTAGTGGTGATTTTAAAGGGGTTGGAAGCCATCTGGAGGCGCTTTAACTGGGGTATCTAGCAGAGATCCTTGACATGGTGATCTGGTGGTTCTAGTGATTTACACGGGCTATCTAGCAAAGATTCTTGAGGATTTGAAAGGATTTTCGACAATTTATCACAAATGGTTGCGGGATTCTTGGTGAATTACTGAAGATTTACGTATTTTGATGGTTTTTGGATCTTTTTATATTGTGAAGGATATTTTTCGATAGCGTTGTCTTTCTGATCCCTTTAATCTTGCCACCTAATATTGAAGAATTTAGGCTCGACTTTTCCCGAGAACCCCCCGTCTAGATAACGAGCCATTTCCGAATTATCCCTATTTACACCCTCCCACCCTCGCCACCCCCCAGTTACAATTAACGAGGTGTGGGTGGTTCGGTGACCACTCAGGATGTGGGGGTGGAGTAGAGAAAGAGAGTGAGAGAGAGCGAGATAGAGACCTAATAATTTCTGCCGTTCCCTTTGTTTTTATGGGCAGCCAAAGACCCCTCAAAGGATCCGGTTGGCCCGGAAACGGTCACAAATTTTCAATGGAAAGCTCAGAATTCAATCCCGGGAATGGCCACGGGATTTGGGAAAAAATTTGAATGAATTGACCAGTGAGCAATAGCCATATTAGGGCTTTTCGAGAGATTTTGGATTATTAAAGAGGTCTGGAAAACAAACACAATTATTTTAAGAGAACCTCCAGTTTGGAATTTGCGAAGAGCCTCCAGTAGATGGGAGCTGTTTGGCTTGAAATTTTTATGCGTCGCGTTTGCGTCGCGACCTTTAGCTCCAGGCTCCCAGCCCCCGGTTCCGATTTCGGTATCATAGACTTCAAGGGAGGAGCTCGGAGCCAGGAGCTGTGTGGGGGCTTGGAGCTAAATAAAAAGAGCTCTCGGGAGAGGCGACGTAGCAAAATTCCGCGAAAGAATCGGGGTCGCATAGCGCTCGCCCCGCGGTCGATCTCGAATTTTCCAGAGATTTTCTAGTTTTTCGAATTGTTAAAAATCACCAAGCAAGTCACCCTTAAAAAACTACCGTATCTAATAGTTTTTTCTTCCGAAGCCCTTTAACAGCCCTTTTTCCACTCCCCCTGTTTTTTTTACGCGGCTGCAAAATTTTGCGGGTCGGTGCGTGTGGGCCGATAATGGCAAGGCTGGCACGGCTCGGACGGACAGCTCATCAAAACCCCCAGTCGACGACTACGCGGGCTACACTCGAACGAACGGATGGTGCGGATTGGATGGTGGTGTAGTGGTGCAGGAGTATGGGCTCGCAATGATTTTTGTGGATTACAGGAAGCATGACAGTGCCGCTGACGCATCTTCTCAATTTTTAAAGGTCTCAGAAGGCCGGAATTTCGCGAAAAATGTTTCTGGTGACGGTGGTTGGCTTCCCAGTACCTTTAGCCGGTCACAGACTACGGAAACACCTATTTACACCGTCCCCCAGTCGGTCGATCGGCTATAATCTGGATGGCTTCTGGAGAAAAGGCTCTTTTTTAAGTTCAGGATTAGGGTTGAATGAGTCTGCTCGCTAATCCGAACGACCGGCTAAGCGGGATGGTCCTTTAGAAAAATTGTACCGGTGGATTTCCGGATAATCCCGTTTTCCAGGGTCACATGAAGCATTAATAAAAACGCTGTGACGGAAGCAAGGAGTCTTTCTCTCTCGCCCTCTCGCTCTTTGGCTCTCTCGCTCTCACGCTCTATATAGATGTTCTAACTAAGATTAATTGCCACCAAACTCCGTTTTCCTTTCCTAAGAAAAGCGTGGGACGCACCCGACCCTACCGTCCCAAAATGGAGCGCCCCGTAGTAGGTATAGGGCCGTAAATAGGTGCCACACGGACCCGCCGCCTCGGCTTTTCGTGCCTAATTGCCCGTCGTACTCGGAAAGAGAGTATTTTGGGCGATGTCTGCAATTAGTAGTGAGTGTCTGGGAAGTATAATAGCAAGACCGAAATGCCAACTATGTTTTCTCAGGTCAACTTGGGAACGGCTGGCGTAATTGCACCTGAAGTTGCAAGTTTGTGACTTCCAGGGAGGAGAGAGAGAGAGAGAGAGAAGGAGAGAGAGAGAAGGAGAGAGAGGGGATGAGAGGGACAGAGAGAGACGGAGAGAGATATTCGAACTTCCGCTCACACCCCCAGGTTTCGCTTCATAGTACGATATTTACAATGATGTGCCATTGCCTGGGGAGTGGTCTGGTTGTGGTGACGAGTCGACCGAAAAATATCTCTAATTGCTGAATCACCCACAGATCACCCAGTCAGCCCTCGCGAAACGGTGAAATCATCGATTTTTTTGCGGCTATTTTCCCCGGTGCGTTCGCTATATTTGCGCTTTCGACCCCGAGACTGGATTACGTGGGCAGGTCAGGGAATTGGGAACAGAAAAAGGAGTGCCGAAAAAACTAGGAAAATACGTGATTTTAAAGAGATTAGGAGTCGAACTCAAAGAATTTCTGGTAGCCGTCATTTCTCTCTCTCTTTGTCTCTCTCTCCCACTCGCTCTCTCGCCCGGCGGCAACGCGCCCGCAACGCGTTCACTCCGTCCTGTGTTGATTGTAATAGATCTGAAAAATCACGTCCACTTTGAAAAACCTCCGTCTCTCCGGACACATTTCCACCCAAGCCCCAACTCCAGGCTGAAGCCGATTATGCAAATTTGCTGGGGCTCCGATGCTGGGGACTCTTGCACGTAGCCCAGCTTCCGGTGTGAGTTTTGGCAAGCTTCCAGGGTGACCAGAATTTCGATTATTTTCTACGATTTTTTCTTGAACTCCATCAGCTTCCTCCGAGCTTTTATTCCGATTTTTTTTCGTTCGTTCCGTTGGATTGTATTTTTTATTTTAGCACCTGTCCCAATTAATGCGCTTGTTTTCAGAGATCCGATTTTTGAGATGAGACTGAGATAGAGGGAGAGAGAGAGAGAGAGAGAGAGAGAGCAAGTTTCTCCCTCCGTTCTGTCGAGGTTAATGGAATCCCGCGATTCAAGATTCCCGCTCCTTTCCCGGGCAAAAAACGAGGCGAAAACGCGGAAAAACCAAATTCTAATATTCAATCAACCCCTCGCGGGCCTGGGCAGGGAGACGCAATGCATTTTTGATCGAGCCCGAGGGCACACATACACACGCAAATGGACCAGCACACGCATGGATTTGCTGACCAGGAGGGGAGGATAGGCCTTTTTGCAGGGTTCATTCAGCCCTTCATTGCCCCTTTCATCGTCTGAAAATATAAATTTAGAAAGGAGCATGAAAACACAGAAGATTTGTGCTATTTTTAATCGAGACTTACGGTGTCAAAACGCTTAAAATTTGCGAACTAATTCTTCCCAGCCCCTTAAAAGTTCCAAAATGATCTCTGCTAGCCACCCAGCAGCAACCAGTTGTTTTCCAGCTCTCTATAGTCTCAATCGGTGATCAGGGGCCACAAAATGGAGTGGTGTGCTGGCCACAGATGCCCTTTTGGCTGCGGGTCTCTTTCTGGGGCTTTTCCTGAAGAGGGCAGGTGTGTTTGTGAAAGAAGAAGCCGATACGAGGAGAAGCTGAGAAAAACAAAAAGAAGCCCGGGCAATGAGACCCCCTCCCCAATAACATGCAAACAAAAACAGCCGTTTCGGGAAGAGAGAGGATGTTTCACCTTTCCCACGGCTTATTAGTATACGGTGTTGAAATGGGCTGGGGGTTGGTGTGGAAAGGTGTAGCTTGTAGCTTTTAGCTTCTGGTGGCTCTGTTTCTTCCTGCCTGGACGTACTCTCTCGCTCTCGCTCTCTAGATCTCTCTCACCGTCTCTCTCTCGCTCTCTCTTTCTCTTTCTCTCTCCTAAAGTATAGCAAATTACCGTAACCCGCCTAAAAATACCGGAAAAGCAATTTTTTACGATCAGCCCAACACGGCCCCATAAAATTTTTACACTTTTCCACTCCAAAATAGTACTTTCCGCCCAGATCGCGATCGCTATGCGACCCTAAACATTTTAGGTTCATCCGGATTAGTTCTGGCCCGGGTTTCGGCCGGTTTCTGGCACCGTAAAATCTCAAAAATGACATTTTGGGTCAACACGATTTTGCAACCACCAACAACGGGACCATAACGGCCATAAAATTTGATCATAAAGTATAACAGCTAGCACACCCACACATCAACTTTTCGAGGCTCAAAAATCACACGTATTCGGGGGTAATTTAGGGCAGGTGGAATTTGGAAAGTTGCGGAATTGTGCGGGTCGGGCAGGTGTGATTGCATTTGTTCGGAGGAGAGTGAGAGAGGGAGAGAGAGCGAGAGCGAAGGAGAGTGAGAGCGACGATCAGAGCAAAGGAAAAAGAAATTAGAGAAAAATCGAGGGGTCAATTGGAGTCCGGCGGAACACGTCGACAGAAATAGCCAAAAAATCTCGCCATTTGCGGGTTATTTCGGGCCTATCCCGACCGATTCATCCTATTTTTGGTGGGGAAACGAGCAGAGATCATTTGTGGGAAATTTAGAGCTAAAAATGGCCCAAAAACTAGGTTCTTTGCCCGAGGATTTTTAAAATTTTCTTTTAATGCTTTTTTTGGTGGCACTAGCTGGCTTCATTCGAGAAATGCTGTATGAGCTAAAAATTCCCCGAAAGCTTCTATTTTCAGCCCAAAAGCTACACGCTCTCCCACGCCGTCAGAATTTGATTTCCAGACTTTCGAAAAATCCAGCCGCCGCGATTCAAGGTGTCACCAAGCCATTTTTGAAGTCTGTCTCCGCACGTGCCCAAGAGGAGGCCGGAATTGAATAAAATTCGGAAAAGCCGCCGCACTACGTAGAAATCCGTTTACGCCCACCGGCGTCTGGAAAATTCAGGTGTAAAGATGCCAAAAGCGGAATAGGAAATTTTTCTGGAATTTTTCAGGTGGCACTCTCTCTTTAACGGCTCCCGGAAGCCGGAAAAATTTTTCGGGCTGATCTTCTAGCAGTCCAGCCTTCTCCAGTCTTCAGCCCGCAACGGGCTTGGCATGGTGCCGGAAAGCGGAAAAGTCGAGATTTTTGCCTTCAAGCGTCCTTTAAAGGCAAAATCCGAGGATTCAAGAGGCCTGGATGACGGGAAAATTTTATGCGACGTTTTCAAGCAGTACAGAGGGGCCCAGCGAACTTGGTAACCAGCCAAAGCCCTGAAAAGTTGAGTTTTTAGCGCTCATATGTCGTTTTCCGGTCCAAATTCTTGCTTTGCTCGTCGCAGCGTTCTACCGGGTGCAATTTTTCGAAAGTTCCGTTCAACTCCTATCGACGCTTAAGCCCAAAGTTATACAGTTCACCAAACCGGAATCACTGGCTGACAATGCTGATGCTGCTGCCAGCGCCTAGCTGATCATCCCCCATTTGGGCGGTGGAGGGGCCCGAAAAAAATTCCGCTCTCTGTGTAACGAGGAAAAAACGGAATGTGACCGGTTTGCAGCTTTCCCCCTCTGCTCTGCAAGGTTTTACTACTGCAAGCACACAGCCCCCGCTATTGGCCATTTTGGGCCATTTTTAGGATTTTCAGAGGCTCAAAAAAGGACTCTCCGAATCTCCCCCGGAAACCCGGGAAAAAGCCAAAATGTGTGGGCAGATCGACGGCACAGCGGGGTGCCATGATCCCTTTAATAAAGTTTCATAGAATCCGCCAATTTTAAAGCCGGCGATTTTTGATGAAAATTTCCCCTGGACTGGCTTTTGGTGCCGAACGGAGGCGTGGATAGTCTAGAGCGGCTTTCAATTTTGAACGGGGTTTGAAAGCCCGAATTTTGATGGCCTTTTTGCAGCCAAAAAAGCGGCTTGTGCTCTTTGAACGCCGCAGAAAAGCCGGGAAAACCGAAAAAAGATGTCTGGTGGATTTTAAAGGAGCGTTGAAGTCGAAGAGAAGGTTGGAAAAGACCCATGCTAATGGCAAAGCTCCTAAATATTTGAGAAAGGCAAATTTTGATGGGGTAGAATCTAAAATTACCTGATATTTTGTAGGTTTCTTGGGAATTCGGTTATTTTAATTATTTAAAGCCATCAGAACCCATAAAATTCGCCAAACATTGTAGGATCCGCAAATGCAAATAAGAAGCAAAAAAAATGGCTCTATCCTAATAGCGGGGACCATAGAAAATATCGGGTACCATAGAAAATATCGGGTACCATAGAAAATATCGGGTACCATAAAAAATATCGGGTACCATAAAAAATATCGGGTACCATAAAAAATATCGGGGACCTTGCGAAATATCGGGGACCGAACGCGAATATCGGGGACTTTAAAATCGGCCATATAGGCCAAAATTTCGGCCGATCAATATCGTGGACTTTAAAATTTGGACTCGGGCCGGGCTATGGTCCACGATATTGACCGATACGAAAAGCACCGGAAATTGCCGGAAAACGCCTGCTAAAGCTTGCCAAGGGCGATTCACTGGCTTCCCAAGCGCCAGGGGCTACAGAGAGGCTTACCGTGCTATCTTCCTCGGAACTTTAATGTCTGGGGTGACTTAACGCTGATGGCGAGGTGATCGTTCTTTGAGCTACAACACTCCACATAAATTTGTAGGCGGCCCCAATGTTTTGCCTAGGGAAATTGCCAGTCATTATAGCGCTTTGACTCAAATTACTAAATACGAGTTCGGGTTGGTGAAGCTCAAAAAAAACTTGTTAGTTTTTTTACGAAACCACCCCTGAATTTTTAAAAAATCATTTTTTTGAAAATAACTATGGGCCGTTCCACAAAGATATGTAGGCAGGACCAATTTTTTTCGCGATTTCCGGTTTCTGCATCATTTTTTCACCTCGAAAAGCATCGGGGATGGTTGCTGGTGGTGCTCTTGCTTCAGAAATTCTTTTTCGCAGGGCAGGCATCAAAAATGGCATTTTCGTGGCATCAAAAATGGTCTGTGGACGGGTTCGTTTTAGCGAAGTGAACGATAATTTCGCCGTGTTATCGAGCGGATGTGCTCCAGAGGAGCCTTCCGACCGGTAGCAGATGCAACTCAAAACTCAATTGCGCATTTAAAACGCAAAACTCCCTGGACTTTTTCGTGAGCGCATCGTACCCCCGGCGTAACATGGAGCTAAATTCTGCTTCTGAGGTCATGTTAGGCGATTTCAAACTCGGTTTGTGTTGTAACATCGTCACATGACCTGTACGGATCCGTACGTAACGCATCGAGCTCGAACCCGCACGAACGTTAAGCCGGCAATTTCCCACTGGCAATTTCCCTAGGCAAAACATTGGGGCCGCCTACAAATTTATGTGGAGTGTTGTAGCTCAAAGAACGATCACCTCGCCATCAGCGTTAAGTCACCCCAGACAGTAAAGTTCCGAGGAAGATAGCACGGTAAGCCTCTCTGTAGCCCCTGGCGCTTGGGAAGCCAGTGAATCGCCCTTGGCAAGCTTTAGCAGGCGTTTTCCGGCAATTTCCGGTGCTTTTCGTATCGGTCAATATCGTGGACCATAGCCCGGCCCGAGTCCAAATTTTAAAGTCCACGATATTGATCGGCCGAAATTTTGGCCTATATGGCCGATTTTAAAGTCCCCGATATTCGCGTTCGGTCCCCGATATTTCGCAAGGTCCCCGATATTTTTTATGGTACCCGATATTTTTTATGGTACCCGATATTTTTTATGGTACCCGATATTTTCTATGGTACCCGATATTTTCTATGGTACCCGATATTTTCTATGGTCCCCGCTATTAGGATAGAGCCAAAAAAATAGACTAATTTGGGCTCAAAAATTGGGATTAAAAATTCCAGAAATCAAAAATTGACATTAGACCGTGTTTAGGATAGAAATGGAACCGGAAACGAATCGGAAACGCTTCATTATGAAAATCTAGATTTTTAGAGGTTTTTTTATCGTTCTGTTGCCTTTATAAGCTATTTACCGTAATCTTCCACCTCTTCAAGTTATCCTAAAAAACGTAGTCAACTCCCAAATCATAAAAACGCCAGTTAGACTATCATATTCATGACTCAGCTATGCAAGTAATTTCTGTTGCATCAGCGTACCGGGCTTCAGCCCCAAGTCAGTCTCTGTATCCGGTGCTGCTGATGAGTCAGCCATCCCGATCGGCCCACTCATCAGCCCTTCCCTTCCCTCCCCTCAACGGGTTACGTCATGAAAACGGGCTGGAAGCCTGGAAGCTACGAAGCGATACGAAGAACGAAGCGGATCGTGACGAAAAAGTTGGAAACTTTCGAAGAATTTTGTGATTTCTGATCACAATCTTTTCTAAATTCTACCTCAAATAAACGTGTGAAACTACGATAATATTACTTAAAATTGTTTTCAAAACCACTTAAGGCTATAATCAAAATGGGTAAAAACAAAAGATTTTGCCACGGACGGGTCGAACTCGGGCCTTGCGGGTGAGAAGCGAGAGCTTTACCAATTAGCCACATGGTGAAAACGCGGATCGGTGGATTTTAGGATTTTCTCACGTTTCTTTTGCGTCGGTTTTTTCATATTAGCTTTGCGGCCCGTAATCCATAAGACTCTAGCTTTCGCGTCCCTTTAAAGGTAGAAAACACCGGAAACCAACTATTATTTGCCCTTTCCTAATAATCAACCCGTTGCCCTATTGTTGCCCTTTGTTGAAGCGGGTTGAAGCGACTATTGGCATAGTTTTTGGGGGGCTGGGTTTCGTGTTGAGACCTGGGGGGGCCAGCCTCCAGCCACAAGGGCGGAGAACTGTCATAAAAACAGGGCTATCGCGGCCAAAATAAACAACATGCCCCCAAAAAGAGACGGGGGCCTGTTCTTTGGTCTACATGGTTAAAAGTTATAATTATACATAAATAAGGTTATTACGGGAATATTAAGGTACTAAGATAACCTTAAATAATTGGGCAAACGAGCAGAGATTCTTTAGGATTTTTGCCACTGGATTGAAACGTCAATTTCGACGATTTATTGCGATATATCTAGCAGACTAGCAGAGATTATTTGGGGGGAAATTGGGCGAATCGAAATTCAAAATGGGGAATTACAGATTTTGAGGATTGGGAGTGCTAGCAGAGATTTTTTAGGAATTTCGTAAGGTTTTTTTTAAGATGTCGGACATTTTTTACACTTCTAGCCAAGTTAAGGGCAATTCTAGCAGCAATTCTTTGGGAATTTGAAGGCGAGAGGTTCAAAATGCGATTCCAACTGATTTTCGAGGCAACTAACAGAGATTTTTAGGAATTTCTAGCGGATTCTGTGGTATTTCAGACGTTTTCCAATTTCTAGCTGATTTCCGCGGCAGGCTAACAGTGATTTTTAGAGCTTCAAGCATCGGCCACTTCGAATTTTTGTATCCCAGGCGTAGCGTTTCGTAGCCAGAAAATTCCTGAAAGCCGGCGACTTTCGAAAAAGCCGTAAACTTCGAAAGAATGCGCCCTGGGGGGTGGGGTTTTCGTATGAATTTGCAAGAATGGTCCGATTAGCCCGGTCTACCCCTTCGAAACGAGGCGAAGACGATTCGAAAATCGTTTGTTCTCGAGTCTCAGGTCAACGGCGAAGATTTTCGACTAGGAGAAGAGGGAGCATGAGATTTGAGAGTGTTTGAGGGGCAAAGGGAGCAAGAGATCACGCTTCTAGAGAGGACCTAGAAACCTTAAGAAACTGGGGGAGCTGCTCTAAAAGCGGCTAGAGAGTGTGGAGGAACGGAGGGACGGGGCTAAAAAGATACCAAGAGACAGGGGAGAGGAGGGAGACACAGACAAAGCGTCCAGAGAGAGCCGCAGACACACAGACGGACACACACGGACAGACATTGTTTGTGCCTAAGCCCCGCCCCCAAAAGGCGTCTCGTATATAGGGGCGAACCCCCCGGGGGACAGACCAGCCCTCACATTGCCCTCTCTCCCCCCTGTCGTCGTGTTCATCTACTACTGGCTAGCCCCCTTTAATGGGTGGCTTCCATTAGTGCACACACAGCGGGGGAGGGGCGAAGGCTCGTAACAGTTCGATATTCCTGGTTGCGATACACTTACCACCAATCCGATACTACTACTGGATGCACCGGAATTCGATACCTTGTCTGTACATACCACCGGATTTTACACCGACTGCTGCCGCCTTTCCCATCAAGCTCGAGCAGTTCGGGACGTGCTGATCAGATTTTGATCAAGGTTGGTGTTTAGAGGATTTTTGTCTTTTTATCGATTGATTTCGTCTAA
This sequence comes from Mesorhabditis spiculigera, assembly GCA_958295435.1. NCBI lineage: Eukaryota > Metazoa > Nematoda > Chromadorea > Rhabditida > Rhabditidae > Mesorhabditis > Mesorhabditis spiculigera. Next base: position 699,528 of record CATQJA010002637.1, read on the forward strand.
GCTTAGGCTTAGGCTTAGTTTAAGCTTAGCTTGACTTAACTTTTAACTTTTAATGAGAAACCCCCAATTATCGATTTTTTTTTCAGCCTCGCCACCTCAACTCCACCTAAAAACCGGAAGTCTCCTGCCCATTCTGCCAGATGCGCAGCAGAAGCCGCCGCGGCCCCGCCACAGAAGCAGAAGAAGCCCCACCTCTCAATTTTTAAGAAGACGCCAACCTCGTGCTCCAAGAAGAAGTCGTGCCTTATGACCTTCTAGGTATCTTCACACTCCTCTTTTACCTCTTGCTCAATCCCTCCTCCCAAGCCCCTTTATCCTCTGACCACCTCGAAGGCGTCGTGCAGGTGGGTCGGGCAGTCCGGCCAGTCACTTCCGGTCATACGGTGGACCAAATGGAAGCCCCCGGTTGGCGGCCTGTCCCACCTCGGACCCTAGAAATGGTGTCCTCTCTACCCTACCCTGGCCCGAACTTGTCGAACACGATGGCGACGTGGCGATGCGTGGGGGGAGCCACTCGGATTCCCGGTCATACGGTGGACCATATGGGATGATCGGCACAGGCCCGCAAGCATCGTCCGTACCAAGCTGTTCGCCTGTTCCGGTCCATTTAATGACTGGATACTTGCTTTAAAGGGCCGTTGAAAGCTAATCCATAGCTTTTGACGGTTGGTTCTGAAACCTTTTAAAGGACCCCCTAAAGCCAACTCCACACTCCCCTAGCTTCTTCTAGCTCTCGTTTTGCCCGGCTTCGGCTTCTGCGCCCACCTACTCCCCAGACTTTCCGGTCCCCGTAAAATCCGGTCCGCCCTCCCATTTTAAACTATAAAATATGGGTGTAAATCACTTCTTTTTTCTAGCTAGCCTAGCCCCCCGCTTTTTTGTATATTACCCGGTAAATTATTCGCCACTGATCCTCAGCCACCCCCCAAAAATTGACAAAAATTGGGATTTTTGTAAAAATGTACAAAAAAAGTGCTCATTTTGGAGCCGCGCCCACTGAAGTGTGTATCTACGAGTGTCATTTTGTTTCGATTGCATAGTCTTTCCACCCGAATTCCCAGCTCTACTCAACGATTTTTTTTGGATTCAAAAACCCCCCTTGTTACGGCCATGGATTGTTATCTCCTATTTTTTGGTATAACTTTTGCCTTAACAAAAATCCTGCTGTGCCTCTTTTTTCTGTAGTTGGTTGTAGTGCCCCTTTCCCCCTCCCCTTTTCTACCCTATTACGGTCTGTATTTTTTTACGGTCACTTACGGATATTCTCTCTCCCGGGGGGTCCCGCCACGCCCTGTCGGGCCCTACCGGTAAAAGCACTGAATAAAAATTGTGCTTTAGCTTTCTTGAAACTTGGAAATGCATGGCAAGATACAGGAGATTTTACAGAATACAACACACTTTTCTACAGATATATTGAATTTGAATCGTCTTGAACCGAAAAATTGAGCCAAAATTTGCGGTTTTCTACAATTTTTTAGTTTTTCTTAATTTTAAAATTCATAAAGATTATATATTATGTTTTCGAAGTATTTTAAAAAGACCAAAATTTCTAAATTTCTAAATAAAAATTTTTGGACCAAATGAGAGCAGCAAAATTCTAATTTTTGAAATTTTTTTGCGTTTCTAAACGTCTAAAAAGTCTTTAAACAAGGTTAAGATTATTTCAGCCTTACAAACTGGCATATTTTTTGTTTACAATACCATCAAATCGCCAAAAAGAATTTTTAAGGGCCACTGAGAACAAAAAAGATGCTAAAAATCGAATGAATAACCATAAATTTTCTTTGCAACAAGACTTAAGCGATCAGGCCAGCTAGCAGAGATCATTCAGGAATTTCCCAGGCCCTCCAAATTTCGTAAAAAGCATCAAAACAGAGATCTTGTGCCCGGTTTCGAAAGTCAAGCACTTTCGGGGGCCTGACTGATCGATTGGGTGCCGTTTCCAGAACAGCTGTGTTCTGGAAACGGCACCCAATCGATCAGTCAGGCCCCCGAAAGTGCTTGACTCATCCCCCAAAGGCTTCTCGAAAAAGCCCCTAACGACCGGAGATGTCGCGTGCAAACAAGTCGTTTTTCTGGAGTGCCGGTGGTCTCTCTCTCTCGCTCTCTCACTCTTTCTCTCTCTTTCTCTCACTCTCTCCACTAATCATCCCATTCGAGGTATTTTTTAGGGCGAGTTGTGACTTCGGAATTGGGGTTGTTTACGCGCCGGCAAATGTTTTTGGACCTGGAATGGCTTCAGGAATAAATTGGAGCCGAGTTACGTTGCGTAATCAATTGCGGCCCAGCGTCTGGTCGAGGTTTAGATATTTTTTTTTAGGGCACAACCCTTTTGAACATGAAATTGAGCTCCATTACGTTGCGTAATCGTTGGGTGGTTGGTTTCGGAATGATAGAGAGATTTTGATGAGCCCTAACTTTTTAAGCAAGACAACCAGATCAAATTAGGTTGCTTACAGGATTTGCATAAAGATTGGAAGGCGCACTAATGGATCAGAACGATTCTAAATGATTCTCTGCGGCTCCTAAAGCTCTGTTCGTCGTTTTTGGCAGTTTTTGGATGGTTTTTAAACCGTTTCAAACGCTAGACAATTTTCTTTAATGTTTCCAGGCGTGCTTAGGACTTTCAATGGTTCCAAAATGGTCTCTGCTAGCTTACCGGCCTTCGAAAGCTATTTCAGATTTTTCTAGGCGAGTTTTAGCCAGTTTTCCAGTCAAGATCCAGCCCCAGACACCCTTTTTGAATACCTACACCCCCACTCTTCTAGACACCCGCTTAAAAACGGTCCAATCATGGCCAGGAAGGTCACGTAGCACTCATTTATCGGCCTGTCTCGTGCTCAGCAAGGCCCAAAAACAGCAGGTGTTCGCAGGGTGCTGATGGCCGCCGGCTGTTGTGTGTGGCGAGGATTATTGCGTGAGTGGTGCAGCTGTACCATGCCTCTCTCTCTCTCTCTCTCTCTCTCTCTCTCTCTGTCTGTCTGCCTATAGGACTGTCGTGGACACAATGGATGGTCAAGGGTCCGAGGAGGATCGATTGGCCCACGCTTGGAATGGTGCCAAGTCAGGGGCCAACAAAGGGCCCATTGTGTATTTGGTGACCCGGAAATTGGAGATATGGTAATTTTAGAGGTACTGTAGCTCGTAAATCTTTTTGCAAGGTTACTGTAGGTTACGGTAGCGATTTTGGCAATTTTTCGAAGTTATTCCAGGGTTTCAGGTCCTAAAATACGGTATTTTGTCTCTTTTTCAGTACTACGATATCAGAAAATTACGTCAGGAATCGGAAAACCAATTTTTTCCCTTCGTTAACCTTAAAATCCAGCGATTTCCGTGTTTTCCTAGATGACGATATTTTCACGAAGCTTTTTTGATGTTTTGAATCTACTAAAAATTGCCCCTATTTTCGCCTCCGCTTACAAGGATACCTCCCCAGCTCGAAGTTCAACTTCGGTTAGCTAGATAGCGTATCAGATGCAGTTTTTCGCGCTGATCACGATCCCGATATTTATTTTTGCCCAAATCCATAGGAACACCATGAAAAATCATTTGAAATTTTTTATTGTGCATTTTTGCCTTTTTTGCCTGGCTGGGCGTGATCCGCCTCACGCGCTTCAAAGCCTCTTTCCAGAGGGAGGCTTCCATCGGTGGCATGGTGTAGTCGGCAAGTAGTTGGTCTACCAATCTAGGGGTCACTAGTTCTAGTCTTGCAGCTGACGACTTTTTTGCTTTTTGGATAAAAATTGCTGTGAAGGCCATATGGACGCCCAGTAATAAGATTTCTAGTTCTTTTTGGCCCATATGTCACCAAATGAAGTATTTTTGGCAACAACATAGCATCGTTCTAATAATGATTATCAGTAATTGTGCCATTAGAAATTCTCCTTCCTAGCTCGGAGCAGATAAAGCTAGACATAAAAATCGAGCGTAACCAAAGTCCAATAATTCCTTGTCGGAAACTCAAAACATTTTTGAGCGAGCACTACAATTAATGACGATGATTGACATGATGATTGACACCTCGATAATTCGAAATTTCGTTCACCGGAAAGAGTAAAACTGAACGTAAAATCGTAAGCGAACCGACAAACCAATGCAAAACCGATAAAAATCTTATTACTGGGAGTCTATATGGCCTCACAGCAATTTTTATCCAAAAAGCAAAAAAGTCGTCAGCTGCAAGACTCGAACTAGTAACCCCTAGATTGGTAGACCAATTACTTGCCGACTACACCATGCCACCGATGGATGCCTCCCTCTGGAAAGAGGCTTTGAAGCGCGTGAGGCGGATCCCGCTCAGCCAGGCAAAAAATGCACAATGTTTCAAATGATTTTTCATGGTGTTCCTATGGATTTGGGCAAAAATAAATATCGGGATCGTGATCAGCGCGAAAAACTGCATCTGATACGCTATCTAGCCAACCGAAGCTGAACTTCGAGCTGGGGAGGTATCCTTGTTAGTTAAGGCCGCCCAATTACCATCTGGGGGTGGCCAGAGTTCAGGGCGTCTCGAGTTGCCCTTCGTACTCCCTCTGGCCGCCGCCGCCACACCCCGGTAAACATGCTAGGTGTTTTTGCGCTTTCGGCCCCGCCGAAGGGCTTGGAATTGAGGATGGGGGGGGCTTTAAAGGGACACGGAAATCGCTCTCTCTCTCTCTCTCTCTCTCTCTCTCTCTCTCTCTCTATCTCTCCCTTTCACTTCCCTATCCCTTTAAAACTCCCCCTAGACCGTTCCACCCCAACGCCCAGCCCTTATTTTGCATCATTCCCTCCATCCTACCATCGACCTACTCTACGCAACGAGAGTGCGTGCTTTCCTGGAGACCCAGAGAAGCAGAGTGGAAAATTGTTTAGAGGAACGGCGCGTAGGCCAGCACAAACATCCCACGCGCACCAGGGGACCGCGTGTAAGCGCCCCCGAGGCTTTTCGATTCCCCCTAGATTCCTCTTGGGAGAGAGAGAGAGAGACGGAGAGACAGACAGACAGAGTCTAAGATCTGTCGATATACGGTCACGCGCCGCATCGATCGACCCTGAGGGGGGCTGCGCGCTGCGGGGTATGGGAGGAGATCTTTGGATTGGAGAGAGGGAGAGAGAGAGAGAGCCGTGTCGATCTGCCTCAAAAATGGTACCAGCTGGCCCCTGGAGGCACCTTGGCTGGGTGCCAACCAAGCCCATAAAGCCGTGAGGAAGTGACCGAGGCCGTAGGGGAAGCTAGCAGGGATCATTTGAGAATTTTTGTATTCCTCGATTTTTCGAAAAAATCTTTCTTAAAAAATCTTTTTTTTCGGAAGCCTTTAGGGAATCAGAATTTTAGACCCTGTACGTTTCAAACGGTTTTAGCCAAAACCGCAATCGTTGGCAAGGCAAGCTAGCAGAGATCTTTTAGGAGAATACAAAAAGACGCGGCAGCCTAGCAAAGCTGCTTTAAGATTTCCGCCTGTGTCATTTTTACAAGGATTCTCCTAATCGCCCTCACCTCCCAACAGAATGCCCGTTTTTTTGTTGCCACTCGTACTGGTTAGAGGCCTAGGGTGTGGAGGTCAATTTGCCTAACACCTGCCCCTCACCCCCCGAGAGTTCAGCTAGATGTGTGTGTTCATCTACTCTTTCTCTGTCTTTCTGTATATATTTGTTGGCAAATGTTCGTGGCGGGACCAGTTGGCGCCGTGGGTTTGTGCCCCCCTTCTACCCTCACGCACACAGCCAAACTGGTTGCCCTCGTTTTTTTGGGGAGGTGTTGAAGCTCGGGCGGGGAGAAGCCTCCTGGCTCTTGGCCAGGAAAAACGGATGTCATCGAGATTTTGGGGCCTTTAAAAAGTAGCAATTTTTAAAGGTTCAGTGAAACCAAGAATCAATATCCTGGACTTTCTAGCCGATTTTTCCCCAACCCAGTTTAGTTCCGTACACCTAAGCGTTCTTTGCATCGGCCCGTACCAGAAACATCCCGATCCTCAGGTGGTTGTTTTCAAGGTCCATGTGACGAGGGGGGACTGTCTGTCTGTCTGTCTGTCTGTCTGTCCATTCTGGAGTACACAACACTCCGATCGGCCGGGGCTCCACATCCAGAGACCCGCGATTCCACGTGATCCCCCCTAACCGTCACGCCGTAGCCTTGCGGAATCGAGACAAAGAAGGTTCGTAAGCGCTTGGACCGGGGCCAAGTGCTGGAAATAGTATAGTATCGCAGCGAGATCGGAACTTTCAGGGGTTTAGCGCTTCAGCAACACGTCCGGAACGCATCCGGAAATCCTTAACCTCTTATTTTGAATGCCGATGACTATACCGTCAATAAAGGGCACAAAAATGGCGCGTCACGAGGAGCCGCTGGGGGGTGATTGATAACGATCTGGAGGGTGTGGTAGAGGAGTGGAGAACGAGAAGAAGGTGGTGATCCAGCCCTGAAAATAGAGAGCAAAAACAGCTCCACGTGTGTGTTATTTTATGAGCCTGATAATCTTTGATCGGTGACTAAGGTTCCTAAGGAAACTCTGCTAGCCTGCCTCGGCTTCGCTTAGGCCTGGCTGGGCTTGGCTTCTGCTTAGCTTAGGCTCAAGCCAAGGTGTAGGCTCAGATTAAGAATTGGTAATCAGAAAATTCGATTGAATTTAAAAATTTAACCATGAACCCAGCCATTTTTCACTGTTCTTTGGTGCATCGTGTGGCCCTTTTTTCTTTCCCCTTCTATGACCACCGGATGGAACATTCTTTGCCGGGCCCATCCGGCTGTGAGTAAATTGAAGCCTTTTAGCCCGGGGGCGGCCCGGCGGTCCAACTGGGTCTTAACGAGGAGGCCAAGACCCGGGGCCCAAGATGCGACCAAAAAACGAACCCCCCCCTGGGGGTAGATATCCCATTTGCACGGAATCCATTAGACTGGCCGGGGGGTGTAGACAAACCTTTTCTCCTGGCTGACCACTTATTGAGAGGGGGAAATTCAATTTTCTGGGAATTTATTTGCTCTAGAAAAATGAGGAGATATTAAAAAGTACAGAGAACATTTTGGTAGCGAAAAAATGCCGAAATAAGCCGAAATGCCAATTTATTTAAACGCTAAATGGCAAGTTTTGGTTATTTTTTAATCAGGATCTTTGTAAGGTACTTTAAATCTAACCTAAAATACCAAATTCGCAAATTTTTAGTATAAAAAAATAATACAGACTTCAATGGGAACAATCTAAAAGCTAAAAGCGATAGAAAACATAAAATTTCGCTGAAGAACCCCATTAAATACGTTTTTAAAATCAGGAATTCTTGGTGTCGGCATTTTCAAGTCGATAATTTCGAAAAATTTGGCATTTCCTTACGGTAATTTTAGCACTTCCACAGTTGAGCATGTAAAGTGTTAAATTCTATATGCTAGGTATTTTTCGGTATCCAATGCCGTTAAAATTTATTTTCCGAAATCCGATCCCCCGAATTCACATGGATCCGGCTGTGACGCACATTAATGCACCGGTCAATGGAATGTTTCGGATTTCGTTTTCCCACACACATCCCCACACGCAATCCCGGCAATAGCGACCTTTAGGCTATCGAAAAGCTTAAAAATTACAAATAAGATAAAAGATTTTGTAGCGAGAATTTACAATTTTTACGTTTTTCTAGCTTTCCAGGCTCTTTAGAGAAAATAATCTAGGCTATTTCCATTTCCAGCGGCCATTCCGCTACCTTCCTCATTACCCCCCAAAAATAGCGGCTTGTACTATCGTACTCCCCGGGGCCACGACCGTCACCGCCGATTCCACCTGGCCAAGTCATGGGACAAAGAAATGGCCCTTGGACCTGAAAGCATTTTTTTGGCACGCGGCCAATTGTCAGGTGTTTTTCTTAAAGGGGATAGAGTAGAGTTGATGGAAGTCTTTTGAAAAATGGCAAGTTAGCAGAGATCCTTGATGAGAGAGAGAGCGCGAGTTAGAGATAGATAGAGAGAGCGAGAGAGCGAGAGAGAAAGAGAGAGAAATAGAGAGTGAGAGAGAGGGAAGAGAGAGCGAGAGTTAAAGAGCGAGAGAGATAGAGAGAAGGCAGAGAGAGCGATAGAGAGAGGGAGAGAGAGATAGCCAGCGAAGGAGGTTTATTGCTGAAGGGTCTCTGCTAGTGTGCCTCTTCCATTTTAGGAGGCTGAGCGCAGATCCCTTAAAAAAGATACCGAGACAGGGAGAGTTAGAGAGAAGCTAGAGATAACGAGAAGGACGTGGAGTTATTTTATCGTTTTGAAGCCTTTTCCCCTGCCTTCCCAGCCCCTTTAAAACTATTTTTGGCCGTGTGCCAAACGGTGCCAGGCCATCTACCCATCACCCACCGCTGTCCAAAACCCGTGATGCAACCATCCCATGAGTGCCAGGTATAGTTTGTATCCTCTTTCTCTCGGGTTTAATGGCACTCCCCTTTGGCCCATTCCGTGACTTTCCTCTATACGATGGGGTGTGTAGAGGGGATCCCGTGAGAGGACAACTGTTCCCAGGCATACACACATACGCCAACCGACCAGCCTAGGGGTCAAATTTCCACTCAAAATGGGACCGTTAAAGGGATTGGGAAGGATGGAAGAGGGAGTGGTCATTAATGCGGAAAACTGTTGATATTGGGGAGGGAACCTAGCAGAGATCATTGGGGGATATCTAGGATTACCGTAAGAAAATTAGAATGTAGCCTCTCTCTCTCTCTCTCTCCATCTCTCCCTCTCTCTCTCTCTCTCTCTCTCTCTCCTCTCTCTCCCTCTCTCTCTCTCTCTCTCTCTCTCTCTCGCTCTCTCTCTCTCTCTCTCTCTCGCTCTCTCTCTCCTCTGGCCGATATCAATTCCAAACCATAAAAGATCTACCCACTGCCTTCACTGTCCCTTTAAACATTCCAACTTCCCAGTAGTAGTTCCGCTAGACTAAACGGCTCCGTTGGGGCGTGAATTGGGCCACTTTCTGTATGTACTAAAAGAGGGCCCTAAGGGGGACACCCAGGAAATGGCCTCCTTTTTTGCCTTTTCTGGCCTGAGACCCAAAGAAATGGACGGCGGGTTCTATCGATCCTAGATAGGAGAGAGAGAGAGCGGGAGAGAGAGAGAGAGAGAGAGAGAGAGAGAGAGAGAGAGAGAGTGAGAGAAAACTGAACCCACTTGGACTAGACGGGTCCCAGGGGCCCAGCGGCTACTTGCAGAGCGCAGAAAAAAAGAACTGGGGGGAGCCCTGGGAACTTTCTGGGAGCCTCGGGGGCCCAATTCGAAATGTTGCGAAGATGGGGAGCAATCTGGAGGAATTTCTGGGCTCTTAAGGATGGTTGAGAAGCTTCTTAGAATTCACGACGTTTCTGGAAGGGACCTGGAAGTCAAAATATCCACGGCTTCAAAATGCCTTAAAATCGGACAGTCGAATTTCGATGATAAACTCGCTAACAAACTTTTTAGAAGTACTTTTTAAGACAAATTCGATCCGGATATTTGACTTTTAGGTGGTTTAGAGGCAAAATTCTGAGCTACACCAGTTTTTACCTTCCCACCATATTTTCCATACTTTGAGGCTAGAAAAACATATTTTTCAACCCCATTTGGTTGCGTAATTAAATAAACCCAAGCCGCCTACGCCCCCATCCAATTAAAAACGCTCCAAAACTTCCGGCTTTCACACTAAACGCTGTCCACTTCAGGGCATCACCCTCGGGCTCCACTTTCAGACCTGTCAAAAACAACTGCTGGGGAGAACTGGACTCTACTCACTTCAGAATCCACTTCGGAAGGGCCTTAGTGGCCAGGCAGAAGGCCCAGAGAGATGGGCCCTAAGAAGTGGGGCAGTTCGGTTCTCTCTCTCTCTCTCGCTTCTAGAAGAGGACCCTCCGAAGGTTTCTTGTGCTCCCTTCTGGGTCTTCAATTCGGAACTCGAAAGCCCCGAGGGACCGGCCTCTATCTTTGCAAAATCGGGGCACTGGGCCATGATTGGATTTGTCTGGAGGCTAGGGGAGCAGGAACTTATTAGAGGTATCTAGCTAAGAAAATTCGAAGCGAGCTAGCAGAGAACATTTGGGAAACCGAGCCTGGTAAGTTGTTGAAAAGCAACGAGCCGTAACCAGGGGGAAAATTGGCCGAGAGTCTTTGAGAAGTATATGCTAATCCGATCTACCATATGCAAATTTTCAACTATTTGCAGCCCAAGCCATCGTAGATTAAATCCATCACCTCATCCTCCACCTCCTCCTCCTCCGCTCCACCGGCTTATCCCATCCCCTCCATCGACCGGACACGGCTTATCCCTAACCCCTAAAAGGTCCCAAGCACTTCTTTCTTTTTTCTTTCCTATAAGCACTTTTCCCCCATTGGAATGTGGGGTCCAAATGGGCCCCTACTTTGGCCCCCGTTCAGGATTTCCGGCCACCTCTCCTCCAGAGCCCCTCTTAGCATATCGGGGCCCAATTTTCCGGGCCACCCCCGGTTTTGGTCTCGTTTTTTTGCTGGTCGAGGGGGCGCCGGAAATGTGGCCAATTTTGAGTGGGAGAGAGAGCTGCAAAATCGCTGGAAGTTGCTGGATTTGCAACTTTGTGGAGTGGCGAGAGTAGAAAATTTCGGGAAAATCCAGCTGGAGCGTAAATGTTCTCTGCTAGCTTGCCTTGAAGATTTGAGTTGAAATTTGGCATATCCCCAAAGGATCTCTGCTGGACTGCCTCATTGTTAGGAGACTAATGTAGATCAATGCATCAATGATAAGAAATCGCAAAAGGTCGATGAACAACTGCTGCTTCTGGTGCACGCAACGCGACAGCGACGCGTCGTAGTGAAATCCTTGAACCGCACCTGCGCGGCCCCTTTAAAACGTAGTTCCAAGCGGAAGTGCCGGTTGTACAGGTATTTTCAAGCTTGTATCTTTCTCTCTCTCTCTCTCTCTCTCTCTCTCTGGCTCTCTCTCTTCTGGCACCTTTCCAGGTCACCCCCCCCTCGTGCCAATTCCCTCCATCCACCCACTTATTTGTAGTGGTGTTCAGTCTACCTGGTCGTCTAGATAAGGCCCTCAACTAGCACAAACAATTTCCATCTGGGTCACGCGCTCCTTCTGACGAGACCCCAAAAAAATAGACAAGGAAAGGCTGGTGGCTGGGTTTTGGATTTCCTGGGGGCTGATGGCTTATTCCTGGATTAGTAGTAGAGGGGATCGGGTTTCAGTGAATTCCCGAGCAACAGATAACACATCGAGTATAGCAGTTTTTGTGTTGTCGTAGTCTGGAAGTGTAAATTGTATCGGAGCGTAGTCGTTTTAGCCAAATTGAATGAAAAGTGGCTAAATTTTTGAAGGATGGCATCGATTACGACAGGAAAAGAATACTGGAAAACGGCAAAATTTGAATAATAATTTGAAAAGTACTAATAGACTACGCCATGTTTTTTGTGCGGGCTTTACCTCGGCGCATTAATGGAAGGATGTAATGACAAGTAAATCCATTAGGTTCTACAGATATATCGACAAGCCTAAAATCGATTATGGTTTCGAAATAGCTAATCGATTACGCCGTGAAATCGATATTTGATTACGACTGGATATAGCTCATTAATTACGACACGTTAATTTAAGGAAGTAGTCTTATTGCTTTCATTTTTAATCTTACTTTTAAGCGTTTTTAAGGGGCGCTGAAGTCGTGATAACATTCCCGCATTCCCAGTCCATTTAATGTGATCTTACCCCACTTGAAAGTGTGATCATTGAATTGTCTCGTCTCATATTGGTCTCCGTGACTTTTCGCTAATGCCCGAGTCCCGCGCCCTGCTCCGCTGGCCCGCTAAAAAATTCATTGGCTGCCGGGGGCCCTCCAGACACAAGAAGACTTCTCACGAAATGGAGGCAAAGGGGATGGCGGGAACAAGTATACAAATTACCAAAAAACGTACAAGCTTCTGGTTGAATTATGTATTTGCTTAAAAGCGGAAGTGGGTCCGGAAAGTTGCCCAGGGATCTCTGCTGGTCTACCTAATGCGGCCGTTGCCATAATTTTGCAATAATAGAATTGCGAATCCCAGCCGATCCATGCTAGCTAGCCCCGAAAATTGCGAAAAACTGGTTGAGCTACTGGAAGATAATTTTTGATTTGAATTCGAAAATTTATCTCTCTCTCTTTGTCTATCCCTGACTCTTCTTCTATCTCCCGCTCTCTCTCTCTCTCCCTCTTTCTCCCTCCCCCTCTCTCTCTCTCTCTCTCTCTCTCTCTCTCGCTTTCCCTTCAGACCTTTAGATCGTCTGATCCGGAAGCAACTAGACCCGAGGGCCCATACCTGAAGCAATCAGCTCCCCATTTCCGGATCAAACCTTGTCAAGCCTAGTCGGAAAGGGCTTGAAATTGGTGTTTGCCGACCACGGAAATTGGATTCTCCCGTAGGCCACCTCCTCCTCCCCTCCTCCCCCTTGGCCATCAGAAAAAAAGGTGGTCAGCCGTTGGGGCCGAAAGCCAATTATGCAGCTCTCGCCCTCGCCCATTCGAACCTTTTTTGGGATTAAAGAACATAAAAATACATTGGCCACCCCCGCCTTTTCAATGGAATAATTAATGAGAGGGAGGAGGAGGACAAGAAGGAGGGGGAAAGGGCACAACACAATGGGTGGGAAGGACAAAGAGCCGAATTCTAAAATTGAAACAGAGGGGATAGGCAAAACGGCGAGATAAAAATATCGACATTGAGAGTTTAAGGAATCTCTGCTAGCTTGCCTCTATCAATAGCTTATGTATCCTATCCAGCGCCTATCCTGCTCTGGCTATTTCTGTAATTCATTCCCGACTGTTTTCTGCTGATTTTTTGAGATCTCGGCGCCCAAATCCTTCAAAAGAATGCGAAGTTACCTAGATCACCTTCCACTCTACCGCCTCTTTTCAAAATCCCCGAGAACCGCACCTAAATATTCAAGTCCAAGGGTTGACGTGAAGTCGAAAATCACTGCTCATCTCCTCTAAAAACTACGAGAAAGAGGAGCGCGATGGGAAGAGAAAGAGAGAGAGAGAGAGAGAGAGAGAGAGAGAGAGAGAGAAAGTGCTAAAAAATTCCACGGAATGAGCGTCAAATGCTCTCACTCATCGCTGAAGCTTTGAAATTAAGAATTAAACATCAGCAAATTGAGAGCAAGCTAGCAGAAAACCTTTAGGAAACTGAAAATGCAGGAAAGGTTCTGGTAAACAGAATTTTAGCGCCATCTAGCAGAGATTCTTTGCAAAAGTGAAAATTTCACAATTACATAACCAACATTTTAACAATTTTTCCAGAAAAATTCAAAAGCCACAGGATAAAACAGAATGGAAGGAAAATAATGAGGCAAGCGGGCAGAACTTCTTTGCGAAAACTGGGGCCCCAGCAATTTAATGGGGCCAACTCGCGGAGATACTTTGCGGAATTCGAACTAAAAGACGCAAAATTCATTGATCGATTTATTCAGCAAGGCACAAAATACACACACGCAAAAATGGGGAAAATTAAAGCTACAAGTCGTCCAATTTTTTAACTAGCGAGAGCGGGGAATAAATATACGGTAGAGGGGCAATTTTTAGAAGGAAATTGGAAAGCAGATATTTAGACCTGTTTCATAGCGGAACACATGCAAAAAATCGCAAAAATTAAAAAATTTGAAAGGTAAGTTTGGGACTTTGATTTGTGAGGAATTTTCGGGGTTGTCGGTATTTTTCGAGGGTTCTTGGCATTTTTGGAAGCCTATTCATCCTGGATGAACTCGCGGCAAGTGGAGTGGAACTCGGTGCAGCACATTGTCGGCACATGCTGCACACCCGCAAGGAGGGAACACGCCTAAATGGTGACCCGGTGGATGGGGGGTACTGTAACTCGTAGGGGTGATACCTGCCACCAGTGATATACCCGAAGTGAGCCTGTGTTAAAATGGTTATATAGGATACAGGGTTACGTTGGCTACTAAAAGGTTTAAAGGAGCATCATGGAATTTTGGGAAATGAAGTCAAAGGTCGCTCTCTCTCTCTCTCTCGCTCGTGCTCTCTCTATCTCGCTCTCTCGTTCTTGGACTCATGCTCTCTCTCTCTCGCTCATGCTCTCTATCTCGCTCTCTCGCTCATGCTCTTTCTCGCTCTCTCGCTCTCCCAACAGTCTCTCTATCTCTCGCTCGCTCGCTTTCTCTCCCTCTCTCTCTCTTTCTCTCGCTCTCACTTATCACATCCATGCGCCTCCTTTTTAAAAACTCTAAATCACCACCACCAGCTCCGTGCCGCCCTCCTGAACTTTTTTTACCTTCCACAACTGTGCCCCAACAGTCTCGCCATGCCGTTGCGCCCATTGCTCTACCTAAAGAATATTTATTTACCAAATTCAGGAATTTCACGGTTTTAACTGCGCCAAAAAAACCAAAAATCAAGCATGATTTGGAATTTTTTGTTTTAAATTTTTCAAGATGTAGTTTATCGTTTAATGCATTAGTGATACAATTTTCAGCCAAGTTTGACTACAAACTACAAAATGACAACGATTTTCCCTTGATTTTTCGGTATTTTGGCATTAAATTTGGCCTAGATATAGTTTATAGCTTAATGCATTAGTGATATAAATCTTAAGCCAGTCTGACGACTACAGACTACAAAATTACGGTATTTTTTAACTAGCCAAAAAGCCTCCCCGAATTTAGTTTTTCATTTGTAACTTTTTAATTTTTGAATATTTATGATCGAAATTGTAACAAAACATAGACTAAATATACAAATTAAAAAATTTTCCGACTACAAACTACAAAAATACAGTGATTTTTTTCGAACGCAACTCACCTTTCCCAGGTAGTCAGCAAAGTATCCATGGCAAACCCTCAGATCAGTATGGCCTTGTTTGCATGGATGGACGGTGACTGGAAGTACGCGTTGTACTGTGAACGCTCTATTATGGCCCTTTTCTGGGCCATTATTCGATTGTATATTCATGGCCATTTCCGGTCGATCATCAACCCGAAGGAATCCACCCAACATTGGGGCTTCTTTAGGTTTTGAATTCTTCTGTGAATCCCTACTCCTCGTGCTCGATCCGGATCCCGACGTCTTCGACTCGTCCAACGGCCCTAGTTCACCACCAGATGATGATGGGGAGACGGCTCCGGAATTTTGCTGAAATTGACAGGGTAGGGGTACGGTAGCTGGGGGATGGTTTAAGGAATGGATGGAGACTTGGCTGGAATTTTTGGGGCTAGATTACGGTAAAAAATTTAATGCTTTTCGACCGAATACGGAAACTCAACTTTCCACAGCCAATTCTTCCACAATGAAACACGCAAAAAAAGCAAAAAAGCGTAATAAAAATACAAAATTACGAGAATCACACATAAAAAGTGTAAAAAACGAACACACACTAATGACACTCAAAGCTCAAAAGTCTTAGCGTCTCTCCATCTATCTCTCGCTCTCTCTCTCTCTCTCACACTCTCTCTCTCCCGTTTTCTCTGGCTCTTTTTTTTTTTTTTTTTTTTTTTTTCTTTTTTTTTTTTTTTTCTTCTCTCGTTCTCTCTCGCTCTCTCTCTCTTCCTCTCATTACAAGCAAAAAAGCAAAACGGTGAGCATCAAAATAAAAGCTCACAACCCGTAGTCCCGGGCGGGCCGTCGTGAAAAAGTCACCCGTTTGTGGCTAAGAAACAAATCATATCAATCAAAATAACACAAAAACAGCTGGAAATTTGCAAAAATAAATATAGGTATTCACTAAAACAGCTGCTAAAAATTAAAATTCTGAATTACCTCAGTCGTGACGACAACTTCGGCCGGCTTCTCGGTGGTCGCTTTCACCTAAATGCGTGGCTTTTTGGGTTCCTCTGCAAGCCTGCGACCTTTCCGGGCATTAATAGCTTTTTGCGTATTCCCATGCCTTTATAGTTGATATACCTCAGCCGGACTGGTGAGTAGTGCTTCCGGTGCCGCCGAAGCGGAAACCGATGAAGCAACATTTGGATTAGCCGCCGAGCTGGCCACCACCGGATCATGGTTAGGCTAAAGCGGCATGCGTTAGAGGGACTTTTTGGTTGCGGTGGGTGTGTGAGAGAGAGCGAGAGAAAGAGGGAGAATGTGAGAGAGACAGCGAGACAGAGAGAGAGAGAGAGAGAGAGAAATACAGCGTAAAACGTGCAAAATCTAGCAAACCAAGGCCCGTTGCAAAAAAAAGGAAATAAATAGATTGGGAATCCCGAGTCTAGAATCATGAACAAAGTGGCTTAAAGGGACTGAGAACAGAACTAGATTGGGATGTCCCAAACGATCTCTGCTAGCTAGCCCAAATTTTGCAAATTTTCTTCGCTATTTTGTCTTTATTCCTTCAGAATTCCCAAAGAAAAACCCAAAAAGTAAAATATAAAGCTATAAAGCGTTTTTTACCACCACCTCATTCGATGCACTAATCGCAGCTATCGTAGCCGACGTCATCGTGACGTTCAGCGGATCATCCCTCCTCTCCGTCACTCCAATATTCCCCAATATCTCCCCGAAAGGGTCGAACGGGTTCGCCGTTCTTGGGGGAGGGGTTAAGGGGGCGTGACACCATTCCCTCCCAAGCCACCAAGCAAATCCAACAAGCCACCAGGATTCTGGGGAGCTTGTGAAGATGGCGGGGAAGCGGGCGTGGAAGCAGGCTGTGGAGGTAGCTGCACAACAACACCAAGCTGTACACGGCACACTAATAAAACTCACCTCGCCGGAGCCCTCTTCCACGGCGCCCGAACCTTCTTCGACGGTTTCTAAAAAGGGAAGACTATTTGGAAGCTTTTTGAGAGTAAGAACAGGCTAGCAGGAAGATTTCTTTAGGAAATAAATTGGGATACGTAGCAGGTCTTATCTTCGACTCTTGCGATCACTATTTGGGCCCGCTAGCAGAGAGGCCTGAGGAAAGTCAGAAAGCGATACCAGTGAGGAAATGGAGATGGGGCTGCTAGCAGACATTCTTGAGGAAAATTTCTAGGCAGCTAGCAGATATTTTTGAGGAAAGAGTAGCCGGGCAGCTAGCAAAGATCCTTAAGGATGGCTAACTAGCCTAGATCATTGAGGAAAGAGACAATAAGCAGCTAGCTGAGAAAGGGCAAGCTAGCAGGGGTAATTTGGGAAAAGCCAAAGGCTTGCTAGCGCAGATCATCTTGGATGAGCCGAGGCTAACTAGCGGAGGCAATTTCGGAATTCCGGGAAACCTATGGCCAGCTAGCAAAGATTTTTAACGACGTTTTGTATATGCTTACCAGCGGGAGACGCGGCATCGTCGGCGCTGCATTTTTGGATGTTGCAAACCTAAAAAAAGTTAAATTTCAAAAGCGGCGCTTGTAAAGGGACCCACAACCCATCTTCTAAAAATTTGGCAATAGATTACGCGCTGAAAAAGAAAAAACTTTCCTCATTTTAAGAAAACCAGAAACCATATGCCCATATCTAATCGATTACGCGGGGAAAATCGAGATTTTCGGTCTTCCCAGTCCCTTTAAACCTGCCTGCATCGGTGTTGGCGTGGCCTCATGTTTGTGAATCTGGAAATTTCCGGCGTACTGCCCGGCGTTGATGCCGAATTGAAGGGTGAGGCAACCGTCAGAATCCTAAAACCATGCTAAAATGTGACCCAGCTACCGTACCACCGCCTTGAAGACGTCGGCCGGCATGATGAACTCGTAGCTCAGCTTGCTGTCGATCGCCTTCACACCCTTCTTGTTGAGGGTCACTTTGAGATCTTTGGCTTTGGCTGGGGGTTGCCAACTGGAAAAAGCGATAGATAGAGTTAGAGAGAGAGAGAGAGAGAGAGAGAGAGAGCGCGAGAGAGAGAAGGAGAGAGCGAAGGAGTGGGAGGCAATCATCTACAGATCCAGACTCACCCGCTAGAAGTATACCCTCCGACCTGCTTCACCTTGTTCCCATCCGTAAAAGCAACAGCCATTTTCAAATTCTAAAAATTCCAGCGTTTTCAAGCAGTTCGGTTTCGTCCTCACCCCCATGCTCTCCCCGACAGCAATCGCCGTCCAGTACTTGCCCTTCTTGACGTCGGCCTGGATGCTGGAATTTTACGGGGAGTGTGATATGTAGATGAGCTGACCCACTTGAACTTGATGCCGTTGGGGACGGCTTCCCAGTGGACGGTGTTCGAGCCGTCCATCCAATTGCATACTGGGCCCTTGGCCGAGTTGTCGCGTTTTACGATATCTGAAACCAGTCGGTTCTGGAGATTCCCTAACGGTTTCCCTTACAATTAGCCTGCCCCTTGGCCTAAGAATTTCCGCATGGCCACTGCTAGCCTGCCTCGCCCATAAGCTGGACGCGCTGCTGTACCGTCACGCCTATTCTAGCATTTTTAAAGCAACTTTTTAAGATTGCGATGAAGATTGATTTTAGCCCCCTAGCCCAGTTCCACCTGCGCCACAACCCTCTGAACCCCCCAAAAAAACACGGACTCTTGAGGTCGGGTAAACAACTCGCAAATCGTGGTCAATTTTCGTGCCCTCATCCCCAAAAACAGGATGGTTCCACCGTCCATTTCTGCAGTGCTGTAGTTCCCCAAGGGTCAGGGTTAATTACCTAAAATCTGCTCCTTTTCCCCAGATGCCTTTGAGGCAGTGGCACTCTGGCAGGATGACTCGATGTTGCAGATACGGTATTGGGAGAGCTGAAAATGGGGATTAGGAATACCCAATGATCGCCGCTAGCATGCCTTGAAATGGCATTGAGGCCCTCAATTATCTCTCTTGTATTACCTGGACTTAAAATGGGAGTGTATTCCTTAAAAATTGTTGCTAGCCCGCCCCGAATTTTGCTGGATTCCCCAAAAATCTCTGCTAACTTGCCTTAGAGCTTTTGCCTCTCTCTCTCTCTCTGTCTCTCTCTCTCTCTCTCTCGTTCTCTCTGTCTCTCTCGTTCCTCAAGAAACTCTGCTAGCCTTCCCTCCAAAAATTCCTACCGTTTCCGGAACAATCAAGTTTCCAGTGGATGAGATCGGGAGTACCGTACCCGGGAACGAGATCGTCTAAATTTTTTTGATATCTTGCTCGATTTTTAGCATACCAAGCACCCATCAGCATCAAAAGCCCCTTCTTCAAAGTCATCAAGTCGTTTGGTGAATTCAGAAATGATAGAGGTGGATTGGAGACTTGGCGAGGTGCCAGATACAAAATCCACTCGCTGCTCGGCATCCAGGATAACCTATAAAACGTGATTTTAACGGTTTTTAGAAATAATTTTTTATGGGCATTTGACCTACTTCATCCCCTTCGAGATGTGCAGAGGATTGTCGCGGCTCTCCGCCCTGGACGTACGCGATCACAGCTTCGGACTGGAATTAGCGGGTTGAGCTTGAGAAAGGGTTTGAAAAGGAGCTTCCGCAATGGTCCCGGCCAGATCGCCTTGTGGATAGATGATGTTGTAGTTGTGGGTGAGGTAGACGAAAGGTTTATTCCAGGTGAGGGCAGACCAAGCGGTGGGGGAAAGATACAGAACAATGAGGGGGAGCATCGATAAATGGGGGACAATAGAACCGGAAATGTAGCGTATGCTAATTAGATATTCGGATCTGGGATGTAGTCCTCCAACATCTCCCTCCTTCAAAGATGAGCGCTGCGGACAGTCGGACTTGAACGAGTTGAACTTGAGGTGGCGATGACGGCTTGACTTGAGGTGCGGAACGAGTGTGGCACATCAGCGTGGGACCATTGAACTTGTCGGTGATGTGGATGCGCTTGACTTGTCGAGTGGAACACGAGCGTGGCGCATCAAAGTTGGAAGCGAACAGTCTTCTTTCGGTCGCGCTTGCCGTCGAGAATGGGTCCGAGGTTTTGCAACTCCTTGGACTTGACGTTTCGAGGTTGAACGTCTTCAGCTTGTCCGTCAGCAGTGGGTTGTCCTTGAGCACGTAAGTTGGTGCGATCCGGTGACGCTTTGGTGGTGCGTCCAGGGGAGGCCTTCTTGTCCGGGATGGTTCGATCCGATGACGTCTTCGTGGTGCGTCCAGGGGAGGTCTTCGTATCCGGGATGGTGTGGTGTTGAGCGGGGTGATGGGGAACACGGGGCACAGGTACATCAAGAGTGGGGGCGGGTACAACAGATGTGGTATCGGTGGCCGTCGACATGTGGTTGGAATAGTCAAGAGGTGGACGAGTGTCCTGCACATTGACATCAGTACTGGGAAGATCGAATTCATCCAGAATATCGTGCAATACGTCTCGAACGTATCGACGACGCAGCTGATTGGCATGTCGGCGCCAAGAATCTCCAGAGGGAAGCTCAACCTCATACAGAGACTTTCCAAGTAGCTTGGAAATACGCCCTTCGACCCAGGCTGGTTTGTTCGGCTTTCGATAGTCGCGAACCCAAACCGTGGCGTCGATCTCAAACGATCTCTTGCGAGCACCGTGACGCCGGTTGTATTGCTCAACCATCGTCGTCTTCTCCTCTTTTTGAAGAACGACTTGGACATTGCCGTTGCTCGATGGAAGAGCCAAACGCGCAATAGGAGTAACAAGCTTTCTCCCGATAAACAATTCAGCCGGAGAGAACTGTTGTGGCGAAGAGGGGCATGGAGTGGCCCGATACGTTCGCAAAAAGACTTGCAACGTTTCCGCATTCGTCGAACCAGCGGCTTTGCTCAAGGCACGCTTAAAGGTATCGACGAAGCGTTCTGCCAAACCGTTCGATTGAGGGTGGAACGGAGGCGTGCGTACATGCTTTATGCCACGCTCCATACAGAACTCTTCGAACTCCTTCGAAGTGAATTGAGTCCCATTGTCCGAAACAAGCGTTTCCGGATCTCCGAACCTTGAGAAGATGTCTCTCAACTGGGCAATCGTCGTACGACTGGTCGCGACCTTACAATCGTGGATCTCTGGCCAACGAGAGTAGGCATCAACGACTACCAGGTACATTCTCCCGTCAATGGGACCTGCGTAGTCAATATGTACGCGTTCCATCGGACGATTGGGAATAGGCCAGGGGGTCAATTCACTTTTCACAGGCATCTTCTGCGCTTTCTGGCAGCCCTCGCATTCTCGGACAATGCGGTCGATGTCTGTATCCATGCCGATCCAATAGACATACTGTTTCGCAAGGAGTTTCATTCTGGTCTGGCCAGGATGTCCTTCGTGGAGCATTTTCAGGACACGCGATTGAAGTCTTTTCGGGACGACAACTCGCTCTTTCAAGAATAGGCAACCCTTGTGAATTGATAAGTTGGAAACAAGACTTTTGAAGGCGTACAAAGACGAGCCTGGCAAACAGTCTGGGAACGTTCCACTTTTCAGATGGTCAATCACAGAGCCAAGATGGTAGTCCTGCTCCGTATGTGATGCAATTTCCTTGTGCGAAATTGGAACTCGGCTCAGTTTTTCCTCAAAAACTGCTGATACGTCGATTTCTATCTGCGAAATAACGACGTCTTCGTCAGGTTCAGCTTTTGGCGGAATCAGACGGGAAAGCGCATCCGCTTGACCGAACTTGGTCGTGTTACGATATTCGATGGAGAAATCGTAGTTGTTCAACAACAAGCACCAACGCTGCAATCGATTTGCGGTGTGCTGCGGAATGCCTTTTTTCGACCCGTATATTGGCAAAAGGGGCTTGTGGTCCGTCAGGAGCACGAAACGCCTTCCATAGATGTATCGATGGAAGCGCCGAATCGCGAAAATGAGGGCCAAGCCTTCCTTTTCGATCTGGCTGTAGTTCTTCTCTGCCACACTCAATGCCCTGCTGGCATGCGCGATGGCCTTTTCCGACCCATCCGCAAATCTGTGAGTGATGACCGCCCCAAGACCCTGCTCACTGGCATCAGCGGCGACGACAATGGGTAACTTGGCGTCATAGTGACAGAGCAACAAGTCGGAGATGACAATCTCCTTGAGCGACTGGAAAGCCTTTTCGCAGTCCTCGTGCCAGACAAACTTTTTGTCCTTCCTCTTCAACTCGTCAAGCGGGGCGCGCATCTGCCGCATACGAGGAATGAATGACTGGTAAAATGATACCATGCCCAAGAAGCTCTCAACTTCCTTTAGACAGGTAGGTGATGGCATACTTGCTATCGCAGCCGTGCGTTGGCCATCCGGCCTTCGGCCTTGGGCATCAAGAATGAAGCCAAGATACTTCACCGAAGGCTGGCCGAACGAGCACTTTTCCATTTTGACGCGCAATCCGAACTCTTGGATTCGCTCAAATAAACGACGGACCCTGTCGTCATGCTCCTCCTGGTTCCGGCCGGTGATCAACAGATCATCCAGGTAGGCAGCGGTCCCGTCCAGGCCTGCGATCAAGTTATCCACGATCTTCTGGAATATTCCGGGTGCTGTTTTGACTCCAAATATCAGCCTTTGATATTGGAACAAGCCCTTATGAGTGTGGATTGTCAGGTATTCTTGGCTATCAGCCTCAACCTCAATCTGTAGGTACGCATCTTTCAGATCAATCTGCGAGAAGATCTGTCCACCATTCAGCTTGGTGAAGATGTCTTCGGCGGTTGGGAGCGGATGATGGTAATCCTCCAACGCCTCGTTCAAGCCTGTGGAGAAGTCACCACAAAGTCTCATGGTACCGTCCTTCTTCTTGACTGGTACGACGGGCGCGGCCCACTGACTGTAAGTGACCGGTTTGAGGACCGTCAACTGTACAAGTCGGTCGATTTCCTTCTCAATGGCAGCTTCCATTGAATACGCGACCCGTCGGAACGGTAGGAAAACTGGCTTTGCATCAGGCTTCAGCTGAAGCTCAGCCTTGGCCATTGTGCACAAGCCCAGTCCATCTTGGAAGACACTTGGGTACTTCAGGACCAGCTCCTTCTCGAGCATTGACTCTTTCAGTGCGACCTTGTTCACGCACAACTCATCGAAGCACGAAGCGAACTGTGGCAATTGATTTATCCAATCAAGCCCCATCAATCTGATGTTATTCGTGACAAAGCACTTGCCATGACCGACAATGCCTTTCACTTCGAAATTGGTATCGAAGCTTCCTTGCACTTCAATTGGACCGCCATTTGCAGCGCGTAATTGAATATTGGATGGAATCAGCTGGGGGCAGTTCAATTTGCGCCAAACAGCTTCATCGATGATGGTGACTGCTGCACCAGTATCCAATTGCAAAGTGAAGCGAACGCCTTCGATTGAGATCTCGACGTCTTTCCGACTCGAGTCTACGGCATTGATATGAACAACCATGTTCACCTTCGGCTTCCAGTCTTTGGCTTGGTGATTTTTCGACTTTGAAAAATTAGCACCGCGGGTATTGCCAGGGTCTGCGCGACACTCTCTTGCCCAGTGTCCGCTCTTTCCACAACGGTTACAGTTGTCATTCCGCTTGTCTCGCGGGAACCGATCATTGGTTTCCGGTCGCGACGAGTAACCCTTGCTAGAGGTTGACTCTCGCTCGCGTTTCCACTTCTTTCGGAAACCCGATTGCTGGTGAACCCGGTTCACGTTGGCATTTTGCATATTCTGCTCAACGACCATATCCATATTCAGGGAACTTTGCATATCGCATTCGCGTAGCAAATCGCTCAACTTGACACCATTCTTTGACTCCAGAATGTGCAACAGTCTCTTGCGGATATCTCGATTTTCCTGATCGGAAAGTCCAGCAACGAACAACAGACATTTCGTCTCGTCCTCGTTCATCTCCTTGACACGACCAAGCTCGTACAGCTTGTTGACGCGTGCTGCGTAGGAGTGCATATCCTCGTCGGCTGCTTTGGCCACACGGAATGCCAGAAAACGTCGACTGAACTGCGACATTTTCTCACCGAACATGTCTGTCAGCGACTTGATCATGTCGGGATATTTCACGGCAGACAATTCCGTTGGTCTTTCGTGATCCGCTAGGAGGCTATAGGCTTTGCCATCCAGCATACTGAGAACAAGGTGTTTCTTGTTATCCTCAGTGATGCGCGGTTCCGTGGACACGAGGTTATCAAACCTCTCGAGCCACTTTTCGAACGTAAGACCCTGGGATGGATCATAGTCGAACCGAACGAGTCGTGAGCAAAGGGCGCTCAGCTCGACCGCATCCAGAGGCCTGGGATGGCTTGGACCTGCGGATTTACCCAGAGGGTCTTCGCTAACTGTGCCCATGTGCGTTTGGGTCGCAGCGCGGTAGGCCTCGAGCTGCGCCTCCATCTTCTTCTCACGCTCCTGTCCTGCAGCCATCATCGCCGTCATCTGCTGCATCAGAGCCTTGATCTCGGGGTCGGCCATGTCTTCGAATCCTTGCTCGCCAGTTGTTGTAGTTGTGGGTGAGGTAGACGAAAGGTTTATTCCAGGTGAGGGCAGACCAAGCGGTGGGGGAAAGATACAGAACAATGAGGGGGAGCATCGATAAATGGGGGACAATAGAACCGGAAATGTAGCGTATGCTAATTAGATATTCGGATCTGGGATGTAGTCCTCCAACAGATGAATTCCCAAAAATCTTTGCTAGCCTGCCATTGTATCCTAACGAATCTTTGCTAGTAACCCGCCCTTTAGACGCTTTTACGTCGGGCCAGAAATTCACAAATGGACCTCTGCATGCCTGCCCGAACTTGATGTTATTTATTAAATCCTGAAGTGCACCTCCGTAACTATAACTCTCTCTCTCTCTCTCTCTCTCTCTAGCTCTCTCTCTCTCTCTCTCGCTCTCTCTCCACCCTCTCATGTTCCGCAACCAAACTCTTTGCATCCGTTTTTTGGTGCCGATCGGAATCCGGCCATTCCCCCGCCATTCTGTTTAAATACTCTGGGCGAACGGGTGGCATTTCAGGGGCAAAGCCGCCCATCTCAAGCGGATCTCGATTGATTCAATGCGACTGACGGTTTGGGAACGGGGCTCGGGCGGAGAACGGGAAAAATCGCAGGAAAATTTGCATAACTGCAGCCCTTCGATTATGGGGGGTTTAAAGGGAGGTGACAGCAAGTTTTTCCAGCTTGAAAGCAGGTTCCTAGCATCTAAAAACGATTTTCTTATCACTAAAAACTCATTTTATTGGAGAAAAAATTTTCCGTTTTAAAATAAGCCTGTCACCAACCTTTTGGAAGAAAATGCCCGTCCAATAGTCATCCTGCGCCCTCTGGGCATTCAGACTGAAATATATGCTGGAAGAGGCGGCATTGAATTCCCAGGTTATCGTCACATTTGGGCTACTGTATTGGCAGGTCTGAAACGAGAGAAATTTGCATTTTACAGGCCCGCTAAAGTCACCTCTTGTATCGGCAAAGATGATCCGATGGCTAGTAGGTAGCAAAAGGGGATGAGCCGCTTCATCTAGAGGGTTACGGTGGATGGGGCGAGATTTAGAGAATTCAGAGAAAAACTAAAAACTAATAAAATTAGCAATGGGATTTTAAAGGGAATGTGACGAGCAAAAATTCGTGTCAGTGTCAAAAGTCGGTGGTTTTAAGGGGACACGCAAGTTCGGATTCCGGTTTTTCGACGTGCTCAATTTTCCGGGTTTTCTTAAAGGGTTTCTACTTGTTCTTGCCAGGAATTTCAACCTATTATATTTTTAAAGGAACAAGGAAGCCCGGATATTATGGATTTTCTTGACAAGAAGTAGGCCGAGTCCTAAAGAATCACTGCTAGTTGCCGCTAAAATTGGGCTTAAAGGGACTAGGAAGCCAGGCTCTTATGGTTTTCGGTGAATCCTGCTTCCTAAAGGATCCCTGCTAGTTGGTATGTAGCTAACTTCTACTTCTTCCCTTTAATACCCATTTAAATGCCAAAATGACGTATGCAAATATAAAATTTACCGCCTGGCCAGTAGATTATATGCTGACTGCCAGGACAGTAACCTCGCGTTCCTTTTTGCTCGTCCACTTCAAAATGCCAGGAGAAGCGGACGGATAGGCATGGCCTGAGCGAGAGAGCTAGAGATTGAGACAGAGAGAGAGAGAGAGAGAGAGAGTGAGAGAGAGACCGAGCTCAAGTAGCAAGTAGAAGAAGTGTCGAGAATGTTGTGTGTAGCAAGGTCGAGGCTCGTGTCTCAAATATTACAAGTAGCCTCCCCCTCCGCCGATCTGCCAATGCCAACACTTTCCTTTTTACGCTCGATTTTTAAGCACCATCACCACCCAATTTGACCCTGGGAATTTGGGAAAACCTGGAAAATTCAAGGGGCCAGCTAGCAGAGATCGCTTGGGAATTCGAAGGAACGTGGGCAGGGACGTAGCGTAATACAGGCCCCGGGGGCCCGGGGCCCCCCCCCCGAAATCGGCCGGGGCCCGAAAATTTCATAAGGGGGGACCCTTATGATTTTTATTTTCTCAAAAATTTTGCTGCCTGCGGCGCTAATTTTTAACTTTTTTACGGCTATTTGTAGAGCTATGCAACCTTTTTTGCAAAAATTTTTGCCTGCGGCGCTATTTTTTCGGCAATGTTTTGAGTTTTTTGGAAAAAATTTTTCGGGGCCCCCCCCGAAATTTTTTTCTGGCTACGCCCCTGAACGTGGGGGCAGGCTTGCCGGGGATATTTAAGAAGCGGGGAAGCATGTGACGGACCAGGACCGGGGGGGGGGGGCAATCTAGCAGAAATTTCTGTGGGAGGAGGCTTGCGGCGGGCAGGCTAGCAGAGATCACTTGGAAATTGGATGAAAAGTTTTTGCGTTTTCAAACACGAGCTAGCAGAGTTAATTGTGGAATCGTGGCAGCTGTTGACAGGCTAGCAGAGATGATTTAGGGGAATTGGGGAAAAACAGATACTCGAGTAGGGCAAACTAACAGGGATCTGTGAGGAATCTCGGCAAAATCAAGCGCATGCTAGCAAGGATCATTTAGGAAATCAAGAAAAGTCGACGGATTTGTCGAAATAATGGCAGTCTAGCAGAGATCATTTAGGACGTAAACTTCAGGCTAACGAGCAGAGATCCTTTGCGGATGCATATTTCGTGCCGTGAGCCGGGTCGTACTGCTTGAAGCAATTGGAAAAGATCGAATAGTTCAGACTAACTAGCAGAGATTATAGCCGATTAGAATTTCGTACAGTAAACCGTATCACATTGTCCGGCATAAATCTTGAAAGACAAGCAATCGGAGTTAGAGGGGGGAGAATGGGTTTTGACCGCTGAAATGTGATGATGATGATGATCGGGAATGGGGGAATTGGAGGAAGAGGAAAAGCGGAAGATGCGCAAAACCACAACTGGCAGGGGAAGGGGGAGGAGGAGGAGAAGCTGAGGATGAGAGGGGAGCAGGCGGGGAGGGAGGAGAATAAGCGGTCATCTCAAATACACCTCCCCCTGCCCACCACCCACTCAACTATACCCCCCTTGAAATAGTGCATACTGAATTCTGGACTGTACTTCTTCAAGAAGTTCGGCGGAAGCTCGAACTCGTTGAAGTCCCAAATGGTCGCTGCTAGACTGCTACTTGATGTAAAAATTCTCAACTGACCCCTGCTACACTGCCAAAAACATCAATGTCTTTCGATCGTCTCTACTCCTTACCGAGACAACCCGAAAATTCCCTAATGGCCTCCGCTAGATTGCCCCGAAGTGCACCTTTCTCAGATAGGCTCTGCTAGCTTGCAGCTACCTTTAAAATCCCAAATGATCTCTGTTGGTTGCCCCTAGCGGCCGTTCCCAAATGGTCACTGCTAGCCTGCCCTCAAAAACCCACAGTCAAATTTATTTTTCAGGCAAAAAAGCGGAACGGCTGCGGTTGGCCGGGAAAGAAAGGCCGTATTTTCACATTCAACCACAGAGCGAGAGAGAGAGATAGAGAGAGAGGGAGAGAGAGAGAGAGAAAGAGAGCGAGAGAGAGAAACTGTCCCTCTCATCCTCTTCAACTCTGCCACACACACACAATTGAGAAATTGTGCCCTCGGGCTATGAAAACGTTTATATGCGGTGGAAGGGAAGGGGAGGAGAATGGAAATGGATACACATCTTTACTCTCGCAACTCAAGGAAAGGTGAGTGTGACCTGGCAGGCTAGCAGAGATCATTTAAGAATTGGAAACGGGATAACTTGGCGTGGCTTTGGAAAATGGGATGGCAAGCTAGCAGAGATTGTTGGGGATCCAGTAAGGGCTGCAATCAGGCTAGCTAGCAGAGATGTTTTAAGATTTTGAGTAGGTCAACCACCAGGGAAGCTGTCAGAACATCTTGAGAAATTCTTATAGCCATTTAGGAACCAGTCATTCAGCTGGCGGTTTAGCAGCGATTATTTGTGAATTCAAAGCATGATAACAGGGCTATGGTAAACTAGCAGAGACCATTTAGCAACCGAGTGGACCTCCTTGGCAGGCCAACAGAGGTTCCTTAGGAAATTCGGCTTTTCTACCCCTTAAGTTATACTGCCGGATTTGCAGTAAAATGCTACATTCAGAATCCGACAGGTGGGTGGGTGGGCAAGATCCGGTCTGTGAAAATAAAGGCCCTAAACGGGTATCTCTCGATTTACGGAATCATCGGCTCACAACGTTTTGCGCATCGACGGGGATCATACGAATCATTGCACAGTTTTGTGTGTAGAGAGAGAGTGAGGGAGAGAGAGAGAGAGAGAGAGAGAGAGAGAGAGGGAGAAAGGGAGGTCCCTACAGGGGGCTAAAGCCTCAATTACACCCGAGCCGGTCTGTCGTAAAACCGGGCATACGAACTGTGCACCAGGGCCCACACCGTTTGGAAAACCGAAACTACGTGGAATACAGACCAAAAGCACAGAGGAATTTTCAGATTAAATTGGTGGTGACAAAAAAAATAGCTATTTGCTATCAGGATATCAAAATTCATAATCTTTAAATTCCTAATGCCAAAATTTCGATATGTCGAAATTTTTTTTCAGTAATTCTTGGGTTTTTTTCTGGAGGTTTGCTGATTTAAATGCAGAAATTATGAAATTTCAACATTCTAAAAGTAACCCGAAAATACCTACCTGTCACCATCCCTTTAAAATCGCGTCGAGCTTCCGGTCGATCCCAGAAAAGGGATTGGCAAGCTAGCAGGGATCATTAATGATGTTATCCGCTGAATCTGGCGCGATTTTACCCTCGGCAGACTAGCGGAGACATTTTGGAATGGCTGTAACTGTCAAACAAAAAAAAAATTACGTTTTCAAGAGCAGATAACTCGCGTAGCATGCTAGCGATTCCATAAAGGTTTATTGTCAGAAGCAGCAAAAGCCTTTGCCTACTTTTTAGAGTCAATGGAAAGCTAGCAGAGACCATTTGGGAGCCTGATCCAAGACTCTTTAGGGATATGCTCTGTGATCAGAGCAACCTAGCGGAAGCTATTTGAGAAATTCTTCACTAGAACGGGCAAACTTGCATACCAGCTGCGGCCATTGGGGGAATTTAGGGACCGACCGGCAGGCTAGCAGAGCCTTTGCATCCAAATTAACATGGCTAACTGGTTTCACATTCCCTTGCCATTGCCTTGATCCGGGTTCGAGTTCCGTGTGCGCCAAATTTTGCTTTTTGCTCGAAAAAGCGCTTCCGGATGTATTTGAGCTTTTCCTGTTCGTGACATCCTCATCATCACCGCCCTGATGTTTGACATTGCAAAAGCGGTGTTGGTTGGTGGAGGGAAAAGCATCTTTCCCATCCTCCCATCGATCCTCACCCCCCCCAATTCTTGTCTTCTTCTTCTTCTTCTTGAGCTTCAGAAGAACAGCAGAAGGCGCGCGTAGAATGGGGGGAGCAGGAGGGGGAGGAGGAGGAGCATCTTTTGTTGCTTCTTCCCCCAATACCTTGTATGTGCGTCTCTCTCTCTCTCTCTCTCTCTCTCTCTCTATCTTTTTGTCTGTTTCGGGAGAAAGGAGGCCCACAGCAGCGCTCATGAATATTTCCGAATCGAAAATGTTTTGAAGCCCTGCTAGGCAGAAAGAAGTCGGGCCCACTCAAACAACCCAGGGCCACCCTTTCTGGCTTCTTGCCTCGGGCGGGCACTTTTGGTTCCGAAATCCGCCATTTTCCAGCATTTTTCCGGAAGCCCTGAGGGTTTGAGGTCCTAAAGGGTCTTTGCTAGCTTGCCCACCCTTCAGTTTTCAAAATTCCCTAATATGCAACCTTCGGACCTATTTTTGGATAAAAAATTCACAGCGAACTCTTCTAGCCTGCTTTTCGCACTACAAAATTACCCCAAGAGTCTCTGCTAGTCTGCCCTTGAAACTCGATCCTAACTTTTGTCTAATTCCACAAAGATCTCTGCTAGCTTGCCACACGGCTGTTATTTTTCGGAGGCGGCAGGCTAGCAGAGATTCAGGAGTCGTTCGGGTTCTCTTGTAGTTGGAGCGTCACTCTCGCTCTCTCTAACCATCTCTCTCTCGCGCGCGCTCTCTCTCTCGCTTTGTCTCTCGCTCTCTGTCTGTATTTGTCTCTCTCTCACTCTCACCCTATCTCTATCTCTCTCTCTCTCGCTCTCCCTCTCTCTCTCTCTCGTCTTACCGCCCCTTTTAAAGAGCCAGGGAAAAGCTTCAATATTCCTATGGTCTATTTTGAGGGTTATCCGGTCAGTGATGGAGACTTCCATAGAGCAGTTCATCATCTTCTCCTCCTCCCCTTCCTCCCCCCGGGGCTTCCCCCTTCAACTCAAAAAATCTCACTCCAACCCCCAGTTTTTCAGCTCTCTTCCCCCTGCCATCGCCATAATCCACAATGGCTAAGTGGGCTATTGAATTTTTTAAGGGTTTTTTGGGGTTAAGCGACTCACGATGAGCATCAGGTCAGGCTCCGCAAGGGCGAGTACCGGTTTGCTTGTGGGAATGCATGATTTCTGCTGGCTGGCCCTGCTAAGTCGTTTAAATTTTCTGGTGAGATCTGCTGGAGTGCATGTCTCAATTCTTCAAATAAACTGTGCTAGCCTGCCTCGCCGGATTACTCAAAGAATCTCTGCTAGCTGGCCCTTGTCTATTCCTCAAAAATCTCTTAGTCTGTCTCTCTCTCAGTTCCTCAACGATTGCTGCTAACAGATTTCCCAAGAATCTCTGCTAGCCTGCCCTACGTTCCTAAAGAATCTTTGCTTGTCTGCCGCAAAATATTCCCAAAGAACCTCTGCTATATCGTCCTCCTACCTAAGTTTCAATTCCCCAATTTTCTCTGCTAGCCTGCCCTCCGAAAAGCTACAACCTGCACCCTTCGAACTTTTCAGGCTCAACACGCCGGGTTGCCAATCATTTTTTAGTGCGCAAGCCGAGCCGTTCTCCCTGGGGTCGACCTCCTTCCTCGGCTTCTCTCTCTCTCTGTCCCTCTCTCTCTCCGTGTCCCTCAGGGAATATTGCCCTGTGTTGTCCATCCCCTTCTTCCCCTTAGATGAGCCTCCAGGCTATCGTCTCCGCCCATCTACACACTAATGGGGCCCATCCGATGCGCCGGCCCCACTTGGCCCTACGCGTTTTTTTTGTTTTGACGTCAGGGCAGGGGGGCTTTGTAAGAATTTAGGCTTAATCGTCAAAAGGTTCACCTGCAAGAAGGCGAGCTAGTGGAGGCCACTGCGGAATTTTGAGCCAGACTTTAGGGTAACAAGTTAGCAGAGATTATTTTTGGGAACCAGGCTAGTAAATCTGCTTGGGGAACTCCTTCGGAAAGTAACGCTGTTTTTTTCCCTTTAGAACCCGCTTGTTAGCCTTTTACCAGTGCAGGCCCAGCCAGCAGAGATTCCTCTAGCAAATTGCTTAGGCGCCCTCGTTTCAAGATTTATTTTTTACTCGATTTTCTTTAGGGTCGGGCTAGCAGGGTTGCTTATGGAAATTTGAGCTGTCACTAGCCCTTTTAAGCCGAGCTGAACTTAGCAAGTATGTGGGCAGACGTAATTTGACCTTTCTGAGCTCTAATTCCGGAAATTCCGGAAACTGCGACAACTGACCTCGATCTGTTCCACCTGAACTCCTCCAAGATGTCATCCTGAATGTTGCTGATCCTGATCCCCGGATCCGCTCAACCCAAAAAAGTGCGGGGAGGCATTCAGGCGGGCAAGGTCTGCTGTTTCTGTCTGTCTATTGGAGTGCCGCGTAGGGTTCTCCGTTTCAATTACCTCGGCCAGGCCATATAGAGTCTCTCTCGGGGCGAGAGAGAGAGAGGGAGAGAGAGAGAGAGAGAGAGAGAGAGAGAGAGCAACCTCCCGGCCATGGCCAAAAGCCTAATTTGTTCGGGCGTAGGGGGCTTGGGTAAAGGGGTCCCCCCTCGAGTCGTGGCTGCTCTCTCTTTTGTCCAATTTCCAGGCTTTTCCCCCCTCTGCCGCCTATGGCTTTTGCTCTAAGGGCCCAGCTTAGGGCCCTTTCCTCTCCTTTCCATTGTCCCCTTCATCTACTGGATCTAAAAAACCTGCTTTTCCGGGTGGTGGGAATCTAATTTTTTTTTTGCATTCTAATGGATTACCTGGAATTTTTGCAGAAGGAAGTTCGGTATATTTTTGAAAAATCGGGGCGGACAAAGGTATTCCAATAAACTTCAGAAAATGAAAGAATTTTTAAGAATTTTCTGATCTATTTTCAACTTTATCTTTTTCAAAAAATGTTGACAATTGTTAAATCGGGAATTACGCTAAACAAATTTCGTAAACGGAATTATGCTATTCTGTTCTCTATTCCCTCCTAGCATTAGTGCGTCGACTATTAGCCTTTCCAACCCCTTTAAACTTGAAAATTCTGGTAAACTTGTAACTATGTATTTTTGTCCTAAATATTCGCCCCCGTAAAAACCCGAAGCGGTACTATGGTTTCTGAAAATATCCCGCACTTTCTCACACACCCATTACAATTTTCACCTGGCCTCCGGGTCAGGGTCCCGTCAGTGCAACAAGAGTCGATGCTCAATTTGACGCTCTTTTCTAAGTTTCACAAATGGTTTCCGCTGGCTCGACTTCAAACATGCAAATTCATTCTCCCAGTCACTTTGCTGGTATTCCATTTGATTTAGAAACTGCCTCCAGTTGCCTTTTGGTCTAGCTTTGGTTAAAAAACTTCATAAATTCTTGTCGGACTGTCTTTTAGCCAAACACTGCCACAAAAATCTGCAAAAGTCTCCGCAAAAAATTCCTTAATGTCCTCTGCTAGCTTGCCATCCTGACCAATGCAACCTGGCCTCAAATTCCCCAAAAATCGTTGCGAGCCTGCGACTCCCCAATGTATCCTCCTGGCAAGCTATAGTCAATCCCCCTTGTCCCACCAACGTGCCAAACTCCAATCAGGCAACACCTTTCCGATGCCCTTTAGCCTCGCCTCGCGCCCCACAGAGGGAAA
Source organism: Mesorhabditis spiculigera (assembly GCA_958295435.1). Lineage (NCBI taxonomy): Eukaryota > Metazoa > Nematoda > Chromadorea > Rhabditida > Rhabditidae > Mesorhabditis > Mesorhabditis spiculigera. Next base: position 732,613 of record CATQJA010002637.1, read on the forward strand.
ATGATTTGAAACCGGATATTCCGGAGGCCAGGGAATGGATAGAAGAGAGAGAGAGAGAGAGAGAGAGAGAGAGATGAATAGACATACAGACAACCACTTCTTCTAGGGTTTCCTTCTCCTCTAAAATGGCCACATTCCCTCCACCCTTATTGGGTGGTCTATGCCAAAAGCCCGGTATCGAATCGATTTCCGATTGGCTACTATGGGAATGGTTGGCGGATCGTTGCGAATTTTGGCGCATATTTTGCCAAAAAGTATATCCCGCTCTGATTCCTCAATTTTCTCTGCTCGTATGCTGCATCTTTGGAAGATCCAAGGACCTCTGCTAGCTTGCCCTGTCTGTTCTCTTAATTTTCCTAAAGAACCTCCGCTAGCGAGCTTGCCCACTTATCTGATCGCTGCCGGCTCAAGCAACGTTCAGACCGTTTTTCAAGAACCTCTGTTAGCTTGCCCCGTACCAGACTAATTTTCCTAAAGCATCTGCACCAACCTTCCCTAACTGTAACCCTCTTATGTTGACCGTGGGATTTCGTTATGGGAGATAGCACATCTTGTGCAGAATTTTTCGCTGAATCCGAATCCGTTTTCAAAAGTTGCGGAACCCCGCGGAAAACAGGTTAAAAATCGAATTTAAATTTGGGCGAATCTGGTCCATCGCGCCCCTTGGGGGTTCAAAGAGGCTCCCCACCGCCACCCTCCCAGCAACTCGACGGTACAATGGTTAGGCGCTGGTTTCTTGAGCGGGCTGTCACTGGTTCGACGCCTGCCGCGGTCGCTTTTTTGCTTTTGCATTTTTTTTTATCGGAAACTAGTTTAACGTTGTTCCGCAACACTGTGATATAGTTTTTTACAATTTCTTTTTCTATTTTCTTATAACAATAGATAAAGATTCACACCAACACGACGGCGCAAGTTATTCTCGCCAGCGCAAGCCAATTTGTAGTTCCCGACGACATAAACTGCTCGTTCTCCGTTCGCATAAAGTAATTCAGAACAGGAAATTACAAAAAAAACGATATGACAGTGTTGCGGAACAGCGTCACAGTAGTTTCCGATAAAAAAATGCAAAAGCAAAAAGCGACCGCGGCAGGCGTCGAACCAGTGACAGCCCGCTCAAGAAACCAGCGCCTAACCATTGTACCGTCGAGTTGCTGGGAGGGTGGCGGTGGGGAGCCTCTTTGAACCCCCCAGGGGCGCGATGGACCAGATTCGCCCAAATTTAAATTCGATTTTTAACCTGTTTTCCGCGGGGTTCCGCAACGTTTGAAAACGGATTCGGATTCAGCGAAAAATTCTGCACAAGATGTGCTATCTCCCATAACGAAATCTCACGGTCAACATAAGAGGGTTACAGTAAGCATCTCTGCTAGCTTGCCCATTCGCAGATCCAGCATTTCTCAAAAAACGCAGGCAGGCTAGGGCTCCTTGTTGCTCCCTAAATTTCGCTAAGCATCTTTGCTACCCTGCCTTTCCGCACACCTTTATTTCCCAAAGGACTTCCGATAGCCTACCCTTCATCTCCTCAAAAACCTCTGCTAGCCTGCCGTTCCCTACCTCCCGTTTTCCCAAAGAATATCTTGCGTCGCCCCTAAAAACTGCAAGGTTTCTTTTTCAAGCCGTCACTTCTCAAAGTTTCTCTGCAAGCCTACCCCACCGAACTTTCCCTGTTCTTCGACCTTTCCCACCAAATAAAATTCCGGTGCGGGGTTAGCAGAAAAAATGCGGGGCGACCCCTACAGCCGGTGGAATGGCATTAATCGAGGTGAGAGAGAGAGAGAGAGAGGGAGAGAGAGCAGGAATATATATGGGGTCCCGGTGCCGTGTGATGGAATTAGTGGGTATTCGGATTGACTTTGGATTGACTTGAGAGGTGGTCGATGGGGTGAGTGGACAACGGCACACCACACTCAAATCCACCAGCTTTTCGCTAATTTTCCTGCATCATATCGGTGAAGCACCGGAAATGTGTAAATTGGTCTGCGCCGGATTGCGCCGCCTGATTTCCACTACAGACATAGAAGTATTCCGGTCGGCTGAATTCTCCTTTGGCTAATTGGCTAAGCTCTCGCTTTTCACCATTACGATCCGGGTTCGACTCCCGCTCAGTGCGGAACTTTTTGCTTTTTGACCAAGTCATTCAGATACCTATCACTTTTGCCCAGGCTCCCCGGATTGTTTTTCTTTAATTCCACCGTTATTTCGAATTTTAAAGGTCCAGGCAAGCACAAATTATGGATTGTTTTTCATGGACCTCTAGAGCCTTTGTCGAGTACGTCAACATCCTAATCACGCCTTGTCTCTTTAAAGTGGCCTGCAAAGCAATTTTTTACTGTACGTTCTCTAATTCACATTTTCATAATTTCTTTTCCATTTTCATCTCTCTTTCTCTTTTTTCTCATTATCAATTCGTCCTTTTTCCATATAGTATCCCGATTACGGTCGGAATTCCCCCCCTCCCCGTGCCTCTACCTTTAAAATACGCAATTTAAAAATATGCTACACCTATTTTTGCAAACATTTGAAACGAAAATTGGCCCCTAAAAGCGCGTGGGTCCTGAATTGGCACCCCGAAATTTCCATTAGCAAATTGGCGAGGGCGGCACTAGCGTGTACTCTCGAAGGAGCGTAATTAGCATAGCCGGAAGGGCCGAGTACTAGGTTTATCCTACTATATATATAAAAAAATAGTGTCTGTGTGTGTGTGTGTGCCACTTTGCATCCACTTCCGTATCGTTGTTCCAGTCGTATCTCTATAGGGGAAGAAGTTAGGGGTGGGTACGATACGTCATTAGGTGCGTAATGGTCTAGGGATGACTGCCCACATATCAGATTTATAAAAATCAGCCATTTTCGATATTAAATTTAAGTTTTTGTAAAACCCTCTTCGCTAGGAAAAATTAACATTGACCGGAAGTAGGAAGTCGCCTATATAAAGGGTCACAAGCGAATCATTTTCATTTTTTTGGTCATCTGAATTCAGCGCAATTATGCAAAGCGTAGAACAGCATGCGGTCCAAGACGAGGCCAGGGCTGAAAAGTCGTGAAGCGGCTTTTCAACCCTGGTAGGATTTAAAAGGATTAGGATTAAAATAAAGTAGTTTTGCACCATTCAAAAGATATCTAAACTTTATCTGAAAAGAAAATTTACGTTACAGGGCCGCATAATTTTTAACGTCATATATTAAGTTTAAAAAATTGTTTAATTAGCATGTTAATGAGCCCGTCATTAGTACGCCAATGGACTTTAGGAAAAAAAAGTTAAAAGCCTGATTTTCCGATTTCTTTTCAGGTAAAAATTTGCAATTAATGATCAAAATCCTATCCGAAAAATACCGCAAAAAGCCGTGCGGATTTCGGCGCTGATCGGAATTTGGAATTTGGAATTCTTTGGGTGATGGGGAGAATTTTCTATTATTTGGTTGTGAGGGTTGAAGAGGGGGGGATCCCGTTTCTTTTGGGCCTATAGGTGAGAGGAGGGGGGAATAGTGGAAGGGCCCAGTGACTAGGGGCCCACTAGGGCCCAGAAGAGAGAGAAAGGGAGGGAGAGAGGGGCCCACAGGGGCGCTGGGGGGCGGGGCGTGCTGCGTTGCGTCACCCTATATCTTGACCTCCCCAATAGAGGCACGGCAGGGGAAATTCTATATCTAAAATTCGCTAAAAACTCTGTATATATAAATATTAAAATCTGTATATTCTATATCTATTAAATAATAAAATTCGATACCTCTCCAATCGATATTTTGCGTTGCCGGTTCCAGATGCCGAATGTCGCTGCTGTGCGTGACAAGTGGGTGACGGGTGTGGTTGCGGTATAAACTCGCCGCGCCAACATCTTCAACAAGTTCACACCGGCCGTTTTTTGGGGGGTCCTAAAGGGCCGGGCAACCCATAAATATGGACCCCGACTCGTTGACACTGGTCGTTTCAGTCAAGAAGGCTCGGCTACTCGGCTCCAGTGGTGGGTTCTACAGCTTTTTGGAGCTCTTAAATTGACTACTACGCCGCGATACCATGAACAGGAAAGTGATTGGGGTATTTTTTTTCGGGAAACTGGCGCCTTGGGGAATAGCAATTTGGGTCCAAATTTTGCAGGAAATTGCTAAATTTGAGTGAAAATCCCTTTTTCGATTTTCTACTCTTGAATGTGAATGGTTGTAAAATCAGTTTAATATTATATAAACAAATTCCATAATTTAAACCCGATTTTAATTGCGTAATCGGTTAAATTAACTATTAAAAAATTTCAAATTGTAGCTGAATTAAACAGAAAAAGCAAAAAAATTAGATCAATATTTTCTAAACTCTCTTACAATTTTCGAAAAAATCCATCTTTTTTACTTTGTTGCTAGGCGGTGAAAAAATAGCACATCCCTTTTCGAAACTCCGGATCAGTCGGTAGAGCATTGGACTTCGAATCCAGCACTCGAGGGTTCGGATCTTGCGATCGTTTTTATTTTTGCTTTTTGTTCAAAAGTGGAACCTCTCTTTTGGCCTTTTTTGTTAGTAAGCATCTAAGAATTTTCTCACAGAAGTAGAGGGAATCCTGTTTTTGTTATTCTAAGCGCAAATACTTTACAAAACTACCAAAAATATAGATTTTTCGACAAAAGTTTTGAAGTTTAGATTTTTTCAGATAGTTTTCCTAGCTAAAATGTGATTAAATTTTACTAAAAACACTATTAAATTAGGTGCTATGGCATTTTTAGGTTTTCTGGGTTTGTAGAAAAATTTTGCGCTCGGAAACCCCCCTGATACTGCCAAAGCTCCTTCCAATCGATTCTCCTTTTCCAACCCCAAATCTCTCCCGACCATTCAAATCATTTCTTTATTTTCACATTTTCCCAAATGAAACCCGACAAATCCGACTTCAGGGAATCTCCCCGTATTTGAACTACACCCACCAGAACGGCGCCTAATCCCCCGGTTCCATTTAATTGCGTTTTTATCGCCCCCAACCGCCAGTCGACCTAGATATTTGTTCAAATCGAAAACAGCAAATACCGTATCAGTCGTCTGAATTTTGCAGCGCGCTAATATATTTGAACCCCGGTTGGCAAGGCGAAAACAAGAAATTTGAGCTGGGCCGGGTGGTTCTTTGGTATCGAGTACGGGCTACATGGCATCCAAATTACGACCGGGAAATAGTAGATAATTTTAAGGGAAATGAAACGAAGAAAAACCTATTTTTTAATAACGTGAGCTGGACCATCTAACAGAGATTCTGGCGGATCGAGGCAGGCTAGCAGCGGTTTTCTAGACGAATTTAATAGGATTTAAAATTGTTATTTTTTCTTGCTTTCTTATTTGCAAATTTTCACGTTATTTTTCGGTGTCGGCTAGCAGCGATTCTTTGGGAAGCGGAAATCCAATCAATCGCCCATTTTCCTCAAAGAACCTCTGCTAGCTGCTTTTAAACAATCAAACCCGAAGGCAGGCTAGCAGAGATTCTTGAGGAATTTCGGGACCCAAGAATGTGAAAATTGGCTATTTTAGCACAATTTCCCGTTCAAATTTCCCAGGAAACTAGAAAATCCCCCATGCTTCCTGTTTCATTGCCGCCATTTTTTCTAGCGGTCCCCAGGCCACGCCATAATATGCTTAGGTCCCGCGACGACCCAAAAGGGCCAAGAGTCGCCTTCCTTCCCCCTCATAAGATGAGAAGAAGGAGCAATTGGGGGGCTCACCGGGGCCCAGGGGCCATTTCTCATTATTCGCTGTCGACGACCATCGGCTACGGGGGGACTGCTCTTTACAGGGGGACACAGAATAGGGCAGAAAAAGAGGGGGGAGGGAAAGGGATCTGATGTCAAAATGGGCAGGGAAAAGGGAGATATTGCAATTCGGGTGGATATCGCTCTACTAGACCCTGTCATTTATGAGGAAATTAAAATTCTGGAATTCTGCACTCGCCGACACGGGCTTGACATGAAAATTGAATTTTTAAGGGGAATTGTTGCGTTTTAAGATCAAAATTACACTAAAAAATGCATCCAAAATGAACTCAGAGATCGGCAGGTTAGCAGAGGTTTTTCAGGAAGGGAGACTAGCAGAGATTCTTGGGGAAGGGCAGGCTGGCAGCCATTCATTGGGAGCAGGCTAGCAGAAATACTGTAAAAACGGCATGCTTGCAGAGATTACTTGTAAAAGCGCAGGCTAGCATAGATTCTTTAGTAGTTGGCAAGCTAGCCTAGATCCTTGGAAAAAGGCAGGCTAGCCGAGAAACTTTGGGAAACGGTGAACGAGCAGAGGTTATTTGGGAAATGGTCAGCCTTCATTAGGAGAGGGCAGGCTAGCAAGGATTATTTAGCAACAGGCTAGCCAGCAGAAATTTTTATGGACGAGGCAGGATATCATTAATGCGTCTACAAGACCGGAAAGCTATTCAGGAAAAAACCCGAAAAAGCATTCCACCCCCATCCTATTTCCAGACGAATTCCACTCGTACGTCACCGTCAAACTCCAGAATGTCAAGTCGACGACGATGGCCGTCAGAGGGGGGCAGCCACAATGGGAACAGGAGTTTATATTGTAGGTTGTAGCTTGTAGTCTGTAGCTGACAGCTAAAATCTTTCCAATGATCCCAGCAACCCCAAATTTTAGCGAGACAAACCGGCCGGACGAGAGTATGAACATCGAGCTCTGGTCGAAGGGTGTACTGTGGGATAAATTGTTAGGGGTTGCACTGCTTCCGCTTCATCAAGTGCATTTCTCCGCACAACCTGGAGCAGGACAGTGGCTACAGATTGGTAAGTCAGTGGAATATGTTAATTATTGTGCGATAACTAGAGCGCGAAAGCGAGAGAAAGAAAGAGAGAGAGAGAGAGAGAGAGAGAGAGAGAGAGAGAGAGAAAGGGGGGAGAGCGAGCGGTTGGGAACTTCTTCCTCTTCCAATCTGTCATTTCCAGATGCCGAAGTTGAGACTCGTGGTGGCGTAGCGATAGGAACTCGCTCTCCCACCGGCCATTCCCTACTCGTTGATGCTCGTTTTGAGTTGCCGTTCGGTCAGTTATTTGCTCATTTTTATAAGCTCTTGCTCACTCTCTCATGCTCCCACACTTCATTTTTCTCTCAAGTGTACTCTATCTCTCTCTCACTCTCCCGCTCTCTCTCACTCTCTCGCTCTCGCTCTCTGTCGCCCTCACGCCCTGTTTCGCTCCTTTTTTGCTTCTCATGCTCAATCTCGTTTTCTTGCTCTTACTAACGCACTATTTCTCTAGTTTTCGGCTAATTTTTAACAATCGAATTTGGAAAGGTGATTTTTCTGCCCATTCCTCCCAGATGTATCCCAAAAGTTTCCATCTCCACCAAGCCAGTATCCCAAAAGCTCTGCTACCCCCTTCGGGTCCATTCCATGAATATTTGGGGGGCCCTCGATTTTCTTCCTCTTTTTGAGATGGACACGAGAAGACTAGCCCCCCCCCCCTCGGATAGATCTATGAAGTGCTGTGTATCGAGGGGAGAAGCCCCCTTCCTCTGCTTTGTCGGCTTTTCGGCTTTTTTTCGTAAAGGCATCGGTCGGCCTCCTCGCGGGGGGCTGGGGCTCAATCCCGGGGGACCCTTATGCCCTTAGAGAGAAGAAGAAGCCGGCCACGATCTGAAATGCATCCGTTGAAGGGGGGCAGTCTTCAGCTTCACCCCCTTCCCTTCCACAACCCTTTAAATTATTAAGACCCGGCGGGGTTGGGGGTTATTTAATGGCTTTTTTTTGGGTCTGGGTGTGTCTTTTGACTTTCAGTATTTCTTTTTCTCTCGCTCTATCTCTCTCTCGCTCTCTCACTCTTACTCTCGTTTGAGTTCTCTCGACACTTCCTCCCCCGCGAAATAGTCATTATTTGTGGGTCGGGCCCTAAAGGTTGCGTTCGACCGGTTTTCAGTTCCGTCGATTTTCCGATTTTCTCCATTTTAACTTTAAAAATTCCCCAAGAATCTCTGCTCGCCTGTCCCTTTTGTACGTGGCTTCGAATTCCTAAAGAATCTCTGCTCGCTTGCCCTTCTCGACTGCATTTTTTCCGTAAATAATCGCTGCTGATTGCCCCTATTATCAACTTCATAAAGAATAACTGCTCGTATTCTAGAGCCTTTTTACCCCCCAATAAACTCTGCTAGCTTGCTCTTTTAACTCCTCGAATTTTCCAAGGAATTTCTGCTAATCTACCTTCGGGTATGTTTCCTAAAGAATCTTTGCTAGCCTGCCCTCTCCATTTCTTTCCACAAGGATTTTGCTAGCTTTCTTTTCCATTTCTCCCAATTTCCTAAAGAAGTCTGCCAGCCCACCAATTCTGATTTCTTTGTGTCCACGCTCCAAAATTTAGTATATTGTTGTTATGTGTTCGTTCTAGGGGGGTGTTCTGGGTGGAAGTTATGGTCCTCCCCCCATCCCTTCCCTCCCTAATTGCCGGCCCTTCATCCCTTATTTTGCTTTTTCCTCCCCTCTGTGTGGGCTTCACTTCAAGAGTCCCACTGTTCCGCCACACACAAAAAGTCGAGAATCCAATTTAGTTTTTTGCCGCTTTGCATGCGTCGCCATTTCGGAGAGGGAGAGAGAGAGATAGAGCGATAGAGAGAGAGGGAGGGAGAGAGAGCGCGAGAGAGAGCGATAGAGAGAGCGATAGAGAGAGAGCGATAGAGAGAGAGCGATAGAGAGAGCTATAGAGAGAGAGCGACAGAGAGAGAGAGAGAGAGAGAGAGAGAGAGAGAGAGAGAGAGAGAGGGAGAGGGAGGGAGGGAGGGAGAGAGTTCCTGACTTATCTACGCTAGCATGCCCTCGATGCTAAATTAAGATCTCTTTCCAGCCAACAACCCTCTAATTGACCACCATTTTTTCATCCAAATCCACCCCCCGCCGACCTATTCCATTTTATGGCCACACGAGACCTTTTTCGGGCCTGAATTCTATTTTTCGCAAACCAGAGGAAATTTCGGGCAATTATTGGTGGGGTTGATAGAGAAACATCCAGGGAATTTAAGCTTTCGAGCAAACCAGAGAGATGGAGGGAGAGAGAGGGAGAGAGAGACAGAAAAACGGGAGAGAGAGAAACTGGCAGCCTGGCGGAGAGTCTAGCATGGGCAAACTAGCCGAGGCGATTTAGGAACCGTGCTGTTTTAAAATTGGTATTATTTTAGGGCATGCTAGCAGAGATTCTTTGGGAAATTCAGGAAAAATGGAATCGTTTTGAAAAGGCGACTTTAAAGAACTTCAATATTTCAAAAATGATATTTGAGGCCGGCTAGCAGAAATCATTTAGGAATCGATCCGACGATTAGAGTAAAGGATCATTAGCGAATTCTGGCGGCTACAGATCTTGATGATTTTCAATCTAGCAAAGGCAAGCCAGCAGCAATAATTTGCGGAATTAATTTGTGTTTTTTTTTGCTCCTCCTCAAACACACACCAGAACCCCCCCCCCCCCATTTGGCCATTTGCCATCCGATGTTGTGGCCCTATTCTATTTTTTCGCGTTGTTCGAGTGCCCTCCCCTTCCATTCTATGGCCCGTTTCTTGGTTCCGGAACAATGCTAATTCCACCCCTTTTTTGCGGCCCTCCCCTCCCCTCGTTTCTTAGGGCCCACCCACCCGTTGTGGATGATCATCTCCTCCCATTGCTCTTCCTCACCCATCCAAAACCCCCCTATAGACCGGGAATCGCTGCCTTTTATTGCTTGAATTCTCTCATTCTACGCCACGCTGAAACCGCCAATTTTTGGGCTTCTCCTACCTAGCTTATTCCTTATTTTAGTCCAGACAAGCTAGTAGGGATTTTAAGACTTTTGGAATTTTTGATACCGTAATTTGGAAAGTTCTGGATTTCGTTGCTCGAATTCGCTATTTCTATCCCCACCATTTTTTGAGGCTGCTTCCTTATTTTAGTCAGGGCTAGCCAGCAGGGATTTTCGAGATCTTTAAGTATCGGTGCTGGTTCATTATCGGGGGGTGGACGGTGAGGAGGGGACCCAAATTAAAGCGACAACGTTTTGGGGCATGCCAGCAGTGATCATTTGCCGAGCCCTGGAAATCTGGAGCGAATAGCGTGCGCTTCTTGCCGTCGTGGTCCTCCTCTTTCTTTTCCAGCGTCAATCTGGCTTACAATCAATTTAGTGGGCTTCCCCTTCTTTCCCTCCCCAATTTCGGGGTCCCACCACGCGGCCCCTAGTCCCTCCTAGCTCGAGATATAGTCCTAAGTTTTTTGCTATTTCTGTTTCTGTCAATATTTTTTAAAATATCATCTTCCACTACGAATTAAATTAAAAGAATTAAATTAAAACTCAGTTTAATTACAAATACCTGTTTCCAGATGCTGCACCAGGAGAAGCTGAACTGCTCCAGTCCCGTCTCGACCAATTGAACAGGTTGCAACTGGAGGTGTGAATTTAGCGATTTTTTAACTTTTAAATAGCTATTGAAAAATTACTTGTCGGTATCAAAACTTTTCTGTCCTCTGGTCAATTGGTAGTGCGCTCGCCTAATAATCTCAAGGCCCGGGTTCGAACCCCCGCCGCGGCAAAGTTTTTTGTTTTTGCGAAAAAAATTAACTTTCCTTTTTTAATAAAGTTTTTCAGGTCGACGCCACGCTGCCGCCACGCGCACCCCTCAATCATTGTAAGTCCAAACAAGAATTTCCTCTCTTTTTTCCCTGAAATCTGGCCGTTCCAAATCCTAGAAGTTGCCATTATCTGCTGAACTACTGTACCTTTAATGGTGGCTATAATTTGCTGTACTAGTCGGCAGCTTTTGCAGAAAATTGTTAGGTAGTGCTGTTTGATTTCGTCAAACGTTATTTTTAACTTGATAGCTACTTGTCTCGATTTTGAACTTTATATCCTAAAGAATCTTTGCTAGCTGGCGTTGAACGTTATCGCTCGCTTCCTCTTTCGCTCTCTCTCTCTCTCTCTCTCTCTCTCTCTCTCTCTCTCTCTCTCTCTCTCTCTCTCTCTCTCTCTCTCTCTTTCCCTCTCTCTCGCTCTCTCACTCTCTATCGCTTTCTCTAGCTCTCTCCCTCTCGTTCTGTATGTCTATCGTCTTCCTTGATTTCTCTCGCTCTCTCTCACTCTCTCTCGTTTCCCAAATGATCTCTGCTAGCTTGCCTGAAATTTCTTAAAAAATCGCTATTAGAACGTCGGCTAGACAATTTTAACTTAATGACTTTCTCGCGTTTTTCACAACGATCCCGGCAAGTCTGTGTTTATCAGGCGATAGACGCTAGCTAGCTTTCCGCCTTGCTCTTTCCTCAATGTTTTCTGCTAGCATGCCCCATCCTCAAATCCGTTCAAACTTCCAAAAAGGACACCTCAACCTTTCCCCCGCCGAAACCTTCCGATTTTCCAGCCATTTTCGCGCTCTAAAAACCCGCTCAAAAATGTGCGAGGGGGGGCGAAAAGCGCGCGCTCGGGAATTCCGAGGGGGAAATGGGGCCCGAAAAGAGCTGCGAGCTGGGCACCAGGGGCCCTAGAGAAGGCTCTAGGGCCCCTAGCCAAAAAGGGAAGGGAAGGGACACACGCCGGCAGACAATGTCCCGGTTGTGCGGGGGATATGACAAAGTGTTCCGGTTCTCTCTCTTTCTCTCGCCTCTATGCATGTAATCGACCTCGCTCTCTCTCTCTCTCCATCTCTCGCTCTTGTCTCTCTCTACACCTGTTGTCAGCCTCCGTTGCCAACCTCTGGACACGAGACAACCTGGCTGCTGTGCCGTTCCGCTTCTCACTCTTTTCCCGGATACAACTACCCGTTTTTAGGAGTGTTACGGAATTCTGAAAACTAGAGACCAGCTTAGAGCCCAAATTAGAGCCCAAATAGGGCCAGATGGAACCCAGACAAAATCAAAATTGGTTTTTCCTTCCAAAACCCCGAATAAACTTTCTGTTTTTGGTGGAAAATTCACGAAAATAGCTGCTTTCGACAAATTCTTAGAATCTAGGATAACTTTCCTGACTTCCCAACCCCTTTAAAACCACTCCCAGCTCCTTAATGCCCAAAATCAGCAAAATAGCCATTTTTTTTAGCTCTTTGACGGCATGGTCGATTGGTTAAGCCCTCGCCTCCGAGACGGTCCGGGTTCGAACCGGCCCACGGCAAAGCCTTTTACGTTTGGTCTCAAAATCCTTTATAAGCTTTTCAAGGACCTATTAATACCCCCAACTCGATCGAAAAAACCCCACACTTCCTGACTGCCCTCAGAAATCTAAAAGTTGGATCTCCACGGGGCGAAGTGGGCCTCCTCCCCTGGCTGTCGTTTTTGCCTGCTGGGTCCCGTCTGGATTGTAGCTCCGGGGGAACCTTTCCCATTAATTGCCTTTTTCAAAAAAGGAGGCTTTCCTAGGAAGGCTTCTCGCCCTAGCAGTTTTTTACGACTTGTGGTTTTGAATTCACGGTTTTGCGAAATTCTGTGGCGAAATTTGGGTTCACTGGCCCTTTAAAAGTCCTTAAAATCGTTAATTATATGCTACTTACGTAATTTAATGCGTATGAAATCTATATCCGAAAATTCTTAGTTTTCGTCTCGACCGTCCCTTTCAAAGAGCCAAATTTTGCTGTTTTTAGCAACGTTTTTACGTTTTTGCTTTAATATTCAAACCCCATTTTCCAGCGGGCTACTCTGAAGACAGCGACTACACGTCGGACGTCTCATTCCCAATCCATCCAAACGCCGCCCATCCCAATTCGTCGGTCCATCAGTGGGATTCGCATCTCCACCCCCACCGTCAACCCCATCATCGACAGACTGCCCAGCACGATCACGTCGTATGTCACTTTTACTCAAAGAAACACTGCTAGATTGCCCCCAATCACGCTCATAAGCAAAGAAAAAAACAATTCCATCTATGCATGCCCATTTGCCCAATCCCCCTTCAGAAATTGCAGGCCTCGTACGAGGGTGACGAGGACGCGTACAATGAGACGCGGCTCGACGCTGTCTATGGTACGTTTTTTTGACCTCACCGGTCCGTTTACCGAGTGAAAATCATGGTATTTGACTTGCTGGTGCCTTTAAAGGGCTGGGAAAGCTTTAAAAGGCCGTCCGCCAGCCACCCGAACTGTCCCCATTATGGCTTGGCACAGTTTTTTCGACCCTATTTTTATGATGCCATCTGAAAGCGCGTGGCCGAATTAGTACGGTGGCATAGTTTTGAAAGTTTAAAAAAGTTGATTTTTGGGGTTTAAATGGCCGTTAAAGTTGCCGACATGGAAACCCTATCTCGAAAATTACTGGCCCAAAGTTGCAGAAAATTTGTGACAATACCTGATTTTGGATCGAGATCATTTCTCTAATACATTTCGAAACCTGAAAACGGCTGGAACATAGGAATCTCGCGTACTAAAAGCCATTTTTTAAGATTTTCTACTTAATGGGAAAACGGCGGCATCCTGAAAGTAGCATAGAAATTTGCGCCAATTTTTTCTACGTCGAATGATGTGTCTTTTAAGATGCCGCCGTTTTCCCATCATCTAGAAAAGTCGTGATCTCTGGAATCAACAAAAGTGGCCTTAAAAGATCGGGGGCTGCTAATGAGAAATATAAAGGATTGCGGAAAGCATCTAGAGATCAATGCCACCCATTATCAAAAAAGAGCAAATTTAAATTCCTCATCTACGCGAAGTTGAGTACGGAGGGGAATCGAACCCGCGATGGTCCGCCTGGGGGGGCTCTGGGGGACAGAGGCTAGAGGGCGCCGCCACCTCCCAGGCGAACGGCCCGAGTTCAATCCCAGCCCCCTTTTAGAAACCGAATTTCTTTTTGCTCTTTTTTGCAATTGACTTGGCTGCGCTTCTAGAAGCAAGTGGGTGACTCCCCGTTTGAAAATCTGGATATTTTTCTCTTAACCACCAAGAAAATGCCGTTTTTACAGATGATGGGAAAACGGCGGCATCCTAAAAGACACATCATTCGCCGTAGAAAAAATTGGCGCATCTTTCTATGCTACTTTCAAGATGCCGCCGTTTTCCCATTAAGTAGAAAATCTTAAAAAACTGCTTTTAGTACGCGAGATTCCTATGTTCCAGCCGTTTTCAGGTTTCGAAATGTATTAGAGAAATGATCTCGATTCAAAATTAGGTATTGTGACAAATTTTCAGCAATTTTGGTCCGGAAATTTTCGAGATAGGTTTTCCAGGTCGGCAACTTTAGCGGCCCTTTAAACCCCAAAAATCAACTTTTTAAACTTTCAAAACTATATGGCCCGACTAATTCGATTATGCTCTATCCGATGGCGTCCAAAAAAACAGGGTCGAAAAAAACTGTGCCAAGCCTATTTCGGTCCTCCCGCAAACGGCCTTTTAAACAGCCAATGCTAAGCTTTTGCCAAAAGCAAAAAGTTTGCACTGGCAGGGAGTCGAACCCATATCATTCCCCTAGAATCCTAACCAACTACCATTTAGCCATTAGATCAAAATTGTCGAAAATAGGTACAAATTCAATACCCAAACTTTTCAGACACGGTGACCGGTGAGGACTACCTGGGCCACCCGTACGACTACGGAACCGAGGAAGAGGAACATCACCAACATCCCGGATACGCGGTGGACGACGGTGTGGACGGACAACACCCCGAACCTAATTACGCCCCGCACACCGCGGGGCGAAACAACCATCGGACGAATCGGTACGTGTTTTTTCAAGCCGCTCATCCTCAAGAAGTTCAGAGAAGCGTTGTGCAGTTTTCAGAAGGTTACGATAGGAAAACCTGTAAAGTATACTTTTAGGGACGCTGAGGGTCGGTACGACTCGTACCGCAGCGAGGACGAGTCGACGTACAAGGGCGAGGGCACGAGAAGGGGATACGATGAGCATTACGGTAGCTGGCGCGTGTTTTAGGGGGGTCTGGGAAGGCTTCTCACGGACTAAAAATTCAAGGTCCTGTGGTCAATTGGCAGACGACCCAGGTTCAACTTCCAAACAGAACAAAGCTTTTTGCTTTTTAAGCAGCAGCTATTGAAGCCTCAGATCATTTTCACCCAGCTGTGAAAAAGGGCATCTAGCAAGAATTTTTGTGGAAAAATGTAAAATTTAACCATATTGGCTTGTTAGCTGATTGGTAGTGCGCTGGGTTTCCAGAAAAACAGCGCGGGTTCGACACCGCCAGGTGAATTCTTTTTGTTGTTTTTTTAGGATATTCGGGAGATTATACAGGTATGAAAGAAACGAGATTTTAGGCAAGCTAGCAAAGACTTTTAGGACATTTTTCTACTTTTTTTAGTAGAAAGTATAATTTGTTTCTAGACTCCTCAACCTCATACGCCCATCACAACGATCACGACGAGGACCCCTATGGACACACTTCAGAAGTGGAATATCACCGTGAATACCCTAGAAACCTTCGAGAAGCATACCTCGATAGCCCCACTACCCACACACCACAGGTATCGTTACCTTAAAAATTCAAATCCGTCTTCAAGAGCGACTACTCGCGCAGTGTAAGCGCCTCGGGTCGCCCTCCCTCCCACCTACAGTACGACTACGGGGCCTATAACGGGTATACGAGTACGGGGCATACTGTTGACGACCATCTGCCACATCAACAAAACGGATATCGGGAAGAGGAGGAGGAGAGGTGGGTTTTAAAGTATAAACAAGGCTAGTAAGGTGATCCCCTAGCTTATGGCCAAAAAGCAAAAAGTTTTGCCAGGACGGGGGTCGAACCCGGGGTAGTGTGGGTATGAGATGAGGGCTTAACCAATTAGCCATGTTCGGAAGGTCGGTCAGGGCTTGGCCGATTGGTTGAGCTCTCGCTTGATACACGTACGGTCCGGGTTCGACCCCCATCCGCGGCTAAACTTTTTGCCTTTTCTGGTAGAGCTAGCTTTTACCCTTTCTTTAATGCAATAATGAAGGCAAAACCGGAATGTCCCGGAATCGCGGCAAAAATCTGATTTTTGTTCAGATACATCAGCGACGGCGGCAAGGGCTACACAGCCGATTACGACACGTATAACGAGGGTGCCTCGGAGACGATGCATAATGATGAGGGCAGAGGGTGGGAAATTTTTCCGTTTTTAAGCCAGAAAAAATTCAGAAGCGCGACGTGGGCCGACTCGGAGCCGTTGTCATACAATAGCCGGCCGCCTAGAGCCAGTACAAGGTAAAAAATTGCTTTAGAAATCAAAAAAAAGAAGAATTTAAATACGCTAAAAACCGCAAAAAAAATTAAGTACTAACAAATTCCTGTAGAAAATTGCATTACTTAAAAGCCATGAACTCAAAATTCGATCTTTATATGTATTACAAAAGCTAATCAACGGTAGATAAAATCTAAGAAATTTTAAACTTTTAAATGCTGAATTTTACACTGTAGAGCAATTTAAATAACTTAAAACTGGAATATATAGAAAAATATAACGAGAAGCACAAAAGTTATTTTAATTTGCCTAAATAAGCTATAAAATCATTTTTTGTTTTAAAGTACTATTTCCTTACTGAATTTGCCATTATTCCTGCCGTATCCAACAATATATAAAGCCCTATTTTCGCTTCGGGATCCCAGAATTTGGCGTGATTCACCCCTTCTACTCTATATGCAAGTCGTTTCGCGGCTTCGATCTCGACCCATCCATCCAGCCACCTTGCCATCGATCAGTTCCCATACTTTCCTATTGACACCTTTTCACCCCCTCTTTTCGGCCTGTCGAAACTACCTCTAAACACCCTCAAAATGTTCCTGTTAAACCCGAAAAAATTCATTCGGATACGGTATCAATACGGTTATAAAGGTAATTGCCAATTTTTCAGCCGAACATACAACGATCGGTATGATGAGGATGAGTATATGAATGAGGAGGAAGAGGATAGATTGAGGGCTGAGGAAGAGGCCGAGGAAAGGTGGGGGATTTGAAGTTTGTAGTATAAAAGTATATATTTTAAATATAGCTGGATTGACCATAACTTTAATTTAGATGGCGATTGCAAAGAGAAGAAGATGAACGTCGACGTCGAGAGGAAGAGGAGCGGCAGCGAATGCTCGATGATCAGCCCACTTTTTCGGAAGGTAGGGCCAAAAAGCAAAAAGTTTCGCACCCATGGGGTCGAACTCCGACCTTATTTCTAGCAAGCGAAAACTTAACCAAGTGGCCAAGGTTGGAAGCCTCCAAAAATTGTCAGCATTTTAAATTCTTGAAACCCGGGAATTTGAAGTTTTTTTTAAAGGGATTGTCAAGTCAGGAATATGAGCTGGCCGCCTTTAGCTTTTTAATCGAGCAAACTCTGAATGTTTAGACCGGGACTACACAGTTCAAGCCGTCGCCGATCACCCCCCGCCTCTCATCCCAAACCATGCAAATCAACAACAAAACTCTGGTGGTGAACGCAGGAATAGTAATGAACCGTACAATTGGAGGAATGAGGAGAGAAGGTACTGTCGATTTCGAAAATTTTATAATTTTTATTACTTAATTACGTACACTTATCGAAAATTCCTAAATAATTGCTGCTCGTTTATTTCTTTTTTGTGAATAGCGAATTGTGTACAGAAAACCTGAGGAAAACGCCTTGATTTCGTCTTGCTAGGCCCTTTAAAACGTAATTTTGCAATTTTAGATCATCTACCGCGGCCGAGTCGGTTCGCTCCGGATCAGCAGCCCAGGAGCGAGCCATGTAAGTTTAATTTTGTGATCTCTCTCTCGCTCTCTCTCGCTCTCTCTCTCTCGCTCTCTCTCTCGCTCTCCTTCGATCTCTTTCTCTCTCACTCACTCTATTTCTCTCGCTCTCTCTAACCTCTCTCCCCTCAGACTACGGTATATGAACCACATTTCAGGGTGACCATCGTGGAGGAGCCGGCCCTAAAGGAGAAGAGGGAGAAGAAGGAGCTGCACGATCTGTGGCACTGGGCATATCGACAAGTCTGCACGAATCTTGGATATAAGGTTGGTGGCGTTGGGGAAAATCAATCAATCTTCTTAATTTTAATTCAATAATTCTTTAATTATATTTACGACAAGTATTAAATTGCCTAGAGCGTTGCCAAGTGATTTCGATACTTTTAAATGTTTCGAGCTCGAGATCACCAAAAAAATGTTGCGTGTGTCGTGTCGCTGTCGTGCGTCGTCGTGTCGATATTACTCGATCTTTTTCTTGTTATTCCAAAGTGAAACTCCTTGATGTGACCCTCGACCTCCCTAAAAGTAGAACGGGCGCCAGAAGATCCCCCCTAGGGACATGCAGCTCGAAGTCGTCGATCCGTCTTGGCCACGCGGTCCCCCTCTGAGGCCAAGCCCAAAATATCACTTTTTCGGGTTCACTCCGCCGACAAATCACCTAAGGGTATTTTGGTCAGGGACTATAGACCCAACGTCTAGTTATTCACGTTTTTGGGCACTAATTTTGGCCCTTAGCTCAAGGTCCCAGTTTTCGCCTACTACCAAGCCAGCAGACAGAAATGCGGGAGTCAAAGCCCGTTTTAAAGGTCTGTCGAAGCCAATTTTTGCCGTTCTGCCAGCCTGACGTAATTCCAGAAAATTAGCATATTTTATGCACGTTTCGAAACATAGTTTTGCAACCCCTCAAACCCCCTAAAAAGTACGTAAAAAGGAGGGAGAGCGAAAGGACCTGTGGACGCTTCAGTGGCGCTCGAAAAGCGCACACTCAAAAGTACCCATTTTTAACGAATTTACGGGAGAGGGAGAGACCAATAGAGAGTGAGCGGGAGAGAGAGAGCGAGAGAGAGCGAGAGAGGGAGAGAGAGAGAGAGAGAGAGAGAGAGAGAGAGAGACGAAAAAATCGGTGTGGATTTCTGGCCCCCGGACGCTCAACTCGAAGCAAAAATGAATCCAATTTCCCCCAAGGGGGTCTGGCTGATTTTTTCGAAACTTTGTAAACAAGGCCCTCCGGGGTGTAATTAGGATTTTAGGGGAATGTATACTTTATCGTCTAGACTTTTAAGGAAAAATAAGCTAAAAACTTTATCTACCTTGAGAGACGATGAGAGGGAGAGAGCGAGAGGGAGAGAGAGAGAGAGAGAGAGAGAGAGAGAGAGAGGGAGAGAGAGCGAATGACGCGCCAAATTTCTCAGCTTTTTGTGGTGAGCCCGGAAAACCTGGGTGCTCTACCCCATATAATTACTGACAAGCTGAGGTAGGGCTGGCAAAAGTTGGCTGGGTCCCGGTCGGACTTCCTCAACCCGCCAATTTGGACACGAGGGCACTTTTCACAGGGCTGTGGCCAACCCCTGCTGGCTCGTGAGATTGGGCCAATTCCCCTTTGTTTTACAAGCGGGAGCAGTATAACTTTTCGGTCGTTAATTTTCCAAGTTTCCTTCCGGCTAAATGGACTTGTTTCTATTCAAACTCGTTTTTACAGCTGTTTCTCGCAAAAATAGCCCTTTCCTAGCCTTAAACTTACCATTATCTAGCTTACCACCAAAAAGCAAAAAGCTTCACGCCGGTCGGGGATCGAACCCGGGTATTGAGCCTCCCAAGCGAGAGCTTAACCATTTCGCTGCACGGTACTGAGGAGGTTTCTTTTCCGGGCCTTCGCCCGGTATGGCTAAATGGTTAAACTCTCGCCTCATGCGCATACCACCCGGGTTCGACCGCACCTGCAACAAAATTTTTGCTTTTTAAACCCTGTCCAGCCCTTGACTAGCTCTTTCTAATGTCCAGACTCCCATACACCTCCGACCTCGATTCTTCGCCTCAAGGCCCACAGTTTCCGGGCCCTTCTCCCTCTGAACCGGAAATGGGCTTGCTGGCACCCACACCCTCGTCCGTGGCTTTCAAAATATGTTTTCAAGCGGCGGCAAGTGGCTTCACGACTCCTTTAAAGTTCGTAAATATTTATTTTTGGTTAGCTAGGCGGGTGGCGTGATTTGTGGTCCACTCCGTGCTGGGGTTCAAATCCGGCGGCGTCAGCCTGTGGCGGATTATCAGCCTGGATTTGGGAGCGGAATTAGGCCATTTTATCTTGTGCCATTTGTTGGTGCTTTTGTACTATTTTATAACAATTTTTCGTGATATTTGGATTCAGGAAAGCCGCAATTCCGTGAGGCGACTAGAGACGTCCAGCTATAAATTTAGAATCGTTCACGATTTGGCTATTTTGGGGGCAAGAAAAAGCGGGTGAGAGAGGGAGAGAGAGAGAGAGAGAGAGAGAGAGAGAGAGAGATATAGAGAGAGAGCATCAGAGGGATTGCTATTTGAGGAGTGCTGCTAATATCCATAAATTTGGATGCAATTTCTAGATCTCCCGCCCTCTCCCTCACTATCTCTCTCTCTCTCTCTCTCTCTCTCTCTCACTCTCTCAACGCCCAGGCTTGTATTTTAGGTTTGATTGTCTATTTTCACGCTATTATCTTTAGGCGATTAAAAACTATAACAAACATCATTATTCCATTTTCCCGTTTGCGTAAAGAGTATGGGGGCGGAAGTCGGCCGGTTTTTGAGGATTCGCGTCGAGCACAAAGTGCCCCCTAGCCGCCACTTTTTGTCTCCACCCCTAAAAGAAAGTTGTTTCCTCTGCTTCCCCCTAAATGAGCCTCGTTATATTGCTCCTCGAGGGCTAGGCGTCGTTCCGATGAACTACTTTTGGATCTTGGTCTAGGTTATATTTCCTTAGCATCGTTTATCGTCTAGTTTTCGAAATTTAAACAATTTTTAAGCTAAAGCCATAGATTGCGACAGCTGAGCCAAAAGCAAAAATCACCCGGGGGTAAAGGGTCGAACCCTGGTAGTGTGCCTCTGAGGCGAGAGCTTAACCAATAGACCAAGGTGTCGAAAACCCAAAAATGCTGTATCTTACCATGTTCAGCAATTGGAAAGCTGGAAATTCCTTTACAGGGAGAGGGGAAGTCGGGTACCGCTTCGTAATAACCTTAATTTGAGTCCATTGACCATCATTTTGCCTGTTTTTCGTCAATTTTCATGCTGTTCTAGTCTCTTTAAAACATATTTACCCTCCGCGATTTTCAATCTACTCTCTTCCCCCCTGGGTTTCGTAATGAATTCCGAGAGGATTCCGGGAGGATTCGGATGATTTGTTTGAGGTCTTCCGAGGGTTTTCATCAATCTCCACCAACCCCCAGACGAATTCCCCGTTATTCGAAATTTGTTTCCTTGCTCAAAATCCTGAAATTTTGCATTTTATCGGGATTACCCTATGGTTAAATGGTAGTGTATTCAGTTGTCAAGAAAATGGCCCCGGTTCGACTCCCGGTCGGTGCGCAAAATTTTTTGTATCGGCTCGTAGCGTGTAAAATTGATTTTACTCGTTTTTTAGAGCCGCACTAGCAGCGATTTTTAAAGTTTGAAAGTCTTGGGCTGATGGGGCTTTGGCTAATTGGTAGTGGCCTAGGATGCCGAAAAAAACATCCGGGTTCGATCCCCACCTGGTGCTAAACTTTTTGCTTTTTGCGCAAAAGCGCCAGGAGCATGTTTTTGATAATATATTATTTTCATACTTTTTTTGCTTAAAGCCACAGTAAAGCAAAAATTCTTTCTTTTTCCGGGCAGTCTAGCAGAGATTCTTTGGGGTGCTGCCATTTTTTTGGTTAACCAAGAACCTTAAAATATTCTAATTTCTCGGCCGCTCTAGTCAAAAACATCTACGGGATTTTAGGGCGTAGATTTTGGCCGGGGTGTGTGGCGTCCTCCGCCTAGAACCAATCCACTTTGGGTCGATTCGGCGGGCAGCAGCTTGTCCTCCGTTTTCAGGCCTCGTAAATTTATCCACTAGCATTAGCCCGTTGTTTTGTTGGTTTTAAAGGGACACGGAAGCCTCGGATTTCGCGTCATGTTCTTGAAATTAATATTCTGCGGTTCAATGTATCATTTTTACGAGCCTTTTGCTTTTTTGCCCATTTAACCGTTTAAGTCTGTTTTAAAAGCTTTTAGTGGTAGAGTAGGAGGAAGTAGTAGGAAAAGCGCTAAAAATTCAAATTGAGCATCTTAACACTGGCTGGACCCTTGGCCGATTGGTAGTGTGCTTGGCTACCAGGTTGAAAACCCGGGTTCGACCCCCGCTCGGTGGAAAACCTTTTACTTTTTGAGGAGTAACTCGAGAAATTACAGGTTTTTTATCAAATTTGAAGTTAGACTTCCTAGCTTTTCCCCAGGCCAGCCAGCAGAATTTTTCACCATGTATTTTTAGCCGTCGATTTCTTCAAAAGCAAGTAAATGCTCTATTTTCTGGATTTTTTTAAAGTCTGTCTACTTTAAGCGCCAAGATTCATAGATTTCAATCTTTCCGTGCCAACCCTAAAAACCCTAACCTCAGGAGGCTGAAAAACCGCGAAATCTATATCGTCTCCTGCGGGGGGTGAGCGATTTCTTTTTTGAGCCTCGGACACATTTCCATCAATTATTCATGGTTTGTGGATGGGGATGGCAAAACGCATCGTGGGCACGAGAAGAAGAGATAGAAGAGAAGAGACTGACATTCCACCCTAGGCAAGTGCCCCCAGCCACACACCCCAAGCCCCCCAGGCTTCACCCAACCCCGAAAAATTAGATTCACCACACCCCCCCGACCCGGGTCCCCCCGGGATTTCTCGTTTTTTGCAGCTTTTTAGGGTTCTAGAGAACGTTTTCTGAGTATTAATACGCTAAAAGCTGCTAGCTTGCCCCAGTTCGGCCCGAAACCCCGAATTCCAGCTGTCACTGCGCCTTTAAAACGGGTCTTAGCGCTTGATAGCTGGTCCCAGTTCAGAATAGAGGCCTGACTCTAGCTGTCACCGTCCCTTTAAACGCCTTTGCCGATTTCCTCAAGGATCTCTGCTAGCTTGCCTAGACCATAGCATCCATGGCTAATTTTAACTGTCACCGCCCCTTTAAAAGCCCTATGATTCATCTAGTTATCGATTTTCCGGCACTTCTCATTAATTCTGCTTGTTTGCCCTTAGGTGTCATAGTGCCTTTAAAGATCAGCTGTCTGGCGCCGTTTCCCAAATGGTTTCTGCTAGTTTGCCTGTACCATTCGGCTCGTCAAAAATGTGTATTTTTTGGATTCAAATGTTATCTGCTAGATTGCTCTAGCATTGGATTGTGATTGTCATCTTCCCTTTAAAACCCTGCTGATTTAACTTGCTAAATTTTCTCTGCTAGCTTGCCTTTTCACCAAATTTCTCGGTGCTAGCCTGCTTGTTTCCTCAAATTTTCTCTGCTAATCGGCCCGTTCCCCTGGGTTGTAAGTGGGTATGCGTTCTGTTGTGTCGCTACCCATGTCACTCCAGCTAGCTTCAGCCTCACCCTCCCGTGACACAGGGGTTATTTTCCGAGTCACTCCTCTTTACCCTTCCCTTCGTTCTCCTCTCTCTTCTCTTCTCGAATACCTAATGGCCCTCCCCTCTTCTGCTCTACCCATTCAGTTTTCCACTTCTTCTTTTGCTTCTCACTTCTAACCCCCGGGGTGCCATTTCAATTTTTTGGGCCATTTTTTTGGGGCGCTGGGGGACTCAGAAATGACCCCGGGGTTGGCTAGGTGTTCGCCTGGGGTTTTTCGAATTTTTTGACATTTTTGACGGATCTGTCGTTAATTTCGAGAGCTCTTTCCAGCTTCCGAACCCCGTAAAGCGCTAAAAATCGAGTCAGGCAGACTAGCAGAGGCGATTCAGGAATATTATGATTTTCCAAGTCCTGTCTACGATGGAATTTGACTCATGCAAGCTAGCGGAGAGCCTTACAGGATTCCAAAGCTTCATAACCTCTTTAAAAAAAACGAATTCGCGATAGGCAACCTGGCAGAGATCGTTGCGGAATTCTAAATACAAACTTGGCAAGCTAGCAGAGAACCTTAGAGGTTTCCAACTTTAAAGCATCTTTAAAACGATGAATAACTAAGAAGAAGTCGAGTCAGCAGAGATTTTTGTAGAATGCCGGGCTAGCAGAGCCTCTTAGCGAATGAGTCCGAGCCCCCTTTAAAGCGTCATGGAAGTTAGGCAAGCTGGCAAAGTTTTTGGGGGAATCCGGATCGAAGCGAGGCGAGCGAGCAGAGATCTTTGTCGAATGCTTAATTTGAGCACGAGAGGCTAGCAGAGCTTTTTCTTGGAAATCCCTGAATCCGAAAAACCCTGCAAACCTTTCCGCTTTCCCTCGACGCCTTATTCTGCCATTGGCAGGTTGCCAAGCACAAGCAACAAACGTTTAGCCACACTAGCCCGATGGGATAGAAGGGCCGAATTCTCTCAATTCTCTCAATTGGGTCCCATTACCCTTTCCCCCTCACCCCCCCCATTCCGAAACGCTCCTCTAGAATTACCGGGAAAAACCTTTTAGGGGGTGAGGCTCATATTTCGGAAGGGAGGAGAGGGAGAGAGACATCCCTTTAGTCGCCACTGGGCCCCATTTATCTATCAATTTTTCAACATGTCTCTCACTTACTCTCTCACTTACCCTCTCTCTCTCTCTCTCTCTCTCTCTCTCTCTCTCTCTCTCTCCAGTTCATCTCCACCAACGGCTAATGAGTTTTTCACTTTTTAACCACCTTTTTTATCCATTTTAAGACCAAATTCGTCCGCTCGTTGTGGGACCACATTTTTATTTTATTGAAATTTGTATAGTACAGCTTTTAAAGGAACCAGGAAGACTAAATCTATAGCATTTGCCTCGACTTTGGTCCGTCGCTATCCCTTTAACTAGGTCCCCAAGACGCCTGTGAATAACGAGTGTAATGTAATTTATGAATTTCGTTTCGACTTTTGCATATTTTGTATAGAATCCATAGCAATCGAGAAGATTTTGCCTTCAACGGCTCTTTAAAACCGATTTTAACGAACCGAAAATTCACCTAAAATCCATAAACCAAGCTTGATAGTCCCTTTAAAATTTGCATTTTTTCTGACCGCAGGTTCTTTGAGACCCCAAACCCTAGGTTCGGGCAAACTAGCAAAGATTCTTTCGGAATCCCAAAATCTCCAGCCCATGTTAATCAAAAACTCTGCCCCCTTTCGCCAATGGCTACGTAGCATTTTGGGGCAAATAGATTTGTTTTCCCTCGGGGGCCCACCACCCGGAGCGCCGCTTCAAATTTTGCGTGCCTCGCCTCGAAGCAGAAAAATGTGGTCACATTTCTGGATTTTAGCGATCGATTGGCATTTTTGGGCTTGTGCAAATAGCCTCTGCTACCTTGCCCAGACGCCTTTTTTCGGTTTCTATGTTTCGCTGAAAGCTAGTCTTTAAATCGCGATATTTCAAGCCATCCCCAAATTCTCCGTCTGTTTGTTCACCTATATATCCGTCTGTTTGTCTGTCCATTCGACTAACCCCATCCTCCCTTAATTCGATTCCCGAAATGGAGTTGTTGCTCCCCATTCACCCAGTCCACACGCATTCTAATTGCGGCCAACGGACCGCGCCGAATTTCCGCAGCTATCCTCTGTACGTTGCAACAACATCTTGACTTCGCTGCCCCGTTGAAGTTGTCCCTACCTTTGGAATTTCCCTGCCTTTAACGGTCCTTAAAGCAGTTCAAGATAAGGTTCCCTGACTTATCCGCCCCTTTAAAGTGTCGTTGCTTAGACTGTCGGGATTTCTCTGCCTTCAACGGTCCTTTAAAACGGTCCAGGATGAGATTTCTTTATTTTTCGGCCCATTGAAATTATCTATAATGGGACTACTGGGATTTCCCTGCCTTCAGCGGTCCTTTAAAATTGTCTACATTCAAATTGCGTAGTTCGTGGCTTACACCAAAATCGGGCTTTTGACCTGTCGGTATTTTAGCTGTCCGGAGCATGGCTTTCGGCATTTGACTGTCGGCATTTTGGATGTAGGAATCTTAGCTGTCGGGATTCTGCTTTTCGCCTTCAATCGTTCTTGAAAATTCTCGATTTGAGCTCAAAGCTCTCTTAAGATGGTCGTTCCGATGATTACTGTAATTTAATCCGATACTGTGTCCTCTTGTTCTTTATTTCTCTCTCACCCTCTCATAATCGCTCGTGCTCTCTAGCCGTCTCTCCCGTCTCCCATTTCAATATTGGAATGAGCGTTGGATGAGTCGAGACGACCGGGCGAGGGCTCTCCTCGCCTTCGGCAAATCCTTCAAAAAGGTTCGCTCCCCCCCCCCGTTAGTGCATCAATACCTCCGTTCTAAAGGTGCAGCGGTCTCGATCAGTGGCACAGAGAAGAAGACGAAGAAGGAAGGAACGAGGAAAGGATAAGCGGAAGAGGACAAGATCTGAACCGATAGCCCTTCCCTCTTGTCGACAGAGACAGAGGGATGAGGGTGGAGGGGGAAGACAGAGGAGTCTGTCGCTCAGGTAAATACTAAAAATTGACCCCGGGATGCAGTACCAAAAAACTTTAAAGGCCGATAACTCCCCCTAGCAACATCGGATTTTTACGATTTTTAGTGGGTTGGAAACCCTTGAAAAACTCGTATTAAACATATTACTTTGGAGCCAAGTTTGTAATCAAAGCGATAAAACTTTTGGGTCCTGTTCCCCCGCCCCGAAACCACACCCTATCCACCGTACGTACCCCTGCCATTAATGCAGGGAGGAAGATCGACCGAAGCGTCACCCCGGCGAACGTATCCGCCCCGTCCCTCCGCCAGTAATTGACCATCCGCCAAGACTCGCAAATGGCACTCCAAATGGGACCCAAAGCGAACACTCAAAGGTGTCCCTTTCTACCGTATTCGCACAGAGGAGGGAACAGGCACGTCTACTCCTCGGATATGCCATTAATGGACAGGTAGCGGCGACGTGTTCGTGTCGTTTGGTGTGTATCGTACTGTTTCGTACTGTATGCCCTTCGGGTTAAGGTGATCTCGAGCTCAAAAAAAGATATCAGACTTGTTTAATACTATAATATAAATTTAATGATAAGCATTTAAAGCAAAAATTGGTTATGACATTTTAAATAGTGGTATATAGGAAACTTCAGAGGTATTTAATCTTTTGAGATGCCGAATATATGGCAGGTATTAATTTTTTATATCACTGATATATTTATTTTTTATAATATTAATTTTATAATTTAAAATTATACAGGAAAAATACGTAAATTTCAAATATATAAAGGCAAAAATAAGCGTAAAACAAATACAAAAGCAAATCTCGGTAATTTCAGACATCAATCCTGGACACGGAGACCGGGACGGCGGCCAATGCCTTCTACCGTAGCATCGATGCGATGCCGAATATGAATGTAGCCCGAATGAAGACGACCGTACCCCTCGTCTCCGAGCTGGTACGCCACATTACACCTTACAGTAGTACTCACTGTAGTACGAAACTATACACTAAAATTGCGCTATACTACAGTACACTCCTCAACTCTTTGCGCGCCCTCTCTCTTTGCCTATTTTACAGCCAGCAACCACTCCTACCTCTACGCATCCTTGGCGCTGTTTTTAGGACTGAAACGGAGATTTAAAAAAATAAAAATTTTTGGACGCCTACCGTATTTTTGGGAATTTTCGGAGCTTTTGCATTATCCGGGGGATTTCTTCGGTATATTCATTTCTTCTAATATAAATATATTTTCTACGCATGAAAAATTTACCAATTTTTTTGAAAATACCAAAAATGTCGATTTTCGACGAAATCGCATTTTTAAAAGTTAAACTTTTTTATAAGGTTTTTCCACTTAAAATCTAGTTAAATTTTACAAAAATCAATATTGCGGGACTTGCTATTAAATTATTAGGCATTTTTTAGCTTTTTTACCTATCACCCCCCGATAATGTAAAAGCCCGCAAGCACGCAACAAAGCGGTTTTTCGATATTTACAGAAAAAAATTGAAGAAAAGGAATACAACATCTCAAATATGACCATATTTCTCAAACTTTTTTGAGGTTTAATTTATGAAAATAGCCTAATTACGATATACTCTGAATTTGTCGTCATAAAAATTACGAGATTACCAAAAATACGGTAGGTGCGGTACTTTAAACCCGAAATATCACCTCTCACTACGGTATTATCACTTGAAAACTACACTACACTACACTACACGCTACACCCAATTCTTCTGTACACACAGCCAAATTCCTCTTGATTTTGGAGTTTATTTATCGAACAATTTATTTATTTATTTGTTCTTGGCACACGTGTGCGTGTTTTCAGGTGCTAAAGGTAAGAGAGAACCTTCTCCCCTCTTCTCCTCGCCTTCCGAGGACTACGGTATCTGTAGTGCACCCTAGCCGGCCACCCTCACCCACCATTTCAATCCGGAATGCTGCCGGGGGCCCGGTTTTCCCGCTTCTACCTTTTTTTCGGCTTCTACTAATGCTAATATGAGCGGGGTTTTTGACAGCGATTTTTGGGGTGGCTTACTGTAGGTTATTTGGCAATTTTTCTTCGGTTTTAAAAATTCGAAAATACGCAGAATTCATTTTTTTTAATTTTTAATGGATACACTGAATTGCTCGAGCCTGTAAACTTTTTAGCATTTTTTTACCGTTGAAAAGGTCCGGAAAGTCTCGGAAAATTCAATTTACTGATTTTTAGGTAATGTAGCGTTGCGGGGGCACTAAAAACCAGACATGGCAATTCCGATCGGCCGAGCCGCGCGGCCCGGCCGGCGGCCTGATTTCCATAAAAAACGCGGCCCCCTACGAGCCGCCGTAATTAGTTACTTCCGGAAACGCGGCTTCACGGCCGAGCCGCATTTTCATTGCGGCTCGGCCGGGCCGCCGCGGCCAAGCCGCAAACCGGAAGTGGCTCATTTACAGGGTGTATCAAAAAAAAGTGCCCAAGTTTGTCCCCAATTATCTCGAGAAGGAAAGATATTTCACCGTGCGTTACCATGCCAGAATGCTTAAATATGTCAGGAATAGGGAAATAACTCAACTTGATTTTTTCGATTTTTGGCGACGTATCAATACAAATGACACCCGAAAACTGTGCGTTCGGGGAAACTTCACTTGCATTTTTTTCAGTTTCCTGTGGTGGCTGGCTTCTAATTTTTACAATGTAGAATAATCTAAGCAACAGATATGCACCTAAAAAAATTTAGATTTTTTGAGGGTCTGGTTCAAAAGTTATGCACCGCTGAAATTTTGTATGTAGAAATTTCGTGAATTTCGTGTATTACAAAAACCTGTGGTGGAAATGTCAAGATAAGTGGTTTTAGAAGATCTACGGGCTCGACACAATCGCATAAAAATATTTTAAAACTTTTTAAGATCTATGAATTTTTGAGTTTTTCGACGACCCCCTGGTCATGGATTTTTTTGGGGTCACGGCAACGAACTTCAGAAAAATATTTCTAAAGTTGCAGATGGAACTCGGCTATTTCTTTTTTTGGTTATGTAGGACTGAGGTTTATCTATCACCAACAAAAATTTGAGCTACCGTACCCCCTAGGAAGGGCGCCTTTTAAGGCCCCCAAAACGGTTGGTTCGTGCTATTTTGCAAACCTTACTTCCTTTCTATAAAATTGAATTGTGCCGCCAAAATTCTCGCCACATTTTTGTTTGACACTATCTGGTTGGCGCCTTCAAATAGTATATTTACGAATTTATTCAGCCATACGCTATCTCGAAAGAAATTCATGAAAAGCCCAAATATACCCGAATTCGAGGCTATGTAAAAAATGCTCGATCGCTAGTAGCCGTGAAATTTTTAGCATAAACCAAGCTTGGGTATTCAATTAAAAACCATGCAAAGAAAAAACTTTTCTATGGCAAACGATTTTAGAAGAGCGCCTCAAAGTCGATTTTTCAAAAACGTTATTTTCGGGTTTTAAATCAAGATTAACCATTAACTTCAGCCAGATCATTCCAGAACTCTGTCCTCATACACAATTCGATGCGTGCTTTAATTGTATCCACCAAACCTCGGTGCCTTTTTCATTTTCAAAAATTCGATTTTCGAGCCAGGGCGTTGGGTCCAAAATCGGGGCCCGAGGGGGGTTTTCCACTTTCCCTCATAACTTTGTCATTTGCCACAGGAATCAAATAATTTTTTGTAGGTGCTCTTACAATCGCCCAGTGAACAGTCTAAAGTCGAAAAATTGGCACTTTATGGAATTTTGTCTTGGCATGCTAAAACGCGCTCCAGGCGGGTTACTGTAGAAAACAGAAAATCGCCGTTTTCTCGCTCTTTTCACCATAGAAACGTTTCGATCTTTCGGGAAAACAAATAATAGTAGTTTTTGGTCCGATGCATCAAAATATTTAGTAATTTCCGTGGCTAAATTCGAAAATAGGTTTTTTGCATATTTTGGGAAGGTGTATGGCTAGAACTTCGCGATATTTAGCCCATAGGTGACCCTTACTAGTGTTTACCAATGATGAAATTTTCAGCGAAATCGCAGCTTACAATAAAAAGAAAAACGCGGAAAACGAAAACTACAGTATCCCTCTGGGGCACGTTTTAGCACGCAATATTAAAATACCATAGAATCAGGTAAAATTTGGTGTTGCGCTAAAGATTATCATTCGGAGACACCATTTGCAAAAGATCAGCCATGGGCAGCGTATTTGAAGCGAGCTGCGAATTAAAAAGTAAAAATAGGTAAAACAGTGAAATTTGTTTTTCTTGTTAAAAAAGAAGTAGAGCTTGAAAAATTATAAGACTTGGCCATTAGCTTTCTACAAATGCCGACGATTTTTGGGCCAAAAATCAGAATTTTCCCACCACCCATTCAAGAACGCACAATTTTCGGTCGTAACCACCGTCAATAGTACAGTTGCGTACTCAAAAATCGAAAAAATCAAGTTGAGTTATTTCCCTATTCCTGACATATTTAAGCATTCTGGCATGGTAACGCACGGTGAAATATCTTTCCTTCTCGAGATAATTGGGGACAAACTTGGGCACTTTTTTTGATACACCCTGTACATACCATAAATCCGTGAATTTCATGCGATGGAATGGTAATGAGAAAATTAAGGTTGTCGAATATATATTTTCCTCGTTAGCACGCTAAAAACCCATTACATCTCTGATTTGCGTACCGGAAGTACTCAAAACTCATTTGGATGCGGCCTTAAAAGCCGCGCGGCTCGGCCGCCGTGCGGCCTCAAAACAGAAAAACGGCCGCGGCCGCACCGGAAGTGCGGCCAAGCCGCGCGGCCCGGCCGCATTCTAATTTTTGCGGCCGAAAAAGCCGCGCGGCCCGGCCGATTGCCATGTCTGCTAAAAACAACAAAATTAAATTTTAAAAAAATTTCGTTAACCGACTGTAGCCATTGTTGATACTTTAGTCTTACATGGCCCTTTAAAAAGCAAAAAAATCGCTGTCAAAAACATCCACTTTCGCTAGATTTTCTTCATGTTTTTATCATTAGCGTAGCGCATCGTGTTCCCTGAATTTTTTGGGCGAATTTTTGGCTCGATTCCGGGCGGATTCTCACCGGAATTCTGCCGGAATTCGACCGGGTTCTAGCCGATTTCGACGGTATTTGGACCAGATTCCGATCGGTTTCGCTAGCCGAACTTTAACCGGAATAAACCGGATTCTAGCCGATTTCGACGGTTTTTGGGCCAGATTCCGATTGGATTCGCTAGCCAAATTTTAACCAGATTAAACCGGATTCGGGCCGGTCTACAAACGGATCCGATCCGTTAAATTCTTAGTTCCAAAAATCGATAAATTATCAAATTGAATGCCTGCGCATGTGCCTCGTCTCGCCTCTCAATCCACCAGCTGCCTAAACCGCACCATTTCTACCGTATCTCGCATTCACCTCGTAGCGCCTGTTTCCGCTTTTTGGCAACAATTTTCCCTTGGTTTTTCTCTTTTTTTTGGGACTATGGTGTCTAACCCTCCGCGATTTGTACGTACGGGCTGCGCTGTGCGCTTAACAACGGGTAACCCGGCTGCTGCTGGCCGGAAGGGTACGGTATTTTGGGGCGGATATTTGAGGTTTGAAGGGTGTAAAGGGACTGATAAGGCATGGATTTCGATGGATTTGGCCGTTGCAGGTGAGGCAACTCTCTAAGTATTCCTTGCCGAATCGATTACGACGTTTTAATAGCGCACAAATGAGGCGCGCGCTGCGTATCGCGGTGCAGCAAATTCGTACAGATGCCATAGCCATCCCTTACCCTACGTACGTGCAACATATCGATTTTTAGGCGCCGTAATCGATTACGCAATGAAAACACAGCCAGGCACGTCGAGTGTCGCGGTTCCGTCAAAAGCCTTAGTTAATCCCTGGCTAAATCCATACACACGCCTTGCATGTCCCTTGAAAAACTCTCGGAAACCACTTTTTTGAGTTGTTAAAGGGTTGCTAAACTTAAGTTATGCTTTACAAATTAAAAATACCGTACCCTGCAGGGATTGCCCCCCATTAGTCATAAAACCATTAGTCATAAACCCATTAGTCATAAAACCATTAGTCATAAATTCCATTAGTCATAAACCCATTAGTCATAAATTTCATTAGTCATAAATCCATTAGTCATAAATTCCATTAGTCATAAACCCATTAGTCATAAATTTCATTAGTCATAAATCCATTAGTCATAAATTCCATTAGTCATAAACTCATTAGTCATAAATTCAATAGTCATAAATTCCATTAGTCATAAACTCGTCAGTCATAAATTCCAATGGTCATAAATGTTATGAACTGATTGCTTGGAAATGTTATTCACTGACATAATCCCGTTAACAAATCCAAAATTAATAGGTTTAATGATATCCGATCACGCGCAACCAAGAAGTTTGATTCGAGAACACGACAAGGACCAACACATACACCTCAAAACTTCAAACCTCAAGCCTCGAAACTCAAAACTCAAAACTCAACACTCAAACCTCAAACAAAATCTACGATTAATCAAATTTATGACTATTGAATTTATGACTAATGGAATTTATGACTAATGGGTTTATGACTAATGGAATTTATGACTAATGGATTTATGACTACTGGAATTTATGAC
Organism: Mesorhabditis spiculigera; assembly: GCA_958295435.1. Taxonomy (NCBI): domain Eukaryota; kingdom Metazoa; phylum Nematoda; class Chromadorea; order Rhabditida; family Rhabditidae; genus Mesorhabditis; species Mesorhabditis spiculigera. Next base: position 765,368 of record CATQJA010002637.1, read on the forward strand.
TAATGGGATTATGACTAATGGAATTTATGACTAATGGATTTATGACTAATGGATTTATGACTAATGGAATTTATGACTAATGTGTTTATGACTAATGGGTTTATGACTAATGGTTTTATGACTAATGGATTTCGCCCCCCTGCAGGCGCTTGTGCTTGGAATGACACGAGGCGTCAATTGGCAAGTTACGGAGTGGAATTTAGACGATGCAAACGAAGAGGGCACAGGCCGGGTTGGCGAGTGCGGCAAGGACGACGTTTGGAAATGACGAATTGGTAAGGATTGAAGGGGGGTAGTGGAGCGGGCAGGCTAGCAGGGATTTTTCGGGAAGTTTGGGGCTTTCCCAAAGGGCCTCAGCTAGCCTGCCCACAAAATTTGAGAATCAACAAAAATTGAGAAAAGGTGAAAACTAGCAGAGCTTCCTTGAGAAATCTAAGTAGATGTTTGGGAAGGCTTCTTACGTTTTCCCCCCAGAGATATCTGCTTGTCGGCCCTTCGTTTTTTGCAAAAAAAGCTATTGCTTGCTTTCGGACAGCAAGGGTCGGCTAGCAGGGATCCTTTGGGAACTTCAGGCAAACTAGCAGAGATTCTTTAGGAACTTGTTGGAAGTTTTGGAAAATGACGGCAAGGAGTTCAATTATTGAGTCCAGCGAGCCATTATCGATTTTTTAAACTAGACAAATTTTTCATATTTATTTTTGCAGAAAGCGCTCGTCTACCGTAAGACGGTGCAGGCGGTCATCTACCCGATCTCGTGCACAACCCCCCCACAACTTCCAGACCACCAATTTCCAGACACCCACGTGGTGCTATGAATGCGAGGGACTGCTGTGGGGATTGGCACGACAAGGTATCACATATTATAATATCCCTCAACATTTCTCAAAAATGGCATTTCTAATTTTAAGCCAATCTAGCCAAAAATCGTGAACTTTCGCGATAATTTGATTTTTCTTTGAACTTGGGGCTAACTAGCAAAGACCATTGAGGAATTTTCGCGCTTCTAGGAGTTTTTACGCGCTCAAAAACGAGTACCTTTAACGGTCCTTTGAAGGGACCGGAAAGGCAATGCTATAGATTCCTGAGGGCTGCCTTGTCCGTCCCTTTAGAAGGATGACTAGCAGAGATTCTTGGCCGAGGGTAGCTAGCCGAGATTCTTTCGAGAAGCCGCAAAAATCAGCCTTCAACCTGCCCTTAAAATCAACCCAATATCCCCCAAACTGATGGTTCCAAATTGCAGCTGGTAAGTGGTGAATTGGTGAAGAGCCCGGAAAAACGGTGATGAGTACGCGGTAATCCCTGTTGACGGCTTGCCTTACTTCCTGGTAGACGCTCTCTTTTTCTGTATTCTCTCTCAATCTCTCACTCTCTCTCGCTCTTCTCATGCTCTCGCTCTCTCATTCTCTCGCTCTCTCTCTCTCTTGCAAGAATGTACCGTAACCCCCCTACCGTATCTGGAATGTTCCCCCGGGTTTTTAGGCTCCCCCGATTTTGCGTCATCGTTGTCCCTCGGCATTTTGGCATGCAAAAATTGAAAATCCTGGAAAATTTGGCGAAAAATGTTTCTCGCTTTTAATGGCTGTTGCTCACTCTCTCATGCTCTCTCACTCCCTCTTGCTCATCCTCTCACGCTCTCTCTCATCTTTTTTCCCTCACTCTCCCACTCTCTCTCGCTCTCTCTCTCTCATTCGAACGACATATTCTCGATTCCACTCCTCTTAACACTAACCATTTCCACCTTCAATTAATGCTTTTAGAGCCCTTAACAATTTCCGCATTTTTTGAGAGTTAGCCATATCTTTTCCCCTTGGCTTTTCTGGTACTACTAACAAGTCATCATTTCGCAAAATTGTTCCTCGTGTTTTTCGATGTATCCCCTCTGTATTAACACAATATCTCCGGGCGGTTTAAAGGGATTGTGAAGGCAAATAATCGGTTACACGGTAAATACAGGATGATTAATTAGACCGTTAAATTCTGGTTGAAAGTGCTATTCTAGCGGCTAATCAATTACGTTACAAAAATTCTTACCAGCTAGTTACGTTACAAAATTCTGCGGTAACTGATTCTATCAAATTCTAATCAAAAAAACTAGTTCCGTTATAAAATTCTGGACATCCGGTCACGCTAGGGAACTCTAGGTTTTTCGTCAATTATAGATATTTCTAGGTACTGGTCAATAGCGAGGGTGCTTCGGACTCCAACTCCCCCGCTAATGCACCAGAATCAGAAAATCCTGGAGATCACGAAAATGAACCAATTACGCTATCAAAAAAATCTTAATACCACAGCGTTGAGCCTTCCAAGTCCCTTTAAACCCTCGAAACTCTGCATAACCGGGACCCCTTACGTGTCCCCAATTCATCGGCTTTTCCCCCCGCTTGCCGATTTGCCTTGTGGTTTTTTTCTTCTGATGGCCGCATCGTCAATATCCTCTTTTGCAACAACTACCGTACCCCTTCCCCCCCCCGATATTTCCCTGTTTTTGGATTGATACCGTAGACTGCCGCCACGCAGCCGCGCCGCGCGGGCCTCATCTCCTATATATTTTTTTCGGTTTGCCGAGCATGAGCGCCCGGTCCTCTAGACAACGGCAGCTATAGAAATACCTCAAAAATGCTAATTTCTACTTCTGAAAAAAATGAATTTGCAGGTCTCCGATGTACGGAATGTGGGGTGAAGGTGCACGAGAAATGTCGAGAGTTGTTGTCGGCCGATTGTCTGCAGCGTGAGTTCATTTTTGGTACTGGACTCTTAGCGGGGGAGAGGATCGAAATTTTTCCGGCAATTCTAGAAATGCTGAGTAACGTAATAAACGGTAATTATCTTAATAGTGTTCTTAGTAAAATTTTAGTCATATTCCACGTGTAAAACTATCAAAAAAAAACTTTAAAATCTTCAAATTTTGTTTTCGGCCATTTTTTGTCAAAAAAACCAATATTTTTCTGTTTTTAATCAAGTTTTGTAAGATTTTTGGATTTAGAAATCGTCATTAAAGAGTTAGAATCTCTTACGTTATTTATAATATTAGAAAAAGACCCTAGAAAAGTTGTCTCTCACTTTCTCCCTTTCCCGCTCCTTTTCTTCACATTTCAAAGGACTGCAAAAGCCACACTATGGACTATGGATTAATTACGATTAATATATCCCAGCCTACTAGCAGTGATCTTTGTGGAAAATATCCAAAAATTTTAGGAGCCGCCGAAAAATCCTCAAAACACGGTGAAGGGGACCGGACGCAGAGTCTGATAGCCGGTATCAAGGATCGCATGAAAATCCAGGAGCGAAATCGACCCGAACTTTTCGAGACGATCAGGTGAGAGAGAGAGCGAGAGAGAGCGAGAGAGACGCCCTAGTTCTAAACCGCGTCGAATTCAGAATCGTATTCGGCGTCGACGAGCGCACCAACCAGGAAACGATGAAGCAAGTGAAAGCCGCCGTTCTGGAGGGGAGCAGCAAGTGGAGCGCCAAGATTACTTTAACAGGTACAAAGCTGCCGTAGCGGCGTAATCCATTCGAAAACACAATTTTTTAGTAATCTGCGCCCAGGGGCTGATCGCCAAGGACAAGACCGGCAAGAGTGACCCGTATGTGACGGCACAGGTCGGTAAAAAAATTTATAGTCAATTTCGTAAATTCTTGGGCGGTCTAACGCGCCTAAAACTGTGAATTTGGTATTGTAATGAAGTGACAGGGAACGAATGTCATTTGGAGCGGCGCGTAGTCAATTCTAAGCTACGTTAGGGTCCAGACAGACACTTAATTAAACCGAAGCTATCATGAAAAAAAACGATAAAATTCATTAAAATGAGCAAGGGTGACGAACATTTTGCCTAGACTACGCGTAGTTCCTTTGCACATCCGTACATTAAGCGCTGGCAGCAAAAACGCTTTTTAGCTCGGTTTTTGGCAGGTTCAACCTCTTTAAACCCATCCTTTCAGGTCGGAAAAGTACGCCGAAGAACCCGAACGATCCACCAAGAACTCAACCCCGTTTGGAGCGAGAAATTTTTCTTTGAATGCCACAACTCGACGGATCGCATCAAAATCCGCGTCTGGGATGAGGACAATGATTTGAAGAGCAAGTTGAGACAGGTATACAAGATATCGATTATGAAACAGTAATACTTATTGTAGAAATTGACGCGGGAAAGCGACGACTTTCTGGGGCAGACGGTCATCGAGGTGCGAACACTATCCGGAGAGATGGACGTCTGGTACAATTTGGGTCAGTGTTTAAGTGATCAAACGAGATAAAAAAATAGTCTAAAAACTGACATTGTTCGGGTATGTTATGGCGTGAGTATCTAACTAATTATTGTTAATTTCAGAAAAGCGCACGGACAAATCGGCCGTTTCCGGAGCGATCCGGTTGCACATCTCGGTGGAGATCAAGGGAGAGGAGAAATTGGCGCCCTACCACGTCCAATACACCTGTCTTCACGAACATTTGTTTTCGGTGAGTTCTAATTCTTAGTTAGGCCGTTTTTTAATTAACCATAACTCATTTAATCAAATTTTAGAACCACTGTACCGACAACGACGAGGTCCGATTGCCCGATGCAAAAGGGGAAGACGCCTGGAAGGTTTTTGGCCTTTAAAAGTAACAAAAACCTTTTAAACTTTCAGATCTTCTTCGACGAGACGAGCCAGGAGATCATCGACGAGTTCGCGATGCGATACGGCATTGAGGGAATTTATCAGGTATTTTTAAAGGGATGCCGACGGCATAGGCATTCTGTTACGCGCTGGAAAGAAAATGTCTCTGCGCCACTCCCCGGCGCGCGCTCTCTGCCCTGTTGGCTACTTGCCAATTTGTTGATGGGGGGGGATCGACACATGCCGTCGGCAGCCCTTTAAGGGGGGTTTCCAACACTTTTTTGCAGGCGATGACCCACTTTGCGTGTCTGTGCACAAAATACATGTGTGGATCGGTGCCGGCCGTACTTTCGACGTTGCTCGCCAATATTAATGCCTTTTACGCGCACACAACGGCCCAATCGGCCGTGTCGGCATCGGATCGGTTCTCGGCGACGAATTTTGGGAAGGTGAGCTTTTCAACGTCGGATGATCGGCTTTCCCTTATGTTTTAATGCGAAAACAAGCTACATCTGATTTCATTAAACGTCTGGTTAAATATCAGCTTGTATTTAATTAAATCGTCCGTCAAAATAGTTATTTTAGGAGCGTTTCGTTCGACTTCTCGACCAGCTGCACAACTCGCTGCGCATCGATTTGTCAATGTATAGGGTGAGTGTTTAAAAACACCAAAAATATGGACTCTTAACCGTGTCAAGAGAGACAGAGAGAGAGAGACAGAGAGAGAGAGAGAGAGAGAGCAGAGTTAGAACATTTTTCGAGCTTCTGCCCTTTTTCCCCTGCAAGACTTGAGTTTTCGCGGGTTGCCCCTAGATAGAACAAGGCCCGCAATCAGCCCGGCCTGACTGGCCCTGCCCCCTAAAACGCGCTCCAAAATAGCCACATCATTCGCATTTAGTGTGTTTTAACGCGGCTTGTTTGCGTAGCATTACTTATACTTCTAGGTACTGTTTTTATATTTTCTAAAGGCTTCCATATGTATTTATGTAGTGCTTTTGCATTATCGGGGGGATAACTACTTCGCCGCCGCCCCCCGATAATGCAAAAGAACCAACAATTCAGTAATTCGTAAGTAAACGGTGCGTCTGTCTCTCTCTTTCTCTGTCTCGCTATGGGTTTCTCTCTCTCTGCCTCCACCAGACCTATAAGATTAAATCCTGTGCCCCGAAAATCCCGGTTTGACGCAAATCTACAAATCTGCCCCTCTTTGCCCCGCCAATAACCCCCGATTTTTTCGGGCCCCCACCACCCGAAAAATGGGCCTACAATCCTGATCCGGCAGGCCCCGGCTTTGGCCGTGTTTACCACAGGGCCAAAGCCGCCCCGGGTGAAAAGTCGTATTTCGGCCCGGCAGATTATCCCCCCGAAAGCCGCCCCCCTTTTTTTGTCTTTCTATAACCCGCCCTTGAGACTCGACAAATCCCATCGATTCCCCTACTGGATTCAGCTCTTCTTTCACCATACAGCTGCTCTTACAGTATCCCTAGGGGAAACGCGTAGAACTTATTTTTGGAGCTTTTGTATTATGGGGGGATTTCGAATCATTTAGGGGAAACCTTTTACCGTAACTTGAAGCTATTTCTAGAAAACTATCCAAAAACTAGGAAATTTGTAAAATTTGGTTCTTTTGCAATATCGGGGGGGAGGAACCCACCTTTTGTATAAGCCCAGAAGTGCCTAATAATGTAATAGTAAGTATTTCAAGTGTTTCTAATAAAATTTGACCATATTTTCAGTGATAAACTATCTACAAACTTTTTAAAAAACTAGATTTTTGTTCGAAAACGGCCATTTTTGTTTAAAACCAACATTTTTTGTTTTTTGTCTAAAAATTTTCACTGTTTTTACGTTTAGGAAAGTAAAAACTGTTTAAAAACTCTTTCTCGATTTATATTAGCAAAATTGGTTTTTTATGAAAAATTGCCCTCCCCCGATAACGCGAAAGCACCTCTAAATCCAAAACTAGTTAAAAATGCCTTCAAAAGCCCCCGATTTTCACGGCGCACATGTGTTTGACGTCAATTCCCCCAATCCGGCGTGGATTTGCCGAAATGGCGCGTGAAATAATGTGCACCCCGCGCTGGTTTTAGTCAGCAGATCATCTGGGGAGCGCGTTTTAGAGAGTTTGTAATGTAATGTCTGATTTATCAGCAATACCTCGGTGGATGTCTATAAATCTGCCATTTTCAGAGTAATTTCCCCGCCTCATCCTCGCAGAAGCTCCAGGATCTGCGGAGCACCGTCGACCTGCTTACCTCGATCACCTTCTTTCGCATGAAAGTAAGTCAAATTTGTCGGTTATACTTTGCTAAGACTCATACACATAGTACTATTTTTTTTAGGCAGAAACAAAATTTTAAATTTTTGGTATTGTTAAAAATGTGAAAATTCTACATAAAAATGCGAAATTTTGCAAAAACATGTCATCTAAGAATGGTACTTTTGCATTATCGGGGGGGGGGATTTAAAGTAATGATTATTATTTTAAGAGTTTTTGAAAAATTTAACGAAATGTCAAGCGGAAAACTATGAAAAAACTTGGAAAATAATTAAATGTTGGTCGAAAGTCCCATTTTTGTCGAAAAAGAATATTGTTCGATTTATCATTGATCATATGCCATTAAATGTTTAATATGTTTTTAGTAAAAATTGACTAGTTTCAAGTTAAAATATCTGAAAAACGTTTAAAAATTGAAATTTTGGTCGAAAAGGGCATTTTTAGTCGGAAACTCCATATTTTTCGTTTTTTAATAAAATTTGTACAGTTTTTACGCTGAAATAGTGAAAAAGCTTGGCCCCCCCCCCCCCGATAATGCGAAAGCACCGAATTTTTTATATGATATGAGTTTCTATAATAATTTTTTAATGGCGAATTTGAGGTGCTCGAGCTGTCCTCACCACCGCGAGCCTCGAACGTAGTGAAGGAATGCGCGAAGGCGTGTATGCAGGCCACATATCAAATGCTATTCGAGAGATGCTGCGAGACGGGATGTCCGTCTGTCGACTCTGTCCAATTTTGGTACAATTTCATCGATGAGTTGATGCGGACCATCGAGGAGGACCAGCAGGATTACACGCCCGCCCTCAATCAATTCCCGCAGGTATGCAAATTGTGAAAAACTCGAGGTGTTCGACTTTTGGTACTGTTCTGTTACCGGGGGGGGGGGGACTAATTTAAATTTTTCCGTTTGCTAATAAAATAAATAGTGTTTTTCACCTGGTGCAATTTGCTGTGTGTTTACAGTTTTATTTTTAAATTAATTGAAAGTTATGATAATTTTTCAGGGCTGTTAAGATGTAATTAATAATGTATAAAACGGAGTAATCCTGTTAATAAAATATACTGTATTTTCATAGTGTTTTTAATATATTTGGTGGCTAGAAAATTGCAAAAAAAGTCCTACCTTTAACATTTGAAAATTTTGACATTTGCAGCTATTTTTTATGCTTTTTACCTAACAGCAAAATTTTATTGAAATTTCTATGATTTGGTTGAGCTTTTTCAATCTAAAAACTGTTTAAAATGCTCGAAAATGGTCTAAATTATGTTATCAGGCCGTAAAGGATTACTTGCAAAAATTTATTTTCTCTCTAAAATCCGGTTGGAAAAACAGTCATTGTCGAGATTTTTCCGTATTAAAATACCTGCCATTTCCAGGAATTAAACGTGGGCCAATTATCAGCGGCGACCCTGTGGTACTCGTACAAAATGGACCTCCAAATAGCGCTTGAAGGTGAGGGAGGAAATTACGGAAAAACATAACCACCCGGAAATTTGCAGAACATGCCGAAAAGAAACGATGCCAGACACCCGACTATATGAATCTCTACTTCAAAGTCAAAGGCTTCTACTTCAAATATATCGCCGAGCTGCCGCAGTACAAACAGTCCATTCCCGAGTTCCCCGCGTGAGTTATTAAATTGATATATCCTAAAAAAGGTGCTGTTCCATTATCGGGGGGTTGGCAAAGTTCATAAATGCCTGATAATGTAAAATTAAGTATTTTAATAGGATTTTTGGTGAAACATAGCTAAATTCCCGTATAAAATCCGTATAAAAACTTATATATTCTTGAACTTTTGATTGAAAATTGGTCATTTTTGGTAGAAAAGTTTATATTTTTGGATTTTTAATAAGATTTTGCAAGGCTTTTACGCTCAAGAATAGTAAAAAACTTTTAGAAACACTTCCTCTATTCCCCTCATTTATCTCCCCCCCCCCGCTAATACAAAAGCACCGAAAAGTTAGAAAACCTATAAAAAGCGATGCGTAGCTGCACTATGCATGACTCCACTGGACGCTGTAATTTCACGAGCACTTGGCTTATTCATACTTTGACGGACGGGGCAGGCTAGCAGAGTTTCTTTAGGAAATAAGAAAAATTTTGCGTAGCAAGAAAATAATAAACCGGCAGTGCGAGCAGAGTTTCTTTAGGAATTTCGAGTAAAACGACTTTCAAATGACAAGGATAAAATGCTTTGAAAGGGGCGGATCCAGCAAAATACGCCAAGGACGGAATACCAAATGGCAACATTCCTACCTCATTCCCTCCCAGACTCGCCATATTTGCCTAACGGCAGAGGAAAGATGGCGTGGGAATTTTTGAGAAGCCACCGCTCTGGCCCCGACTCTTATATTTTCTTTTCTTTCTCTTTTTTTCTTTACTTTCGTCTGGAGACTCGGAATTGATGTCTCCGCTAACGTTTCTCGAGCCGTTGAACCCCGGCAAATTGATTCCACTCGATTGTTTCTCTCTCTCTATCTCTTTCTCTCTCTCTCTCTCTCTCTCTCTCTCTCTCTCTCACGCATTCCCTTTTTAGCCGAAAGACAAGGCAAATGGCCTTCTTCCGCCCCGCTGCGAGCCATTCAAGGGGGCCACCCGCGCAAAGCCATCCTAATTTACTACCAATCTTTTTTTTAGGGTTTAGAAACTATATAGCGTTACAAAATCAGCTTATTTTTATTTTTTATATATATTTTTTTATTTGCAGGTGGTTCATCCCATTCGTGATGGATTGGCTGAACGAAAACGACGAGCACTCGATGGAGATCCTGAGAAATGCCTATAATCGGTAAGATTCACTGATCTAATTCTTTATTTTATGACATTCTATAAAATGGTTGTAGTAGATAAGTATCATATTAACAATACCTTATTTTTTAGCGACAAAGCCGACCACTTCCCACAAACCTCCGACCATACAAAGTTCTCCAACTCGGTCGTCGACGTCTTCACCCAGCTGAACGAAGCATTGAAGCTGTTGAAGCAGGTCAGCTTCAACTTTAAGGCCGAAACTTTATAAAATTTGCAAGTAGAAAAACAGCCTTTATTCAAAATATTTTTACTTAATCCCTCCCAAGTATTATAATAACCTCACTCGGGGTTTTCCAGATGGACTGCCCTAATCCGGAAGTATACGCGGAGATGATGCGACGATTCTCGAAGACGCTCAATAAGGTGCGTTTTTGGGTTAATTTTTATGGCATCAATTTTAAAGCGCCGTGAATTTTAACTTAGCCTTTAACGACTGCGCTGTTTTGACCGCTGACTATTACAGGTGCTGCTCGCCTACGCGGACATGGTCCAAAAAGATTTCGCCGTGTTCGCCAAGGAGGAGACGATGGCGTGCATTTTGATGAACAACGTCCAGCAATTACGGTATGTTTTCCGAGTTTTATCGTAAAAATCAGCGTCTTTTTCACCGTTTTCGTTTTTGTTGGGTGCAATTAGAGCTCTGGCACTTTGATTGTATCGTAAAACCCTTTGAAGAACGGTTTTTATAGAGTACAACTCGAGAAGATCTACGAGAATATGGGCGGCGCCGAGCTGGACCAGGAGGCAAGCCAGGTGCTGACCAACCTGCAGAAGAAGCTGAATTCGGTGCTCGACAAGCTCAGTCGAATGGTGCGTTTTTCGAGAAGTTATTGATGGTTTCGTTTTAGCATTGGTAATAATTTTGTGCGCTATTTTCTCCTTTCCAGTTCGCCATCAGCTTGGAGCGCGGTATCGACGGGCAGATGAACGAGCTCGGCACCCGTCTCGCCAAGGTCAAGGGCCCGCAGCTGCAGAAGACGCAAGTTCAACAGGTTGGAGGTTTTCTAAGGAATTTTTTTGCCAAAAACTTCCATATTTCCGCTTTTAAACTACTTTATTCTAAATTTTGCGCCCCAAAAAATGCCGTTTTTCAGGAAGTGGACATGGTGTTGGCGCCGTTGATGGATATGCTGGAGGGATCGCTACAACGATATGCTCAAGGATGCGAAAAGACTGTACTGAAATATCTACTAAAGGTGATTATAATGATAATATTAATTTTATCATTTTTTTGTAAAATTATAGGTCTATTTTAACGTATTTCTAGGAACTGTGGCGAATGACAATCCAGGGTATGGAACGAATCGTCGTGTTGCCACCTTTGGCAGATAAGAATGCGGTAAGTTGGGTTTTACGAACCTATAAAAATCTTGTTTTTTGGTCCTTTTGCATTATCGGGGGGAGGCTTTTTCCTTAGGATCCAAATTTTACAATATAGAAAGAGAACGTGTTTCTCAGCTGTTTTTTTTTTGCTTAGAAACACTTTTTTGTTTGATTTAAATTTTCACTATTACTAGATATTTCTGAACTTAAAAAGTAAAAAATTCCATCCCCTTGATAATGCCAAAGCACCCGAATGTTTATGTTTTTAGATCCTGCGCCAACTACCCAACGCCAAAATCGGCGGCGCAATGAAGCTGGCATCTACGTTGAAGGATGTAAAGAGTATGAATTCGGTGAAGGAAATGATGGTGGGTTATTTACCACGGTAATAGAGCCCCTTTTACAGGCTAGATCCGCTTTTTTGCGGTATGATATGACCCAATTCAGGACCTTGCCCGAGACTCGGAACGTGCCCTAACCCCGAAGCAGTGCACAGTACTCGACGCGGCCCTCGACGTCATCAAGGAGTCGTTCCACGCCGGAGGGATGGGACTGAAGAAGGGATTCTTCGAGAAGAGCCCCGAGTTGCAATCCCTGAAATATGCTCTCTCACTGTACACCCAGACCACCGAGCAGCTCATCAAGACGTTCATCAGGACGCAGACCTCGCAGGGTAAGTTACGAAGTCAATTTCGAGCTTTTTGGTCATTAAGAAACCGATTACGCTATGAAAATCAGTGAAAAATCCGAATATTTCAGATCTGCCCTCGCAAGAGCAACCGGTCGGCGAGATATCCGTCACGGTCGACCTGTTCAGCCATCCGGCCACCGGCGAGCAGAAGTTGACGATAAAAAGTTGGTTCTTAAATATGTATTTATTAAGATAAATATACAAAATTGAGACGTAAAATTATTTCCAACTTTCCAGTTTATGCTGCCAACGATTTGCGCTGGCAGACGACGTCCGTCTTTAAGCCGTTCGTCGAGGTGCACCTCGTAAGTTTATTTCGTTAATATCAATTAAGTTAAAATTTTATCAATTTTGACTTTAATCTAAATTAACTATTTTTATACATATCGTTTTAGGTGGGTCCGCATTTGGCCGATAAAAAGCGGCGCGTCGCCACGAAGTCACGCCAAGGCGAATGGGCGCCAAAGTTCAACGAGACTTTCCATATGTAAGTAAACTTAGCTAGATATAAAATTCATTATACGATAAGTACTTCTAGTTTTTGTGCTGTTCACCACCAACCCCTTTCAGGTTCCTGGGCAACGAGGGCGAACCCGAGCACTACGAGCTGATGTTCCAGGTGAAAGATTACTGCCTGATGCGCGAGGATCGAATCGTGGGCGTTGGCGTGCTGCAGCTGGCGCAAGTTGTTGAAGCCGGTAGGTCACTGGAATAAAAAAAGATAATATTTTTATAACGCAAATATCCCGATTTTTCAACCAAAAATTGCGAAATTTTTCTGGGTTTTGGACAGAGTCCCGATTGAAATCTAGCTAAATTTTACCTAAAAATACTATTGGTACGTCACAAGGCGTTTCTGGAGCTGTAGGTCCCCCCGATAACGCCAAAGAGCCGATTGCTCCCTTTTTAATCCTTTTGAATTCGAATAAAAATTTAGAATAAAAGACTTTTAGCTGAATTTGAACCCTTTTCTGAAGCCGAAAATTCTTTTCCAAACGATTTAAAACATAAAATAAGAAAAAATCGTGGAAAAAGCCGGGAATCTGCCTCTAACAACCCTAACCCAACGGGCGTTCGCCGGCCCCGCCGAGACAAGACCCTCCCCCGCGGCTCCAGTCTGCCTCTGCCCGTGGTCTAGTGGCTAGCGTGCCAGGCTGGCGTGCCACCCATCCCCGGTTCGACCCCACCCGTTGCAGGCGGATCGTTGAACCAATGGGTCCAGCTGGGCGCCCGGCTTCATATTGATGACACGGGGCTCATCCTGCTGCGCATCCTGTCCCAAAGGCAGAATGATGAGGTGAGTGATAGTGAATGAACAGTGATGATAGCTATCGACTGACTGCAAGTGAATGAGTCGATTCCCCGTCTGAGTTCTAATATTTTTTGCGTTTTCTTCTTTTTGTAATAAATAGAAGAATTGTTAAATTGTTTTTTATGATATCTAGACGTAAAAACTTTACAAATTTTCAGTAAAAGTTACAAATATTCTAGATCCTTCGACAAAATTGCCCCATTTTCGACCAAAATTCCAAAATTAGGAATTAAGCTAGTAAGAGGGAATCATTTTACAATTGAAGCCTAAACAAAAAATGATCAACTTTCCAGGTGGCCAAGGAATTCGTGAAGCTGAAGTCAGAATGCCGCTATGAGACCGAGGGCACAATGCAAGCATCCGCTTCATCCCACACCATCAATCGGTGACAGCTTTCCATTGGCCACAGTTAACACTCCGTACTACACCTATCGACGGGTCCCTGCAAAAATCTTCGCTTTTCTTGTGATTCTCTCGATCGCCGAGTCGAGCTTCGTCTATATTTCTGGCTGACAACGCTTGTCTATTCCTGCAAAATCTCGACGATGCAGCCCAGCTTCCTTTATACTAGCAATAATTTTAGCCCTAATTTATATATATTTATTACTACCCCGTTATTTTTTTTGCAAATTCTGATATGCGCAAACCGGTGACCCCCATTTCACTGCATTCCATTCCTCGACCAATCAATTTCTGCTTTTATATCCATTTTCGCATTTATTTCCCCCGGCCATGTGTTTCGTGCATTTTTTGAGTCTGACAGACTTCTACGCCCCGCTTTCGGAAGCCTTTCATCCTGTATTTACGTCGTGGCGGAGGGAGCGGAAAGTTGGATTTGGAATCTAAAAAATGTAAACATACTAGAAAATCAACTCGCCGCGCTCCTCTACCACGCCCCCCGACCTCTTATTGTACACACTACTCAGTCCGCACCCAGAAACAAAATATTGCGCCCAAGTGCCTTTCCCCACGCTAATAAAGTTTTCTCATAATTAGACAAGCATTACTAAAGCAGCAATATTACACTGAGAATCACATGATTTATCAAATTGTCAATGTACTGCATAAAAATACGGTCAATTCACTTCTGCCGCGCCTGCTGGAATTCCGTCATCAGCTTGGCGAGCTCGGCCGTTTCCTCGATGGTGATCGCATTGTACAGTGAGGCGCGGATACCGCCAACGGATCTGGAAAAAAGAAGATAAAAACAAAAAGGAAAACCGCACCTATGTCCTTTCAGCCCAATCATTCCGTTGGCCGTAGCTTGAGCCAAGAATTCTTTCTCTAACGCTTCATCACCGTTCGGTCCACCAATCCTGAAAAAAAATAAATAAAAGAAAATTCTGGATGGCAATCGCCTGATCGAAAAATCGCCTCAACGAAAAACACCTGATCGAAAAAATTCTAAAAATTTGTGGTTTTTCTCAGCTTCTAACATGTGTTCAAACTAGATTTTGAGTCATTTCCGATTAGACGAATTTCGATCAGACGATTTTTCGATCAGGCAAAAGATTTTTCACACCTGAACGGGAGGTTCATCAGTGACCGATGTTTCTTGTCGATTGGGCAATGGTAGAAATCATTCGATCCGTCGATAATTTCGTAGATTTGGTTGGCTTTTTGCTAAAAAGAATATTAATGCAAGTCATCTATAATCATACCGTATTGATCTCCCACAATTTTGCGGCACCTCCCTTCTCCTTGATCCACTTCAAGACGAGGTTAGTGATGTAAATGCTAAAATGGATGTTTTCACGAAATTCCAGGAAAACGATACCTATACACAGAGGGCGTATTGTAGACGCTGTTGTTGTCGTGCGAGATTTTGTAGGAAAGCACAGATGGGGTGATTGTCATTTCCTAAAAAGTAGTCTGTGGATAGAAAAGTAAGCTCACGTGGCCAATCAAGTCCTTGCGCACGATGGCTACCGTCAATCCAGCGGCCCCCAAGTTCTTTTGTGTGCCGCCGAGCACGACGCCGTGCTAAAAAAACGAGGTTTTTCGAATTTTGCAAAAAAACTCACATTAGTAAAATCGAAAGGCCTTGAGAGGAATGTGCTGGAAATATCGGCAACAAGCGGCACGCCGGGCAGCGTTTCGGGAGCCTAAAAATAAATAAAAAAACTCCGAGTTGGCAAAATTTACGTCAAAGAATTCGATGCCGTGAATCGTTTCGTTTGCGCAATAATACAGGTAGGCCGCGTCCGGATTGCGCTCCCATTTGTCAACAGGCGGCACCGTCGTGATCGGCTTCACCTGGGGGAACACCTAAACAATTCAACATTAGATAGCTCTCGCGCCAGGGCAACAAACTCGTTTCGCGTCCAAATACTTCTGGGCCTCCTTGAACGCTTTGTCGGACCAGGAGCCGGTGACGAGGTAATCAGCGGAACTCTAAAAAATAATTTTGAAAATTCCGGGTCAAAATGCCTTGTCGCGCTTCAAATTCAGCGGCACAGCCGCAAACTGCCCGGTTCCGCCACCATGCATGAAGAGCACCTCGAAATTGTCAGGGATTTGCCTGAAAATAAGGTCCTAAAATGAATAGAACACCCCACATCAATTCACGCAGCAGCGCCTTCGTCTCCTCGATGATGGCCGTGAAATCGGCGGATCGGTGGGACATTTCTAGGAAGGAAAATTGCAGATATTAAAAAACAGGCTCACCAAGAATTGAGACGCCAGTATTTCCAAAAAGCATGAACTCGCTGGCCGCCTTTTCCATTACCGATTCCGGGATTTTGGCCGGTCCGGCGCCGAAGTTGATCTTCCTCGTCATTGTATCGACTAAAGCATGAAATTTGTAAGAGAACACAATAGAAAACCAAAAAGGACGGCAATAGAAAGAATATGGGGCTAATCAAACCCGGAACCCTAGGCTACCGATAGGTGCTAAAAGTGCCGGTTTTCACCGCGGATGCACCGCGAATCGGTGACGATGTTGGGCGGGAAAAACACGGGAACTTGATAAGGCGGTGCAATGGGGTCAGTCAGTGGGGGGAAGTCGCCGCAGGGCATCTGACCATCCCGGTCAATGTCCACAATAGATCGCCGTGCACAGCAGATCAAAAGCCAAACTTGCACTAGAAGGTCAAACGGCGTAGCAGTTCGGCTTTTATGACAGCTAGCAAACGTCGCACGTTTCGCACGATTGGAATACGCCACATAACTATATTTGGGCACTAAAATCATAGTAGGTAAAAAGTCGTCCCCCGAAACCGAAAATCTCGCGCTCGGAGTCCGAAAATAATCTATACGATCGGGCCATATAAAGACCGTAACCAGCGGAAATCACACCACAAGCTCCCCTAAATGCCATCTTTATTCACAATTGGAGACGAGTATAACAGGGTTCGTTGCAGGAATTTGATAGTCATACAACAGACAATTAAGTCATAATTACAGCACAATCGATTTTGTCGCTTTCGCCGTGTTTAATGTGGTGCATCCGAGTTCCGCGTCTCATGCCAGTCGAGCGCTTCCACGCCGCATCAGCTAAAAATCGGTATGTATGGGCTGAAAAATAGATTCCTACCGGGCTCGGGGGCTTCTTATCATTCTTGTTCTGTAACCTTATTGGGCGGGTACCTCGATTCGTGCGCTTGTAAGGGGCTAAAAGAAATACATAGGCTCAACTAAAATGGCATACCTGGGACAGGATAAAATTTGTGGGTGAACGCTTCAAAATGGTACTGCTTCTCGATGGACGGTGGCCGCGAGGGCAGGATGATGTGTGGATATTCGGGTCCGGGGCGGGTTGTCAACGGTGCATCCATATCCACCGTCATACAGCTGATGATGTTGCGCACCTGGAATGTACGTGCTCAAAAATTGGGTTGAGGACGAACTGTATTGCCGAAGACGACGTCCTTGTCGAACCAGCCCTTGTCCTTCACTTGCATCTCTTTAACGGAGACCCACGGGTCGATGCAGATCCTGTAAACCAAGATTGACATGTATTTCCGGGGATAAGCAAATTTCTATACTCCGAAAAAAAGAAGCGTTTCTAAAATCTTAAAGAAATCTAACCAGATATTACCAAAAACCCTATTCAAATACTCTCCATCACGCTACTAGGCGTAACAGGAGTTTTAAAAACAAAAATAAAACCCTTAAATTCCGTTTCCCCCCAGAGCCATGAAAGAACCGAAACCCTAAGAGCCGACAACTCACTCTTCTTCAGGGGGCTCAGCCAGTTTTTTGCCTTCTTTGGCGACGGCTACAACGTGTCATTGACAGAAAAACCATATTTCCCGACCGACGACCACCGATGAAGCGATCGCCTTCTCCTCGCTCGTCGTATCTTCGCCTTCTGCGATAGGAGCACACCAGAATGGGCGGTTCTAGATCTATTTACGAGCAGTCATCCAAAGGTACCGCGACGAACAGCTTGCCGCCGTTGTTGCGGTTGGTCGTGACAAGCACGAGATCTTTGCGCACAACATCTTGGATTTGCAACACAGTCGCCGCCGCATCTTCGTCTCTCATCTCCAATTTCTTCCCTCTAAAAGGACGATCAAATTAAGTGTTATTCCGCGGGCTTACACTTTCGGAGATGATGTCACCGTGTCGTCGCCTTCTTTCAAGAGGTGCGTGTTCTGCAATAAATAACGGTTCTGGGCTGTTACCGGGGGGCCTAACCTGGACCTAACGCCCGGTAGAGCCGAGCCATGAAATAAAAACTCTTTGTATAGCATTTCACGCAGTTTTTAAATATAGAAATTTGACAAAATTATTTCAATTTGCGAAAAACCTTGATTTTTGGTTAAAAATTTGATTCTGGCATTTTGTAAAGATTCGAATTGGCTTTACTTTTTCGTAAGCACGGCGAACGATTGAATACCAACATATCCGGAGCATTCGATCTTAGATCGAGCTTTGCGTGTCAGCCTGCTGAGCGTATCGTCTTTGGGGAAGGGCTTGTTGAAAGCGTGCTTCAATCGTAGACCAAGGCCTTCCGGGGATGCCGCATCAACAGGCCCTTTCTTGAGCCTAGTGGTTGCAAATGAACTCAGCTCCGTCTCCGCGGGTTTCGGCGCCGGTGCCGGTGGCGTCTCTATAACGAAAGTATTTCCCCTAATATACATTAGCTACAGCTGTAGCGAAAAATCGGTTCTTTCGCATTATCGCGGGTGGGTCGCAACTTTTTAGCCGCTAATTTTTTTAAATATAAATAGAGGAAGTGCTCCTAAAAAATGCTATCAATTTTTATTTAGAAATCACAAAAATATCGATTTTCGAGCAAAAATGGCCGAAATTTGACAAATATCTATTTTTTAAGATTTTAGATAGTGCTTCTAGTTGAAATATAATTATATTAGATTTTACTAAACACACCATTAAGTCGCTTCCTATTAAGTTATTAGACAATTCAAGGCCTATGCAAAAAAGTTCTGAAGACACATTTAAAGCTAAAAGAAAAATACGGTAACCTACGCGGACAAATAAAAAAAAAACATGCCATTCTTTCCCAGGAGGAAGTGAAAGAAGCTTCTTTGGTTCTTTGGTTTCACAACAGGCGGCGGCGGCTGAAAGTAAGGATATTATTGGCAAATTTTTGGCAACAAACTTTGTACATCGTACCCAGAGCCCAATCACAAGGATCGTCAATAGTCTCCGTACTCATTCGCCTCCTGCGGGACCTCCTCTACAAGCAATTTTGATGATGTGAAAAATCGTCTACAGGCTTTGGCACAGCAGGAACGGGTCGTTCGGACGCTGGCTTGACTGGTGTTTTCGCATCTTTCGCATCGGATTCGACATCCTTAAAAGTCATTCCCTGGGTTAAACTTTGGTCCAGCCCTAGTTCAATCTATAAGCACTGCAGATATAATGTTTACCAGTGTTTTCTCATCAACCACCGTGCCCGCCTCTTTTTCCTTGCGGTTCGCCTTCGAGAGGCTCCTTGGTTTCTTGGCCTTCTTCTTCTCTTCGTCGTCAGTAGTCGCCTGCGTCTTCATGGAAGAGATTTTTGGACACTCATCGTCGTCGAGAACCGTGTGATCAACCGTTAGTTGTTTGGCAGGTGACTTGGAAGGTCTTTTCTTGCGGTTCCCATCCTGAAAACAACCAAAATGACCGGTTCTGGACCGTTAGGGCGTAGACCGAAGATAGCCCCCGCTCGGCTCTCACCTATTTTATCTCGGCCTATCGTTTTTCTAGAGGCGTATAACGTATACCAAAATGTTCGTCTTGCTCTGGCGAGTATTTTGGCGTACTTTACAGACCTGTAGGGCAACGGGGATGGGAGCTACACTAGGTGAGGGTCGGGCCGAGGGGGGGTGGGGGGGGGCTATCTGCAGTTTGGAACAAAATTGTGTTATTTTTTAGGAACGTTTTCTATCCCGGATAATAAGACCCAGCTAGCCCGCCCCCCCTCGCCAACAACCCAGAATAAACCTAGACCATCAAAACCGAGTGCTCAATAATAATCACGTGGCTCACATCGTCGTCAATCACAGTCTTATCGCGATCGCGATGCTTCGGCTTCGAAGGCGACTTGGCCACCTTGGCCTTCGGTGGGTCTTCCTTGTCATCGACATGCGTCCCATCCGTCGACTGCGTCTGCTTCGACCTCTTTTTCTTTGGCAAGTCCTAAAAAGAGAATCATACTTGGAAGGTGACGATAAAGTATCACGCACATCATCCACACATGTCTTCCCATTATCGCCCTTCGTCTTCATCGGAGACTTGGCTGTCTTTTTTCGCCCAGCATCGATGTCGTCAACAACCGTCGCATCGACATCCTTCGGCTTCGAGCTGGTCCTTTTCGTCTTCTTCTTGTTCTTCTCCTAAGAAAGTTTCAAGAGAGACCTAGACGCCTTACATTTTCCGATTTCTTCCGAGGCTTTTGGGCATCTTTTGTGACAGCCTCTTCTTCATCTATGGTGGTCTTCTCCCCGATTTTCGGTTTCGAGCGGGCTTTGGGGGCCTTGTGGTCCTTTGACTCCTAAAAATAGATTTAAGTGCAAACAAAAAGCTTAAAAGTGCAGGAAAAGTGCCACCTCCTCATCAATCACCGTCCTACCGCCACTTCTCGGCTTCGAAGGAGATCTGGCGATGCCCTCTTTATTGTCTTTCTTCTTCGTGTCCTGGAAATTTTGGCAGAAGTCGAGAAACTAGGGTTGGCCTGACCTTTGTCACGAGCGCTTCTTCTTCATCATGGGTCGTCTTGTCACCGGCTCTCGGCTTTGAGCGAGCCTTTGTGGGCCTGTCCTCCTTTGCTCCATTGTTCACCTCAGCCACATCCACATTTTCGCTCGTTGACGGCTTCGATGGTTTGCGCAGTGCTTTTTCCTCCTATAAGCGAGAGTTGAATCTAATTAGTTAATTTTCCTAGATACATACAAAAAAGTAATAGTCACCTTAATGTCAATCGTCGCCTTGTCGTCAGATTTTGGCTTCGAAGGGGACTTTTCCACGTTGACCTTTGGCGTGTCCTCTTTTTCGTCGGCATGAGGAACGTCTGCGGCATTTGGCTTGGAGCACGCTTTGCTGGCTTTCTTTTCGACTTTCAACTCCTAGGCGAGCAACATATACGTTAAATGCGGCCTCACTGTACCTGATCCTCCACATTTTCCGGATGTTTCTGATTGTCATTAGCAACATCAGCGGCGTTTGGCTTTGACGGCGCCTTGCTGGCCTTCTTTTCGATTTTCAAATCCTGGAAGAGCAACATATATATGAAACGAAGGATAGTTGTACCCCCTCCTCCGCGTTTTCCGGTGGTTTCTCGGTGTCATCGGCATTCACGGTTGCGTTCGGCTTGGGAGCCTCTGGTGCGGGCTGGGGATCCTTGCCGTCTTCTCCGTTGTCGGGTTTTGCTTTGTCGTCGTGGGCTTCTTTATTCGGAGGGTCGGCAGTCGGTTGTTCTTCACCCTAAAAAGGGAATTTTGTGAGTGCGGCACCATGGAACCGGATTACCTTGGCTAGGGCGGTCACCGGCAGCAGTGCAGTGTGTGCTTCGCCACCAGGAGCAGCCAGAGTCTTTGTCTCCTCATTAGCTGTAGGATTCGGTGTTTCTGAACCGCCGGGTTCTTTCGGTTTTGGACTAAATCAGAAGGAGTTTGCTGGAGGAAAAAGAAACTCACTCTGGATCGGCTGGTGCAGCCGGCTCAGCCATCCGGACAGTGCGAGTAAAGTCGACAAATGCCGGCGGTCAACAATGTTCGATAGTCATCGGGATCTCTAAATGCCAAATTATGCAATTGTTTGTTCCAATTCTAATTACCAATTGGTAATTTTTTAAAAGGAAGAAAAAGTGAAAAACGGGTTCTTCCTATGTGACGGGGGGAAGCTAATTTTTACCTACCTGTTGATGGTAAATAATGTTTTTGTAGTGTTTTTAGTAGTTGTAATTGTTAGAAAGCTATGAAATCCGAACATTTTTTACCCTTTCTGGCCTTTTTCATGCACTTTTAACCAAAAAGTAAAAAATGTTCAAAGATTGCTATATTTTTTAGAATCTTTTGGTAGCTAAAAACTACCTAAAATACTACAGGGTGTCCCAATAAAAAAGGTCACGCTGGCATTTCCTCATTTCAAATCCGATCGACTTGAAATTTTAAACAGAGCTGCGGAAGGGAATTTAAAACGTTCACAGAAACTTTCAGCCTGATCGGTGCAGTAGTTGTCGAGTTATAGCGTATAAGAATGGTGAGCAAGAAGTTGAGCATGTTTATTCAGATACAAAAAAGGCAATGCCAGAATGAGAATTGTCAGTGTTGTTCGGTGTAGCCGCCGATGAATGAGCAGCACCACACGTCCGTAGCAGCGGTATCAGCACAACGGGGCGTCTTTGAGCATGCGGCTAATACGGGACGGGAATATCAAAGTTCTTTTAGAAAATAACCAACAATTTTGGCTGGACGAATTGGACGGCGGGCGTGCCATTATTTCCGGTCTTCTCCTGAAAGAAACAGCACACTTGACCTTCTCGTCGCGTGGATCAATAAAAATCAACACAATTGAGCAGTTTCCTGTTTTGCCGCTTGTAATCCTGGAACCCACATTCGACATCTTATACGGCGTCTCTTTCAGCCATTCACTCGTGATCATCTCGTTGTAATCGAGTCGATTGCCCGGATCGGGATGCAGAATGCCGAGGATCAGCTGACGGACGGCCGATGAGAGACGCGGAGCACTCGGATAACTACGAAGAAGCCTGACGAAACCTGTACCAAACCTACCGAACCATGTGCGTCATCTGGCGCTCGACCATCTTCTGCAGGTTCCCCTCATCGTACGGCATCACACCGGTCACCATAATGTACAGCACGATACCCATGCTCCAGATGTCCACCTGAATGCTAGCAATAAGCCGGCTTTCTCCCAAACTAACCGCATTCCCGCCATACTTTTGTCCTCGCAGAATCTCGGGCGCTACGTAGATCTTTGACCCGCAAAAGGTGTCGGATTTCTGAAAGATTGAGTGTAACAGTGAGTACGTAAAACCTCGAAAAGTCTAAAGTCTCACCTCTCCCTTTTTCAGCACGCGTGAAAAGCCAAAATCGCCGAGCTTCACGTTGTCGAACCGGTCGAGGAAGACGTTTTCGCATTTGAGGTCGCGGTGGACGATGTCGTGCGCTTCAAGGTACTGGAAGAAACAGAAATACGAAGGAACTGGACAAATCTGTCCTCTTTTTCCGGTAGCTAAACTTCAGATACCCCGCACCCTAAGGTTGTATCTCCACTCCCCTTTGGCCTACAGATGTGTAAAGTGTACCAAATGTTCGTCTTCGTCTGGCGAGCATTTTGGTATACCTTACAGCCCCGTAGGACAATGGGAAGCCCAGATACAGTCCTTGAGGGCCGGGTGGGGGTTCTTTAGTTTAGACAAGATATGGCAAATCTGTAAAATAAACCTTCATCGCCTCAATCAGCTGACGGAAAAAGGGCCTTGCCTCGACTTCGGTGAGCTGCTTGTTCTTTAACGTTAAATTAGTTTTTAGTTAAGTATAAAAGAAGCCCCTACTCGCTTAATCCGGTCGAGGAGATCGCCATTTGCGCAGAATTCGCCTTCAAACACCGTAACTTTTGGGCCCTCGAGGAAGTACACCTATAAAACCCTAAAATAATCACAATAATATAAACTAAATCACCTTGTAAATTCTTGCAATGTTTGGGTGGTTGAGGCGGCGAACAATCTCAACTTCACGCGGCAAGAATCTTTGGATATAATCGCTCTTTGCCTTCATCTCAATCACTTTCAGCGCAATCTCCATCTTTTCCGGGTTGACGGCGCAGTATACCTTTGAATATGAGCCGCTACCTGCTCGGGATTGTTGTTCATCAACAATTCCCCACCAATATAACGCCCAATCCGGATCCCGCGCGCTTCTATCGTTTTCTTGGTACCGATTTCGAGTTCTGAGTCTTCCCTATAAAATGGGGGGTAGGAAAGTGTTTTTTTGCTTACTTGGACATGTTCACAGATAATAAAAGAAGTAGAAAATGGGACAAAAACGGATTTTTTTTCTTGCAATTGTTGGGAATTCCGGTATGCGGGATCTAAATTTGTTTCCGGTCATACTCCTGAAATCTTCCAGCCCGTTTTGAAAGCCAACTTGATGTTTTTCATTTGTTTTTAGTCCGAACTTTGATTTTCTGGCTCGCGGGGCTGACTTTTCATAAACGTACTTTACAAAATTTTACCAAGGATACAAAAACATCGAATTTTTTTCCGTCAAAACTAGATTCTTTAGCTAGTTTCCCATCTAAGTTCTGTTTTGATTTTACTAAAAACATTACTAAAACCCATTTCATGTAACCTCAATCTACATTTCTGGGCTTACAGGAAAAATTCTCAAAGTTTGGTTCATTTCGGGTTGGACACCCGGATGCCCGGAAGGGCCAGCCCAGCGGGTTCCACTTTTTCGTGTAAGTGGCGCTGAAGCCATATGTGCGCGGGGAGGGACCGCAATTTCGGCCGTATCACATCACTTTTCTAGGGCTCTCGTGTACATTCCGGGATCTCTTCTTTTTTTAAAATCTCGGTAATCACAAATTTTCGATGCTGACGACATCAAGCGCTTCAAAGAGCTCGAGCAGAGGATTTTTATCGTCGGCTCGGTAAGCTGTATGACGGGGTATTGGAGGTAGAAGGGGGGCTGCCTGCCGGAAATCCGTTTGCATCCGATAATCGTCTCGACTCAGGGCCGCCTTATTGCTA
This sequence comes from Mesorhabditis spiculigera, assembly GCA_958295435.1. NCBI lineage: Eukaryota > Metazoa > Nematoda > Chromadorea > Rhabditida > Rhabditidae > Mesorhabditis > Mesorhabditis spiculigera. The sequence continues at coordinate 789,559 of CATQJA010002637.1, forward strand.
TTTGTCTGGATGGCTGTTTTTTGGGATGAAGGGAAGATGAACAGCTATCGTTATTTTCGGTGCTTTCGTGTTATTGGGTGGGGTCAAGTTTTTCGTTCAAGAAGCAATTTTTTTAATATAGAAACTAATAGAACTTTTCTAATTCTAAATAGGTAAAGCGTTTCTAAACCTATTTTCATGATAACATAAACGTAAAAGCTGTTGAAAGCGTTATTAAACATACAAAAAAAATATTGATTTTGGACCAAACATGAACGAAACGATTTCCGACCAACCATTTCCGAGTTTTAAAAAAATGTATAAGTCTTTAATGAGTTTTCCGCTTGAAATATTGTTAAATTTGCTAAATGACTATGACATTACTGGGCATTTCTGAATCCTCAAAAACTTTGCTTCCCCCTCCCCGATAACGCGAAAGGACCTTATTTTCTCTTTTTTTTGGGGCTCTATTTATTTATCGCATGCGCACCTTGTCTGATTTTTCTCGCAATCTTTTAAAGTCCTGCTAGCAGTAACCAATACGTTTTCCCCGACTTGCCCTGCCCCTTTCGGGTCCCTTTCGAGTTTCCGGTGGGTATTTCTGGTGGGATGCACTGGCCCACTGCATTATTCCTGGGTTCTCCCATTCAAAAAACGGGGGCACGTCGGCCAGAAAAGAGGGCTGCCAGGGGTCTGATTGAATTTCGGGCATTGACACGAGGGTGATGGATCGGATGTCCATCCCATCCGATGGCTTCTTGCCTAATTTGGAGCCTTTCGAAAGGGGAAGATTGAGATCGTGGGTAGGAGCCGTGATTTGAATAATTTGGCGACAATTTGAAAGGTTTCTCTCTGCCCGACGGGTTCTGATGCGTTAGCAGGGGGGGGCTGAATTCAAGAAGTTTTAAATAGCTACATTTTTCATCGTTTTTAAATAAAATTTTTTAGCATTTGAAGTGAGTCCAAAAACCTATTAGAATTCGTAGGATTTCCTTATTCGAAGCCAATTGCGGGCTAGGGAAGAGGAAAAATCCCCCCCCCCCCGTTATTGAACAAGCGCCGTCGGGCATTGGGCTTTTAGCGGAGGAGGGGTTTGGCTGGAGGTAATAAGGCGTTTAGCGTCACACCGTTTTTAGATATAAAAAACGCTAAACATTGTCGAAATTTTGAAAATTATTGTTTTTGGTGAAAATATATAGAAAATGGCTAAACAAAGCTCATCTTTTAAAGTTTTTTATGATTATCTATCGCTTGCTTAATACTAGAAAGGCTATATATAAAAACATTATATCATGGGCGGAAAAAAATAACAATAAGCCCCCCCCCGCTAACAGTCCAGTACCGCAGTTTTATGGAAATTGAAGTTTTATGAGTTTTTTTCCGTTTCATTTAAAAGGCTTTTTTATACACTTTTCACAACACCTACTACGCAAATCTCTCAAACGCCCGTTTCCCCAGGGGGGAAGGATATTTTTTCCTGGGGGAGCACGACCCGAAGCGTGAATAATTCCACGCCGGAGGTGAGTGAGGAGTGTGTGCGAGACTTGGCCCAAATATCAACCACGTAGATGATAGACGGGTAGAAGCTCCTGCAAACATATTTTATTTTTGCTATCGCTTGACCGGCACCCGGCCAAGGAATAGCAAGCCCCTTTTTTGGTACTGGACTGTTAGCGGGGGCGAGGCGGGTTAGCAGGGCTAAACGATTTTTTGTTTTTCCTCACACTTGTTCGTAATATATAATGTGTTTTGTCGTGCTTTTAGTTGTTTTTGGCTGCTAGAAAGTTATAAAAATGTTTTTAAAATTTGGTAACTCGAAAATTTCGATTTTTTTTTGCTCATTTTCAGACTTGTTTGGGTACTGTACTGTTAGCGGGGAGACTGTTTTTTATTTATTTTCCGCCTACCTATTAAACAAAATATATATTGTATTTTCATAGTATTTTCAATCGTTGTTGTTTGCTAGAAAGTTCAACAAAATTTTCACATTCAAAAATGTTGACGTTTTACGCCCGTTTTCATGCATTTTTACCAAAACGGCAAAGCTTTTAGGAATTCTTACAATTTTTTACGCTTTTTAGATCTAAAAACTGTTGAAAATGGTGATATGAATGGTAAAAATGGTTTTTATTTCGTAATAGGGCAGTCGGTATCACTGGGAAAAATCAGTCTCCCCCGCCAACAGTTTAGTACCGCGTTTTTTCGCCTTTTCACCCCAGCCAATTGTCACCCTCCATTTTTTGAGCCTCAGAAAATCTGGTCTGGTCCTAAATCTGTATTTTTCAGCCTCGCGACGGCGCCTCGTCGGAAAAGCTTTATCCTGGGGCTGTAGGGCCCCTGTGTGTAAGCCTGTTTTCTGCCATCGGGGAGGAGAAGACGAGGATGTGCGGTGGGGCAGTCTTATGAATGCTCCCCACGCTATCTACTCGGCCGCACAGCTACAAATATTGTAGCCTCTGTGCACCGCCGCGGCCGCCGCCGCCGGTAAGTGCTGCTGTTTGTGGCGATACCTGTTGTATCTCGGTGGCCTGTTGTCCTAGCGGGCTGAAAACTATACCAAGATGTTCGCCTCGGCCTGGCGAGCATTTTGGTATAATTTACGCCGCTGTAATATGGCGGGGAGCGAGATACAAGATGGTTTCGCTGATTCCGAATCTTTTTCTTCACTCGGCCTAGGTTCTCCATTTCAAAAGTTACAATAGTTTTTAATAATAATAGTCGTATAAATATAGTTTTTATTAAAATAGTTATAACTAAAAAATGGAATCTCGAAATCATCGAAAAATTCATCAAAAAGGGGGCTAGGCTATCTTACTTTTAGCATTATATTTTCGACTTCACCTACAATTAACCTTTCAATAAAATAATTGGAAGAATGCCAAACTCCTTTTTGCATCCCCCTTTATCCACCGTTTCGTTGTTGTTGTTGGTGGCAAATTTTTTGCCCCGAAATGCCATTTCCCATCGGTCCCCCTCCCCATGCCAAGAAAGGCCCATTTTCCGGGGGGTGTTCGACCTTGAATGTCGAAAACTAGGGTCGGCTAGGAATTTGTCCTTCCCCTTCCAGCCCTGCTAACACATGCATACTCAACGCGACTCAAAAGGTTACGAAGAGAAGGGCAACAGAAAAAACGTGGACTTTTTTGAAAAAACGAAATTCCGGCGGTGCTTATCCATTATCGGGGGGGGGGGACAATTGTCTATAAGATCCAATTTCACAAAACCTTTATAAACTTTATTTTACTATTTCTAGAAGTAAAACTTTAGAAATGCTTGTAATAGATTACAAAAAATACCGATTTTCGACTCTAAATGGCCGATTTTCGAATAAAATTTCGAATTTTTTAAATGGTGAAGCGTCTAAATAGTTTTTCCGCCTGAAATCTCGTTAAATGACAAAAAACACTATTCAAATGCATTACCATTATTACTCCGCATTTCTCGATTTATCGAGAACCAGGGTTGAAAAGCCTCTTCGCGACCTCTCAACCCTGGCCCCGTCTGATCACTTTGCACTTTCACATCACGTCACTTTGCATAATTCTCGGGCTTTTCTATGACAAAAATGAGAAACGCCCGCTCTCTACGCCATTATATAGACTACAGCAACTTCCGGCGTATGCTGATTATTTCCTAACAAAGAGGGTTCTCGATTTTTCAACAAAAACTTAATTTTAATGTCGAAAACAGCGAATTTTTGGTAATGTTATGAGTGTGCGGTCATCTCGAGGCCATTGCGCACCTAATGACGTATAAAACATACCGCTAAATACCCCCCTTATTGAGATATTGCTGGAACACGCTGACGGAAGTTGCATGCAAATGCACACACACAGGAACTATTTTTTTATATATACAGGGTGTCCCAAAAAAAACCCCCCCTACCTAGCGGTCCGCAGTCAAGTCCGATTTTTATGATTTAACTACCCATCGATAGCTCTCGAGAAGGCGAGAAAACAAGCGGGTCTCGTTTTCTAAGATTTATTCTAATTCCATCGATATTTAAGGTTTTTCTAAAAAAACTGGTACTTTTTCAACAGGAATTTCGCAATTAGCATGCAGATCCTGCACAAATTAGCACTTTTCATGGTTTTTGGACGTAAAATTAGCGAATAAAAATGCATAATAAAGAAAATGAACCCTCCTTGTTTTCTCGCCTTTTCGGGAGCTTTCGATAGATACCTAAATCGTAAAAATCGGAATCGACTGCGGACCGCTAGGTAGGGGGGGTTTTTTTTTGGGACACCCTGTATAGTAGGATATCGGTCCCCCTCCGATAATGGGAAAGACCCAAAAAAACACAGAAAAAAGTTGCGAAAGCACGTTCTGGGGCATCAAATACGGGTTGTCCATAATTCCGAACACTCTCCACTTTTTAGCCGACCCCTGGCCCCAAAAAAGGAGCAATATTTTTTGGGGCGAGCAGCAGTGAATGTTTTCCCCTAGATGCCACCCTGCAATATCGCCATCGATCGTCGGGTGTGCCGGGGCAGCGTCTTCTCGAGAAGGGCCCTCGCTCTCCCCGAGGCCCAACTACCGTATCCCAGCCCCACCCAGGGACGCATTTTAGGTCGGTTTATTAATTACGGGAAACTGAGCAGGTGTAAAAGAAAGCAATAACGAAACCAAAATAACAACTATACCGGTAAAATAAAGGACATAAAATACATTTACCGTGGAAATTCTGGGTTTTACAGTCAGATACACAATTACGGTGTCAAAAATTATGATGAATTCTAAAAAATGACAAATCTGGCCGTTTTAGCTTTGAAAAATCGTCTTTCGCATACAAAGATTATCGAAAATTACCAAGAATTCTGAAATTTTTATTTTTGTCAGAAATGTGTGAAAATAAACAAAAATTCGGGTTTTGAAATGTTTCTGGATCTTTTAGGGCCTGTTTGGGATTCAAAACCTACTAAAACGCTGTTTTGCTACGTAGGTATCAGCTGGATAAACACCCCGCTAAGAGTCCAGAACCGAACTTTTTGGGAATTAGCGTTTCAGGGTTTCAGGGCTTTCAGAAGCAGGCCAATCGTGTTGGATTCTCAAAAGAAATCTAGTCTTTACTATCAAAAATTCGTTCCAGGGTCCGGCCAAAAGGAAAACCGGCAGGCAAACGGTTCCGTTTTTCCGGGGCTGGTGAGAGAGCCGTTGAAAAGGACGCCGCCGACCTCGCCGGGCATCCCTTCATACTTGCCGGCCATCGGATCGTCCAGTTCAACACCGCAGAGGTATTTTAGATCTAAAAAATATCTTCGTTCTCTTTACTTTCAACCAATAGTACCTCTTAAAGGGTTGCAAAAACCTTCATTCCTTTTTCTGTATACTTAAAAAACTTCTTTGGCCCTCTGAAGCCAATATTACTCTGCCTTTTTCGCCATTTCCGGCGTGGAGGCCCCTTTCCCCGCCATTGGCTTCGTCATCCACGTCAACAATTCATTTCCGGAAAGGAGAAGCGCGGCTGAGATTAGTCATTTAGGCCGTAAAAAAGGGGGGATAGAATTTGGAAAACCCTAAAAAAGGAAAATATGTTAGATTCAAGGCGTATTTTAAACAGCATTTTTCTCTTATAGAGTTTTTACTTTATCTCGATACATATATAATTTCCCTTTTTAATCGGAAAAAAATTCCAGGAATTTTTTGGGATTATTGTCCCTATTCTCTCTGGGAAAAGTTGCGAGCCGGGGCGGCAGGTTGCTCCTACCTCCCCGATAACACCACTTTTATCGCATCACGATTGAGAGGGAGAGAGAGAAAGAAAGAGAGAGAGAGAGCGAGAGAGAGAGAGAGGGGGGGGAGAGCGAGTGTGTTGGCAAGAGGCCAATCTGTGTGTGCCCTCACTGTGCGACCACAAATAAGTGGGTAAATAGGTGTGGGAGTAGGAGTAGTGTGTGAGTCTCCCTCCCTTGAGTCATGGTCAAGTGAGTTCCACCTCCCACACCGGAAGAACCTCCCGACATTCGTACATTTGGCATGTGTTGGGCGCAATCTCGCATTTACGCGCCCGGGGCCTCAATAAGACCACTCTAGGGGACCGTTAGCAAACATTAATGGATGCAGGAAGGAAGGCGGGGTGGTTGATCCTGAAATATACAGGGTGTCCCAAAAAAAACGACCCATCTGGCATTTCGCCGGGTTACATCCAATCGGCCTCAAATTTGAACCAGAGGTGTATCATACCCTAAATAACAACAATCCTGACGTATAGCCCTGTAGCTACAGTCGTTCTCGAGTTATAACGAAAACAAACTTTATTTTCCATTTTCATAGGGTTTCGTGGAATTAGACCCCTAAACATAAGTGAAAATGATCCGGTAGGCCTTTTTTACCCTAAGAAATTTTTTCCAGAGTAAAATTAATTAAATAAGCTTCGATTTAAGCGATTTTTACAACCCAAAACTACCCAAGTTCTTAAGCGAAATTAGGGATTCACAGCCGGAAGTCGATGCAAATCGATGCAAAGTCCAAAAAGGTAGCCGAAAAAACTGTTCAGAATTCCGGGAAAAACAGTATTTTCGTTATAACTCGAGAACGACTGTAGCTACAGGGCTATAAGTCAGGATTGTTGTTATTTAGGGTCTGATACACCGTTTGACCAAATTTGGGACCGATCGGATGTAACCCGGCGAAATGCCAGATGGGTCGTTTTTTTTGGGACACCCTGTAGTGGATTTCTTGAGCATCATGATCGATTGGAGAAAATATCTCCGTTAGATGACCCGATTCTATCGGGGAAAACGGTACTAGACTCTTAGCGGGGGGGGCGAATTTTTCTAATTAATCCGGTATGGCTCTATAACGAAATATAAATCATTCCTCTGGACGTTTATACAGTTATATATGAAAGTTTATAAAGATTAAAAACATTTTGAGACAGGTTTCCACTTTCGGCAAAAATTTATGAAAAATGACCAAAAAAGGTCAACATTTGCGAATTTTCAAAACGTTTTAAGCTATTTTTATAACTTTCCGGCAAGCAAAAGCCACTAAAAACACTATAGAGCTATATTATCAATATGTCGAAAACCGAAACAAAACAAAGCTAAAAATGCCCCTCCTAAAAATCCATCCTCCCCCCCCCGCTAACAGTCCAGTACCGTAAAAACTTCACTATCGAAAGAATGTGGGTTTTAGAAATATCTGCAGAAGCTAGAAAAATCCCCTTGGTCCCCCTTTTTTCAAAAATAAACCGCCGAGTTTTTTGGCATCTCCCCAGGCGGAACGTGCCAATTACTCTGGTTGGCAGTCAGAGCCCCTCTCGACTCGCGCAAACAACCCGAAAATAGAGCTTCAGTAGTGGTGAGCGGATTTAGGCTCGTTGCCAGGGTTGCCATTTGGGGGTGGGTGGATAGATGAATTTGAAAATTGGCGGGGATGGCGACTATCGATATAGCGGAACCCTAAAACGAATACTTAAAGAAAAATAACCATAATTTTAAAGTAAAAATTCGTGGTTACAAAAAAAATTGTACTCTACTGCTAACCGGGGCTTAAATTTAGCATTCCCCGCATAAAATGAACAACACAGCTTTACATAGTTTTTGACGTCGTTTTGATGCAAAAGTTCATAAAAAATTCGAAAATTATCAATTGCTTTGCTTTAGCAGCTTTTTAGTGAACAAATCCACCAAAAAAAACTTAATAAAAATACGTGATAAAACGCTACAACAATTCGCAAGTTAGGTATTGGCACGTAGCTGCCCGGTTAAAAGCCCAGTTCCGCCCAACCTTCGCAATGTTGTTCAAACGAAAAACCCCTCCATCCAATTGTTCACTTTTAGAGCAGCACCGCCACGTGTTCGTGCATGCCGTTGCCGAAGAGCCATCGGCCCATGCCAGCTGTGCCCAGGCCAGTCTCCGCTATCCCCCTAAAAACTTACTTTTTCTCCGCCCAGCTCACCCTCCCGTCCTCCTAGCTAGTCGCTGCTCATGGGCGGGGTTTTCGAGGCAAACGCCCGCTTTTCCAGCAATTAGCTGTCACCCCGGCTGCAAGTGTACAACATTGGGTATTTGGCTGCTAGCAGGGGGGAGGGCTAACAATAAGCTTGAGTATTGCGCCGTAGGGTCCCAATAATGGATTAAAAAACTGTTTCTAGTTATTTGCGACGTTTTTGAGTCTCACTAACTCGTAAAATGATCAAAACTCTGGAAATTATGTGATTGTTGCTCAAAATGAATGAAAATGTCAAGATTTAAACTTTCTAGAAACGTTTTATGTCTTTCTAGCAATCAAAAACTATTAAAACCACTATAAAACGCTAAAAATTTCCCTTGACAGTTGTAATTTTTTCATGACGTTTAGCCATCAAAAAACCCACTAAAGCCACTTTAGACACTAAAATTTACTAAATCGGTTAGTCCAGTCGAGATACCTCCCCCTCACTAAAACACTAGTATCCAAGCCCGTTTCACGCCCAAACACGGGCACTACCCCGTTATCTTTACGCGTGAAAGTTGACAGCCGGCTGAAAGGCTGAAAGGTTTGCCGCCGGAAATGGCCCGGCAAACGTTGGGGGCACAATATAGACCGCGGCCAATTTCCCCGCGGATTAGCGGTGCGCGGCGAGACCTGGGTCAAGTACAGATTAACGAAGAGAAAGTGGCGACCACCGTGGAACGGCGACTCCTTTAGGGCATACGACGATCCCCGAGTCGAATGGCGTCGAGAAGAAGCCGGCCGCCAGGCGGGTCATATCGCGCCATGTAGGTTGATGCCTGAAAAAAAACGAAAAGCTAAACGTTAAACTATCAGGTTGGAAGGTAAGTCCTGTCGCCGAGATTTTGGGAGGCTGGCTAAAATCATAGATAGCTCCATTCTGGACATGTGATATGTCATTTTGTAGCTCTCGGCATGAACCGTTTTGGGTGGTGGGTCCTAGACCGCCAAAATCAAGGAGGACCGAGATACAAGCCCAACAAGTTTTTCACAAAATCACCAAAAAGTGTTTTTGCAAGTCATCTCTGCATAGAGTCATTTGCATGTGATACCTTTAACACCAGTCGATAGCTCTCGAGGAGTAGATATCGATAGATGTTGAGATCATCAAAATCGGACATTGGATGGCCGAGATATGGGCCTCTGAAATTTAGTCCATTTCTTAGAACTTTTCCCGAATTCCCATAGATTTTGTCAAAATTTACCCGGCGGGTCCAAAAATAAAGCGGCAGTTTTTGGCCTCTGCCTACGAAATGTATCGCAATGTATGGGAATTCGGGAAAAGTTCTAAGAAATGGACTAAATTTCAGAGGCCCATATTCGGCCATCCAATGTCCGATTTTGATGATCTCAACATCTATCGATATCTACTCCTCGAGAGCTATCGACTGGTGTTAAAGGTATCACATGCAAATGACTCTATGCAGAGATGACTTGCAAAAACACTTTTTGGTGATTTTGTGAAAAACTTGTTGGGCTTGTATTTCGGTCCTCCTTGATTTTGGCGGTCTAGGACCCACCACCCAAAACGGTTCATGCCGAGAGCTACAAAATGACATATCACATGTCCAGAATGGAGCTATCTATGATTTTAGCCAGCCTCCCAAAATCTCGGCGACAGGACTTACCTTCCAACCTGATATCTAGCCCTTACCCTAAGACATTAAATCTACGCGCGTTCAGGTCCAAAAGGCTCCTAAAAATCATTAAAACTTTAGAAATATTGGTGATTAGCCAAAAATTTTAACCATTTACAAACATCCTAAATTTTCTAAAATTGTTTTTGTAACTTTCAGTAATAGCTAAGCCATTGAAAACACTATAAAGCTCGATCTTTGCCTGTACCCCGCGCCAGTCGACTACCAAAAGCTATCCAGGTCGCCCGCCATGCCCCAACGCAACAGCAGCCGCTTCTGGAGGAAGCATCGAGACCAACAAGCCAGCCGGCTTCGGTTCGCCCCACATCAAGCACTTCCGTTCAGACCGAAGAGGTCGGTCATTCCCTCAAAAAAGACCGGCCTTTGCCTATATTGAAAATTAAAAATAACCTGCCTGTTAGGACTTTGATACCATCGTCGCGGACACGGTCCAAGGACTTGCCGAACGTGCCATATCGGACGCTATTGCTGGCCTTCGTATTGAGCGGTAAGTAACCCGCTGAGCTGAATGAGTTTAATTAAAATCCAGACTTGAAAGCCGCATCGGCAAATCGACAGCCCAGCACAGCCACATGACCAGAAGCCTCAAAGACGCGCTCAACGCCAAAGCCAAAGACCTCCTCGCGGCTGAAGAGCGCATCCGCGAGCTTGAGAGTAGTCATAGCATCGCCGCTCAAATGTGCGAGGCGATGACTCGGCGAGTGATTCAGAATGTACAGGTAGCAACGAGCTTCGTACAGCCGAAACAAAAAATATACTCAGAGATTGGATGCTGCTAATCGAAGAAGTATCGCATCCGAAACAAGGAGCAGTGCTATCCGCGATACCAGATTAAGGTTATTACAGAAAGGCAAGTCCCACGCCAGAGTCCAATAATGGCGTTTAGAAATAGACAAAGACTTCTTGCCGTGGCTGTTCGAAAAAGCAACGGTTGCCTCAAGCGCCACTAGGCAGGAGAAACTCAATGGTAGGAAACCAGGATGATTTCGTTCAATCGCTTCAGAATTCTACGATCCTCAACGCCGCCGCCGACCCCCAGCCTTACAGAATCAACAGTAAATAGACAAGGACAACTTTATTAAAACCGGGATAAAATTTCAATTGGTGCCACTAACCAGAAATAACGAGGGAACAGGGACATAAAAAGTAATTGCAACAGTTTAATGAGAGTAGTGGACTTCGGAAAAATATTAAATAGTGGGAGACCATGCGAGGAGAGGGATGTGGGGCAACAACAAGCAAGGATTAGGCGAATCTACATGATGCAGCAGCGGTCTTGGGCCTTGTCACCATAGCTGGTGTCATGCACCGCCTCCATCCAAGCCTGGCGCTCACCTTCACCGTCCTGAACAAAATTTATTAGCACAGAGAAATGTCGCTTACCACAATGACGGCTTCCGGGCTGGCTCCCACGGGCCAGTTCTGGTTCTTCATCACCAAATCAGAAGGCGGGTTGTGCTTCTGGCCAGAGTTCGCCGACCAGATCGTAAGGTAGTTATTGGAGCGGAGTACCAGCTTAGGGTTGAATTTGTAGACGACCTCGCGATCATCAGTCGTCACCCGAAGCTAGAAAAAATGTTTTTGGAACGGGGGCGCTAAATTACCTCCCAGCCACCGAGGGACACAGTTTCGGCGCCGTTGTTCTTGATCGTGATCGATTTGCCCTCCTCATCAGCGTTTTCGAAACTAATGTCACCAGCAGTTCCGGCGACAAACTAAACATCAATATTTTTCACAGGAAATCTCGTACACGGCTGCGCTGGTGAGTGAAGTCGTAGTCCTCTCCATTGCTCAAACGCCTTCTCTTGACCCCGCGTGAAGCAGAGTTGTTGGTCGTTGAGAACGAGACATGTCGAGATGAAGCGTTGGACGCATTGTGAGACAGGTTCAGGCGAGTCTCCTACAAATAAAATTGGTGTCTCCAAGATATATCATACCTCTCCTTCAAGCAGCGCCTGGTACGCCTTCAGCTCCATTTCGAATTGAATCTTCGTATCGCAGAGATCCTGGTATTCTTGCATCATGCGCTGAATTTCATTGTTCAGCTCGTAGATGCGTTCGTCCTTTGAGTGACGAAGCTTCTCCATCTCAGACTCCAGTCCAGAAATCTTGCGTCTCATAGCATCGATCTGACCCTCGACGCCTTGGTTAGACTTTTCGAGGTCCGAAACCTAAACAAACAAAACGCAATGATTGTTTTAAAAAAGAAACCGACCTGAACGCGAAGGCGGTAAGCCTCATCGCGGAAGCGCTCAGCCATGTCGGAAGCGTCGTTCAACTTGTTCTTGTATTGTTCTTCGAACGTGGCGCGGTTGGCGGCAAGGCGGTTAGCGAAATCTTCACGCATGGCATCGAGTTGAGCGTTGAGACGGTTTTCGTAGTCGGTCTCCAGCTGCTTCGAGATCGTCGTCATCTCTACTTGGCGCTTCCGACGTACGTCTTCGAGTTGCTACAAACAAAACATCTCAGATAACGGAAGGGAGCTTACCTGACGATGATTTCCGCGCTCGAACTCCAGCTCCTCCTTGGCCGAGTGCAGCTTGTTCTGCAACTCCGCGCGCAACACGTTTTCATCTTCGAGGCTCTTTTTGAGAGCGGCGAGCTGCTTACGAAGACGATCGTTTTCCTTCTTGAGGTCCTGAAGATAAAATAATGATACGCTCAACATTATCAGAATTTTGGCCATCGGGAGGAAATTCTTACCGCATTCTCAGCCTCGTAAGTCTTGTTTTTGCCTTCCGCCGTCTGGAGACGAGCGTGATAATCGTTGGACAGACTTTCAGCCTGTTGACGACGGCTCTCGGAGACATTCAACTCCTGCTCCAAACGGGCAACTAGCGCTTCAAGTTCGTCTCTGGCAGCGACGGCGGTGTCACGCTCGATCTCCAACTTGGCCAGCCGACCAGCGTTGTACTCATATTGTTTACGGAGTCGCTCCTAAAGCCATGGTATAAGAATTCATAAGAAGCAATACCGTTTCGGCTTCATATCGGTGTGCAAGGTTGTCCTTCTCCTTCCTCTCAACAATCTCGATGTCCTTGATCTGCACGGTTAGACGATTGTTCTCTTGCTCGAGATGGCGCACACGCTAAAATCAGAAATATATTGGTTGAAAAGCACCCAAAGTAATTTCAGATATGTAATCGGAGCGGCGGGGCTCTCTCCCGGATGCTCCCCGCCCGTCCTTGAGGGAATTGTGCAAAAGGCGCGTAAACGCAACAGAAACTTTCGCGACACCAAAATCGCCGGCCCCGTATCGATTGTTTTTCTCAAACAACTCAAAATGAGTAACCGAAGCAGCCCACGCCCGAAAAGCATTATCTATTTTCGAAACTAGATAACTGACGTCGATGTATGTGGCGAGGCGACTGTTGAGACTTCCCAAAAACTCTTTTTCGTCTTCGCGGGTGCCGAGCCTCGAGGACGAATTGAACGAGTCGCTCCTAAACAAGCAAAAATTAAATAATTTGAAAAACGCGGATTTTCGAAACGCCAGGATAAATACCGAGTGCCGGCAACCAAAGCCTTTTTTAGGTAATAAAACCAACCCATCGAGGGTAACGTGGGTAGTAGTGGTGGTCGTGCGACGCTTAGCAGGCATTTTTCGTGCCTACGGAAGAAAAGCAGTAAAATGCTGGGTGCTAGGGCTAGTGGGGACGATCCTATGCGCTGCGGGCCGAGCGCGGTGTGGAGGAAAGAGGGGTGAGGGGGCCGGGCGCCCAGCGACCGGGGCACACGTAAAGAGAGAGCAAAAGGGGCAGGCATGGCCGGGTCTCTGCCGCTTTTTTTTCGAAAAACCGCGCAACAAACAACCTCGAAACGGGGATCGGACATGCCCAACCACACTAGGCAGGCGAAAATTGATGGAAAGTTTTACGCACAATGATGGGCGGCCCGTCAAGCTCGTCGACTCCTCCACTCCTTTCTTACCGACTACACGTGTTTTTGGCGGCATTGCTACCTGAAAAATAAAATAAAATTGGAAACTTCAAAAAAAAAATAGATGGTGGATGAAACGAAAGGTACTCATTAAATTGACGGGCGGGAGAATTTTTAGGCGCTGCCAGGGAAGCAAAAAGAAATTATCCCCCCAAAGAAGGGCCCGCCCGGCGGTTAGTCATGACAAAAAGAGGCAGCAGACGCGTGTTGGATCCGGAAAAGACTTTTTGAAGCGGAACGCTGGCGTCTGGCCTAGGGTAATACCTGGATTGGCAGAAAACAGCATATCGTTGCCTGGGTATATAGTTGAATGCCGCTCTCTATCCCGAAATTCTGTATCCCGAAACTCCCAATCCCGAAACTCTCTACCCGAAAACTGCCAATCCTGAAACTCTCTATCCCGAAAACTCTCTATCCCGAAAACTCTTTATCCCGCAAGCTCTCTATCCCCAAAACTCTCTATCCCGAAACTCGGTATTTTGCGTTTCCTAACGCCCTACATCCTTGAAGGCATCGGAAAATCATTTTATCAAATTTCCGAAACCGAAAAATAGCGGAAAACTATTTACTTCAAAGATCTAATCTGGTGTTCGGCACGTTAAAGCTAGCTAACTTGTTTCGGGATATGGAGTTTCGGGCTAGAGTTTTCGGGATACGGAGTTTTCGGGATTGGCAGTTTTCCGGATAGGAATTTTTCGGGATAGAGAGTTTCGGGATTGGGAGTTTTTGGGATAGAGAGTTTCGGGATTGGGAGTTTCGGGATACAGAATTTCGGGATAGGGGAAATACCCCATATAGTTATCTATTGGCCAAGACTGTCACATAAATTTACGCGACGACGCATTACTCGCATTAGTTTTTTTGGTCATTATTGCGCTCCATTACGGCTCATGGTAAGAGTCTAGGAAACCCCCCCCCCAGCCGTAACTTTTCAGCCATACGTCCTATTAATGCGCCGAATATCTCAAAATGTTCGCCGTGGTCGAATTACGATAAACAAGTTGTTTTCTTGCGGCAAAAATTGCTAGAAATTTTTTTACAAGATTTTGAAAGTTGAAAAGATTAAGCCGCTGTGCTTCGATGTACTAGGAGTCTAAAACTCAAATATTTTTATTTTCCGCTATTTTTTTCGGCTCAAACGTACTGTAGGCTTAATCTCCAGAGCAAGAGCTACATTTTGGTACTATTGACAGCTCTGTACGTCAAAAGATAGCCGAGATACGAAAACTCACTTTGGAACAGCAAAAATTAACTAAAGAAAACCCAGACTGATAATTGTTAACAAAATTTTTCTAACAATTTTTGATGTAAGAAAACAACTTTTTTATAGTAATTCGACCACGGCGAACATTTTGAGATACTCGGCGCATAAAGGACGTATGGCGAAAAGTACGGCTGGGGGGGGGGTTTCCTAGACTTAGCCCGGCTCATAAATCTGTCTCAAGCACGGGCCGGTTTTTATCCCTCTGTGCCCGCGAGTACGGAGCGCGCTTTAGCAAACATCCAGTACTTTCCTGCCTATTTACCAACAAGTGTATGGTGTATTGCAACGGAACTTCATTTTGTTTTCGTAATTTACAACTTTACATGTTTGTCAGCAATTGCGAGAAGAAAGATAGTTTGCAGAAGAATTTCTTCTCGTAGTTTCATAGATTATACAGTGTGTGTCAAAAAGATAGGGACACCTTCTTTTTTGCGATTATCTCGACCCTTATCCATTTAGAGCAGCAGTCAAATAGTGGGTCTTGTAGAGCTTGAAACGGCACATTTTTTGATGTACTTGAAATATCGCTAAAATAAATAACGCCATTTTTATAAGCGAGAGAAGAAAACAGGGCAAAAACAGAAGGCAAAAAGATAGGGACACACTTTACATATAATTACCATCAACTTCGCGCTTGCAAATTACATGCTAATGAGGATTCCAAAGTCATCGCCATTTCTGACTTCCGGGTTTTCGGAGTAATCGTGAATCTGCATAGCCAAAAACTTCGTATCACCAATTAGCATGTAATTTGCAAGCGCGAAGTTCATGGTAATTATATGTAAAGTGTGTCCCTATCTTTTTGACACTTCTGTTTTTTTGCCCTGTTTTCTTCTCTCGCTTATAAAAATGGCGTTATTTATCTTAGCGATATTTCAAGTACATCAAAAAATGTGCCGTTTCAAGCTCTACAAGACCCACTATTTGACTGCTGCTCTAAATGGATAAGGGTCGAGATAATCGCAAAAAAGAAGGTGTCCCTATCTTTTTGACACACACTGTAGACTTCAAGGCTCATCAATTAATGGTCAAAGCCATGCGTATGGTAAGCACAATACTTAACGGAGGTTTCTCCGGTGGGCAAGACAGTGGTCTAAATTGTTTTACAAATTGTTTCAATGAAAACGGGCCATCGGCAAACCTGAACAAACGCTGTACAACACTGTTGCCCGGCATTACCGAAGATGTCTGACGGCAAAAGTGCATCTGTAGTAAGTTCAAGCCATAGGTGCGACGAACGTAGAAGGATGGAACGTCCGATTCTCGGTGATTTTGAGCCACAGCTTGAAGACGTCAATACCTCCACACAACCATCGTCACCCTCGTGAGATATGGGTTAAATTATTAATGAAAAACTATACAGGCTTTTGGATGCGTTGTCCGCGATAATGCAGTGCGAGCTCTTACTGAGTGACGGCGTAAAACTCACAAATGTTGCGCACAATTCTTGAAGTACACGCTCCTTGGTTCTCTTCCTTCTACACGTGCTCCTGTAGCTTCTTTTTCGAGCCAAGTGCACGCATTCACCGCACCGGTTTTCTTCTGGTCGCTCCCATCGCTCGGATTTTCTTTTACAGGAACTGAGATTCCATGGGCTGACAATTGGTGTTTTCAATTGCTGCCACTGTATGGAGTCGGTATTGGCAATTCAGTACATCCAGGAGAATAGTTCTAGCTTATGTTCTAGCTGAACAGTTTTTTGATTTCACAACGACTAGGCATTTTACAAAAGCTGGTATTGGAAACCAAGGACAGGAGGAACTTATAGCCGAAACTACGAAAAGAAATTCTTCTGCAAACTATCTTTCTTCTCGCAATTGCTGACAAACATGTAAAGTTGTGAATTACGAAAACAAAATGAAGTTCCGTTGCAATACACCATACACTTGTTGGTAAATAGGCTGGAAAGTACTGGATGTTTGCTAAAGCGCGCTCCGTACTCGCGGGCACAGAGGGATAAAAACCGGCCCGTGTCTCAAGCTCATCGTCACCTCGCCTTACGTGAAAACTATCTGGGGCCTAGGACAAAACCAGAGAATTACCAAAAACCAGCACCAAAATTTATAGAAATCGGGTTTTTGAGGCGGTCCATTTCTAGAAAGCCTCGCGAGAAGCGAAAACGACGAAAACTCGCTCAGGTCGACCCGTAAGGTCCAGCACGAAAATCGTTCCGTTGTGGAGCGCTTCGGAATTTTTCGAACAGTGGAGGTCGAAAAATAAATTCCAACATCAGATAATCATCGCCAATGTCGTCTAACAGGCAATTTGAAAATATTTATTTTTCTAATTTTTTTGGGAAAGTCGGCTCATCAGATCGACGTGGAATGAGATTCTGATCGAACTTGGGAGCAAAGGAAGATCTGTAGAGGCCAGAAATCGGGATACTAGCAGCTATTAGCATTTCAACCACAAGGCAAATGAATTAACACGACTTATCGATGCCTGCTGGATTCTTCCCGTTTCAAGCTCTCCCCAATCGCGGGCAAACGGCCCTGCTTAGTAGCATGCTGGACACTTGTTGACAGTATTTTTCCGCCACCCGGCTGCCAGTAAACAATTCGTTTTCACGTGTTTTCTTACGATTTCTTTGATAACTTTGAGTTTTTCAGCAAAAACTACCGATTGTCGGAAGTGCGAAGAATGGAGAGTCTCATTGAGTTGCTGCCAAAGCTGACCTCGACACTGCGTAAGGTACGTTTCCGTCTCCTTATGGTATCACGATACAAGCTTTGATAAACAGTTCCATTTTGGGTTTTGTAGAATTTGGGCTTATACGGGCCCTATTAATCGATACCTTCATTTGAAAAACTCTAGGCAGGCCCTACTATGTTTTTAAAAATAAGGTTACGGGCAGCAAGTGGTAGCTCTTAGCGTCGCCAAGAGAATCCGATCCATTCTTATTAGTTTTAGGGCAGTTGCGGGAAGATCGCCGTCATTGGAGGCTCTTTCGAATACACCGGTGCTCCCTATTTTGCCGCTATCACGGCCCTGAAGCTGGCAAGTTGAATTTTCTTTGCTTATTTTGGAATTTAGGGCGCTGATCTTGCACACGTCTTTTGTAACGAGGCCGCCGCGACAGCCATCAAGTCTTATTCGCCATCACTGATTGTATACCCGGGGTGGAAAGCCGAAGATGTGTTGTCGAAGTGAGTACTTGGACGTGGAATTTTCTTTACGATGGTAGTAATGCTTTGGCTTTTAGAATTGAGCGTGCGGAATGTATCGTCATGGGTTCCGGCATGGGACGAAGCGAAGAAGCGGGAACATTGGCTAAAGCTGTTTTCTCTTATATTGCCGAGCACCAGATGCCTGCCGTTTATGATGGTGTAGGTTTTATCCCAAATTTGCAGCTTCTTTTCAGGACGCCATTTTCTGGGCATGCCAATCGGACTTCAAGTTCCCAAAGTCGAAATACGTCGTTTTTACGCCAAATCGCGCGGAATTCGACCGGATGACGAAGAGATTTCTCGGATTCGAAACATTGAACGAAGAGAATGAGACCGCTCTACACGATGCCGTGAAGAAGCTGGTGGAACAGATCGGTGCCTCTATCCTTCTCAAGGGCCATGCGGACTATTATATGACTGTGGCAAAAGAAAGTGAGTCATTATTGTATTAGAATTTTATTGATGTTTAGGTGGTCTTTGTGATTTTGAGTCCGGGCTGCGGCGATGTGGTGGTCAAGGCGATATGTTGGCCGGCGCACTTGGAGTCACCTTGAATTGGGCAATGAAGTTGGCCAATTTCTTAAATTCACATGACTTCCTTAGATCATCCAAATCCGAGAAATCAATTGCGGCGGCGTGTAGAGCAAGCAGCTATGTCGTTCGGACGATCTCGAAACGGGCTTACGAAAAGGTGTTTTATGAATCTTTACATCTCATATGTTGACTATTCAGATCGGCCGCTCTGCTGACACTCCTGACATGATACAAGAACTTCCGGGCCTGCTACGGGACGTTGAGAAGCAATAATTCAACTTTCACATTTTGTGTACAAAGAATAGCAATGTATTTACTGAATAAAGTTTCTTTTCGTAACCCCCTTATCAGATGTCAGAGTTTAGATTACAGGAACTACATGGTGAAACGAAAGCTTGAACATGCATAAGAGAAAGTTGATAGTAGGAAACGATGCCGACTGGTCCTTCCCGTTTTGCTGTGCTGAAAATTGAAGATGACTCCGATGAGGAGTTCAAGACTCCAGCTCAGAACAAGCCGGTATCCTAATCCCAAGCTCCCAAATGTGTTATCTTTAGAAGAACAATCCAAAGTCAACAAGAACCATTCTTCCGGATGGCCTCATCGTCCACAAACAAGAGAAAAAGCGCAAGGGAAAAAAGAAGCCGCAGATCGTTGAGGTATTTTTAGCATATTTTTTGGAGGGAAGGGGTTCCTGAAACGTATTGGATGGTGTCTTTTCTTGAATTCCGAATTGGAGCTAGAATTTTCCAGGCGGAAACAGTGCTATTTGGTTCCGCCGTGGCCAATGAAGAGTCTACGGATGATGAGGTATCAAATTTACGAGAAAGTATCAAATTCTTAGGAGTTGAAAGAAGCGCTGAAGCGTAGTCTTGCTGCTGAAGACGTGGCCGGTGTCCGAGCTGCCGTTTCTGGTCCATCGATCCCAGACCCAAAGCCGGTATTGAATTAGCTGGCTTTACCTTAGTTGTATTTTTCAGGTTGATCCAAGGCTGGAGGGTCTGCTCACGTCTATGATGGAAAAAGAATTGGTCAAGCTCAAACAAGAGCTCCATGAGGAGAGGGAGAAAAAACATTTGGTATGTGATATAAAAAGATTTAATAATTTTTGACCTGCTAGTGTGACGAGGAGCGAACCAAATACAAGCTGCGCTACAACAAGTTGCTGGAATTGCTGCAAGAGGCCGAGTGTGGGGAGCAGTTGGCTTTTTTTAGAATTTTGTTTAGTGAAAGAGCACGTGCTACTGGTCCAGGATTTGAAAAAGAAGAACGCCACGATTCGCGATCTCAGCCATCAGTTGGATCGTCAACAGCAAGAGATCGAGAAGCTTCGTAGTATGCTGCCGAAGGTAAAGTCTACTTACTGTTAGTGTCACTAGGTCGCTTTTATTTTTAGAAATGAAAACGCTCGTGTACACGCCTTCTTCAATTTTATAACGGGACGTATTTTTGCTTCATATTACCATTTTTTTCAAGATCTTTTGATGAATAAGATAAACGGATTGATTTTGCGGCGCTGTCAGTTGACCCCAAAAAACTCCAAAAACTTTATGTGCATATCACAAATAGAACAAACTAAATACACAAGAAAATAGCAGACAAAACAAAAGTTACGAATCTGGTTGGGGCAACGATAAAGTCTTCCTGACGAGATTGTTAGCAATACGTTCGAACTGTGCTCGATCCTCGCGCCACATTTTTGCAGCATTGACGTTAGCCGCTGATTCATCATTTGGCTCTACAATGGGAATAATTTAGAAGTAATCAATACACTTACCGGCGAGCATACTAACGACAGAAAGGAGAATCTTCTCAACGCTTTGTACCGGCGACCATCGCTCGCTGCTCGTTTCGTAGCCGGTAGGATCATCACCAGGCGCGTGGAGAATCGAGATACAAACACGGCCGTCTTGGTAGATGTTCGGATGGAAGAGGTCGCAGGTAAATCTGAACGATTATTGCCGGATCCTGCACCAAAATTACCTCATTTTCGGCGGGCTGAGCGGATAGTCCTGGGGGAACGAAATACGTGCGGGGAATACCTAAGCCGATGTTCATTTAGGTAAAAAAAAGTAATTACCCCATAGGCGAAAGGAGTCGCTTCGGGGCCAGTAATCAAGCATTCCCATTCGAAGAAATTTTCTTCGTCAATCGGAGCTGCCAGAATTCCCTCCGGCGTATGCGACATCAATTCTAATAGATTCAATTTAAGTAATCCAAAACAAAACTACCTTTATATTCAGTCATCAGTCGCTTTAGCGCATAACCGGCCATGGCTTTTAAAGCTAAAAAGATGGCATTACTTTTCTATACGACGCTTTTCTCGGTATCAAACGCCCAGAACGCCAATGGTACATTACAAAAGAATACAAGTATCCATTTATTACCAGCATATTTCTAAAACTATTGCATCACAAGCTAACATCGGTAATGACCAGAAGTAAGCGACAAATCAACGTTGAAAATGCACAAGGAATGATTCACAGAATCCCCAAAGCCCTATCTATCTACACAATGAATTACTACATATTTAGGCTCGGTTCACTTTGATGAAATTGATGAGCCCATTGGTGCTGCCATCGTGGGTTGAAATGACGGTTGGGCTGCTCAGTTCCGGCTCGATGACTTTTGCTAGCTGCTTGCCCAGCTCAACTCTAAAAACAAATTGATAAATGAAGCATAACACTGAAAATTCCCTATGAATTGAAATATTTACCCCCATTGGTCGTAGCTGTTGATATCCCAGATGACACCTTGAACGTGGATCTTGTGCTCGTAGAGAGCGATGAGAGCGCCTAGGGTGAATGGCGAAACGATGGGCAGCATAATCGACGTGGTCGGACGGTTGCCTTCAAAGACCTAAAACAATATTTCAATCGAATCGAAAAACCGCACCTTGTGGGGACGAATCTTGGCAATCTTCTCGTCGTTCATCCCTGCGGCACGCAATTCGCTCTCGGCCTGTTCTGCGGATTTTCCCGTCATCAAAGCTTCAGTCTGGGCCAGGAAATTCGCCAACAGGATCTAAAATACAACAATTCCAAAAAAAAATAATATTTAGCCCACATTGTGGTGCAACCCGTCGCGGATTGGATTCAGAGTCTTCACAGGGGCAATGAAGTCGCACGGGATCAGTCGAGTGCCCTATAGAAAACATGAACAACCATTTTTACCAAAAACCTGATGGATAAGTTGGTAGAAGGCGTGCTGTCCGTTGGTGCCCGGCTCGCCCCAGACGATCGGACCCGTGCTGTAATCGACGCGAGCTCCGGACCTAAAAGAATTACAGTTACCGAACTCAAATATAATCCCCAACCTGGTCACAAATTTGCCGTTGCTTTCCATGTCACCCTGCTGGAAGTAGGCGGCGAAGCGGTGTAGGTATCTAAATAGCAGCTGTGTGGAGAAGAAAATGTGCGATTACTGATCGTAGGGAAGGAGAGCATGCGTCTCAGCGTTGTAGACGTTATTGTAGAGCACACCAAGCAGGGCCATGAGCACAGGGATCTGGGGCAACGGGTTAATAAAGAAAGATCGAATTACATTTTCAGCCAGAGGTGTCGCCTGGAAATGCTTGTCGGCCAGGTAGGCGCCTTCGAGCAGTTTCTCGAAATTCTTGAAGCCGATGTGGAGTGCGATGCTGAGCCCGATCGCAGACCAGAGCGAGTAACGGCCACCGACCCACTAAAAATGTAAATTTAAAGGGATGCCGATGGCATTGATCGATCCCCCTGATCGACTTTTTGGCACGTAGATGCCGTTGTTATCCCTTTTAAAAAAAAACGTACATCCCAGAACTCGAACATGTTCTCCTTCGCGATCCCGAAAGCAACCACTTTTTCCGTGTTGGTGGAAAGGGCGACGAAATGCTTGGCGACGTGGCTAATGTCTCCGGCCTTCTTGATAAACCACTCCTTGGCCGTCTCAGCATTCGTGATAGTTTCCTGCGTGGTGAAGGTCTTCGAAGCGATGATGAAAAGGGTCGTTTCGGGGATCCAATTTCTTCAGCACCTATAAACAAAAAAGCCAAGTACAAAATCACGAAGGTAGCGATCACCTCAGCAATGTGGGTCCCATCGATGTTGCTGACGAAATGCACGTTGGGCCCAACCTGATAATGCTTCAAGGCCTCGGTCACCATGAGTGGGCCCTGAAAAAAAATCAAACCAACCAGTTTCTCTTACCAAATCAGAGCCGCCAATTCCAATGTTCACCACGTCGGTAATTTTCTTTCCAGTGTAGCCGAGCCATTGTCCAGAGATGATCTGCTCACAAAATTCCGACATGTGGGCGAGAACCGCTTTCACGGCAGGCATCACCTAAAAACATATGAAACCTAGAAACGTCCACTTACATCCTTCCCATCGACCATGATTGGGCGATTTTCCCGGTTCCGGAGGGCGATGTGGAGCACTGCACGATCTTCAGTAAAGTTGATTCTTTCTCCATTGAACATGGCGTCGCGCATAGCAGTCACTTTGCGCGATTCAGCCTAAAAACTGGATTCTTCGAATGACTAAACAACCCACCACTTTCAACAGAAGTTCCAGGGTCTTCACAGTAATGCGATGTTTCGAGAAATCGAAGAGAATTGCGCCATCAGGGGTCGTCAGTAGGCGACTAAATCCATATTTCCTTTTTTTGTTCAAAGAAAGCTACCTGAAGGTCTCAAAACGCTTCGGATCCTTCTCAAATTCTTCGCTTATCTTCAGTTTTCCCTCTTCGTTCGCCTTCACATGGGCCACCAAATTTTGGAATTCCGGATCACGAGATAGCGTCATCTGGAAAAAAACGTTTATTTCTTCTACAACCCAGAAGAATGCCAACAAAGAAGACACGAAGAGAAATCCTAACTACATCGAAGTAAATATAATGCTCTAGGCTTCATTTTGAGCCTTCCAATTTCGGTACTCTTGCAATTTTTGTTCCTTCTCAGTCATCCCCGTCCTGCGATAATGAGAGCGCTCGGCGAGGTAATCTTCGGTTACTTTCGCACGAAAATCCGGATCGTGAAATCTTTCATATTTGCATCTATTGAAGGCGTTGAGCGTCTCCTTGCAAGTTGACAGGCCGATGGCAGCGCCCTCCTTCTTGAAGCATTCAACTAGCTTCAAATAAAACGGGTGGCATTCCTTGCGCTCGAGTTGATCGTTCATTCGCTTCGGAATCAGGACATCGGCTTCGATCTTGCGCAATGTCCGATCGTCAGGATCGCCGACGCCGTGCGGGCCGCCGATTGCTCGCCCCGGGAGGATGCTTTTTCGTACGCGATAGCGCTTTCCCGATTCCGGATCCGTGTAGATGTCTCCTTCTTTGAGGCTGTGCAGGTCATCAGTTATTAGTAGGCCGTCGTCGGCGGAACTAGTTTTCGGGTCCATCTACTTCGTATGCCGGTCCTCTTTCTCTCAGTCCGGGCTGGAAAGTAGGTTTGTAAACAGCGCTTGTTGTAATAACGGAAACGAAAAAGGGAGCTCTCTGACAGAATTACGCGCTTGTTAAACAGTAAAGGGTCAATTTCGGAAACAGCTTTCATCGGATTTGCCAAAATATAAAGTTTCCAACAAATATATGGCATCATCTTTCTCGCGTGTCTCATAAGCTCAAATTTGGACGCGCTGACATAAAGTAAGCCTAGCAGCAATAAGCGTTATCTTTGGCCTTATTTGCAGAATTCGAATCGATTGAGAAGAACAATAACAATTTTCCCGAACTTGGCACCCGATTTTTGGCAAAAATTTTCCGTGGGCCTACTAATGCCGACTGACTGCCGTGCACTAATCGCAAATTTTGGACTGGCGCCCTGCGACCGCGACGCATTCCTATAACACAAAGCGTTCCCAATTCAATTGCGGTCGATAAATGTGTTCCTTTTTCTTTGTTGACCTTTTATTCTTATTCGAGCCTCATACCCCTTCCGTTCCCCCGTTGAGCGTTTTAGAAAATGCAGAAATTCCTTCTGTTTCCCCCAGATCGGCTTATGGCTAAATTTAAGCTAACGTCAAGCTGAGAAAGGATTTCTGACCTGCTTACCAAATTTCTGTCCCGTATTTGTTTATGTTTCCACTTATTCCCCCCGTTTTTCTTGCCAGCATACATTCCGTTTTTAGAAGCAATTGGGCAGTTAACGGCATGGCTGACGTGGAGATGGAAAACCCAGCTGCCGAAATGAAGACCGAGGAGGCACCAGCAACCGCTGCCGCCGAAGTCGCTAGCACGGTACATATTTTTAAAGGTTTAGGCGGCATGAACGGCTTTTAGTCACTCCGTTTATAAGCTCCCCTTTCTTTTTAGGCAACCACAACCACCACCACGACTACCCCGGCCGCCACAACCGCTGCCGTCGAAGATTCAGCATATGCTGAGGATGCGACTTACAAGGCGCTTCGAGGCCAACAAGTCAACGTCCCGGTCGCAGTAGCCTTGATGAAGCTCTTCGAGGATACGACCGCTGAACCCGCTGATGTCGATGACAAAGTTGTTGAGATGCTCAAATCGTTCGCGAACGAGCAGGCCACCTACATAGTCGAAGAGCTGCGGGTCAGTCTTTTTTCTATCTTGTTAATGACAATGACTTTTTGAGCCCACAGACCCCAACGTTTTTCAGAAGTCGAAACTCTTCGGTGTCCACAACCGGCCTCAATATTTGATGTCGGTGATGCGCAACTTCCGGGACCGAGTCCGTAATTTCGGCGCTTCGACTGTCATGGCAGGACAACTGCTCTGCGGCCCCGATCAGACGAAGATGCAAGAAATCCTTGATCGCACCAAGTACACAATCGAAGTCACTGTTGGCCAGAGAAAATATGGAGGTCCTCCACCCGACTGGGATGGACCGACTGGCGGAAATGGACTTGAGGTTCACATTACTCGATTCTGCTAATCGCATTATTTAGGTCTACATCGGCCACATCCCTCATGAGATCTACGAAGATGTCTTGATCCCGGTCTTTGAAGAAGTTGGCAAAATCTGGGACCTGAGGCTAATGATGGATCCCCTCACTGGAAAGAACCGCGGTTACGCGTTTCTGACCTACTGCGACAAGGAAAGCGCGAAAGCTGCCGCTAAGAAGGTATGCATTCTTCTTTTTCTTTGCTTCATGACTCGGCTCATCTTCTTCTACCTTCGTCTCCATGTATTTTCGTATCTTTTGTACTGATCATTCGCATGACGTATTTTGTGGTGACGGCGCGTTTGGCCTACCATTATCACCATCAATTTCCAAGACACACCGTTCGATTTTCTGATCGAAAACTACAACGTGTTTTTGGTTCCCAAATTCCGAACGAGTGTGTTTTTAGTTTGACGGCCACGAAATTGCCCCTGGAAAAACGCTGAAAGTCAACGTCTCTGTAGCCAACACGCGGCTATTCATTGGAAACATTCCCAAGTCAAAATCCAAAGACGAAATTCTGGAAGAGCTAAAAAGTCATGCAGGTAATTTTCGCCTCTGTGTAATAGGTCATGTATCGGTGCGTGTCGTGTATTGAGCTGTATTATTGTCTGTTTTTAGAGGGCGTAGAGGATATTATCATCTACACTAACCCGGATGCTCCCGATAAGTTCAAGAACCGCGGCTTCTGCTTCGTCGACTTCGTGGACCACAAATCGGCTTCAGATGCAAAGAGGAAGTTCACCCAAGGAAAAAACAAAGCGGTAATATAATGAATGCGTCTCTGTATAGTTTTTGTTGTAGACTAAACCGTTCAACAGCGAATTGGTGGTCGATTGGGCCGAGCAGCAAGAGGAGCCAGATGAGGAGACGATGGGCAAAGTGAAGGTCGTCTACGTCAGAAATCTCAAAGAGGTCCGCAATGTTTTTTTTTGTTATGATGATTTTAACCGTGCTCAATTGTAATTAACTAATCCAACTTGTTATTTCAGGCTGTCACCGAAGAGAAGTTAAAGGAAATGTTCGCACCCTTTGGCGAGATCGAGCGCATCAAGAAGATGAAGGATTACGCCTTTATTCACTACAAGGAACGCGAACCTGCCGTGAAGGCCATCGAAGAGCTCAACAACAAGGAGATCGAAGGCGTCAACATCGAAGTGTCACTTGCCAAGCCGATGAGCGAAAAGAAGAAGCCACGCACCGCTGGCGGAGGTGGTGGCGGCGGACCCGGCGGACCCGGTGCCCACCGCGGCAGAGGGTAATTTATTGCGCTCTTGATTTTTCTATTGCTTTATTTAGATTCGGAGGACAAGGCTTTGGACGCGGAGGTGGTGGCGGTGGCCCCAACATGTTCCCTAACCGTGGTGGCTACGATATGTATGGCGGCGGTGGCGGCCCCGGCTACGATATGTACGGCGGTGGCAACTACGGTGGATATGGTGAGGATTTGTTGCGATACTTGTAACGCGATTTAGATGGTGGCTACGGCGGTGGATATGGAGGCGGTTACGGGATGGGCGGCGGCCCTGGAGGTTATGGCGGCGGCTACGGTGATGGTGGTTATGGCGGCGGCTGGGGCGGATATGGCGGCGGCTACGGAGGCGGACCGCGTGGTCGAGGAGGTCCTCGTGGTGGCGGTCCCCGTGGAGGCTTCGTACCCCGTGGCGGACCCCGTGGTGGACCTGCCGGCAACCGCGGCCGAGGCAAGCGACCGGGAGACTGGAACGGAGGCCCGGCTTCAAAACGTGATAATGGTGCACCAGACTTTAGCGCCGACGTCAATATGAGCTCTTTCTAACCCGTTAATTTACTTATATTTCCCCGCCGATCTTTATCCTAATTTATTTGTTGTCTGTTGGGCCCTTCGGAATTTGTCATTTTCATTTGCCCTCCGCGACCCGGATCCCAATGTTCCGATAGTTGTTCTTTGTTGCAACTAACGATCTGTCATTTTTACGGATTTACACTCCTCGTGTCCAGAAGGTCTCGTCTTTTTCAATAAACTTATTGGTTCAATGCAAAAATGGACCTTCCATTTCAACAGTATGTTGCAACCGCCTTGCAAAACGCTATTTCGACACTCGATGCGTGGGGCGGGCCTTGAAAGCGGGTGGGGGATGGGTTCCCGATCCAAGGACATTTTCTCTGGGGCTCTGCTTCCTGGCGCTCTTTCGCATCGGCGATCAATAGGCGCGTCGCGTGCTGCGTGGCGAAAGCTTCCTCGGCGCCTCGTGACTCGCCATTGCTAGGACGAGCGGCTGGCATATATTGGCTGAGGTTCCCAAATTTAAACCTATGGACAATATCCAGAAAATACCGTCGTTTTTCAGTTTTCTATGCTTATCAGCGCCCAACGGCTTTTGAAGGATTTGTGACAGTTGAAAGAAGATCTGGAAGAGCAGCCGAAGCGCCCCCACATCTGCCTATTGATTGAATATGTAAGTTTTGGGGATTAAGATTTACGAACCGAGAAACATTGTCAGCATTAATAGCAAAGGGTTAATGACTGATAGTCATAATAGGATCCTTATCTAATCACCTATGTAAATGGAGCGAGTGATAACAAATCGTTTCCAGAATTGAAGTCATTTTGTTACTCCCTCCCCAACCCACCGATATAAATCAACTCGCGAAGATGAACTCCAAGTTAGTTTTTCAAACGTTTCTCTTCCCTATGGCTCTTCTACTAGTTGGCGGGAGTCGGGTTATCCCTAGCCGATTCAACCGCATAATGAAAGCTATTACAGTATACCATTTCATCACTCCCTTTTGCAGATTGGTCGCGACCCCCTCCACCCAAATGCTTACCCCGGCGTCCTTTAGCAAAGTACCCGAGGCCGAGACTCCCAAAGCGAGCAAAACCAAGAAGATCAGGTGGGTGATAAGGAAATCAATAAAGTGACGTAAATGACGAAATTTGGAGACGGTGTAGTAGCGGTAGACCATTAAATCCTAATATGACGAAATTTATAGACGCGCACCTCGTCGTGTCCAGCACTCGATTTCCATCTCCACCGAGGCCCCGGTGAGCAGCCCATCCGCTCGGAAATCCCACTCCGTCTCCCCACCGATGATCGGTTGCTATGCCGGCGGAAAGTGGGCCGATAGCCCTTCGGCTAGGCAAGCTTTTTGTATAATTATGATTTTAAGCCGGATTAATGATAATATCGATTGAACGTCATTTTTTCAGATCCATTCCCCTCCCGCCCACCACGTGGATTGAGGAATTTTCCTCGGCCTCGTCCTCGACCTCCAACAACACCTCTGATTCGGAGAATTCTTCGCCCGAGCCCCAGCCTGCGTTCTTGACCCCGAAGACCTGCCGTCAGAGTGCACGAGCTGAGGTGAGAATCATCGAGAGTAGTCCATTAAACACATTGTAGTCTCCATTAAATAAATATACCCTCCCGAAATTCATGACATAATCCCCCAATTTACAGCTCTCCTCCTCCCCTGCCTCTCTTGGACGTCGCATGTGCCCCCTGCAGCTGATCTCCGAGATCACCGCCGTCTCCATTGGCAATTAGCCACTGCCCCCACCCCAATTCGAGAATTCTAGCTATGGCCGTTTCCGGCGATCGAATTTTTGGTCTCAAAAAAGTTGTATTTTTGAAAATTTTGCTTTAATTCCACTGAAAATGCGATCCCGTCGTCTCCGTGCCCCCCGTTAGACATCGATCAAATAGCATCTCGGCCCCCCTACTATTACCTCGCCCGACCCCCAAAATGAACAAACGGGCTTCTCCCCCTAGCAAAATCGGCGTGACCCCGATTTATTGTTGTGCTTTTCCCCGGATTTTGTATGGGATTATGGGGGATCTTTTCGAAAAATTCCGACCATCGCCTCCATAATCCCATAAACCACCATAACTGGCCTTTATTCCCCCTCTTGGAAACCCCCAATGCGAGTAGACTTTATTTTGTGCTGTGTTCGTCTGTGATCGTCTCCGAAAGCAGATTTCTGAATTCAGGCCCCCGCTTCGCCTCCACGAAAAAAATCCCTAGAGCGCGTTCGGTGGGCCTCGAGTCTTTATGACTTCGGGTCCCTGTCGCTCGAAAACATTGCCGAGAAAACCGGCCACGCTTTTTTTGGACAACTCGTAATTTGTCCAAAAGTCTAGCCACCCAAATCGATATCCCTTCCCGTCCACCACCACCACCACTCACCCATCGATTGTACACACAATATTGTTCTGTACGTCTCTCTGTCTATCTTTGCCCCCGTGTACATAGCGCATACGGTTGCAACGTAGCGCGAAAGTCGGGCGTACTGCTCGCTCTCGTCGGCTACTTCACATTCGCACACCCCTTTACCTATCTATCCAAAAATTACTCTTCAAATCCACACCACTCTCCTCCTTCGGGTTCGGCTTGTCTCTGTATTTCCAAATCTATTATCAGCGTGTCCCTCCCGTTTGATAGTTCATGGTGGCCAGCGACCCAGCGGTGTCTAGGTGCCCATGCTTTTAGGGCCCACACCTTGGGCCGGTCCGCCCGCCTTCCCCGGAACAGTCTCCAAGCCCAGTCCCTCCACCTGTTATAATTCTGCACCTTATTCCTGGACGTGTAAGGCTAATATCGATTCTCGCATATGGTTTCGGGTTGACTGGCCGGCGGCGATTGGTTGATCTGAATTTAAGAATTATTAATTTTAAGTTTGACCAATCATCGTCGTGTTCTTCTCTCGAGCAAAATTGCATTTCCGGGAGAGCTGTCCAGGCTTTTAAGCCTGACCTCACGAGGGCCGTTTTTAAGTGATGATGGAGTTTGGCGATTTTTTTATAAAAAATGGCTCATTCGATA
This sequence comes from Mesorhabditis spiculigera, assembly GCA_958295435.1. Classification (NCBI taxonomy): domain Eukaryota; kingdom Metazoa; phylum Nematoda; class Chromadorea; order Rhabditida; family Rhabditidae; genus Mesorhabditis; species Mesorhabditis spiculigera. The sequence continues at coordinate 819,732 of CATQJA010002637.1, forward strand.
GAGCACGAAATTCTGAACAAGTTCTAGCTTTAAAAAACTGCTGAACGATATTTTCGAGAAAAAAATACCCTAAATTTGGCTCTTGTGAAGCGGCCGTCAATAATAGGCCAAATCCGCCATTTCTTAACGAATTTTCGCGAAGAACCTTATCGTTTGGAAAGTTAAAGATAAGACTTGGTCAAAATTTCAAGCTCTATCGAATGAGCCGCAAAACAGCGCAACGCCCCCCAATTATCACCTAAAACGGCCCCCGTCAGCTCTTTCCCGCTCCTCTCACCTCCCCCAACTCTCGCCCTAACCATTCCCAAGTCAGAAACACCACCTCTAAGTCACTCGCCCAATCCCTGTACATAGACGGTTCGTGCAGCTTAGCCCGAAACACGCGTACAAATAGCTAATTGCGAAGGAATATGACGGATAGTGAGGGCACTTCTCGTAATTGCCATCGGCTACCCCACATTTCTTCGCATATTTCTCTTTTCCCTCCTTCTCCCAAAATCGCGCGCTTCCACCATCACCCCCGCGCGTTTCTAAATACCATCAGAATACCCCTACCATCTGTCAATGTAGATCAGCCTACTTTCGATACCCTAGGCTGGGCCTAATAATGGCTTGTCGTTTCATCAAACAAGCCCCTCTAATACCACCATCCCGAACACGGATTTTTTGGGTTTGCACCTTCGCCCGGCGAAGATGCAAGCCTTTTTTGCCGAGTTCCAAATCATACAAAAAACGTCGCCCAAACCAAACTGTTGTTATTTCGTAACTTGTTCCATCGTTCTGGTCAATAAATGGGTTGACGAAAGACTTTTTATATGAATCGCACCGTATCACAGAGTATCACAACGAGACCAGTATTCAGAAGTTCCTTGTGTAGCGCGCTTGGAATGCTGCCTAGAATACACTTAAAAAAAGTAGGTACGGGAAATACCGTGTAATCGTGAGTGCCGATCTGTTGATCATTCTCCAGGCACTTTGGGCGGATCATGAAATTGGCGAGCTCCACGACAACTGCCCGGCTATCCTGGAATTAAACTTCATGAAAACTATGGCCGGAAACAACGTACATATAAGGCGACGTTTCGCACTTCGGGGTTCAAAAACAGATGAAATTCAGCCCGGTGCTCTAAAACGAGAAAGTTATACTCATCTCAAACACGCGGGGAGCCAAGCAAAAACGTTTAATATCTTTCCTACCTTCCGCTTTTAGCTTCTTCAAAAGTGCCGGCGGCAATGAAAGAGAACAGATTTGACCGAGGGCTTCCCGATAGTGATGTCGCAGATAATCCCGATAGCCCATCGGAGCCCAACTGCAAAAAAATAATAAATTAGACAGGGTAGCAACAGACTTACGACGTGTCTAATTTGTGCATGACCTGGTTGCGGAGCTCGAAGTCGTACTCGAGGATTGGCGTCTCATACTTGTCCATGAACCTAATCATCACGCCTTCCAGCCTAAAAAAAATTTGATTTTTTAAAAGAGTATCGATACTTTCTCCGTTTGAGCAAGTTGCGAGCGAGTTCGACTTGCGCCTCGCAATATTCGACTACATCCTTGGAGGTACATCTCTGAAAATCAGGAAGTTTCGTAAAGCGCACGACTTTATCTAGAATAATAAAAAACACACCTTGACTGGCAATTGTTCAAAATTCTTCTCAATAAACGAGCTCGACGGATAGCAGCCGTATTGGTACAATAGTTGATGAAAAGCTGCCCTCAGAAAGTTCATCATTTCATTCGCGAACTCTGGATTTTGATAGCTATTCAGGTCCAAAAGAATATTACGATACCTTGATCTGCTGTAAGACGCCTACCCGGCCTTCCATACGCCAATTCTTGTGAGTCACCCATGCTAAAACCATAAAATGAAACTTTTGCCTGTAGCCAATTCACTCGAAAGAGAAAATTAATTGGAAGCAACCGATTAGACGCTTTTCTGACTACAAATCACCAAAAAAATTTATCGATGAGATCAAGAGTTTGTTGTGGCTAGATGGCTTCGTTAGACTTGTTCCAGCTCTTCCTCCACATACTCAACGTCATCTTCTAAACGAGGGATTTCTAACAAAGTTACGTTTCTACCTGAAGCTGAAGATGGCCTCTCGTCTTCTGAATCGCTAATATCCACGCAATCATTTAGGACCTCGACTTCCTAGAAAAGCAATTACGCATCATATCCCTTACTTACCAGAATTCGTCCGTTCTTGTCAGGCTGATTCTGCTCGGTTGGTGAAGCTGAAAAACCAATAAAAATTTCCATTTGGTGACACATGCCTGGGCCGTTCGAATTCTTCAAAACAGCATCGTAAGATTTCCTTTCTGCTCTCGCCAATCGCTTGTCTCGTTGATGGAGCCTCGATTTCAATATCTTAAGACGTTGTTTCTTTTCTGTTTTCACCTACCTCGCAGCTTCTTCTTTAGAGCCTCGTTAGCACGGTGGAGACGAACAGAGAGCTTTGCCTTGGCTAAAGCTTCATCCCTCTGCTCACGCAAGCTTCTATTTTCAGCTTCTAACGTTGCCACCTGATCGGATCCAGTCTCGCTTGATCCCCTGAATCAACTTGAAAAATCCGTGCTTCTTCCTACCGCAGTTTGCTCCTTTTTGTAAGCCTTTTGAGCTCTATATTCAACCCATTGCATTCCTGACTCTTCTCGGATAACTTGGCCGTCAAGTTCCCGATCGTTTCATGCAATTGCCTATAAAAATAAAGGATTCTCTTTACCTCACTTACATCAACAATAAATCGCGTTGTCTCTCAGGATTCTCGGTGGAGGAACTGGCTGAAATACTCTAAGAAAACAATTTTGGATTGAAATTTTCTGCCTTACTTTTAAATTCTTCAGCTCTCGTTCCGTCACATCAAGCTTCCGCTTCAACGTATTTTCTACCTTTCGAAACGTACTTATTTCCGTCTTCGCGCTATCCAAATCTTTTTTTAGAGCTTCCTAAAGAGCATAGGTTTCGAAAATTGCTCTTACGATAATTTGATTAGTGGCGGTTTCATCCGGTGACGCAGAAGTCGATGCTTCTTGGGAAGGCGCAAACTCCGTTGGGGAATCCATTCACTTTTAGTAATTTTAGTTTATTGCTAATCTTTACAGTTTTTCGATGTGTTTCGTCCTTTAACCGCTGCCGGGAAATTTTGAAAGGTGAGCTGAGGCCGCCAGACTACAATTTACACCAGGGTCCCGCCACGGGATAGCCCACCAAGGGGCCGTGCACGACTTTCCTTCCATTTTTCTGCTAAACTTCTTTCTTTTCTTGGATGGTGTAATTTCCAATTGTCTCTCTGTCTGATCTCTATTAACTAATTTTCTTTTTGCAGGTAAAATGGTCAAGCCAAAGCAGGGCGAGAAGAAGAGGAACACCATCAGCGAGGTGGTGACCCGCGAATACACCATCAACCTGCACAAGCGCCTCCACGGAATCGGCTTCAAGAAGCGTGCTCCCCGCGCCGTCGACGAGATCCGCAAGTTCGCCGAGGAACAAATGAAGACCAAGGACGTACGCGTTGACATTCGCCTTAACAAGGCGGTCTGGTCCAAGGGAATCAGGTAAATTCTATTTCTGGTTAGTAGAACCTCTACTCGTGGACAACCGTAACGTGGTGTAGAGGTTAAACGTCCTTACGGTGGACTGGGGAACAACTGTGATGGGTTTGGACAGACCCAAAACAGCCCCGTGAAACCGCGAAAGGATGGCCAAGTCCATAAAAAGTGTGCGGTCAGCTGTCCTCAGCCGCACACTGTTTAGAAAGTGGGTTTTTATTTTATTCGTACCTCGTTATTGTGAGCGTTTATAAGGATTTGTTTAGGAACGTCCCCTACCGCATCCGCGTTCGTCTTAGCCGCCGCCGCAACGATGATGAGGACAGCCCGCACAAGCTCTACACCCTCGTCACCTACGTGCCTTGCACCAACTTCAAGAAGCTCACCAACGTTAACGTCGACAACGACGAGTAACTTTTGTTGTTTTGATTGTTGATAAATTCTTGTTTCTTGAGAAGCGTTGTAGGGGGAAATACATCGGATTTGGGCATGGGGCTGCACATTGTAAAACAGCATCGCAGGCGATTTGTTTGCAAGACTTGCATATTCTCGGTGGGTAGCTTGCTTTCATGGCAGATAATATCGGCGACCTCGCGATGCGCAGTTTGGCGGCTTGTTTTTTACTCGTTTTACTGGTATCTGCTGGATTTGATCAACTGTTGTCCCAGAACGTTTCCAATCAGGAGTATCATGGACAACTCCGCCGTTTTGACGGGCTGCCATTTGAGGAAGGGGTTATTTGTGGGACGTCGCTCATCTGTGGCAGGAGTTACGAGTCGGTTAATAATTGAAGATATTTTATAGATGCGTTTTTTTCAGGCGCGTACTGACACGGCAGAGAGAATTCGTTCTGCAAATTTCCGAGCTGAAGGACTCGGCATTGTTCAACATGCGAACGTTAGTAGTAAATATTTTGGGTCTATTATCACGATCCTGCAGGGTTGAAACTCTATCCGCTATTTTCAGAAATGAGAACGTGGAGTTGTGGCAACGCCAGAGCCTGTATTGCAACGACAGGCTGATCATGGCCTTCATCTTCGACAACGTGACGGATCTCCGGCTACATTGCGCTTGGACAGGTTGAGAGCCTCGACAGTTTGTTATTGCTTGCAGGACATGGACTGGAACCGGGCTGCGTGCTGGCCCCTGAGCATGTGCCGGGGGCATTGGAGGAGAGTCCCAGCTCCCCGTTTCAAGTTTTGCTCCCAGACGTTGTGGCGCGTAGGCTGGTCGAAGCGCGGGCTCGACTCGGATGCCCGGAAAACATTGACAATGTAGTGGGTGCCGGATGGAAAATTATTACGATTTCTAGACTCCCGATGAGCTATACTTATGCCGGGATCGTTGCACGTCACTCGGCCTCCATCCACTGCTCACCCCCGTGCTCTGGGTGCTGTTTATGGGCTCGCTGATGGTAGTTTTGGCCGAGAAAAGAGTTCGCCTTAGATATTGGTATTCAACCAAGCGCCGAACCGCCCACATCCAATGTTCCACCACTGACCATCACCGCCACTGCAGAAGCTACTCAAACCCCGCCATGATAAACCGAATTAATCTCTTTACTTTCCGTTAGCACCTAGGGAGAACACTCGGATAAACGTTTTCTATCTCCTGTCTGCACAATCAAGAAGCCATCATTGTATTCTTTCAACAAAGTGCCATTTCAACTGAATTGCGACCCTCAAATCAAGCAATGTGCTTTATTAGTCGAAAATCAACCGTATAAACATTGACAAATAAATGTAGGCCACAATGAGATCATTGGAAAGGGTAATTAGGGGGCAGGGAGGCAAAAACGTTAGTGCTTTACTTCTTCTTGGGAGCGGCCTTCTTCGGGGATCCACCCTTGTAGGCGGCCTTCTCCTTTTCGTAGCGGGCCTTGTCGGTGGCGGCGAGCTTCTCCCACTTGCTCTTGTCCTTCACGTTTCCCCATTCAACTCCGGCGGCCTGGAGAAGAAAATATAAACGATCATCGCCAATATTGGAACTGGGATCTTAGACCGAGCTAGGCTATACAAGAAAGGCACTTATCGCTCTCGATCGCTATTGGCCCAATATTGAATAATTAATTACCTTGGAGACCTCGGTGACGGGCATGCCAGGCTTGGTAAGACGGGCACGGTTCTCGGCCAACCAGATCATGTAGGCGGTCTTTCCGCGCTTGGGGGCGTTCGGGTCCTTCTTGGCCTTCACCTTCCTTTCCTTCTAAAAAGTGCAAGCTGAGAAAAATCTGATCCAAGAAACGGCAAATTTCCAAACATTCATTAAAAAAATACCTTGGGCGACTTGGCAGCCTTAACGGGCTTGACGGCCTTCTTGGGGGAAGCAGACTTCTTCGCGGGACGGGCCATTTCTGGAAAGGAATAGATAAATATGCCTCAAAGTCAATAAGAAATTATAGAAATTTGCAAAGCAATGAAAAGATATCTATAAAACCTAGGGGGATGCGAGAGTAAAAAGCTAAGCAAGGAAAACGGGCACTGTAAGAAGCACTGCTGGATGGCTATAGAATAAAAACAAGGCCTAATAAAAAGTAAATCCAAGTAACTAGACCAACCCAAGGGTCCTAAATCAAAAGCGAATGCAAGGGTGGGGCAAGTTGTACGAATGGCTTGGCTTGGTGCTAGCGTACCCCGTCGACTTGAAGGGGCGGAGTCGAGAAGGGGATGCAGATACAAGGGGCTAGGTGGGAAGAGACTGGGGCAGAGTGAGAGACCCAGGCCGGCTCGGGTTGGCGCTTCGTTTGAATGGAGACGCCGTTGGGCTGGCAAGCCGCCAGTAAGGCCTGCGGGCAATAATATCAATACTATGGCCGAGGTTCTGAAGGGACAATGAAAAGCGTGGTAGATTGGTGGATAGGTCTGGGCCGAGGGCAAAAAGCGGCGTGGAGAGACAAGAAGCTATGAAAAAATCTGAGTTTAAAGCAGGCGGCTTGTAATTACTGAGCTAGTATTTTGGTAGCTACAAGCGCCAGAAAATTATGAAGTAGCTATGGGTGCAATAAGACAGTGCGACAATCGTAGAGAGCCTAACAAAATCTGGTCAGCGACCAAAAAAAGGCGAAAATCGATTTTAGGCGGGAAAAGTTTCAATAAATAAGTGAAAATGTTTTCGTTGGTGAAAAGAAATTCCGTTTTGCAACCATCAGGCAAATGAAATTACGGTGATCAGGGTGCTAAATTAAATACCAGGGATTTTGGGCACTTTGGCGGTGAGAAAGTTTGCAAAAAAGAAAAAGTTTTTAGTTTTTTTAGATTTGAAAAATCGCAAAAACTTGCCAAACAAATGCGGAGTTCTGAATAAAAACCGAAAGCTTCATGAAATCTGCTGATTTGAGGTGGGTTGGAACAAGACCCGCGCTAGCAAGAAGTGGTTAACCAAACCAAACCGGAACCAAACCGGTTTTCAGGTAGTTTTGCTAGCTGCGACAGCTGATTCGATAGAGCTTGAAATTCTGAACAATTCCCTTCTTTCCAAAATCGCCCAACGACTATGCGCTTCGAGAAAATTTTCTTTGAAGGGGCCGATTTTAACAAGGACCCTTTCCACCATGAGTTTTTGAAATATGGGGTCCGCAGAGTTTGGAGCTCTAGCGACTGAGCGAGGTTACAAAGCAAGGATGCTAAAACACCTAAAATGACGCCTTGCAAGCTAGATTGTAACATTTTAGGCAAATTTATCGGTTTCGACGTCTATTTGATCTATTGGGTGATTACGAGGTTGCATCGGCGTTAGATCGATGTAACTATCGTGACAAATGTCAGCAGATCCCCCCTCGCACCCTGGGTCATTGGATCAGTTGGTGGCCTCTCGCACCCGTACGTTGGCGCCAAAACCGTGTCCTCAGGCTGTACCGGGCGGGGGGCTGGGGACATACATTCTATTCTGTGATGGGGGCACCTGTCGTGGGGCCGGGGTGCTAATCCCGGGGGGTATTCCGCATATTGCCCCGGGCCATACTACCGTAACCCACGCGGTCATCGCGGGTCGAAGGATTTATGGCGGGAATAGCCTTCGTCGAGATGCGTGAAAATCTGCGGTGAAGGAGAAGTGGAAGCTCGAATTTAAGGTTGGCCACACTGAAATCGGGCTGAAAACGGTGTAAACCTTAGGCCGAGGACGCTGCTCTTTTTCAGCTTTTAAAATATTGCTACAATCTGTACAACCCCGGGTACTGGACTGTTAGCAGGGGGATTTTGTTTTTCTTCCTCTGCTTAATTAACAACGAAAAGCTGATTGTAAAAAATAAATAAGTGTTTTCTTAAAAATGGTTTTAGCAGTTTCTGGTCATTTTTCGTAAATTTTTGACAAAAATGTAAAAATTTTTCGAAAATTTGTATAAATTTTTTATGGGCTTTTTGTCTAAAAACTGTGTAAATAGCTATAAAATGGTTTATTTTTTGTTATAGGACCGTATAGAATTACTGGCAAAAATTAGTCTCTATGCCAAACCTCCCCCCGCTAGAAGTACAGTACCGGCGTGGCTTGCAGCGTCACGCGACGCCCAGCTCAGAGCTCGAAAGCTAGTTCGTGCTCCTCATAGCCGAAAGTCGGACTCGAGCCTGTGAAGCCGTTCGCTGTGTATTTAGTGCAAACTAAAAAAAGCTAGGAAAAATCCGCTGACACGTCGACGGGCCGATGTTTCATCAAAAAACACGGGCACGAATTCCCTGGGGAGTTTTCGTGGCCGACTAAAAGTGATGAGAAGGATGATTGGTGTTGGGGGGTGAATCGGAACCCTCGATTCCACCCCCGGCACTTCATTAAAAACAAAAGAAGGTAGATGAAGCCGAGGGCTGGGGGATTGTGGATGGAATGTGTGGCCATCCAAAAGGGGCCTCCGTCCCTTGTTTCAATTTCCGCTCCAATCCGAACAACACCGCCAATTTCCATCGGACCCATCCGGGGGCCTTCCCCGAAGAGGCCGCATTTCTGATTCTGTTTGTTACGCTTCCCCGGGTTTCTCTTCAATTTTCCGGTTAATTTATGGATTTTTAAAGGGACAGGAATGGCAGGGTTTATGGATGGTAGTGGACTGTTAGCGGGGGGTGATCTTTAGCGCTTTATCACGTATGTTGATGGTGTTTTTAGTAGTTTGTGATAAATAAAAGTCATAAAAACGTTTTATAAAATTCTTATATTCGAAACATGAAAAGACCCCTCCCCCCCTTTTAAAAAATCAAAAAAAAAAAAAAAAATTTTTTAAAAAAAAAAAAAAAAAAAAAAAAAAAAAAAAAAAAAAAAAAAAATTTTCACCCCCACCACAAAAAACCACCGCAAAAAAAAAAAAACCTACCACCACAAAAAAAATTTTTTTTTAAAAAAATTTTTTGGGGGGAAAAACAAAAAAAAAAAAAAATTCATTATTTACGGCAAAAAAACAAGAAAAAAAAAATATTTTTTTTTTAACCCAAAAACCGAAAAGGCCCAAAAAAAAAAAAAAACAAAAAAAAAAAAAAAAAAAATATTTTTAAAAAAAAAAAAAAAAAAATAAAATTAAATTAATAAAATACCAACAAATTTTTTAAAATTTTAAAAAAAAATTTTAAAAAAGTCATTTGTGATGTTTTTAGACATTCACGACCCCCCGCTAATAGCTCAGTACCTGTTTCTTGATGGATATACCGCGACACGCGGCGCAGACGTCACATAGCGCATGGCGTATCGCGGTGCGGAAAAATTCATACCTCAATAAAAATCCATAGTACTGCCTTGCCAGTCCTTATAAGTTCTATAAAATCCATAATTATAATAGATAAATAAAATTCAACTACAATAATGCCTTGACAGTCCCTTTATATGCTTTAAAATCAAACATTTTCATGGCTTAATGAATTAGATCTCGACGATACCTGCGTTGCGTGTCGCGCGAGCCACAATGATACCTTTTCAGCCCCTTTAAAAAGCTCTATCACTTCCCAAAGAATCTCCGCTAGCCTTCTTCGTCCCGAAATTACAAAAAAAACAAGCGATACACTAGCCCTGAATTTCAATGTCTTTTCTGGTGTTCGAAGATTGAACGGCTGGGGGACCCGTCCTCGGCGGTCGGCCGTTTTCTCGTCGTGTTTTTTCCTTGGTGTGGCCAAGATTCCCGGAGGAGGGCCCCGGTGGGACCCAAGCTTTAGGGCCCAGAGTTCATTCATTTCATCCGTCTTTTAGCGGCGCCCATCCTTCCGCATCTCCGCGTCTTGAAAATTTTGGAAGCTTTTGCAGGGAGAAACTTGATTTTTTGGTTTTCAACGGGAATATTGGCCTCCACAGTCAAGGCAAGCTAGCAGAGATTTTTTGGAAATTTGCTAGCATCAAAAAGCGCAATTAAATACCGTATACCTTTTTATTACAGTTTCGAGATGTTTTTTTCACCCTAAACCTTCTTTATTTTCCCCCAAAATACTCACAGTTTCGCATTGAAGATGGAACAAAAACCAACGGTCAACATCCAAAAATAGCCATTTCAAAGGTATAGATTTTTTGCACCGCCGAATTTTGAATTCAAGGATTTTTGAGCGCATTTTGCCCACTTTTTCTGCGATAGCATCCGCTTTTGCGTTCCTGCAAGGCCTGTGGCGTTGTCTTCTGGTTCCGGGATTGGCCTTTTGACGGCCAGCAGTTCGTTATGGGCCGTTAGTGGGGGAGTTGGAGCTCAAGGAGAAGACTCTAAGCTGGAGGGAGATTTTATGTAGGGAAGAAATGGCCAAAACGCGGAAATTACGATTTTATTTAGGTTTAATAGTTCAGAATGGAGCTTAAGCAAAATACCTCATGTTTATAACCATTAACAATAGGAAGGCCATATTAGTCTATGTAAACTTTGTAAAATAGCAAAAATGAGGTAAAATTGTGCAATAATCCATAGTAATTAGTACCTTTAGGTAACTGGATATACTTTATAGCGAAAAACAAACGCCAAATTACGCAATATTCCGTAGTAATTATTAATTTAACGTAGCTGCACGTAGTTTATAGCCAAAACGAGCTTTTTTCACCGAAAGATTATTATTTATCGATTTAATACAAGCTAATCTCTTCATCTTTTATTTTTATAGTACGCCTTTTATTTAAGCTTTTTGGCCCTCCGAAAAGTGCATCAAATCCTTTTCAGGCGGCAGCGGCTTATTGCCGTTCTTTGTTCCCCTCAAAAAGCCAGCCATCTTCTTAATAATCTTCCGGATTTGTTTGCCGGTCTGTCTTCCCAAATTTCTAACCATTTTTAAAAATTAAATAATTTTTCCTTATTTTTGTGTACCTCTTCTCCTCCGGCCAGTCAATTCCTCCGAGTATTCCCCCGGCCCAAAAGATTCCGAGACCTCAAAAAAAACAACAGGGGAATCCCCCCGCCTCGCGCTTCGATGGTTTTAATTTTGGTCACCCGCCTTGTGGTGTGTTAATTTCCGCTTTGAGATGGGAGAGAGAGAGAGAGGAGAGAGAGAGAGAGAGAGAGTGAGAGTGAGACAATCACACCCCTCCTCTGCAGCACAGACCCCCAAAAAAGTTGGCCATCCGTTTTTAGAGGGGCCAAGGGAGGGCCCAAGAAATCAGAAGAACTGCCGGAAAATTGTGCGCCACAAAGTTTGTGGTTATAACTTTCTACAGTTTTTTTTTGCGTCAAGTCGACCAAAATTTCAAATTTTTTAAACTATTCACGCCTCAAATATAATTGCAATTTTTCGACCAAAATGCTCGATTTTCTAAAAAAACAAAGGCGGACAAAATTAAGACACTCGGTTCTGTAGCAAATCGGGGGAGCGGAATTTTCTGCACAACTTAATCCTAGAAAATCCTAGTAACTTAAAACTAAATGTTTTAACAGAGCTCTTAGTAAAAATTCTACTGTTGTTTAGGCGCAAAACTATCTAAAAATTAGAAATTTTAGAATGTTTTTCTAAAAGCAGCCATTTGTTGTCGAAAAATCGATGTTTTTTGTGTGATGTAAAAAATTGTTAAAAATAGCAAGTAAGTTACTTTAAGAATAACAAAAAAAAACGGTTTGCAAACCTTTGCTGTTATGAAAAATGGTCCGCCGATAATGCCAAAGCTCCGAAGGTTCGCGTAAAAAATAAAAATAAAAAATATATATATAGCATAAAAATGTATAGCTAAATTACTTTTTTTGCACCGTTAAACACCACGAAAATACGGTTTTTTTACTTGTTACTAACGTTATTGGGCTCTTTCTCCTTGTTTTTCCGCTCATTTAGGATCCCGTTTCCACCCCGCGAATGAACACGAATCTCAAGAGCACATAAAAGCCAGATGTACGGATTGAATCGAGGGGGGAAATGCTCACCCAATTCTCCCTCTCAAATATCCGCACTTTAATTAACGCATTAGCCCGATTTGACACCTCACCCGGCGCTTCATCTTATTTTTCCTAAAAAAGCGAGAAAAATTGAGCTACTCGTTCGTCAAGGGCCTTTGGGAAAAGCTTTTTTGTTTCCGGAGTATCTCACTCTAAAACTTGGCTCTTGACGAGCGTCAAGATTAGCCCTCATAGAACTCCCGAAATTTCGAAAACCCGTCATTTTATTGTTTTTTTAGCAAGTATTTTTTTGTAAGATACCGTAGTAATCCTACCTATTTGGTACTGGACTCTTAGCGGGGGTGGGTGGGTTAGCAAATGCTACCAATTTTTTTTCCAGTAATCCCCTTCGGACCTGTAAGAAAACATAAATATTTTTATAGTTTTTTTACATACTTTTTAGATCTAAAAAGTTTATAAAAAGTTCTAAAAATGTTCCAAATTTTTTTTACGTAAAAGATGTATCACAACGATCAAAAAGTCAAAATTTTCGAATCTTCAGTGTTTAAACATTCGTTTATCATTTTCTAGCGATCGGAAAAAAAAATCATAATTTTTGACCGCTAACCTCCTCCCCCCGCTAACAGTCCAGTGCCGGAAAATATTGCGAAAATGACCCAAAAGGTGAAATTTTCAAGTTCTTTGAATGTTTTATAACTTTCTAGTAATCAAATCCTACTGAAAAGTCGATAAAAATACATGCTATTTTATTAAAAATTAGGCAGAAAATAAAAATTAGTTTCACGAAGTCCCCCCGTTAACAGTCCAGTACCGAAAAAATCCATAGCCATGCCTTTCCGGCCCCTTTAGTGGCCCGTCACCACCCAGGTATCTACGGACGCAACCCTTACCAATCAGTACACCCCCGGTGTCATTAGTCCATTCGCGGAAATGAGCCGGTTCTCGTCTACGAGGGCCAGTCTCCCCCTTCCCCTCTAAATTGGGGATCAATCTCGGATGGAGAGGATTAAGGGTACGTAGTTGGACTCTTTCCTCCCCTTTGCCTCTCCGCCTCTCATTTAGCTCACTCCGAGAAGCCCCAACCATCAAATGGTGAGATTGAAAGTGAAGGGAAGACTACGGCATCAGACTATTGACATTTAGGAGGAGTAGCTTCCCGGATCATAATTCGTGTTGGCGACTTGTAATGCCGAAATACCGACGATCGATTACGGAACGCCGATTTTCGAGCTAGTTTCGGTATTTATTCGTTAGCGGGGGGGTAATTTTTATTTTTCGGCCTACGCCTTCTTCTCCAAATGAGCCTAGACTGATACTGGACTGTTAGCGGGGGGAATCCAATATTTTCCAGTGCTCCCCTAGGGTCCTATAACGAAATCTAAACCATTTTTATAGCATTTTAGACAGTTTTAAGACATAAAAAGCACACAAAAATACATTATAAAATGAAATTTTCGCCAGTTTTTCACCTTGTGGGCAAAAATTTGTGAAAAATGACCAAAAATGATAAAATTTGAAATTTTCGAAATTAAAAAATCTTCTAATTTTTCTAGCAAACAAAACTATGAAAAATACCATAAAATACGTTGTGTATTATTAATATGGAGGTATAGCCAAAAAAATGAAAATTACCCCCCCTGCTAAGAGCCCAGTACCAAAAACGCAGGAAAATCTGAGAAGAATCGACATACTCTGGGAGCCGCAGATTCGGAAAAATTTCGTCAATTCTTAACTTGCCAACACCTTTAAATGCACCCGATCCGAAAAGCATCATCCATCTCTCTCTCTCTCTCTCTCTCTCTCCAGCTTCTGCTTCTGCTGGGGGCACGCGGGTTTTTAAATTCCAATGAATTTGTGAGTCAGGAGGGGAGCCAAGCAGGTATCTTCTCAATATCCACCCCCAAACCCTCATTTCGAATTCACCCTCAAAACCCAGACATTCCACAGCTTGCAGTTTACGCGTATTCTCCCTGGGATCACCTCCAAAGCTGGTACTGGTGTGTTAGCGGGGGGGGGAAGAGCTAGCCAATATCTACCTAGCACAATTTGTAGCGTTTCATAGTGTTCTTGGTCTATTTTGGTGGTTAAAAATGAAAGAAACGTTTTAAAGTACTTAAAAAAAATCAAAATCTTGACAATTTTCATCATTTTTATAATTTGAACAATTTTTTATGAACTTTTTGTACTTAGAAACGGCTTAAACAATATATAAACTGTATGTATTTTGTTATGAGACGCTATGAGGCCATGGTCAAGAATGGGGTTTCGCGGCTCCAACCCCCCCGTTAACAGATCAACGTCCCCAAAGTTTTCAAATCAAGAATCAGAGTCAAGAAAACTAATTCTCCTTGTTTACTACCCTCTACTGATTTTTTTTCATCTTTTTCGCAGGCTTTGATAGGGATTCAGAAGCCGTGCTGGCATTTTGGGGCGATAATCGCTCGATATCTGGGTAGTCTAGCGGTGAATTTTTCGATTTATTGCTTGTTTTGTAGATTTAAGGGATCCCAATGTTTGGGCAAAAATATATTATGTTTCCGGGAGACAAATGACGCACGAATTTGCAGGATGCCCGTGCCACGGCCTCCTCACCCTCTTTGGCGTCCCCCCAATGGCTTGCCACTATGGCCTAATGGAAGCCAGGTAGCGGGCCGGTTCGACCCCCCGCGTCATGGTTTTTGCTTTGAGCCGAAGGTTGGGTATCTAACAACGGGATAAAAAATAGGGTCTAGAATTTCCTCAACTAAAATAAAAAACCCTAATCAAACCGCTCGAATCTTTTCAACCGGTACAAAACCGGTATTTCGAGAGTTCTCTCGATTCTAATTTTGGAGCAATTTGGGCATGCGGCTGCCCTCTTAAACAACAAGCCGACGAAAATAAAATATTTCTTACCCCCGAGGCTTCTCTTTGAACGTCTATTTGTCTACTCACACCCAGAGTAAGCGGCTCTACTCTTCCCCAAAATCTATATCACACCCCGATGTCCCTCAAACACGATATTTATATGTGCGGGATAAACATGGTGCCGTGAAAAAGAAGAAGACGCCTTCGAAATCCGGCGGTACCCGGGATTATCTGGCTTCACCGGATCAGCCCCCCCCCCCTCGGAGGACACCACTGCCCACATCTACTCCTCACTCATCTTCTTCTCCATAATATTCCCGATTTTTGGATCGATGACGGAAAAAGATGGCGGGGGTATTGACGTTCGTGACCGGATCTGCGCACCAAAATACGACTGCCCGACGCGCACGGCTGCGACAGTCGCTTATTTTCAGAGACCTAAAGCCTCGCTTTTACGAGTCAAACCATCACTTTTTATACTTAAGAAATCCTGCCTTAAAACTGCCCTTGAAAGTTGAAACTTTACTGATCTTTATTAAAAAAAAAACAAAAATATCGATTTTTCGACCAAATTTCAAAATCCTTGAATTTTTAAAAAATCGTTTTCTTTTTTAAATACAGTTAACTTTTACTATACACTATTAAATCTTTACTATTACGTTGCCAGGCATTCCTGGATTTTGAGAAGCATTTATAGGGTGGAAACTCGGCTTTCCCCCCGATAATGCAAAAGATCCGAAAATAGGTATAACCGAACCGTTAATCCAGCTGCGACTGTTCTCTCAAAAATTTCTACACGGAATATCAGCGAAAAAAAAAACGATTTTTGACTTTTTGAGAGCGACAGAATTGGTTTTTTGCCCTCTACGATTGATTCAACCATTTTCTGTGATTTTATGCTTTTATACAGTACCAAAATTACGGTAAAACGCTAATTTCAGATGGATACAGAATGGGGTGCAGTTGATGTGCCCTACGATGAATACTATGAAGCCGACAATCTGACCAGTGATGACATCGCTGCATGGCTAAATGGACTCGACAGCGGGGATAGTCAACCGGATGTCGCCGGTATGTTTTTGTGCTTAGTTAATTTAAAAAATAAATTTTTGCATTTATTATCCTTTTTCTGGTTTAAATATTAACAATATATTTTATCAAAATTTACCCTTACCATTGGCAATTTTCACGAAATCCAGGGCCCACTGGTGAGCGGCAAGTCGCGGGTATGTTTTCCTTCGTTTTCTCGGGTTTTAGAAAGAAATCCGCACGCATTCCTGGGTTTGCTTAAAAGGGATGATTGTATTTATTTTGGTGGACTCCATTTTCAGGCTGGTCTGCCCTGGTGAACACGGCGTTCGGCTTCGGCGTCTCGTACGTTTCCTTAGGGCTGGTGGCCATCGTTCTCAACGGAACTTTTCTCTACGCATTAATATCACGTAAGCTTTTGAAACTTGTTTTTTAATTCTTAAACAAAAAAAAACGTTACACAATTTTTTAAACGTTTGAAAAATCTCGATTTTTCGACGAAAATCCCAAAATTATGTTTTTTTTCCGCGTTTTTACATGGCTTGTCTGCTTGAAATTTTTGAAAATTTAACTGAAAAGATTGTTAGACGTTACCATGCATTCCTTGACGTAGGGGAAATCCCCCGATAATGCCAAAGAACCGTTTAAAATTTCCAGGACGACGCCACGTCTTCTCACACGTCTTCTACGTGATGATCTTCAACTTTGTGCTCATCGATTGTCTCAAAGGTCGTTCTCAAATCAGAAAGCAATTTCACCTACCAATTTCCAGGAATTTGCTCAATCCTGTTCGCCCTCAAGCTCCTCAAATCGGATATGGACGCGATGGGGACGTTGTGGATTGTGAAAATCGATCAGATGAGCGCCTTTCTATTACGGTAGGCTGGACTATACTGTAAAAAGTGTTAAAAATGGATTATTATTCACAAATTCCAGATTCTCTAACTTGGCCACAATCCTGAATCTTACTATGATCACCATAAACGAGTATTTATTTATATGTTATCCACTCCAATACCCGAATTATGTTACCAGGTAAGAGAGGGCGAGAGAAAGAGAGAGAAGAGAGAGAGAGAGAGTAATATATTTAGAGCCCGTGTATTTGCTTGCCTGATTGCTGCCTGGATCATCTCGTTCGCTCTGACCATTTCTAATGCCGTAGTGACGGTTGCGCATCAGTCGATTTTCATCGATCTTGACTGCCAGGCCGGTCTCGCTGATGATCGTACGTTTATAAAATTTAACGTGAAGATCTGATCCATTTAATTTTATAAAAATGCTGACTAATAGCTATTTTCATAACCCCGATTTTTCGCTAAGATACGATTTTTCGATCAAATTATTAGAATTTTTAAATCTTTAGGTAGTTGTTCGACTTCATTATCGTTAAATTTTCATAAAAATGCTCTTAAAACACCTACTATTGCGTTATTAGTTTATTTCTGGACTCATAGGAAAAATTAGATCCTCCTATAATACGAAAGAACCCTATTCTCATCACCCGATTCGCAAACTTTTTCCTTAACTATAAGGTTTAATTTTTCAAAAAGAACTAGTGGAAGTGTTTCTATATGGTTTTTTACCATTCCTAAAAGCAAAAACTTTACAAAATTTTATTAAAAAATGCCAAAAATCGTTGTTCCGACCAAAATCGTCGATTTTCCGTCAAAATTTAGATATTTTTTAGCTAGTTTTCGATCGCAAATATAGTTATCTTTTACTAAAATAGCTATTAAAACACTTCCGAGGAAGTTACTAGACATTTCTAGGCTTATGCAAAAAGTTCCGTTTTTTTTTCTAGACAACAATCGGTGCTTTGAGAAATCGATTACTCTGTAAATCTGTAAATCGGCAGTATCTACGTAATTCGTCCGTTTAGTCCACCAATCCACCAATGAAACAGACGTATTTCCGTGCCTTATGAAAGTCGAACCGTCACGATCTGCGCAATATGTCTATCATTTTGGTGAGATGGTCATCGATTTGTCTTCTAACTCTACTTGCAGGCGTAATCCTGTTCTGTGGGCTTTGTCTCGCCATCACCGCCACTTCCTATATTGTTTTGTTGAAGGTTATCGCGAAGCTTGTCAAGACAGACTTGAGGGTAACCATTTCCCAGATCCGCCCCTAAAGCTTTTTAGAGCAGCGCCGAAATCGCACACCTAAAGGACGCGATGGCAAATGGTAAGTAACTAAAAGGGTACTGGGCTGTTATCAGGGGGAGGTAACTCATTTTTATCATTAATCTCTACGGCCCTATAACAAAATATAAACCATTTTTATAGCACCTTACAGTTTTTAGAAATAAACTCGTAAAATTTTGACCTTTTACTGAAAAATCTATGAAAAATCACCATAAAGGTCAAAACTTAGAATTTTTGCAAATGTTTTTGTAACTTTCTAGCAATCAAAAACTAGGAAAAACATTGTAAAAAAACCCTATTTATTATTACTAGGTTGGTATAGACGGAAAAACAAATGTTAGTCCCCCCCCCTGCAAACAGACCAGTACCGCAAAAAAGGTTGAAACCTTGAAAACCTCCTAGAAAATCTGCAAATACTACACAAAAAATGTTGCCATTTTGAATTTCGATACTATGAAAATAGTCCATTAAAAAGATGACTTTTAGGGGAAGAACGAGCGCCTGTCGAGGAAAAGAACGTCGTACGCAGGCACAAATACGTGGCTGTCATCGGGACGGTGATTGTTGTCTACGCTGTTTATCTCACCGCCTATGCAACCATACAAATATTACAGCTATTAAATATGTCCAGGTAAGCATCATCTAAATACTCTGCTTATATATGAATCCTCAGATCTAATTGAGGCCAGCATATTTTAAAGTTTGCACAGTTGAAAAAAGTAGTAACAGAAACTATAGCGCTTTTATCAGTTACAGCAGCCGTTTACGATCGTAAAAAAACTATCTTTACTTGCCTTGATAGGTATCACAGAAATAATACCTAATGAACGACAGTTTACCACTCACATTTTCAGCGGCGCCTCGCACGCTAGTCGCTACATCTTTGTCTACATCAAATACGTCTGCTACACCTTCATCTCCCTCCATTCCATCCTGCAACCAGTTTGTTACCTTCGAATGCGGGAATTTCGAGCCCTAATCGTCAGGTATCGTATAAATGCGGAAATTAAGCACAAAGATTAGCTTTACAAACAATCCTTTCAGGGCGGTCTGCGGCAGCCGTAGACGACCGAGTGACCTCCTCGGAAACGAGCCCGTATTCAGTGGCGAAAACAGGAGGACCGTCGTTCGGGAAAATAAACCAGAAAATGGAGCCCGAAGAAGTACCGCCCGCGAATATGTCTGAATCATATCTCACGACACTTCCATTTCCACACCCAAATTCAATATCTCGCTCAATGCCATTATCCCGATACTTTTTTCGTTCTCTCATCATCCGATTCAGCGTCTTTTTTTAATAAGCCGTGATAACTCCCGCTTTCACCATATCTCTCAATCGATATTGGGTCTCCAATTCCTGTGATACTAATGCGCCGATAAATCCTTTGCAAACTACTCGATATAGGTTTTTGGATGCATGCAACTTTACACGGCCATCAAACTGGCCAAAAATGGCAATTGCCGGGGGGGCAAGAGCGTCCAAATGAGCCGAGCATAGCGCGCACCAAAAAGTTTAAGCTCTTAGAGGTTTTTCAAGTCGACTTAACATTGAAAACCCAATATCAATTATTGGAGAGTAGAATTTTACGGTTCGAATGATACCAGAAACAGCACATTAGCCCTCCGAAATACCCCTTTTCCGAGAGTCGCCAACCAAAACCGCCTTCGTTTTGATACTTTCTGAACTCAGTTTTCTTAGTGTTTGGTATCATTAGAATCGCCGTGACCTCTTCTACAAGGCTGGAATTCGCTTTTTTAAGATCGGCCACATCTTTCAAGATACACTCTGTCAAATAACTATAGAATCAAGCGTTTTTTTTTGCGCGTAACTTTCTTTCTATTGATCGGTTCGACTCGAAAATATTAGTGTAGCCCTTCTTTGATAGCAGAAAACTGTGTGCAAAGTTTGGAGGAGAACCGATTTGTGGAAGGTACGAATCCGGAAAGCTTCGTTCTGAACTTTGTCAAAAAACTATAGAATCACTTTTAAATCAATGATTTTTCTACCCATTTATCTTTTCCGACCATTTTTTTTCCAACGCGCATACATTTCTTTACACATGAAATATACTTTTGAATGAATAGTTTGGGCGTCCAAGCTCAGAACAGGATTTTCCAAAAACTGAATTTAACAAAGAAATCCACATTTTTCTAAAATTCTGCCATATCAAAATTGTATTTCCTAAATGTTGATTGTACCTCGGAATGCGCATTTGACAGCGAGTACATAGGTGCGTTTCGTTTTCCGGGAAACAGCCTGACGGCAAAGATATGCTCTGTCGAACCGTCGACGCCACGTGTCCTTTGTTAAATGGTCAGGAAAATACCTTGAGAGCCGCGGCCAAACACTAAAGTGACCGTAGAGGACGAACGTTCGTAAATAGAGGGTAGGTTCCAATAAACAAATGTGTACCTTGGCGTGCTCTTTCAGCAGGCAAAGTGACATATTTTTCCATCGTTGTTTATTGTCAGAATTTTAGAAAAATGTGGATTTCTTTGTTAAATTCAGTTTTTGGAAAAACCTGTTCTGAGCTTGGACGCCCAAACTATTCAATCAAAAGTATAGTTCACGTGTAAAGAAATGTATGCGCGTTGGAAAAAAATGGTCGGAAAAGATAAACGGGTAGAAAAATCAGTGATTTAAAAGTGATTCTATAGTTTTTTGACAAAGTTCAGAACGAAGCTTTCCGGATTCGTACCTTCCACAAATCGGTTCTCCTCCAAACTTTGCACACAGTTTTCTGCTATCAAAGAAGGGCTACACTAATATTTTCCAGTCGAACCGATCAATAGAAAGAAAGTTACGCGCAAAAAACGCTTGATTCTATAGTTATTTGACAGAGTGTAGAATCTTCCAAAGTTTTTGCCCCAAAACATTTTTGGGTCGATAGGAGCGCCGCGTCGCCTAGCACAGACCGCCAAGATTTCAGGGGTGGCACATGCAACTTTAGTTTTAGGATGCATGCAGACAGGAACAACGACTTCCTGGCACATTTCAAAAGTCTGGCAGTCCCGGCTGAACGACCGGTAGAATGGCAGGACGTCACAGCTACTTCTTTCCTGATCGGGTATTTAAAGGTACTGTCTTGATCTGTGTAATTCTTTATTGCTTTAGGGGGAGGAAAAGGAACGCCACATGTATGATGTGATGGTCACAACGTTGGATAGCTTTAAAAATTTGGACGAGCTGGGACGAGCGCAATGTCTGCATCCGTTCTTTTCGGCGGTCGATTATGTAACTGATCAGCGTTGTTTCTCACTCCTGAAGGGGATATTGGTATAAGCATCCAGTTCAACGCTTGAAACTAGCACATTTAGTGGGTTCCGTGGCTTCACATCCCAGCATCGCTCCACGACAAGTATACGACATTCCTCGTGGAAGTCGCACTTCGACGAATGAATTTGATGGAACTTGTCGTTCAAGCCTGTGTCCGCAATTTTCGGCCATATGGTAATCTGCCCATGACTTTTGAAACACGTGTTTCAGACCCGGAAGACCCAGTGTCCGACTTGAATCGTCAGTACTTGTTGGCGCACTCAACACTTGTCTCTCTCAATAGATGTACTCATACGTAAGGCAATGTTTTACAATCTACCTATTCCTTAGGGCCGAAATGGTAATTCTGAAGTCTCTACAGAGGCGACCTCATCATTCGCTGGACTGTCCGGTAATTATCTAGAATAATGATCATATTTCACGGCGCTATTCAGGTCATCCTCAGCCATTTGAGGAATCAGATCACCGTTGGCGAATATCTTTTTGCGATCCGTGGGGCTGTTTGGGCTACGATCACGGACCAGTTGATCGAAATGGATGTGAGTGATTCTTACTTTCAAATCTATTTATTTAGGCTCTCGTCACCAAGTGTTATATTGATCCGGAATATGGCGCCATTGATGCCAGAAACTTTTTCATTTACGTAAGGAGTTTGGATATTATTTTACGATGATAAGTTAGTCTGACGAACTCGTGATGGATACGACTTTGCCAGAAAAAGTACTGGACCTGGTGACGAAGTTAGATGCCTGTATGGTCACGGTCTTTGAATATATTGCGGTCGCGATGAACAAAGATTTGCCCAACAGTAAGCTTTGGGTCTATAATTACAAATTTTTCCTAGATCCTACATGGTTGCACCTTGGTCCCGAAATGGAAGTCCTCGATCTGCTTGCTGATTCTTTTAGTTTGTGTTTGCTGAAAAGCCGTAATACCCACATGGTTGCTTTCATTTGGCTTTACGTCTGCGTGCTTTCTGAGGTAGCTCTTGTTTCACTAGCCTGTCTCGATAATTCACATAGCCGTTTAGCCGCGGACCATTGATTTGTGGTTGAACAACCTGTGGCAATTTACGGTGGATACATCACGAACTTCCGCGGATCAAGGAAGGTGTCAATCATGTGTTGGATACTTGGGCGCGATCGCCGCACGGGCGACCTTTATGAGCACAGGGTACGTATAGCTCTGTTCCTCTATCTTCTTTTTTTAGCATGGCTTTGGAATGGTTGGGAAAGTTGAAGGATTGGTTAATGGAATATGTGGAAGCCCAGGTAAGCACCGGATTTCCAACAGCTTATATGCGTTTTTTAGGCGAAGCTGTCCTCACCGGTCCTGGTCAACCACGGTCACTATTACGCGATTACCGAGGCATTCATGCTGATCTTTTGCTACCATTATGTAGATCTCATGCAGGATGCGGAATGTGAGCTTTTCGATAAATTCGGTGTTATGGGTAGAACCACAAACTGATTTATGTATTCGGCTAAGTCGTTCCTTCAGATTGGGAAACAATCAATGGTTGGAAAATCCGATTATTTATCTATTGCCCGCTGGAGCCGTTGAAATTTATCACGCGCCCCGTCGCGGAAACGTTTCACATTATCGCAAGGTAAGCGCCAGTGGATAGACGGTAATGTATTTTCTTAGAAACCTCAACATCATCTATAACCCTGACGGCTATGAATTTGATGCTACGGCTGGTACGATGCTGACATACACCTCGTTCTTTCCTCTAGGCCGCTTCCATTTACCTCGGTAAGAATTTATGGATATTCATTTACTACTATTTTACAGGTCTTTCGAGTTCTTCAAAAATTATTTACGGGTGTTCTCACCACGTGGTGACGAGCGTACTATGTTCGATTCAACTTATAAGAAGCCCAAAACCGAGCCACAGGTCTGAACTGGCTTAGAGTTTCGTGACTTTATTTTTTTTTCAGGACGAAGTTACGCAAGACGAATGTACGGTTGAGGAGGAGCCGGACTCAGAAGTTATCGAGGCTCCGCTTGACTACGAATGGACGACCCTGGAGGAAGTAGACGCACGGGCGCGAACCTCGAGTGAAACTCCAAGCTCAGAACGCATAGAAAGTGTCTTCAGTGATTGATGCCGATGTTTGTAGATGGAGTAGAGACGGGAGAGAAGGCGAACGATTTTACCCTGTTTTGTTGATTGGCTATTTCGTTATGTTGTCACATTGTTACGTTAAATAAATTGTTAGTGTTTCAGCGCTTCTTAGCTTAATTTCAAAGTGGCGCGGCAAATTTTCGATTGATGCTAATCGTGACAAGAATTGATGGGCTATACTTACGACTGTTTTTAATTTTTTTTATATTTTAATAAGTCCGCTTTCACCATACCTCTCAGTCGATATTGGGTCTCTAACTCCTGTCATACTGATGCCCCGGTAAATCCTTTGCAAACTACTCGATATCGGCTACAATAAACCCATAAATATTACAATTATTATTTTTTTTGTGAAAAGGGTTTATCAAAATGGAGTATTCCGAACACTCCGGTCGAACGAAATTCGTCGTTCCGTTTCGGCGCGTATACCATATTAAACAACACCTAAATAACCGTACCCCGATTTGTTCGCTCCAGGACCCGGCTTCGGTCGATGTAGGGCGTTTTCTATTAATTGCGGTTTTTCCACACCACGTTGGTGCGATTTTGTATCGATTTATGTTGCGTCTTGGCTTCGATCTTCTAAAAGTTTTTTCTAAAACCTCTAACTACAGCCTCTGCGTGATTACCGAACATTCTTTCACAGCAAACAATCTTTCGTTTCTACATAAGAGTGCCCTTCCTTTTTCGATATATTTGGAACTTTTCAGGATGAACTCCTTTGGATTCACCAGCATGCACCCAACTACCGGCTTCAACCAGCCTGGGCTCGCGGCCGCTCCGCCTCCGACGCAGCCTTCGGGCTTTGCCGCCGCAACCAATGGCACGACTTCTGGTTTCCCACCAGCTCTCGCACAACCGACGGGCTTTTCGGCCGGTTTCAACTCTGCACCTGATGGCAAGCCAACTGGATTTGCAGCTCCTAACAACAACAACAATCAGACAGGCTCTTATCCGGTCTCTACCTCGACGATTGCCACAGAGGCTCCAAAGCTGGCCTTCGCCTCAGGAGGCTTTTCGGCGGTCAACAACAATCAGCCGAGCTTCGGATTCGCCGCTCCACCTTCGGCAGCCCCCGTGGAAGCCCCGAAGCCTAGCTTCAGCTCCGGTGGTTTTGCGGCTCCAAACAACAGCCAGCCAAGTCTTGGGTTTACGGCTCCGCCAACCACCGCCGCCTCTGTGGATGCCCCGAAGCCGGTCTTTAGTTCTGGAGGCTTTGCGGCTATGAACACCGGTCAGCCGAGCCTTGGGTTTGCAGCTCCGTCACCCGCCGCTCCCATGGAAGCCCCGAAGTCGGCCTTCAGCGCTGGAGGTTTCGCGACTACGAACACCAATCAGCCAAGCTTTGGATTTGCTGCGAACCAGAATGTCGGACAGGCTGCCGGCCTAGGCGCGGTAAGGAATTCTCGCTTTCTTTTCAATGTATTTGCAATACAACATTTTTATTTTAGATCCCTGGCGGCGGCATTGCATCCGGTGGCGCTGGCGGGCTTGGCGCAGTTCCCGTTACTTCCCAGGTAGCGCATTGTTTCATTGCTATCATTGTTCATATAGGTTTCTGGCTTCAACACGGCCACTGATAGCAAGCCTTCCGGTTTCTCGGCTGCAGCGCCTACTATGCAATCAACGGGCTTCACTGCCTCGCCTGACGTCAAGCCATCTGGTTTCGCGGCCCCACCTACGTCAACTGTCTTGGACGCAGCGAAGTCTGGCTTCAGCTCTGGAGGTTTTTCGGCTCCCAACAACATCCCGCCAAGCTCTGGCATGTCGGCCCCGCCATCCGCTGCGCCCTCCGAGGCACCGAAGTCTGGCTTCAGCTCTGGAGGCTTTGCTGCTCCCAACAACAACCCGCCGACCTCTGGCTTTGCCGCAACTTCGATCAATGGTCAGCCCGCCGGTTTCGCAGCGACTGCACAGCCTTCTGGCTTCAGCACGGCTCCAAGCGTCACCTTGCCCGTCGAGGCCCCGAAGTCTGCCTTCAGCTCCGTTGGATTTGGAGCTCCGAGCAGCATTCAGCCGACCTCTGGTTTTGCGGCCCCACCACCCGCCGCGCCCTCGGAAGCTCCGAAGTCCGCCTTCAGCTCTGTTGGATTTGGCGCTCCAAGCAACAATCAGCCGAGTTCCGGCTTTTCGGCCCTACCAGCTGCAACGCCCTCGGAAGCCCCGAAGTCTGGCTTCGGTGCTGGTGGCTTTGCGACTGTCAGCAACAACCAGCCGAGCTCTGGCTTTTCATCCGCGCCCGTCGAAGCTCCAAAGTCTGGATTCAGTTCTGTTGGATTTGGCGCCGCAAGCAACAATCAGCCAAGTTCCGGTTTTTCGGCTCCACCATCCGCTGCACCCTCGGAGGCCCCGAAGTCTGGCTTCGGTGCTGGTGGCTTTGCGGCTGCAAGCAACAACCAGCCGAGCTCTGGCTTTTCGTCCCGACCATCCGCAGCGCCCTCGGAAGCTCCAAAATCTGGCTTCGGAGCTGGTGGCTTTGCGGCTCCCGCCACGAATCAATCGAATTCTGGTTTTTCGGCGACTCCGAGCAGTGGTCAATCGTCTGGCTTTGGCGCTGGAGGCTTCGGCGCGTCTGCTTCGAAGACCTCGGCGTTCGGTGCCAGCGCATTTGGAAAAGCTGAAGCCCCTAAAGAGGTTAATTTGTTGAGGTCAGGTTAATCTCTTTTTAGAATACGAGCGGAGGCTTCGCATCCGGTGGCTCTGCCTTTGGTGCTGGCGGCTTCGGTGCTGCTAGTGGCCAGGTAATATTGCGTTGTTAAAATTTAATGCACCCATTCATAGACCTCTTCCTTCGGAGCCGGCGGGTTCGGGCAGAGTGGCGGCTTTGGTGGCGACTCGAAGCCTGGAGCGGAGCGTCCTCGAGGTTGCTTCAACTGCGGCCAAGACGGACATCGAAGCGCCGATTGTACCGAGCCGAAGAAGCCACGCGGTTGCTTCAATTGCGGCGAGGAAGGTCATCGTGGAAGTGACTGCCCGCATCCGCGCAAACCTCGTGAGGGTGGCGGCTCCAACGTTTGCTTCAATTGTCAGCAAGAGGGCCATCGCAGTGCCGATTGCACTGAGCCTAAGAAAGTTCGTGAGGGCGGCAACGGTACTTTGTTTATCTTACTCCTAGTTATTCCTAGGCTGCTTCAATTGCGGCCAGGATGGTCATCGCAGTGCTGATTGCACAGAACCGCGTAAGCCCCGTGATGGTACGTTTGATATTAGCAGGTTAAAAGGATTTTTTTAGATGGTGCCCCTGGGCCCGTCACTTACGTACCCGAACATTTGGCTGCGGAAGAGCTTTTTAAGCTACAAATGGATACCGGCTCGCGTTTTTCCGAGCTTTTCAACTCTGATGTGACCTGTACTTCCATGGGATGCGCCATCAATCTGCAGCCCTATACGTATGTATATTTCTCCTTGATTGAGATTTTGTATTAGCTCCTTCAACGACCTGCACCTCACCTCAACTGTCCAAGCCAACCTGGAAAAAGCTGGCTACGCGAAACCAACTCCCGTTCAGCAATATGCTATGCCGATCATCGACCAGGGCCTCGACCTGATGGCCTGTGCTCAGACTGGATCTGGTAAATTGAGTTTGTCTAGGTAAACTTTTCTTAGGTAAAACGGCCGCTTTCTTGCTCCCTATCATCAACAAACTTCTGAAGGATAATGACCTCGCCGGATCAGGACCGTGTGCCGCTCCCCGTTGCATTATTATCGCCCCCACCCGCGAACTTGCCGTGCAGATATACAACGAAGGGCGAAAGTTCACTCTGGGGACCGTGCTCAAGGTGGAATGCATCTACGGCGGAACGCAAGTCGGCTTTGCAAGGAGCCGCATGGAAATGGTATTCAGGATGGGCTTTATTTGATATTTGTTTTAGGGTCCGAGTATTGTGGTCGGCACGATGGGTCGCATGATGCATTTTATTGAATCGAACATCATCTCACTCGCTGAAGTGCGCTGGGTTGTTATCGACGAGGCTGATCGGATGCTTGATACCGGAAGCTTCCAGGAAGACGTCAGGCGGTACGGTTGTTTATCAGCTTATGCAATTTCCTTTTAGGATGCTTGGCAGCGGACCCCCGAAAGAGAAACGTCGCACGTTGATGTTTTCGGCTACATTCCCGGAGGAAGTGCAGAACGTCGCCAAAGAAAATCTTCGACCGGAATTCGCGCTGCTCGCCGTCGACCAAATTGGTTCGGCCAACAAGTGTATCACCCAGGTTTGAATGGCCTTTCTGACATTCCAATTCTTTAGGCGTTCATCGAAGTTCCGGACCGTACACAGAAGCGAGAGAAGCTATTGGAGTTGCTCCAGTTCGACCTCGGCAAATACAAGATCAATGGTATAGTGACGCCTCTGACTTTTCATTTCTTTAGGCGAGAGCGACATCTTCAAACAAAAGACGTTGGTGTTCGTTAACCGCAAGACGCTCGCTGACCAACTGGGCATCTTCTTCTCCGAACATGGCTTGGCTTCGACTACGATGCATGGTGACCGCGACCAGAAGCAGCGCAATGAGGCTCTTTCCGATTTCCGCATGGGCCGGTGCGACATTGCTTTCTGTCATAATTCTCTTTTAGCAAGCCAGTCCTGATCGCCACTGCCGTCGCTGAACGCGGTCTCGACATCCAGGGTGTGGATCACGTGATCAACTACGACCTACCAGACAGCAAGGAAGACTACGTGCACCGTATTGGTCGCACTGGACGTGTCGGCAACCCGGGACGTGCTACTTCCTTCTTCGACCAGTCGGACAGCAACGACTTGGCCCTGGCCCCTCATCTGGTTACCGTGCTTGCCCAAGCTGAGCAAGTTGTACCGGAATGGCTGAAGGTCGCTGGAGGTGCCGGCATGCCTGGAAGTGGATTTGGGGTGAGTGTCTTATTAAATTCTCCATTAATATTCACTTTAGTCGAGCGTGCCCACAGCCGCGGATGATGAAGAATGGTGAATGCCTGCGATAATAGAAAAATTTTGCATTATTGTTTTTGGTTAATAAATGTCTTGGCATGAGTCCCTGTTGGCAACTGGCGCTGTTGTTTTTGAAAAGAAGTACAATTTACATCCCACCAATAGCATTCTATATGCACATATTGCATATTGATCGGGCGGCCATCTTTTGGGTTTGTTTTTGATTCGCTACTGACCGACAAGCTACGATGGCTGACCCCGACCCACCGTAGGGATACTTCTGCAGAAATGGGCTTCAATGCAGGGACCGTGTACGGCGGGCCGCGGCGGTGAAGGCAGCTAGCCTGAATAAACAGATCGCTCGGAAGGAACGCCAAAAGTATACGTGGCAAAGTGGGCAATCGGTTTGCAGATCTTGAGGCCAAGCCTTGAAGTTAAGATATTGCAATATTGTAGAGCGGCGTGTGCACAACGTGTCCAAGGAGACCAGCATCTGCTCGAACCAGTCGAAGGCCTCGGCCGCTACCAGCGATACTGGCAGCGTTGATGTGGTACCCGTGGACGGAAATGCCTCACTTGATCTGGTAATTTACACAAAAGTCTTGACTAGGAATTCCGAAGCGAATTCTAATTAAGCTTTTTGGGTTGATGGGACGGCGATGGAGGTGGCGGGCGAAGAAGAGCAGCACCCAGTCGACAGCGACGCTACGTGGTCCAGCGATGTCAGTGCCAGACGCGCTTTTTGATTAGAAACGTTACGTTTCAGGAGGAGATCCGGCCGAATGTGATCAACATCGTCGCCCAGGCTCCAGCCGTGCCAGGCCCTCCTTCCCTGCCAAGGTTACAACTCAAAAACTAGATCGCTAACCATGTTGGGGTGGCTTTATCTATAATTTTTGCAGAAAGATACAACGAGGGCGCAACATGATCATGAAGGTCGGCGATCACCGTATCTACTGGCAAACGGGCGAGTACGTCAACGACGATAAAGAATGAGGATCAAGCGTCTGCCCCTCGCGTCATCAACTCTAATATTCTTAACAGCTCGCATATTCATGAATGGTTCCGCTTTGCAATTGGATGTTAATAAACGATTTTGTCTCTTGTTAAAAGCCTCAGATGTCTCAGAGCAGTTTTTATATGTCAAACAAACTATTTTTGTGCCTGTTTACTCGTAATTAATGTGTTATCAAAAGTGTGTGTAACGTTTGACGTTTCCTAGCTGCTTTTCGTAACAATCGGTAAAAATTTATTCAACGCACTGCGGGGGTATGAATGATGGAAACTACTATGCCAACTGAACAAAAACTATTATGGGGGTGTAATATTTGGTAGGAAAACGCCAAAAAATAATTGTACAAAACAAGGGAAGGGCACACGGGCTTCGGCCCTGAATTCCGGGTAGCCATCCCGAAATCCGGGCTATCAGCGGCGGCCCCTCTATAAAAGAAAATGCATTGAGCGTTGGTTCGTTGTGTTAGGGCACTTTTACGGTGGGGAGTGGGACTCAAATCCGGTACATAGAAATGGGCATCTAGTGGTGGTAGTAGTAGTTTCTCTGCGGGGTATTTTATCACATAAATCGCATCGGAATGGGAGCAGTGGGGGAGGAGGGGAATGAGCACCTTTTTTTCGGGGAAAATACCTAGATTTTAAGGCCCAAATTTTTGTGTGTTTTTCACGTCGAAAATAGCTCAAAAAACTTCAAACTTCTGGCCTTAAAAACTATGGTGCTTTGCCGGGAGCGAAAAATAAACAGAAACTGGGCAGTGTTCTGGGGTTTTGTTTGTAAATTTTTGTTTTGTCGTAGTCACCGGAGTGGATGGCGCGTATAATGAGAGGGGCGGGCAGGGAAACATTGAATTTGAAACAATTGAAATTATAGGAAAAGGAAAGCCTGCCAGTGCCCGGGTAGCCATCCCAGACACTCGACAAAACATTCCCAACCCCCAAATTTTATATAACCTCGATTATAATAACCTTACGGTAGGTAGGCTTCAAGTTTTTTGAAATTCAAAATTTTTCTGGCAAAACTTGAAGCCTAACGACCGAAAAGCCCCGCCCCTCTAGTCAAACAGATAAAAATGATCTTTTTTTTAGTTTTTTTTGAGTACACGAGACGTCTAATGACGGCGTGCCCACTCGGGGGCATCCACCCTCTCATCATTGTCACGGGCGTAGCTGGTGTACTGCTCCAACGGGTCGGTCTGCGAGTGGCGCAGCTCTTCCGGCTTTCCCTTCCAGTCGACCGTCTTTGTCCATGTCCTAGAACAAAATAATCTAGCTCGTAGATTAAATATAGAATATTTGCTGCCTGGCATGTCCCCTCGTTAATGAAAAAGCTCCAAAAAAGTTGTCGCTTTTTTCTTAGGATCACATTTTTCTGGTATAAATCGAAAAAATGTTTTTAAACTGTTTTTTTACTATTCAGGCACGCAAAAACTGCACATTTATTCAAAAAAGATTTTTCAACCAAAATCTCAAAATGCCAATTTTAAATTTTTTTTGTTGTTTTTCCAATAAAAATAAGGTTTAATTCGACTAAGATAACTTTAAAAATACTGGCTTTTGCCTGATGTTGATATTTTCCTCTCGATTCTCTCTGCCTTTCTCTCTCCCTCTCTCTCGCTCTCTCGCTCTCCCGCTCTCTCCCGTTAATGCGAAAGCGCCTTTATTAATAGAAAACTTTGGAAAATAGGAAATTCTTGTTAGCAATACGCAAAAAGCCTAAATGATACCTGGTGGTGACCTCTCCATCTCCAGAAGTGGCAGGGGCAGTGGATGAATGGGTTGTCGTCCTCTCAGTATATCCACCATATCCACCACCGGGTTGTCCATAAGACGTCGTTGTCGTGGTACCACCGGGTGAGAAGGCGCTCGAAGACTAAACAAAAGTAAAAATTCGTTGACTGCATGAAAATCGACTGACTTGTCGGGGCTCGAGCTCATCGGTGGATTGGCCAAAGGCGTGCATGAGTCGTCGGGCCGGTTCAACCTGGAGCAGCTTCATCTGGACGGCCTTCGGGAGGGTGTATCGGCGGCCGGTGGTTGGGTGCACAATCTCCCCGGACATCACGTCCAAAAGGCCTGGAAAACGTCGCTATTCCGTTAGCGGGGGGGGGGGTATTTTCCCTACCTCCCCTGCTAATAAACCAGCTCCAAAAACACTTACCAGTCTCGGCAGCTTCGCGAACCGACACCCGATCGTTGGTGGCAGGGTTTTCGATGACGCGTCCCTCAGTATCGAATTGAGCAGCTTCAAGGGCACTCAAAAATTCGTGCTGCATCTCGGCCAGTGAGGACGGGTCTTCGATGATCGAGCTGAACGATGCATTAATGGTATGATGGTGTCCTACTTACCGTGCTCGGTCAGCGGCATGTCCAGTCGAATCAGACATCCTCATCCTGACGGCCAATCCGGGTTCGTTTGGCCTGTTCAGCCGGTAGACGGTCGTTTCTTCGGCGACTCGAGGATTCGAGTGTCGGTGGTGGGCCTTGGCTTCGTCGAGGCCTTCCAGGCGGAACCTACATAGAAATTTATTGACTTCCGTTCCAGAACTCTCGTAGGAACCCCCCGTTAACGCCAAAGACCCGTTCTCACCTGTATCCCTCGGCGTCACGTCGTTTCACGGCCTCAGCCACAACTCGTCCAGCCTCCATTGGGGATGCAATGAGGGCCAAATGTCCGTGTTCAACAGCTTCCTTCAGTCTCATCTTCTGTCCACTCTTCGGGTCAACATATTTCCCATCATGGTCAATACGTCCACGGGCGAGGGCTTCACGGAGGGTAAGGGTTTGGGCAGAATCGGTCTCGTGTAGCAGCGATTCACCATCGATCAGATCACGGTCGACGGCTGCCTAGAAAAAACACGATTTTCGAAAAGTACTACCTTAATTGCTTACCTTAAAAGGAAGATGCAATCCCGATTTCTTATCGCGCAATCGTCCAGAGCTCTCATCGAAATCGTGCGACTCGAGAACGTTGGCCAAATTGGTTTCGGCGGCCCCTTCCATCGGTCGAACGCTTCCCGCATCCATGAATCCCTCATCTACAGCTTGTTGCATCGACATTTGACGGCCGGTGTCTGGGTCGCGGAACATGTTGTTCGTCACGTCGACCAG
This sequence comes from Mesorhabditis spiculigera, assembly GCA_958295435.1. Lineage (NCBI taxonomy): Eukaryota > Metazoa > Nematoda > Chromadorea > Rhabditida > Rhabditidae > Mesorhabditis > Mesorhabditis spiculigera. The sequence continues at coordinate 851,996 of CATQJA010002637.1, forward strand.
GCCTTTGCCCAACGCCTCCGCCAGGGTCAGCTTGTCCACCTGGAAAAGTAGAATTTTGATAAAAAACAAATTTTCCTCAAAACAAAACAATTCGAAGTACAAAATTGATTGTTCTCGCGTATTAGACTTATGAACCTCTCGTACCTGTCGAAGACGTTCCCCGATGTCTCTTGGGATACGGCCATCCTGGAGAGCCTTGGCAATAGGGACAATGCTCTGACGGCTCAGCTGGACGGTACGGTTCTTCGGGTCAACGATACCGCTGCGTACGGCTTCGATCAGTGAGACGTCGCGGTTTGTGTGGAAATCGCGAATCGACGGCCGGGTGAGCGCCTCGTGGGTACCCCTAAGGAATCGATAATTAGATATAGCATATTTTGTCAATTTCAGTCCTATTCTTCAGTGGCTAAGCTACCGCCTATTTTATCTCAGCTCTGTGTCGTTCTACAGGCAGGTAAAGTATACCAAAATACTCGCCAGACCAAGGTGAACATTTTGCTATACTTTACATGCCTGTAGACATACAAAGAGCCGAGATAGAAAAGTTTTTAACGAGACCTACCTATCCATCAATCCCTTGTCCAACGCGTGCTCAATATCGGTATATTCTCCAGTAATCGGGTTATGGTATCTTCCGGTCTTTCCATCGATCAATCCCTCATTCAACGCAACAGAAACCGGAACCCCGTATCCCTTCGTCGGATCGTAGATTCCCTCGCTGGTGACGGCGTTGTAGACGGGCTTCAGCAGATCCAGCCATGTTAGTCTCTCCTTAGTGTGCGGGTTTCGCACCTCGCCCGTTCTTCCGTCGACGATGCCGAGCTGTACGGCCTTGGAGATTGGGATCCTCTCGTTGGTGGTTGGGTGGATGACGCCCTTTGGCAGCGTCTCCGAGAGGGTCACATCCAGGAGTCCCATATTAGCTGCTTGGGCCAATGGGACACTGTCGCCGCTCTTCGGGTCGGCGTACGTCAAGCCGTTCAGATCGATGAGACGAGAGCGAATGGCGTCTTCCAAAGAGATCTTTGACCCGTTTCCGTCGACGACTCCCTGAAATGTTTTGAAAAGATGAAGGCAAAAATCCATCCCACCTTGGTGACGGCGTTATGGAGATTGGATCGGAAGGCGGCGTAGGTCTTGGTGTGCTGCTTGCCCTTCTTGTCGACACGGGCCAGTCCGATTCTCTTCGCATCTTCGAGGCTCATCACGCGGTTGTTGCGCTTGTCGCGGATGCGGTCGATGCCGACGAATTCGGCATGGGGCTCAAGCTCGACGGATTGCACCTGAAAAATGAGAAGCCATAGATTCTGCCCCTAATTTCCCTTACCTGCGAAGTGCTCTTGACGGTCGTCTTCGTCTCGGTCACAAACGGATCTCCATGCATTTGGATCGTGAACTTCATTCCAGTCTTTGGGTCCACGTACTGTCCCTTCTCAATTCCGTGCTCATCGCGGACAACATTGACGACGACTTGCTGACCTCCGCCCAGATCCATCATCTCCTGTCGGGGGCCACGGCCGTCACCACGAAGTGCGACGGAAGAGGGGCCGCCGGAGGGGGAGAAATCGGTGTATTGAAGGGATTGCTCGACAATACGGTGACCGCCATGTTGATGGGGGATGGAGAAGTTCTGATGGGTGGAATGGCCAGAGGTCGAGTGGTGTTGGGTAATTGCTGGGGGTTGACGGGGTTCAGCTCGGCCGGTGAAGTCGCGCTCAACGATGTCGGCCACGGATTTGCCCTTGAGGAGTCCCTGAAAAAAAAAATTGTGGTTGATGCGGCCCTTTCGCATTAGCGGGGGGGGGGGACAATTTGCTCTGTGGATCCAATTTTTCTAATACAAATAAATATTTCTAAACGGTTTTGTACTATCTCTGAGCGCAAGAAATTTACAAATTTTCTAAAAAAGACAAAAAAGATTTTAGAGCTTTAAATTTTTTAAGTGTTTTTCCAGTTCAAATATGGATTAATTTTTCTAAAAACATTGTCAATTACGTATTATTAGGTTACTGCGTATTTCTAGATTTTTTTAAGGAATAACCCGCCCCCCCCCCCCGATATTGCAAAAGAACCCAGAATGCTCTATTTCACCCCCACCTGGCTCAACGCGTCCTTCAAATTGACATGGCGGCCGGTGTTGCTATCCGTAACCGTTCCCGCGGTATCATCAACCAATCCCTCGTCCATCGCCTCCAACAAGTTCATCTCCTTGTTGCGCCTCTTGTCGACGACGGTGATGTCGTACGGGTTGAACATGCCCTTCACGATGGCTTCCTGAATGGAATTGGTTGATTCCTAATTTTTTGATGCACCTTGAGGGTGAGCTGCTTCTGGGTCTCGGGATGGGTGAACGTGCCGGTGTTGCTGTCATACCATCCGATGGCCTGTCCGAAGGATGATCCTCCAGTCAGGGCTCCAGGTCCGGCTAGCGCCTCCTTCTTGGCGACGGCGGTGCGGGTGTGGACCTAAGAAAATGCTGTTGGTGATGTTGATGTTTGTCTACTTACCTTGACGGTGGTGTGGAGGGCATCTCCAGCATTGTCGGGAACACCTCCAGTCGGGTAGATGCGGTGCTGTTGAGCGGCCTCGGTGAAGGTGAGGCGATGGCCGGTGTTCTTGTCCATATAATAGCCGGATCGGCTGTCGATGATTCCCCACTTCTCGGCCTCCTCGAAGCCCATTTCGCGGCCGGTCAGGGCGTCGCGTACGCGCAGATCTTCGCGTTGCAGTTTTCCGGAAGCGACAGCGGCCTATAAATGTGGAGATTTAATGCGGGGTAGGATTTCGTCATATTTTTGAGACTGCGGCGAACAAAATCTCGATGTATTGTATCTCCGCTCAGTATTGAGCTACAGGTATGTAAAGTATACCAAAATGTTTGCCTCGATTTGACAAGTATTTTGGTATATTTAACACGCCTGTAGAACGACACAGGGCGGAGATACCAAATTTGCTAGCCTGCTGCAAGGGCAAAATGCGTTTGATCATGTTTTCTATAGTTGAAA